>LR778290.1:15076031-15225002 GCA_902810595.1 Coregonus sp. 'balchen'
TCGTTTTGCTGATACCAACGTTGTGAACAGAGAGCAGCATGGTTGCGGTGGGATTATTGTATGGTCAGGCATAAGCTACTGATAATGAACACAATTGCATTGTATCGATTTCAATTTGAATGCACATAGATACTGTGACGAGATCCTGAGACCCATGTTGCATGTTGCGTTTATATTTTTGTTCAGTGTAGCTGAAAACTCTCATGGTCAACAGTATGGTCTGCAGCCTATCACAAGGTATTCTAACTCAGGAGAGCAAAAACTTGAGGCTTCCTTAACATTATAGATCACGCACCAGCAGTTGTTAACAAAGAGACACACCCCTAACCCCTTCAACTTACCAGAGTCTGCCGTCTGTTCTTGAAGATGCATACACTCTTAGAGAAAAGGGTTCCAAAAGGGTTATTCGGCTGTCCCCATAGGAGCACCCTTTTTGGTTCTAGGTAGAACACTTTTTGGTTCTAGGTAGAACCCTTTTTGGTTCCAGGTAGAACCCCTTTGGGTTACATGTAGAACACTGTGGAAATGGTTATACATGGAAACCAAACATTTTCTACCTGGAACTCAAAAAGGTTCTACCTGGAACCAAAAAGGGTTCTTCAAAGGGTTCTCCTATGGGGACAGCCAAAGCACCATTTTAGGTTCCAGATTGCACCATTTATTTTTGTGTAGACAAACCAGCGAGATGTATATCCATGTATTCGTTCAGCCACGACTCTGAGAAACATATGATATTATAGTTTTTCAGGTCCCGTTGATAGGATAGTTTCGAACAGAGCTCATCCAGTTTGTTCTCCAGTAAAACAGAGGGCAATGACGGTCTATTTGATGGCCGACGTAATCTCATCAGGATGCCTGCTCACTTGCCTCTCTATCACCGCCACTTCCTCTTTCGAGTCCCGGGGATTAGGGCCTGGTCCGGAGTAAGTAGAACATCAAAAATTGCTGTCTCGTTGAAGTAATCCCATTCCATTCCCTTTTCAAGCTTTTTTAAATTATATGAAAGCAAGCTTTGCTTTTATACTTACAGTGAGGGAAAAAAGTGTTTGATCCCCTGCTGATTTTGTACGTTTGCCCACTGACAAAGAAATGATCAGTCTATAATTTTAATGGTAGGTTTATTTGAACAGTGAGAGACAGAATAACAACAAACAAATCCAGAAAAACACGTGTCAAAAATGTTATAAATTGATTTGCATTTTAATGAGGGAAATAAGTATTTGACCCCCTCTCAATCAGAAAGGTTTCTGGCTCCCAGGTGTCTTTTATACAGGTAACGAGCTGAGATTAGGAGCACACTCTTAAAGGGAGTGCTCCTAATCTCAGTTTGTTACCTGTATAAAAGACACCTGTCCACAGAAGCAATCAATCAATCAATCAGATTCCAAACTCTCCACCATGGCCAAGACCAAAGAGCTCTCCAAGGATGTCTGGGACAAGATTGTAGACCTACACAAGGCTGGAATGGGCTACAAGACCATCGCCAAGCAGCTTGGTGAGAAGGTGACAACAGTTGGTGCGATTATTCGCAAATGGAAGAAACACAAAAGAACTGTCAATCTCCCTCGGCCTGGGGCTCCATGCAAGATCTCACCCCGTGGAGTTGCAATGATCATGAGAACGGTGAGGAATCAGCCCAGAACTACGCAGGAGGATCTTGTCAACGATCTCAAGGCAGCTGGGACCATAGTCACCAAGAAAACAATTGGTAACACACTACGCCGTGAAGGACTGAAATCCTGCAGCGCCCGCAAGGTCCCCCTGCTCAAGAACGCACATATACAGGCCCGTCTGAAGTTTGCCAATGAACATCTGAATGATTCAGAGGAGAACTGGGTGTAAGTGTTGTTGTCAGATGAGACCAAAATCGAGCTCTTTGGCATCAACTCAACTCGCCGTGTTTGGAGGAGGAGGAATGCTGCCTATGACCCCAAGAACACCATCCCCACCGTCAAACATGGAGGTGGAAACATTATACTTTGGGGGTGTTTTTCTGCTAAGGGGACAGGACAACTTCACCGCATCAAAGGAACGATGGACGGGGACATGTACCGTCAAATCTTGGGTGAGAACCTCCTTCCCTCAGCCAGGGCATTGACAATGGGTTGTGGATGGGTATTCCAGCATGACAATGATCCAACACACACGGCCAAGGCAACAAAGAAGTGGCTCAAGAAGAGGCACATTAAGTTCCTGGAGTGGCCTAGCCAGTCTCCAGACCTTAATCCCATAGAAAATCTGTGGAGGGAGCTGAAGGTTCGAGTTGGTTCATGTTTTGCAGAGGGGTCAAATACTTATTTCCCTCATTAAAATGCAAATCAATTCATATTTTTTTTTACATGCGTTTTTCTGGATTTTTTTGTTGTTATTCTGTCTCTCACTGTTCAAATAAACCTACCATTAAAATTATAGACTGATCATGTCTTTGTCAGTGGGCAAACGTACAAAATCAGCATGGGATCAAATACTTTTTTCCCTCACTGTACCATCATGCTTGATTGAGTGAGCTGTTTTGTTTTGCAGTAATGTGGCGCCTGCCTGTATTTCCAGTAACCTTTATTTTAGCGATACATATCATTGAGAAAAATATATATATTTCATAACATCTTTTTTTGGTCAGTAGGTGCCCAACATAATGAACCAGGATCTGTAGTAACGCAGCTAGAACTGTGATGTAGTGCCATAGACCGCTGCACCACTCGGGAGGCCACCTATTTAGAAATATTGTTGTTGGTTTAAAAAACAGATGTATTGTTTTTTGTTTAATTTGAATAAAAAACAAAACGTATTAGAAAGATCCAACGTCCATGGGTTTATGCTAAGAACGTATATGGCTTGAAAGCAATGCAATTTTGTCTGCTATTTCTTGAAAAGTGCAAATATGATCTGTAAGATGGCTCCATTATGTTTATAAAACATTACATTTGCGAGCAGTATAACGGTGAGTGGACATTCCCTTGTCTGTATTATATGCCCACGGGAACAATGATGGTGCCTGTAACTGCATTTAGACATAGTCTATTTAAAACAAGTTGTTGTTTAGTTTTTGTAAGAATTTATTAGATTTATACAATGTATTTTTAGGCCTAGTGAATGTAATCTTGCTTATTGACTACATTTGGCATGTCCATGTCCAGTCATTAATCTACAGTAGGCCTAGCTCCTATAGTGGGAATGCTCTAGCTAATGTTTAACCATGTATTTCCATATTGAAGCAATGCAATTAAAACAATGTGGACTGCAAACATGTTCAACATATTTAGCAAATATGGGGCAGGCTATTTCACAAACTGGGCTATAACGGACTAACATTTGAACTGGAGTTGATGACAATGCAGTACATCAAATACCTTCAATACACAAATTGAAGCAACCACATATTTAGCCATGGAGCATGTTCTGATTGGCCAGTGAGGGGCCAAGCTTCGACACATCCATAACTTGTTCATTCATCAACACTCAGCCCTTTTGCACCACTGCCAGCTACTGCGCCCATAATTCCTGTTGTAAAAATAGCAAAAAAAGGTTTCTGACACACCCCTGAACCTATAACCCTAAGATTACCCATTGCCTTAGGTTTGTTAAATTAGAGTCCTGTACGACTGACAATAAATATCTATTTTCTTTTAGTTTTTTTGTTTTTAGCGATACGTCACACACTGAGTGTACAAAACATTATGAACACCTGCTCTTTCCATGACAAATGCTGACCAGGTGAATCAAGGTGAAAGCTATGATCCCTTATTGATGTCACTTGTAAAATCCACTTCAGTTAGTGTAGATGACGGGGAGGAGACAGGTTAAAGAAGGATTTTTAAGCCTTGAGACAATTGAAACATGGACTGTGTATGTGTGCCTTTCAGAGGGTGAATGGGTGAGACAGAATATGTAAGTGCCTTTGAACGGGGTAATGTATTAGGTGCCAGGCGCACCAGTTTGTGTCAAGAACTGCGACGCTACTGGGTTTTTCATGCTCAACAGTTTCCTGTGCGTATCAAGAATGGTCCACCACCCAAAGGACATCCAGCACACTTGACACAACTATGGGAAACATTGGAGTCAACATGGGCCAGCATCACTGTGGAATGCTTTCGACACCTTGTAGAGGTTTTGTACACCCAGTGTATACTTGAGGGTAATGTATCCTTTTACTTTTTGTTTTATTTGTTTGAGCTATGTTTCGGTTGTTTCATCAGGGCCAGTATTCATAAAGTGTCTCAGAGTAGGAGTGTTGAACTAGGATCAGGGCCCCTAGTCCATATGTGACCGACCGCCTTGAATCGGTCTTATGTAGCAACATTTGAAATTGTGTTTTTTACATTGGATAAAAGTTGAAAATCAGAGCTACAAAATGGCATATCATACACTGCATTTGAGGAACAATTGGAAAGTAATTCTGCTTTGAAAGTTGATAAACTTGTAACCCCATTTTTTGAGAAAATGGCCTTTGAATGTTTTGGTACCTACTGGAGAGCTCTTCTTTGTCTACACTCATTGTTCACACCCTCATAAGCCTTAGCCCCACCAATCTCTTAACGGATTCACATGTGAGGTCATGTGCTAAAGGTCATGTAGTGTGGTAAAGATTAAGACTAAAAGTGGTAAAAGTAGTAGCCTACAATAAGGAAAATGTTCAGGTAAACAGAAAGTGTCCAGATAAAAATATTGTATAAATATTAGATGACACTTACTCAGACACACTTGTCTAAATTGATGGGTCATGTGAAAGAAATGCTATTACCCCCAGCCACATCTTGCTAAGTGGATGGGTCGCTACAGAAGGTGTAAACAGTACAGCAATATCAAAAATAGATAGTGTCAATATAAAGAAAAAAAGAACAAGTGTCAATGCTAGTAGAGAAAGAACAAAATAATATACAGTATGTACAAGAACAATATCAATAACAATATCGTTGACACTGGTGATAGATGAGGTAGTTACATGCATACAATCAGGGGTAAAGTGGCTGAGCAACAGGATAAAAAAATAAATAGTAGCAGCAACGTATGGCGTGTGTGTAAGGAGAGAGTCATGTGAACAGAGGCACTGCAGATAGTGCTGATGACTGGGAACTCGCCCCCAGTGATGAACTGGTCCGTCCGAACCACGCATGAACAAGGGAATCTATATTCGGAGAGCCTGTTTCTGTCCTGCCCTTGAGGAAGGATGTCAGCGTTGCGCAGCAGCTGAAACCTGGTCCCGACTGAGTCCGAACGCTCCTTGGCGACAGCAACACCAGGCTCCAGAGCATTGACGCTGTAAAACAGGAAATAACCAACAAAATTGAGAAGGCATTACAACCTTGCATAACATCAATTCACCTCCCAAGTTTAGATAAGAAGAATAACCTCATACAATGCAATGAAAATGATATTCACCTGAAGTGCTGGTACTGCTTGATCTGTGGCAGCGGCCTGAAGTACGTAGTCAGGTGTTGTTGCCAGCCATGGCTTTCCACCAGCACCGTACCATCCTCCAGTCCAACCAGCTGTGGGATGTTGACCCCTGTGACAGTGCTGTCCTTCACAATACAAGCAATCTCGGACAAGGTGTTCACTCTGGTCTTTCTGAAGCGCTGCTTGATGAGCCCAGCACAGGTCTGTCCGGGGCTTAGTGCTTGAGATGTGGGGCAACAATTTTCTCCACAGATTCCTGAAGGAAGACAGCCCGACGACACGTACCTCTGGAAATACAGAAATAAAGTGAGATCAATAAAAGTAGTGCCAATCATGTTGGATGTGAATTAAATAATCAAAACATGTTGTTTATGCTTTACATACCAAGTGTTGTCATCGATTCCTTTTAGAGACGCCACACTGCTGCTTTTGTCACATGAGATGGCAGCAGCTTTCCACCAAAGTGTTTGTGTCCTGGGTGGCATCCTGGTAATACTATTGCATCATCCTCTGCGTAGTTGTTGATGCAAGTCCTCATGCTTCAGGTGTAACTTGTTCTTGCTTGGGCCAGCTCTCTTTTTGATGGGAGGCATTAGACCATTCTCTTTGTATGACTCGTGGAGGAGAGTCAGGCGTGTTCTACTGATGCTGAAAGACAAATTCAAGACACCAATATTAGCATTATTATACAATAGATAGCCGTAATCACCGTCAGACACACCTGGCTAACTTGATGGCCATGTCATCTGGCAAAGTCAAGTATTTTGTTTAGACATGTAGCTAGCTAGCTAGCTAGCTAAACAATGAACCATAATCCCAATCCATAGAGTACAAGCAATACAAACCGATTGTCATAGCTAGCTAAAGTTAACCAAATAGGTTCAAGTTAGTTAGCTAACATTAGGCTATAACTAGCCATGCAAATGTCTTGCTGAGATAATATTGCTACTCAGATCATAAACATACTTTTAGATAGTGAGCCAGCCATCTAACGTCAGCTAGCTAGCTAACAGTACACTTTAACTTGGGGTCTTTTGTTTAGACATCTAGCTAGTTAGCTAGCTAAACAATAACATGCAATGAAAACAACTTTCTGACAAAATTAGAAACGTATAATATCTGAAACTGTAGCTAGACTCTTACCCGTATACATGGATGAACGCTTCACAGCAGACTGCAACCACTTTCATTAAATAAGACATCCTGTGTCGTTTCCGTTTTGTTTGTACAGCTTGCTTGGCCCTTTGTGTCAAGTCACTCTGGTTCACACTGACCGGTTGCAATGCCATAAGAATCATCAGATCTTTCTCCCTCTCTGTCACGGATGCCATGTTTGCCCTTAGTTTGAAGATGTAATTTGGAGACAGGTGTTTTATACAACAGCCTTCTGTGTTCTCTTTTCCACTCCCTCTGCATTTGCAATCAAACACCATGATTGTATTCATCTCCTTATCATATTCTGCTTCTACCAGACATTCCACTGATTTCAAAACTCGGTCAACTTCTTCCGTGACAACAACACCGTTGATCACTGTTTCTTTCCCATCAATGTCATCAGAAGACCCTACAATGTCTTCTTCAATGAAAATGTTTTTACCTACATCAGGGATTTCCTCATCGTCTGATTCATTTTCAGAGTCAGATAGAGTCAACATAGTACTGTGCTTTGAAAGTTGATAAACTTGTAACCTCACTTTTGAGAAAATGGCCTTTGAATGTTTTGGTAGCAACTGGAGAGCAATTTTTTGTCTACACCCATTCAGCATCGTTCACACCCTCTTAAGCTTTAGCCCCACCCATCTCTTTAAGGGTTGATCCAGAGCATTGGTGACTGCAACTGTGCTGCTGGCAACAATTTACACTTTTTTGCCAACGTTTACTGACACCGGCCATATTCAACAGGTGTTGAACATTCGTAAATTTGTCAGTTATTCTGCGCTCTGGCACACTCAGACGACAGTGCTCTGAAATCAGAGTAGATAGCCAGAGCGAATTTACCAGCTACGTCTATCAACAGTTGTCGCAGTGACTTTCCATTGAAATGGTTACTTGCATAGTGGAGTCTTTGGGAACGTTAGCTAGCTAGCTAAACAATGAACCATAACCCCAACTCATGACGTTACTACCCTGCATTCATCTGCAGGTAGCTAACCAACCAGGTTCACTGTTAGCTAGCTAACATTAGGCTATAACTAGCAAAGCAAATTGCCCTGAGATACGAATAATAAGATCATACACGTAACGTTAGCTAGCGAGCCAGCCAGCTAACGTTAGCTAGCTAGCTAACAGTACACTTTAACTTGAAATGAAACCACTTTCTGTCAAAATTAGAAACGTGTAATATCTGAAAATGTAGTTAGCTAGACTATCTTGCCCGTATGCATCATGCATAGATAAACACGTCTCCCTGTCATGGATGCCATGGTTTCCCTTAGTTTGAAGATGTAATCCGGAGACAGGTGTAGCTCCTTAGCTATCATACTCTAATTCCACTGATTTCAAAACTCGGTCCTCCAGACAGTGGAGGGCAACACTTGTGCAGCTCTACTACACGATACATGGAAAAAAAGCCTGCGTTATATTTACGTCATTTAGCAGACGCTCTTATCCAGAGCAACTTACAGTTAGTGCATACATTATTCTTTTTTATTTTCATACTGGCCCCCCGTGGGAATCGAACCCACAACCTGGCGTTGCAACGCCATGCTCTACCAACTGAGCTACCTCCCTGCCGGCCATTCCCTCCCCTACCCTGGACGACGCTGGGCCAATTGTGCGCCGCCCCATTGGTCTCCCGGTTGCGGCCGGCTACAGCAGAGCCTGGATTCGAACCAGGATCTCTAGTGGCACAGCTAGCACTGCGATGCAGTGCCTTAGACCACTGTGCCACTCGGGAGATGGCGTTAGACAGGATTACCTACACATACTGACCAGCTCAAATAGACAGAAGCGTGCTATATGGCAGACCAATCCAAACTCCTTTCTCGGCATGTCCAGCCCACTCATTATATCAGCCAATCATGGCTAGTGGGAAGGTTGCTGTCTTTTTCTGTGGCTAAATCAGCTAGGCTCATAATTTAACAATTTTATTTTCGTATTTACAGATGGCATACACGTTTGTTATTAAGGCACAAAAAAGTTAACATGTTCCAGAAGGCTTTTCTTCATTTTGATAAAAAATAAAAAGTTTCAGTTCAAACGGCTCTCCTGTGAAGTAATGACCCGCGACATACGCCTAGTTTCCTGAAACGAGTCACAATAACACACACATACACACCCACATATACACCATCAGTCAAAAGTTTGGACACACCTACTCATTCCAGGGTTTTTCTTAATTGTTTTTAACTATTTTCTACATTTTAGAATAATAGTGAAGACATCAAAACTATGAAATAACACATATGGAATCATGTAGTAACCTAAAAGGTGTTAAACAAATCAAAATATATTTGATATTTGAGATTCTTCAAAAATGTTCCTCATTGAATTTCATACAAATAAAAATAGTACAACATTAAAAAAGTTATCCTTTTTATTTTTTACTATACAAAATATACTACAAATCTGTTCAATAAGCGATTGTTGTTGTTGTTGTTGTTGGTGATGATGATGATGATGACTTTATTGTATCCATTAGGAATCAGGTGTAGTTATTCTCCAGCTATTGAGTGAGTTGTTGTTTATGTTTCTAAGATTGCAGGGTGGGAGATGCAACAATGGCCTTGAGAACAGCAGGAAGTGTGTTGGTGGTCTTTCTCTGGTCTGTAGCAGGTATGGTCTCATTCTTATATTTTAGTTTCTCTGTTTAACAATCTACAGACATTTCTTAAAAAGGATAAGAATCATAATGTTATTCTGGTGGGTTCTGTTAGGAGTCTCCACTTCACTTAAAGAGTTATCTTTTACACCTCACTTAGTGATGCTTATCTGTGGTTTCTATTCACACTCAGCAACTACGGCAACAAAGTATGGAACAACTTTACTGTCAGTGTGAGCCAATAGACCTTGGCTTAATGCTGATACCATTGTGTTGTGTGACTGTGTTCCAGTGGGATTGGGTCAGTACGGCTGGAGTATGACATACACCACTCAGAGTATCTGTGCCTTGAAGGGGTCAACAGTGGAGCTGTCCTGCTCTTACACATATCCCAGTGGTACAGTCACAACAACCTTCTGGTTCACTACAATGTATGCTGTGTAGAATTATGTAAGTCTGAGTGATGACCCAGACTATAAAGGTCATGTGACGTACCGTGAGGATGAAGAGAATGGCCATACCCTGACAATCACAGACCTGAGAGAGAGTGACTCAGCTACGTACAGGTTCAGATTTATAACAGATCAGACCGGAGGGAAATATACTGGCAATCCTGGAATCACTTTGTCTGTCACAGGTGCAGTTACGTTCAATAAAGCTAAAATGTTGATTTCTATTTACTTCAGGAAAATTGTTTTGGTTCATAACTATGTCTGTATAACATAGGATTTCTTCCATCTTTGTATTAGCGTGATAAGTCAGTGATAAAGAGATTTACAGTGATATAGTTTTTTCTCCAGGTCTTCAGGTGAAGGTGACTGGTGGACATCAGGATAAGACACTGACCTGTAGCACCACCTGTACTCTGACTGGTAACCCCACCTACATCTGGTACAAGAACGGATACAATGTAAAGGAGGACTCTTCCAGCTCGTACTCAGACTACTTTAGTGATGCAGACAGTTACTCCTGTTCTGTAAAAGGCCATGAGGGTCTCCACTCTCCTGCAGTGTGTGAGTGTTGACTTTTTAATACAAATTCCTTACAAATAAAATGTTGTTTCAAGGTTGTGGGACGATCATTATTTTATTTGCTATGAATGTGACATCCACTTCTGCTTTAGTTTCGTATCTTTTCCCACACTGTGTTGAATTAGATTATATAATCAAATTCATGAAAATGCGGTCATTTAAGATATATTAAATGATATTCATGTTTGTGGGAGAATTTACTTCTACCAGATGACTTTTATGAAGACCTTTGCTCTACGTTGTTGCACACTGAAGATCAATTTTAAGTTAAAAAACTACAAAGCTGAAGGGGTGATCACTTCCTCGTTACCTTTACAGCATATAATTATGGTTTTACATGTTTAGCTGTAATTATTGTTTTCCTACTTTATTAACAACATAAGTGTATACTGGTAGATATTGTAATTAAATATTTATATAAGGTGTTATATTGTCTTTTTGTATTTCAGGTAAGAACTGTTGGAGTGTGACTTACACCCATAAGAGGATCTGTGCCTTGAAGGGGTCAACAGTGGACATATCCTGCTCTTACACATATCCCAGTTATCATGAGATCAAAAAAGCTTTCTGGTTTACTAAATGGTCTGGTATGGATGCTGAAGACCTGAGCTCAGTGCCAGGGTATGAGGGTCATATTGAGTACCTTGGGGATAAGAAGAGTAACTGTACCCTGAGAATCACAGACCTGAGAGACTCTGCTAAGGACATGTTCAGATTGATAACATCAGGAGAAAAGTTTCATGGCTCACCTGTCTCCCTGACTGTCACAGGTAATCTGTCACACATCTCACATATATTACTGTAATTACCTTATTAATTGCAGTCATACAGACACAGTAGTGGTATGTGACCGAAAATAAATATATAGTGTTTCATATAAGAGGACATATATAGGAGGAGAATAATGATGTGTTTCCTTTTACTCTAGATGTTGTGTTGGAGATGGATGCTACATCTGTGTCAGAGGAGGAGAGAGTCACACTGACATGTAGAACCAAATGTACACTGGACCCCATCACAGCCTACAGTTGGTATAAGAATGGACAGCCTATACCAAACAGCAACACCTACTCTCCTGTCTATAGCCTAATCTCAGTCAGCAGTGAGGATGCAGGCGGATACTCCTGTGCTGTAGAAGGCCATGAGGATCTCCCCTCTCCTGAAGACACTCTCAATGTTAGATGTAAGTACATGGGATTTAAATCTTTAGTTTGGTATATTAACATTGTAGTGACAGATATTAGCTCCACATGATACTTGAATTGATCATCTTCAATAAGATGATTAATCTAAAAGTCATTTTGTGGAAAAGTACAATTTTTACAGGGAACACCTCAGTGTCAGTCAGTCCCTCTGGTGAAATAGTGGAGGGCAGTTCAGTGACTCTGACCTGCAACAGTGATGCCAACCCACCTGTGGAGAAATACACCTGGTACAAGAAGAACATAACCTCACCAAAAGCATCAGGACAGAGTTACAGCATCACTAACATCAGCTCGGAGGACAGTGGAGAATACTACTGTGAGGCTAGCAACATTAAAGGGACAGAGACTTCCATCCATGTCCATATTAATGTTATGTGTAAGTATGTCATGTTCTGTCTATTTCTGGTGCTCTGTGATATGACTGATTTAACAGATACGCACTATACACACATGTACACATGGATTTTGTGTTGTAGATATGTGGTAGTAGAGTAGGGGCCTGTATTAATGTGTTGTGAAATCTGTTGTAAATGTATTGTAATGTTTTTAAAATTGAATAACTGCCTTAATTTTGCTTGACCCCATGAAGAGTAGCTGCTGCTTTGGCAGCATCTAATGGGGATCCATAATAAATACAAATACAAACATATATATGTTCTAACCTCTTGACCCTTAAACCCAGTAAATCCTGCAGCATTGTCTTCCTGGTTCCTGTGGTGGGGGTGGGGGCTGTCCTTACTGCTGTAGCTCTTGTAGTCACCACTACTGCACTCTGAAGAGGTGAGGATTTGAAGTATTTGAAATGTATATAAACCTCCACTAGAGGACAGTAGAGAGCAGAACTCACTCTGTCGCTCTTTACAGGAGATCCACAGGAGGAAGTGATGCCACAGCAGACACACAGGTCTCTTTCACACTATTTTCACTGTTACCATGTTCTCTCTCTCTCTCTCTCTCTCTCTCTCTCTCTCTCTTCTCCCCCCCCCCCCCCCCCCAACCCCCCCCCCCCCCCCCCCCCACCCCCCCCCCCCCCCCCCCCCCCCCCCCCCCCCCCCTCTCTCTCTCTCTCTCTCTCTCTCTCTACAGAGTGTCCCCATCCTGACCCTAACAGTGACACGTACACGGGTCTGAACATGAGGACCAGGTCACCTGACTACGACACTCTGGAAGTAAATATCTTATTATGTGTTTGTGTTTTGAGAAAATGATAGAGTGAGTGCTGTCTCAAAGTGCTCATGCATTTTCCCTTCCTTCCTCCCTCCCTCTCTCTTTCTCTCTACAGAGTGTCCATCTTGACCATAACAGTGACATGTGCACAGCTCTGAAGAAGAAGACCAGGTCACCAGAGTGACACCCTGGCAGTAGGTGTGTGTGTGTCTGTGTGTGTGTGTGTGTGTGTGTGTGGTCCGAAGAGAAACACCAAAGAACCTGGATTGAAGAGAACCACCACAGAACCTGGACTGAAGAGAACCACCACAGAACCTGGACTGAAGAGAACCACCACAGAACCTGGAGAGAAGAGAAACACCACAGAACCTGGACAGACATGAAACCACCACAGAGCCTGGACTGAAGAGAATCACCCCAGAACCTTGCATTAAAATAATCAATGCAGAACCTGGACCTGGAAGGTTTTCCAGACAATTAACTTTAACTTCTCCATAAACACTGAAGTTGAATGTTTTTTCCTTGTAATGATAATTCTATATATTGAAGATAAATAGGATGGATTATACTTCTACTCTTTTACAATGCGACATTTCCCCCAAAATGTATGACATAATGTACTTTTCTCAGCAACTAATATGGATAATATTGAAAACAGCTTTTAATATTTTTTGCTCTCTGACCTAGTTGCTCCTGATGTGTTAATGTATTTACTTTTTATTGCTGTCAGACATTATTGTGCCATGGCATTTATGAAAAGGAATATTTGTCACGACTTGCTCCGAAGCTGCCTCCTCTCCTTGTTCGGGCAGGCTTCGGCGTTCGTCGTCACCGGCCTTCTAGACACTGCCGCTCCTCATCTCATCATTCCATTTGTTTTGTCTTGTTTATTACACACACCTGGTTCACATCCCCTCATCAGTACCTGTATAAGTGTTCCCTCTGCCTCCTTGTCTTTGTGTGTGATTGTTTATTGTGGAGGAGAGAGAAGCTCGGTGGAGCTCCGTGTATTATGTATCGCCGGGAATATTCCCTGTGTGCCTTGTATTTTCCAGTGCGCCTGTTTTGCGCACTGGAGTGTTTTTACGCATTACTGCGTAACTCTGTGGTTCAGTGTAAATTAGGCATTTTGTTGTAAATTAGCTCAAAGTTTAAGACAATAAATACAAATGAAATGTTGCTTGAAATATTACAGCCTAGTCTCTCATTCCTTATCATCTCTTAACTTGAAAATCTTAAAAATCTGAATTTATACAAGCATACCACAATACAGTAGACAGTTATTATAATGTTGTGTATGACATCATTGGTTGTCAAACAGCTAAATGTGGGTCCATTCAACATTGAAGCTGACTTTAAAGTCGAGACTGACTGATCTACAAATCACCTTAGATGATAAATAACTACTCCTTATTGTTTGTTGATCAGTCAGCCAGTCACAATTTACCCATGATACAACATGGTTTTAATGCTCTTGAACACAGCCTGTATGATTGAGGAAGGACGCCCTCTGCATCAGCTTCTTTGTCCCTGACATAGAGTTGGACAGAGGGCACATATTTGCATCTTTGCCATAATGGCTTCTGTGACTACATGGGCAGCGTCATTGAGGGCTATCTCCATTTTAAGGTTGTTAATTTTTTGTTCTCCATCTTCTATGAGTTTAATGACAGTCTGTAAACCAACTGAAAGGGTGCATACAATGCCTCTAGCGATGATATAACAGGCTTTGTGACTTGTGCACCCTCTATACAACTCTATGCTCCCTGACTGCTTCAAGGTTGTGTCAACCACAGACCTCAAACCTCACACTCAGTGTCTGTTTCCTTAGACTCCCATTAAGTTAACTAACAATACTTCTCACTTTAAAGCAAAAATCGGCAGTTGAAACAATAACAAAGTTGTCCCTGTTTTGATAAAAAGCTGAGAGAAATGTAACCTCTCTCAAATTCATTGACAGAGCTATGGATCCAAGGACTGACCATCCATGATATCAACATTATAGTTTTAACCATGTTTTCAGGCTATATAGTGTTTGTTTACATTTACTTTATTTTCAAACAGAGTAAAATAACCACATATTTTGGTTTCTGATGGGGTACGACAGTTGAACTAAGCTCATTAGGCATTTATGTTATAAGTTATATTCTTTAAGAATCAATGGGTACATCCCAAGATTGGATGTAGCAACTGCAGATTGCCACTTTAACTCTGTTTTTACACTTAACAATACCTTAAAATACTGTATGTATCTTTTATGACTTGTTGTAGCCATGAACCACAGTCCTCCATTACAACCTGGACTCAGGGGTAGACGTAACATAGTTTAAAAAACAATTTAATAAAATCCATGATATGTTACGTTTGGTATAGTATGTATTAATTTGTGGATATCCATCATCCAAATTGGATTTCATAATATATCATCCATTTCGTATCATATGTTATAAATTACAATCCGTATGATATTTTACTAATTGCAATTTGTACAATATGTTATGAATTTCCAATACGAGTGATATATTAGGAATTTGTTGTGGCTAATGTTAGCTAGGTGGCTAGGTGGCTAACACTAATGTTAGCTAGGTGGCTAACGTTAACTAGGCTAGGGGTTCTGGTTTATGGTTCTGGTTATGGTTTAGGTTAGGGTTAGGGTTAGGAGTTAGGTTAAAGGGTTAAGGTTAGGATTAGGGGAAGGGTTAGCTAACATACTAAGTAGGTGAAAAGTAGCTAAAAACTAGTAAGTCATTGCAAAGGTGCTAATTAGCTAAAACTGTCAGTGATAAGATTCGAACACGAGACCTTTGGGTTGCTACACATTCTCGTTATACAGCCACCCATCCACCATCCTTTTGTTTTTACCTTAAGAAACCTTCTGTCTCATGTAAACATACTAAACGTAACATATCATACTAATTTCAGTAATTTTAGTTTTACTATATTACGTCTAGTCTGTGAGACCAGCCCATCTGTTAGCATGGTGATGCTATTGTAAATTACAGTATGTTGTTTTGTTTTGCTGTCTTTTATAGTATACTGTAGACAGTATTTATACATCTGAATCTGATAGTGAGGTATGTACTGTACATATGACTTTGGCATGCTATTATGAGGGCTTTGAGAGCAACAGGACTTTTAAAAATTTGCCCTAAAGTAAGAGTGAGAGTAAGCGCTCAATTCAATCCGTATTGCGGAAGTTCAACGCTATAGTGCCATTGAAATTTGAAGGGAATTTTCCCACTTTCGCAGAGACCGCATCCAAGGCAAACGCTCTCGTCTCAATCGGAAATTGGCTTTAAATGTCAATCACGCTATAACGCGGTTCTTCCGTGAATCAGATTGAATCGTGCCGTAAGCCTAAGAGTGATTGAGTGGATCCTTCAGAAGAGCTTTAAGAGTAGGCTGGTGTTAACATGAGACAGTGATGGTGGGTTGTGTTTAGGAGTAGTATTAACATGAGACACAGTGATGGTGGGTTGTGGTTAGGAGTAATATTAACATGAGACACAGTGATGGTGGGTTGTGTTTAGGAGTAGTATTAACATGAGACACAGTGATGGTGGGTTGTGTTTAGGAGTAGTATTAACATGAGACACAGTGATGGTGGGTTATGTTTAGGAGTAGTATTAACATGAGACACAGTGATGGTGGGTTGTGTTTAGAAGTAGTATTAACCTGAGACACAGTGATGGTGGGTTATGTTTAGGAGTACACTCTTAGAAAAATGGTTCCAAAAGGGTTCTTTGGCTGTTCCAATAGGAGAACCCTTTTTTGTTTCCAGGTAGAACTCGTTTTGGTTTCAGGTGGAACTCTTTTGGGTTCCATGTAGCACCCTCTGTGGAAAGGGTTTTACATGGAACCCAAAAGGGTTCTAACTGGAACCAAAAGGGTTCTACATGGAACCAAAAAGGGTTATTCAAAAAGTTATCCTATGGGGACAGCCGAAGAACCGTTTTAGGTTGTAGATAGCACCTTTTTTAAAAAAAAGTGTGTAGTATTAACTATTGTGGGTTTGTTTGTTCAGATACACAACCTCAGCATCCCTTTCCTGTCCTACCTTGTCTTAGATAGACCTATTACAGACCATATCAGAGTTCTTTAGAGATTCTAATATGTAAATATATGGTTCTTTATACAGACATTACGTGCACTTCATACACTGAGTGTAAACAACATTATGAACCACTGCTCTTTCCATGACATAGACTGACTAGGTGAATCCAGGTCAAAGCTATGGGCTCTTATTGATGTCGCTTGTTAAATCCACTTCAATCAGTGAGACATGGATTGTGTATGTGTTCCATTCAGAGGATGAATGAGCAAGACAAAATATTTAAGTGCCTTTGAATGATATATGGTAGTAGGTGCCAGGCACACCGGTTTGTGTCAAGAACTGCAATGCTGCTGTGTTTTTCACGCTCAACACTTTCCCGTGTGTATCAAGAATGGTCCACCACCCAAAGGACGTCCAGCCAACTTGACACAACTATGGGAAACATTGGAGTCAACATGGGCCAGCATCCCTGTGGAACACTTGACACCTTGTAGAGTCCATTCCCCGATGAATTGAAGCTGTTCTGAGGGCAAAGGGGCGGTGCACTAATCCGCTCACTAATCTGCTTCGACGAGCCATCAAACAGGCAACGCGTGAATACAGGACTAAGATCAAATCCTACTACGCCTGCTCTGATGCTCAATGGATGTGGCAGGGGTTACAAACTATCACGGATTACAAAGGGAAACCCAGCCACGACTATACAGTATATGGACAGCAGCAGTCAATACAGCAGGCTATGGTGATGATGATACTGATGCCTCTGCTAGCTAATGCTACTACCAGCACTGTACACAAGGGTCAACAGTGTAACATAATATGATAGTGGCATGTTGTACTACTACACACATCAGTGTTTATGTGCTTAAATATGACTTTGTCAAGTAGCCAGTGTTGTGTTTCACCATTCTATGTGATTCATTTCCAGTTTGTTATGTTGTTATTAGACCAACATTATAGAGGACATTATTATTAGGAGGCTGCAGTAATGTTGAGATGCAGTAGGGGGAGCTCTAGTATAGAACACTGGAACCTTCAGTAGCACCTTGATGCAGCTGAAGAGGAGTGATGGTCATCAAATCAAATCAAATCAAATCACATTTTATTGGCCACATGCACCGAATACAACAGGTGCAGACATTACAGTGAAATGCTTACTTACAGCCCTTAACCAACAGTGCATTTATTTTTAACAAAAAAGTAAGTGTTGAGAAAAAAAGAGCAGAAGTAAAATAAAATAACAGTAGGTAGGGTATATATACAGGGGGGTACCGGTGCAGAGTCAATGTGCGGGGGCACCGGCTAGTTGAGGTAGTTGAAGTAATATGTACATGTGGGTAGAGTTAAAGTGACTATGCATAAATAATTAACAGAGTAGCAGCAGCGTAAAAGGATGGGGTGGGGGGGCAGTGCAAATAGTCTGGGTAGCCATGATTAGCTGTTCAGGAGTCTTATGGCTTGGGGGTAGAAGCTGTTGAGAAGTCTTTTGGACCTAGACTTGGCACTCCGGTACCGCTTGCCGTGCGGTAGCAGAGAGAACAGTCTATGACTAAGGTGGCTGGAGTCTTTGACAATTTTGAGGGCCTTCTTCCTCTGACACCGCCTGGTATAGAGGTCCTGGATGGCAGGAAGCTTGGCCCCAGTGATGTACTGGGCCGTACGCACTACCCTCTGTAGTGCCTTGCGGTCGGAGGCCAAGCAGTTGCCATACCAGGCGGTGATGCAACCAGTCAGGATGCTCGCGATGGTGCAGCTGTAGAATTTTTTGAGGATCTGAGGACCCATGCCAAATCTTTTCAGTCTCCTGAGGGGGAATAGGCTTTGTCGTGCCCTCTTCATGACTGTCTTGGTGTATTTGGACCATGATAGTTCGTTGGTGATGTGGACACCAAGGAACTTGAAGCTCTCAACCTGTTCCACTACAGCCCCGTCGATGAGAATGGGGGCGTGCTCAGTCCTCTTTTCTTTCCTGTAGTCCACAATCATCTCCTTTGTCTTGGTCACGTTGAGGGAGAGGTTGTTATCCTGACACCACACGGCCAGGTCTCTGACCTCCTCCCTATAGGCTGTCTCATCATTGTCGGTGATCAGGCCTACCACTGTTGTGTCGTCAGCAAACTTAATGATGGTGTTGGAGTCGTGCCTGGCCATGCAGTCATGGGTGAACAGGGAGTACAGGAGGGGACTGAGCACGCACCCCTGAGGGGCCCCCGTGTTGAGGATCAGTGTGGCAGATGTGTTGTTACCTACCCTCACCACCTGGGGGTGGCCCGTCAGGATGTCCAGGATCCAGTTGCAGAGGGAGGTGTTTAGTCCCAGGATCCTTAGCTTAGTGATGAGCTTTGAGGGCACTATGGTGTTGAATGCTGAGCTGTAGTCAATGAATAGCATTCTCACGTAGGTGTTCCTCTTGTCCAGGTGGGAAAGGGCAGTGTGGAGTGCAATAGAGATTGCATCATCTGTGGATCTGTTGGGGCGGTATGCAAATTGGAGTGGGTCTAGGGTTTCTGGAATAATGCTGTTGATGTGAGCCATGACCAGCCTTTCAAAGCACTTTATGGCTACAGACGTCAGAGCTACGGGTCGGTAGTCATTTAGGCAGGTTATTTTAGAGTCCTTGGGCACGGGGACTATGGTGGTCTGCTTGAAACATGTTGGTATTGCAGACTCAGTCAGGGACATGTTGAAAATGTCAGTGAAGACACCTGCCAGTTGGTCAGCACATGCTTGGAGTACACGTCCTGGTAATCCGTCTGGCCCTGCGGCCTTGTGAATGTTGACCTGCTTAAAAGTCTTACTCACATCGGCTACGGAGAGCGTGATCACATAGTCATCCGGAACAGCTGGTGCTCTCATGCATGCTTCAGTGTTGCTTGCCTCGAAGCGAGCATAGAAGTGGTTTAGCTCGTCTGGTAGGCTTGTGTCACTGGGCAGCTCGCGGCTGTGCTTCCCTTTGTAGTCTGTAATAGTTTTCAAGCCCTGCCACATCCGACGAGCGTCAGAGCCAGTGTAGTACGATTCAATCTTAGTCCTGTATTGACTCTTTGCCTGTTTGATGGTTCATCGGAGGGCATAGCGGGATTTCTTATAAGCGTCCGGGTTAGAGTCCCGCTCCTTGAAAGCGACAGCTCTACCCTTTAGCTCAGTGCGGATGTTTCCTGTAATCCATGGCTTCTGGTTGGGGTATGTACGTACGGTCACTGTGGGGACGACATCATCGATGCACTTATTGATGAAGCCAGTGACTGATGTGGTGTACTCCTCAATGCTATCTGAAGAATCCCGGAACATGTTCCAGTCTGTGCTAGCAAAACAGTCCTGTAGCTTAGCATCTGCGTCATCTGACCACTTTTTTATTAACCGAGTCACTGGTGCTTCCTGCTTTAGTTTTTGCTTATAAGCAGGAATCAGGAGGATAGAGTTATGGTCAGATTTGCTAAATGGAGGGCGAGGGAGAGCTTTGTATGCGTCTCTGTGTGTGGAGTAAAGGTGGTCTAGAGTTTTTTTTCCTCTGGTTGCACATTTAACATGCTGGTAGAAATTAGGTAGAACGGATTTAAGTTTCCCTGCATTAAAGTCCCCGGCCACTAGGAGCGCTGCATCTGGATGAGCGTTTTCCTGTTGACTTATGGCCTTATACAGCTCATTCAGTGCAATCTTAATGCCAGCATTGGTTTGTGGTGGTAAATAGACAGCTATGAAAAATATAGATGAACACTCTCTTGGTAAATAGTGTGGTCTACAGCTTATCATAAGATACTCTACCTCAGGCGAGCAAAACCTCGAGACTTCCTTAGTATTTGATTTTGTGCACCAGCTGTTGTTTACAAATATACACAGACCGCCACCCCTTGTCTTACCGGAGTCAGCCGTTCTATCCTGCCGATGTAGCGTATAGCCCGCTAGCTGTATGTTATCCATGTCGTCGTTCAGCCACGACTCGGTGAAACATAAGATATTACAGTTTTTAATGTCCCGTTGGTAGGATAACCGTAATCTTAGGTCATCCAATTTGTTCTCCAATGATTGAAGAATGGATAATAGGATTGATGGGAGCGGCAGTTTACTCGCTCGCCGTCGGATCCTTACAAGGCACCCCGACCTACGTCCACGATATCTCTGTCTCTTCCTCATGCGATTGACAGGGATTTGGTCCTTGTCGGGTGTCTGTAGGATATCCTTCGCGGCCGCCTCGTTGAAGAAAAAATCTTCGTCCAATACGAGGTGAGTAATCGCTGTCCTGATATCCAGAAGCTCTTTTTGGTTATAAGAGACGATGGCAGAAACATTATGTACAAAATAAATTACAAATAACGCGGAAAAACACACATAATAGTAGAATTGGTTAGAGGGCTGTAAAACGGCAGCCATCTTCTCCGGCGCTGTTCTCATGTTGACATAGGTGTATAAATGGATTAGGTTCTAATTGAATGACATCATGGAACTTTGACCTGTATATACAGAACTCAGAAGAGCAAGGCATCACATTCCAATAAATTGTTAACATTCTAAATAGTATAGACAACACATTGTTTACATGCTTCTGTATGTAGTATAAAGATCACGTTGGAAATGGGAGACATTTTGTTTATTAAAAAAATATATGCCCACTCCTCAAATGAAGAAAGGCAACTAGATTACAATAGAAATACAGTAACATCCCTTTTCTGACATGCTGGTCTGGTCCTCGTGCATGTTAATGTCTTAATTAAAGAGGAAGGAAAGGACAGTTCTGCATCAGCTACTTCTGTTCTGACTACTTTGTAATGTGTTCACCTCACACTTACTTCTTGTTTTCACTCACTACCAGTCACTTGACTTGCTGTATAAGACCTCTCCCCTTCACTCCACTCTGTAAGTACGCTTGGCAATATCTTGGAATATTGTTTTTGGTTGGTTGTTTTTTAGTCATATCTCATATACAGTGGGGAGAACAAGTATTTGATACACTGCCGATTTTGCAGGTTTTCCTACTTACAAAGCATGTAGAGGTCTGTAATTTTTATCATAGGTACACTTCAACTGTGAGAGACATAATCTAAAACAAAAATCCAGAAAATCACATTTTATGATTTTTAAGTAATTAATTTGCATTTTATTGCATGACATAAGTATTTGATACATCAGAAAAGCAGAACTTAATATTTGGTACAGAAACCTTTGTTTGCAATTACAGAGATCATACATTTCCTGTAGTTCTTGACCAGGTTTGCACACACTGCAGGAGGGATTTTGGCTCACTCCTCCATACAGACCTTGTCCAGATCCTTCAGGTTTCGGGGCTGTCGCTGGGCAATACGGACTTTCAGCTCCCTCCAAAGATTTTCTATTGGGTTCAGGTCTGGAGACTGCCTAGGCCACTCCAGGACCTTGACATGCTTCTTACGGAGCCACTCCTTAGTTGCCCTGGCTGTGTGTTTCGGGTCGTTGTCATGCTGGAAGACCCAGCCACGACCCATCTTCAAATCTCTTACTGAGGGAAGGAGGTTGTTGGCCAAGATCTCGCGATACATGGCCCCATCCATCCTCCCCTCAATACGGTGCAGTCGTCCTATCCCCTTTGCAGAAAAGCATCCCTAAAGAATGATGTTTCCACCTCCATGCTTCACGGTTGGGATGGTGTTCTTGGGGTTGTACTCATCCTTCTTCTTCCTCCAAACACGGCGAGTGGAGTTTAGACCAAAAAGCTCTATTTTTGTCTCATCAGACCACATGACCTTCTCCCATTCCTCCTCTGGATCATCCAGATGGTCATTGGCAAACTTCAGACGGGCCTGGACATGCGCTGGCTTGAGCAGGGGGACCTTGCATGCGCTGCAGGATTTTAATCCATGACGGCGTAGTGTGTTACTAATGGTTTTCTTTGAGACTGTTGTCCCAGCTCTCTTCAGGTCATTGACCAGGTCATGCCGTATAGTTCTGGGCTGATCCCTCACCTTCCTCATGGTCATTGATGCCCCACGAGGTGAGATCTTGCATGGAGCCCCATCTGTGTGTCATCTTGAACTTCTTCCATTTTCTAATAATTGCGCCAACAGTTGTTGCCTTCTCACCAAGTTGCTTGCCTATTGTCCTGTAGCCCATCCCAGCCTTGTGCAGGTCTACAATTTTATCCCTGATGTCCTTACACAACTCTCTGGTTTTGGCCATTGTGGAGAGGTTGGAGTCTGTTTGATTGAGTGTGTGGACAGGTGGCTTTTATACAGGTAACGAGTTCAAACAGGTGCAGTTAATACAGGTAATGAGTGGAGAACAGGAGTGCTTCTTAAAGAAAAACGAACAGGTGTGTGAGAGCCGGAATTCTTACTGGTTGGTAGGTGATCAAATACTTATGTCATGCAATAAAATGCAAATTAATTACTTAAAAATCATACAATGTGATTTTCTGGATTTTTGTTTTAGATTCCGTCTCTCACAGTTAAAGTCTACCTATGATAAAAATTACAGACCTCTACATGCTTTGTAAGTAGGAAAACCTGCAAAATCGGCACTGTATCAAATACTTGTTCTCCCCACTGTACTTGTGGGTACGACTTACTGTATCCATTCACCTTTTGTTTAATTTGTACCAGTTTTTTTACCTGTTACATCAGGGCTGTTTTCATAAAGAGTCTCAGAATAGGAGTGCTGATCTAGGATCATATAATTATGATCTGAAAGGCAAAACTGATCCTAGTTCAGCCCTCCTACTCTGAGTGTCACGCCCTGACCTTGAGAGGCCTGTTATGTCTCTAGTTAGGTTGGTCAGGGTGTGAATGCTAGTTGTTCTAGTTTATCTATTTCTATGTTGGCCAGGTGTGGTTCCCAATCAAAGGCAGCTGTGGATCGTTGTCTCTGATTGGGGATCATACTTAGGTAGCCACCTTATTTTGCCACCTATGTTGTGGGATCTTGTTTCTGCTTAGGCTTGTTGCTGTTAGCGTTTAGATCTTCACGTTCAGTTGATTTTGTTATTTTGTCAAGTGTTAATTTAAATAATTAAAACATGTACGCATACCACGCTGCACCTTGGTCCAATCCTTTATACAACGAATGTGACACTGAGACACGTTGTGAGTACGGACCGTGGACTGTGGTTTCATGTGTTTAATTAAATTCAGTTTATTGATTTGCATGTTTAAAGCATGTATCAGTAGAATAGAGTATGCTGGTAATACCAAGATGCATTTCTGCCGAAGGGTCCCGGATCTCAATTCAATAGGGTCATATTCATGGTCAAAATATAACAGGGTCACGTATTACTGTGTGTGTGCGTGTCCGTGTGTGTGTGTGTGATGAGGGTGGTGGTCTTGACGATGATAACTTTATTGTTTCCATTAGGATTTTATTTGTTTTACAGCATATCATCTTAAACAGGCAGAAGTAGACGGACATGCAACACGTCACACACATCACGTACATGTGTAGGATTTTAATTTGATCAATCTTTTGTTGTCTTGACTACTACTACTACTAAACAAAGTTCTGCATCAGCTACTTGTTGTCTTGACTACTATAAATATGTGTCAACCACAGAACTCACACTTACTTGCAGTTTACTGTATTGGTAGTTTCCATACTCTCTGTGGTCACTAAATATCCCATGGCACTTATTGTAAGAGTAGCGGTGTTAACCTCGGTGTCCTGGCTAAATTCCCAATCTGGCCCTCATACCATTATGGCCACCTAATCATCCCCAGCTTCCAATTGGCTCCTTCATCCCCCCTCCTCTCCCCTGTAACTATTCCAAAGGTATTTGCTGTAAATTAGAATATGTTCTCAGTCAACTTACCTGATCAAAAAACATACCAGTATGTTGACCGTACAAGACCTATCCCCTTCACTTCACTCTGAAAGTACGCTTGACGATATCTTCAAATATTGTTTTTGTTAATTTCTGTTTTTATTTTGTTACTGTTTTTAGCCATAATTCATATACTTGAGGATACGAATTACTCTGTCCTTTTACTGTTAGTTTTATTTTGTCCTGTATTTTGGTTGTTACATCAAGGTCCATATTCACAAAGTGTCTCAGAGTAGGAGCACTGACCTCGGTTCACGGCTCCTGATCCATATCATTATGAAATAAAAGGTGTGTGTGTGTCTTTGTGTGTATGTGACAAGCAGTGGATTTAGCTGAGGGCCCTTAAGGACCAGACTGATAGGGAGTAGGGTTGACATCTATACTGTGTGTGTGTCTGTGTGTCTGTGTGTGTGTTAGTGTGTGTGTGTTTGTGTGTGTGAGTCACTTGCTGTTTATCCTCACAGCTTGGGGATAGGAGCTATCATTGAACCTGGTGGTCAGTCTTTAGGCTGCTGTACAGCTTGATGGACCGTAGAGGATTGAACATTTATCCTCCCATATTTGGGGTTCTGAGAATAAAACAGCTTCAGAACAATCCATGTGTTTATAGTACTACAGATCTGTTCAATAAGTAATTGTTGATGATGATGACTTTATTTTATCCATTAGGAAATTATTTTTTGCATCATACAGCATGTGAACTTAAATAGACAGATGTAGACAGACATGAAACACGTCACACACATTACATACATAGTGCAATAGACTTACAGACAGACAGTATTCACATAGACAACCATATAGCACAATACAACACAACACAATATGAGCCTGGTTCATTTTCAGTAATGAGGCCCTGTACCCCATTTACAGTTTATACTTCAATGAATCAGGTGTAGTTATTCACCAGCTATAGAGTGAGTTGTTGTTTATGTTTCTAAGACTGCAGGGTGGGAGATGCAACAATGGCCTTGAGAACATCAGGAAGTGTGTTTGTGGTCTTTCTCTGGTCTGTAGCAGGTATGGTCTCATTCTTATCTTTTAGTTGCTCTGTTTAACAATCTACAGACATTTCTAAAAGGATAAGAATCATAATGTTATTCTGGTGTGTTCTGTTAGGAGTCTCCACTTCACTTAAATTGTTATCTTTCACACCTCTGTGGTTTCCATTCACACTCAACTCAGCAACTATGGCAACAAAGTGTGGACAAACCCTACTCTTACTGTGAGCCAAAAGATCTTGTCCTAATTCTGATACCATTGCGATGTCTAACTGTGTTTCAGTGGTACTTGGTCAGAATGGCTGGAGTGTGACATACACCACTCAGAGTATCTGTGCCTTGAAGGGGTCAACAGTGGAGCTGTCCTGCTCTTACACATATCCCAGTGGTACAGTCACAACAACCTTCTGGTTCACTAAAAATAATGCTGCTGGGAATTCTGTAAGTCTGAGTGATGACCCAGACTATAAAGGTCATGTGACGTACCATAGAGATCAGAAGAATGGCCACACCCTGACAATCACAGACCTGAGAGAGAGTGACTCAGCTACGTACAGGTTCAGATTTATAACAGATCAGACCGGAGGGAAATATACTGGCAATCCTGGAATCACTCTGTCTGTCACAGGTACAGTTACATTCAATAAAGCTAAACTGTTGAATTCCATTTAGTTCTGGAAAATTGTTTTGGTTTTTATTTATGTCTGTATAACATAGGATTTCTTCCATCTTTGTATTAGATTGATAAGTCGGTGATAAAGGGATAATTACCTTATTAAGGGCAGTCATACAGACACGGTAGTGGACCTAAAAAGCAGTACCGATACACCAAGTCTGGAACCAACAGGAACTGGAACAGCTTCAACCCCCAAGCGATAAGACTGCTAAAACGTTAGTTGACTAGTTAACCAAATACTCACCCGGACTACCTGCACTGAGCCTTTTTTGACTCATCACGTACGCTGCTGCTACTGTTTATTATCTGTCACTTTATTCCTAGTTATATGTACAGTCGTGGTCAAAAGTTTTGAGAATGACACATGTATTGGTCTTCACAAAGTTAGCTGCTTCAGTGTTATGAGATATTTTTGTCAGATGTTACTATGGTATACTGAAGTATAATTACAAGCATTCCATAAGTGTCAAAGGCTTTTATTGGGAGAAGTTGCTCACTGTCACGGAATCTGCCGAGGCTGCTCCTCCTCCTTGCTCGGGCAGGTTTCGGCGGTCGTCGTCCCCGGAGTACTAGCTACCACCGTTGTATGTTTCTATGTTCGTTTGCTTTTGTCTGATTGTTGTACACCTGTGGTTAGTTAGCGTTGATTATGTGTCCTATAAGTTCTCGTTTTGTTAGTCATGTGTTGTGTGTTATTGAGCTTCCTGTCTTCGTGTCGGTTTTGGTTTTCCCTCCTTGTGTTTTAGGAGAGGTTTTCGCACTTGGTGTGCGCGTTAGTATTTTTCCTGTTTGTTTACGCCTGTGTGCGTATCGCTCGTCTCCGGGCACTTTTGCTCGTATTGATTCACTATAGACTGTTGTACGAAGCTTCTGTGTCCTGCGCCTGATTCCCGCACCTTCCACATACAGCACACCTGACAGAATAACACACCAAGATGGAATCACCAGGAGCAGCACTAGCATCCGAGTCCCTGGAGGAGCGCGTCCGCGAGCAGAACGACCAGATCAACCGCATCGGGACCGCCCTTCAGGACTTAATAAACACTCTACACCGATGGGAGAACAGAGGGGCACCCACATCTCCCCCTACCTTGCCATCACCATCGGCCAGTCCGCCCATCCAAGCTCCGGAACCCAGTGGGATTCGGCTCTCGCTCCCGAGGGCGTATGATGGTACCGCTGCCGGGTGTCAGGGGTTCCTCCTGCAGGTGGAACTATACCTGGCCACCGTACACCCGGCGCCCTCGGGACACGAGAGCGTTTCCGCCTTCATCTCCTGTCTCACCGGCAAGGCGTTGGAGTGGGCCAACGCCGAATGGAGGAGGATAGACGCCGCCACGATCACATACGCAGAGTTCTCCCGCCGCTTCAGGGCTGTGTTCGACCATCCACCTGAGGGGAAAGCGGCGGGGGAGCGTCTATTCTACCTCCGACAGGGGAGGAGGAGCGCCCAGGAATTTGCACTCGAGTTCCGGACTCTAGCGGCTGACGCAGGGTGGAATGAGCGGGCCCTCATCGATCATTATCGTTGTAGTCTTGGGGAGGACGTCCGTCGAGAGCTGGCCTGCAGGGATACTAGTCTCACGTTCGACCAGTTGGTGGACATGTCCATCTGGCTGGACACCCTGCTGGCCACCAGTGGACGTTCAGAGTGGGGTTCGTCCATTCCACCCTCCAGCACCTCCGAGCCGAGCCCTATGGAGCTCGGGGGTGCTGGCGCTAGAGAGAAGAGGGGAAGGAGCACGAGGGGGGCCATCCCCTGCACCAACTGTGGCCGTGGAGGACACACCGCAGCCAGGTGTTGGGGAGGGTCTCCTAGGGGAGAGGACGGCAGGCCCTGCACTGGGGAGTCCTTCCAGGTGAGTAGGCGTCCCACTTACCCAGAGCTCTCTGTTGTGCACTTCTGTATACCTGTGCGATTTCCACAGGTTGCACCTCATTCCCAGCATAAGGTGCTAGTAGATTCAGGCGCAGCTGGGAATTTTGTTGATCGTAAATTTTGTTTAGAATTAGGGATTCCCCTACTTCCTGTTGACATCCCATTTCCTGTTCATGCCCTAGATAGCCGTCCGTTGGGATCGGGGTTGATCAGGGAAGTCACAGCGCCACTTAGGATGTGTACGCAGGGGGGTCATGAGGAGACTATCCAGCTATATCTTATCGACTCTCCTGCGTATCCGGTGGTGCTGGGAATTCCCTGGTTGAGTACCCATGATCCTTCTATTTCGTGGCAAGAGAGGGCTCTTAAGGAGTGGTCTGCCCAGTGTGAGAGGAGATGTTTGGGTGTTTCCGTGGGGGCGACCTCGGTGGAGAGTCCAAACCAGGTGTCCTCACTGCGCATTCCCACTGAGTATGAGGATTTGGCACTTGTGTTTAGTAAATCGAGGGCGACGCGTTTGCCTCCTCATAGACAGGGGGATTGTGCGATAGACCTCCAGGCAGGAGCAGCGCTTCCGCGGAGCCATGTGTATCCTCTGTCCCAAGAGGAGAAGAGGGCTATGGAGACTTACATAGCCGAATCTCTAAGACAAGGATACATACGGCCCTCCACTTCTCCTGCGTCCTCGAGCTTTTTTTTTGTGAAGAAAAAGGATGGAGGGTTGCGCCCGTGCATAGATTACCGTAGTCTCAATCAGATCACTGTGAAGTACAGTTATCCACTCCCTCTGATTGCGACCATGACTGAGTCTTTGCACGGAGCCCGTTTCTTCACGAAACTGGATCTCAGGAGCGCATATAACTTGGTGCGCATTAGGGAGGGCGATGAATGGAAAACGGCATTTAGTACCACCTCGGGTCATTACGAGTATCTCGTCATGCCATACGGGTTGATGAATGCTCCTTCAGTCTTCCAATCCTTCGTGGATGAGATTTTCAGGGACATGCAGGGGCAGGGTGTGGTCGTGTACATAGATGACATCCTGGTTTACTCGCCTACCCGAGACGAGCATGTAGCCCTGGTGCGTCGTGTGTTGGGTAGGCTGTTGGAGCACGACCTGTATGTCAAGGCAGAGAAATGTCTGTTTTTCCAGGAGTCGGTCTCCTTTCTGGGTTATCAGTTATCCGCGTCAGGGGTGAAGATGGAGGTTGACCGGGTGTCAGCCGTGCGTAATTGGCAAACCCCAACCACCGTGAAAGAGGTGCAGCAGTTCTTGGGTTTTGCGAATTACTACCGGAGGTTTATCCGGGGTTTTGGACAGGTGGCAGCTCTCATAACGTCTCTTCTGAAGGGGGGTCCGGTGCGATTGCAGTGGTCAGCGGAGGCGGACAGGGCATTTGGGAGACTGAAGGCCCTGTTTACCTCGGCTCCAGTGCTTGCGCATCCGGATCCCGCCTTGCCATTTCAGGTAGAGGTAGACGCGTCTGAGGCCGGTATAGGGGCCGTGCTATCACAACGGTCCGGCACGCCACCTAAACTCCGCCCCTGTGCTTTCTACTCTGAAAAGCTCAGCCCGGCGGAGCGGAATTATGACGTAGGAGACAGGGATCTGTTAGCCGTGGTTCAAGCCCTAAAGGTGTGGAGACATTGGCTTGAGGGGGCTCAACACTCTTTTCTCATTTTGACTGACCACCGTAACCTGGAGTACATTCGGGCAGCTAGGAGACTGAACCCTCGCCAGGCTCGGTGGAACATGTTTCTAACCCGGTTTGTATTTAAAATCACGTACATCCCTGGGTCCCAGAACGGTAAGGCAGACGCCCTGTCCCGGCGGTATGACACAGAGGAGAGGTCCGTTGAGCCCACTTCCATACTGCCGGAGTCTTGTCTAGTGGCACTGGTAGTGTGGGAGGTCTATGCTGAAATCGAGCGGGCGTTGCGTACCGACCCTAGCCCTCCACAGTTTCCGGTGGGTCGGACGTACGTTCCGCTCGAGGTTCGGGATCGACTTATTTATTGGGCTCACACGTCACCCTCCTCTGGACATCCAGGTATTGGCCGGACTGTGCACTGCCTTAGCGCTAAGTACTGGTGGCCAACGTTAGCCAGGGATGTGAGGGTTTATGTCTCCTCCTGTTCGGTGTGCGCCCAGTGTAAGGCGCCCAGACATCTGCCCAGGGGTAAGTTACAACCCCTGCCCGTTCCACAACGACCCTGGTCTCACCTCTCGGTGGACTTTGTTACAGACCTTCCCCCCTCTCAGGGGAATACCACCATACTGGTCGTTGTGGATCGGTTCTCTAAAGCCTGTCGTCTTCTCCCAATGCCAGGTCTTCCCACTGCCTTGCAGACCGCTGAGGCACTATTCACCCACGTCTACCGGCATTACGGGGTACCCGAGGATATAGTGTCTGATCGAGGTCCCCAGTTCACCTCCCGAGTCTGGAGAGCGTTCATGGAGCGCCTGGGGGTCTCGGTGAGCCTTACCTCGGGGTACCATCCGGAGAGTATTGGGCAGGTAGAACGTGTGAACCAGGATGTGGGTAGGTTTCTGAGGTCGTATTGCCAGGGCCGGCCGGAGGAGTGGGCAAGGTATATTCCCTGGGCAGAGATGGCCCAGAATTCTCTTCGCCACTCCTCCACCAACCTAACCCCTTTCCAATGTGTGTTAGGTTACCAGCCGGTTCTGGCACCGTGGCATCAGAGCCAGATCGAGGCCCCTGCAGTGGATGAGTGGGTAGGGCGCTCGGAGGAGACGTGGAACGCTGCACACGTCCATCTGCAGCGGGCCATCCGTCGACAAAAAGCGAGCGCCGATCTCCACCGCAGTGAGGGGCCGGTGTACGCACCTGGAGATCGAGTCTGGCTCTCGACCAGAAACCTACCCCTCCGCCTGCCCTGCCGGAAGCTGGGTCGGCGGTTTGTAGGGCCCTTTAAAGTCCTGAGGAGATTGAACGAGGTGTGTTACAGGTTACTACTACCTATTGAGTATAAGAATATTAACCCCTCGTTCCATGTGTCTCTTCTCAGGCCGGTGGTAGCTGGTCCACTCCAGGAAGGTGAGATAGCAGAGACTCCTCCGCCCCCATTGGACATCGAGGGGGCTCCGGCGTACACAGTTCGGTCCATCTTGGATTCGAGATGTCGGATGGGGGGTCTCCAATATCTTGTGGAGTGGGAGGGGTACGGCCCGGAGGAGCGGTGCTGGGTGCCGAGGAGGGACATCCTAGACCCATCTCTCCTGACTGAGTTCCACCGTAGTCACCCTACGCGCCCTGCACCGCGTCCTCCTGGTCGTCCCCGAGGCCGGGGTCGGCGCACGGCTGGAGCCGCGCGTCAAGGGGGGGGTACTGTCACGGAATCTGCCAAGGCTGCTCCTCCTCCTTGCTCGGGCAGGTTTCGGCGGTCGTCGTCCCCGGAGTACTAGCTACCACCGTTGTATGTTTCTATGTTCGTTTGCTTTTGTCTGATTGTTGTACACCTGTGGTTAGTTAGCGTTGATTATGTGTCCTATAAGTTCTCGTTTTGTTAGTCATGTGTTGTGTGTTATTGAGCTTCCTGTCTTCGTGTCGGTATTGGTTTTCCCTCCTTGTGTTTTAGGAGAGGTTTTCGCACTTGGTGTGCGCGTTAGTATTTTTCCTGTTTGTTTACGCCTGTGTGCGTATCGCTCGTCTCCGGGCACTTTTGCTCGTATTGATTCACTATAGACTGTTGTACGAAGCTTCTGTGTCCTGCGCCTGATTCCCGCACCTTCCACATACAGCACACCTGACACTCTCGGAGGATGTGTTGGTACCATTCTTTATTCATGGCTGTGTTCTTAGGCAAAATTGTGAGTGAGCCCACTCCCTTGGCTGAGAAGCAACCCCACACATGAATGGTCTCAGGATGCTTTACTGTTGGCATGACACAGGACTGATGGTAGCGCTCACCTTGTCTTCTCTGGACAATGTGTTTTCCGGATGCCCCAAACAATCGGAAAGGGGATTCATCAGAGAAAATGACTTTACCCCAGTCCTCAGCAGTCCAATCCCTGTACCTTTTGCAAAATATCAGTCTGTCCCTGATGTTTTTCCTGGAGAGACGTGGCTTCTTTGCTGCCCTTCTTGACACCAGGCCATCCTCCAAAAGTCTTCGCCTCACTGTACGTTCAGATGCACTCACACCTGCCTACTGCCATTCCTGAGAAAGCTCTGCGCTGGTGGTGCCCCGATCCCGCAGCTGAATCAACTTTAGGAGACGGTCCTGGCGCATGCTGGACTTTCTTGGGCGCCCTGACGCCTTCTACACAACAATTGAACCTCTCTCCTTGAAGTTCTTGATGATCCGATAAATGGTTGATTTAGGTGCAATCTTACTAGCAGCAATATCCTTGCCTGTGAAGCCCTTTTTGAGAAAAGCAATGATGACGGCACGTGTTTCCTTGCAGGTAACCATGGTTAACAGAGGAAGAATAATGATTTCAAACACCACCCTCCTTTTAAAGCTTCCAGTCTGTTATTCTAACTCAATCAGCATGACAGAGTGATCTCCAGCCTTGTCCTCGTCAACACTCTCACCTGTGTTAATGAGAGAATCACTGACATGATGGCAGCTGGTCCGTTTGTGGCAGGGCTGAAATGCAGTGGAAATGTTTTTTTGGGATTAAGTTAATTTTCATGGCAAAGAGGGACTTTGCAATTAATTGCAATTCATCTGATCACTCTTCATGACATTCTGGAGTATATGCAAATTGCCATCATCAAAACTGAGGAAGCAGACTTTGTGAAAATTAGTATTTGTGTCATTCTCAAAAATTTGACCACGACTGTACTCAACGTTAGTTGAATAGTTAACCAAATACCTACCCGGACTATCTGCATTTAACCTTTTTTGACTCATCACGTACGCTGCTGCTACTCTTTATTATCTGTCACTTTATTCCTAGTTATATGTACATATCTCCTCAATTACCTCGTACCCCTCCACATGGACTCGGTACTGGTACCCCGTGTATATAGCCAAATTATCGTTACTCTTTGTGTATTTATTATTACTTTTATTCTTAAGTGTTATTACTTTCCTATTATTAATCTGTGGTCTTCCTCTCTGCATTGTTGGGAAGGGCCCGTAAGTCAGCATTTCACTGTTAGTCTAAACATGTTGTCTATGAAGCATGTGACACATTCAATTTGATTTGATGTGACGGGAAATAACGAATCTATTATTTCACTTAAAATCACATAAATAGCAGATATAGGAGGAGAATAATGATGTGTTTCCTTTTACTCTAGATGTTGTGTTGGAGATGGATCCTACATCTGTGTCAGAGAGGGTGAATGTCACACTGACATGTAGAACCAAATGTACACTGGACCCCATCACAGCCTACAGTTGGTATAAGAATGGACAGCCTATACCAAACAGCAACACCTACTCTCCTGTCTATAGCCTATTCTCAGTCAGCAGTGAGGATGCAGGCAGATACTCCTGTGCTGTAGAAGGCCATGAGGATCTCCCCTCTCCTGAAGAGACTCTCAATGTCACATGTAAGTACACAGGGTTTAAATGTCCCATTTGATATACTGTTGATACTTGAATTGAGAATAGATTGTTTTCCATATGAATATATATCATTAAATATTTTACTATGTAACATCCATTTCCATTTGTTTTCCATATGAATATATATCAATAAATATTTTAGCATGTAACATCCATTTCCCTGAATTTGTATTACCACAATGTCATCATTGTTTTTTAGGATAATTTTTCAGATTGTCTTTTACTCTGAATTAAATTATTTCAAACCCACCTGTAAAAATTGTACACATATTTTCTACTGTCTTTTACACCAGATGGCCCAAAGAACACCTCAGTGTCAGTCAGTCCTTTTGGTGAAATAGTGGAGGGCAGTTTAGTGACTCTGACCTGCAACAGTGATGCCAACCCACCTGTGGACAAATACACCTGGTACATGAAGAACGTAACCTCACCAAAAGCATCAGGACAGACTTACAACATCCTCAACATCAGCTATGAGGACAGTGGAGAATACCACTGTGAGGCCCAGAATGGAAGAGGATCTATGAACTCTACAGCTCAGATGATCATTGTAGCAGGTAAAGGTTCATCTTCAATACTTCAATACAAAAGTATGTTCAACAAGAAATTATGTTTCAAGGTAATCTTCTCCTAGTTTGCCTCATTACATTTTGGTTTATAATTATACATAGGCTTGTATATACAAGTATTGCATTATTGTCTTGTATTGCCGTATATTCATTTTCAGTTTATAATAACATGTACTCATATCATCTATATTATATTTTAGGGAAACAAACCTCAGTTATGACTGCAGCTGTAGGAATCATAGTTGTTGTTCTGGTTCTCATCCTCTGTCTCTCTGGCTTCATGTGGTTCAGGTAAGTAAAAATGCATATTTTTATGATGATTTCACCTTAGCACTATAATTTGTTATTAACTTCATTCATTCATTCATGTTCAAAATTTGTAACAGATCAACGTCCAGTAGAGGTCAGTAGAGAGCAGAACTCACTCAGTCTATCTTTTACAGGAGATCCACAGGAGGAAGTGATGCCACAGCAGACACACAGGTGATTATATCAGTTAAACCTCCACCTCCAGCATTAATTTACTCCCCCCCCCCCCCCCCCCCCCCCCCCCCCCAAAAAAAAAAACATGCACCCAGAGGAGTGGGGGGGGGGGGTGGGGTGTTGGATGGGGGCAGCCCCTAGTTTGGGAAACCCTGAGTTTCAACTCCACCTTCACACTTTCATACTATTTTCACTGTTAACTCTCTCTCTCTCTCACGCATTCTCTCTCTCTCCACAGAGTGTCCATCCTGACTCTAACAGTGACACGTACACAGCTCTGAACATGAGGACCATGTCCCCTGACGATGACACCCCGGCAGTAAGTCTCTTATAATGAATTTTGATTGTTTGTGAGTGTGTTTATGTTTAATATAGTACATGAATATGTTTAGAGAAAATGATGGAAAGACTGGTGTCTCAAAGAACTCATGCATTTCCTCTCTCCCTCCCTCTCCCTCTCTCTTCCTCCCTCCTTCTCTCTCTTTCTGTCCACAGAGTGACCCAAACAGTGACACGTACACACCTCTGAACATGAACACAATGTCACCAGAGTACAACACCCTGGCAGTAAGTGTGTGTGTGTTTGTGTATGTGTGTGTGTGTGTGTGTGTGTGTGTTAGAGGGAGTGTGAAATGCTAATTCAGTATGTCTCTTTCATACTATTTTCACTGTTACCTCTCTCTCTCTCTCTCTCTCTCTCTCTCTCTCTCTCTCTCTCTCTCGCTCTCTCTCTCAGAGTGTCTGTCCTGACTCTAACAGTGACACGTATACAGCTCTGAACATGAGGACCATGTCCCCTGACTATGACACTCTGGCAGTAAGTCTCCTTTATTTAATTTTGATTGTTTGTGAGTGTGTTTGTGTTTTGAATATCTTTAGAGAAAATGATGGAAAGACTGGTGTCTCAAAGAGCTCATGCATTTCCTCTCTCCCTCCCTCTCCCTCTCTCTTCCTCCCTCCTTCTCGCTCTTTCTGTCCACAGAGTGACCCAAACAGTGACACGTACACACCTCTGAACATGAACACCAGGTCACCAGAGCACAACACCCTGGCAGTAAGTGTGTGTTTGTGTATGTGTGTGTGTGTGTGTGTTTGTGTGTGTGTGTGTGTTAGAGGGAGTATAAAATTCAGTATGTCTTCTTTCAGAATGTGAGGGGACTCTCCCATTGAAGAGAACCACCACAGAACCTGGACTGAAGACAATCACATGTTTTACATTTTAGTCATTTAGCAGATGCTCTTATCCAGAGCGACTTAAAGTTTAGTGAGTGCATACATTTTCATACTGGCCCCCCGTGGGAATCGAACTCACAACCCTGGCATTGCAAGCGCCATGCTCTCCCAACTGAGCTACACGGGGGGCAGTATGTCTCACCACACAACCTGGACTGAAGAGAACCACCACACAACCTGGACTGAAGAGAACCACCACACAACCTGGACTGAAGAGAACCACCACACAACCTGGACTGAAGAGAACCACCACACAACCTGGACTGAAGACAACCACCACACAACCTGGACTGAAGAGAACCACCACACAACCTGGACTGAAGAGAACCACCACACAACCTGGACTGAAGAGAACCACCACACAACCTGGACTGAAGATCTACGGTTCCAAGCCAAAGCTAGGCCTTACACCTCTATTCTCTTGCTATCATATCTAGAAGGTTTTCCAGACCATCAACTTTAACTTTTCAGTAAATGCTGGATTATTTTTTTATTTTCTTATAATGATAATCATGTATATTAATGATAAATGGGATGGGTTATGCTTTTTATTTTTTTCCAATGAGATTTTGACGTTTCCATATTTTTGGTGATATAAATAGCCTACTTTTCTTGTGCACCAATCTATAGTTTAAGATTATATTTCTGATCTTTTTCTATGGGATTTTGCCTTTTACAGATTCTTTATGACATCAATAGTCCTACTTTCCTCAGCAACTACTATGGATAATATTGATAACAGCTTTTTAATCTTTTTAGCTCTTGGGCCAAGTTGCTCCTGATGTGGTTAATGATGATTTACTTTGTATTGCTGTCAGACATTATTCCGCATTTTATATTTTATATTACGTAATACTATTTGGCTCAGTGTCATGATATTGCTTATTTGTTTTAAGTCATCAGTACAATTAAACATTTGCAGTTTTTTACATTTTATATGACTTATTATTTTATATGATGTAATACCATATCATTCAGTGTCATGATATCACTTGTTTTATCGTCACGATTTTCATTATTACCTATTTTAGATACATTACCGTTGAAAAGTTTGGCGTCACTTAGAAATGTCCTTGTTTCCGAAAGAAAATCTATTTTTTTGTCCATTAAAATAACATCAAATTGATCAGAAATACAGTGTAGACATTGTTAATGTTGTAAATGGCTATTGTAGCTGGAAACGGCTGATTGTTAATGGAATATCTACATAGGCGTACAGAGGCCCATTATCAGCAATTATCAGTCCTGTGTTCCAATGGCACGTTGTGTTTGCCAATCCAAGTTTATCATTTTAAAAGGCTAATTGATCATTAGAAAAACATTTTGCAATTATGTTAGCACAGCTGAAAACGGTTGCGCTGATTAAAGAAGCAATTAAACTGGCCTTCTTGAGACTAGTTGAGTATCTGGAGCATCAGCAATTGTGGGTTCGATTACAGGCTCAAAATGGCCAGAAACAAATAACTTTCTTCTGAAACTCGTCAGTCTATTCTTGTTCTGAGAAATGAAGGCTATTCCATGCAAGATATTGCCAAGAAACTGAAGATCTCGTACAACGCTGTGTACTACTCACTTCACAGAACAGCGCAAACTGGCTCTAACCAGAATAGAAAGAGGAATTGGAGGCCCCGGTGCACAACTGAGCAAGAGGACAAATACATTAGAGTGTCTAGTTTGAGAAACAGGCGCCTCACAGCTTCATTAAATAGTACCCGCAAAACACCAGTCTCAACGTCAACAGTGAAGAGGCGACTCCGGGATGCTGACCTTCTAGGCAGAGTTGCAAAGAAAAAGCCATGTCTCAGACTGGCCAATAAAAATAAAAGATGAATCTGTCTGAGATATGGCTTTTTCTTTTGTAATTATAACAACTTCCAGAGGACATCCTCCAACCTATCAGAGCTCTTGCAGTATGAACTGACATGTTGTCGACCCAATCAAAGGATCAGAGAATGAATCTGGTTCTGAAAGCTACACCTATCTAGCACTGCAGTGCATCAAATGTGGTGAGTAGTTGACTCAAAGAGAGAGAAAGACAATAGTTGAACAGTTTTGAAATTAAGGAGAAGCGAGAGAGATATTGAGAGCTAGCTAACTCAATTTTTTTCACTTCCACTTTGTTACTTAGCTAGCATCTGATGCAGTTAGCTAAGCAGAGAGGGATGCTATGTTAACTAGCTGGCTATGGCTATCCAACAGTGGAACTCTTCCAAGTCAAGGTAAGCTTTTGGTTTTATTAATTTATTGCCACTGGGGTCCGCCAGATTAACTGCTAAACTGCTTGCTGACTGTACACTGTACTGCATGATTGTAGCGGGTTTACTAACGTGTTAGTTCTAGTAGCTATGTTGACCATGACGTTAGCTAATATGGTGACAATGATATAGGCTGTGTGTGGCGGTTAGCGGTTGTAATATGAAGGTTTGGCTTGGAAAGGTTTTTTCGCCTGGTCACAGACAGCTGATGTGTTGTGCACTGAAGTCCACAAGCTGAGGGAAAAGGTGAGATAAATAGAGTGTGTAGATGGAGAAGGAATTCTACAATGGGCAAAGTGATCATTCTCTTTCTATGTGGCTGCTATGAAAGTGAACTGTGTTTGTGTGTGATCAGGGGTGTATTCATTCCGTCGATTCTGTTGACAAACGTTTCTTAAACGGAAGCAAACGGAACGAAACGGGGATAAACATACCTGAATTTGTCCAATAGAAACTCTTGTTTGCAACTGTTGGACTAATGAATACATCCTAGACCAGCTAGTTGCAGGCAAGAGTATACAAGGCGGTATTGAATGTGTCACCTTGATTACGCATATTTTTCTGTGTGTGTGTGTGTGTGTGTGTGTGTGTCTGTCTGTCTGTCTGTCTGTCTGTCTGTCTGTCTGTCTGTCTCTCTCTCTCTCTCTCTCTCTCTCTCTCTCTCTCTCTCTCTCTCTCCTCCTTGCTGGAGAACTTTACCACAGTGCAGGCTGCTCCTGAGGACAGAGGTATAGGGACAGACTGCATTACCAGACCCCACCACAGGGGGCATAGCATAGACCATCTTCCACCACAGGGGGCATAGCCATTGACTAGAGGAGTTACACCCAGTCTGTGGTTTGGTTATTCCACATCAAAATAATACATCATTTAATTTTAGTATCCATCCCTACATGTATAGATGCTATAGACTTTCCCAAAAAACACCATATTCCTATATATTGCTACAGAGTCCTATGGCCCTGGTCAAAAGTAGTGCACTATGTAGGGAATAGGGTGCCATTTAGGCCACAGTCATAATGTTGTGTTGTTATAATGTTGCTACATTTATAATGGATGTGTTTTGACCCTGGTCCCCTCCCTTCTAGAATATAGAACTTGGATACTCTCTATGTTCTGTACTGTGGGTGTGGGGAGATAGAGAGTGTCAGAGTTCTGTGTTGGGGAAGCTACTATGAAAATATAGTTTACCAAGCTACCTTTTACTTCCCACTGGAATAAGTTAAACTACACTAAAGCTACCCTTTAGAAACATATAGTTACTTAACTAAAGTTACTTTGAAAAAGTAGTTCACTACATCCAAACTACTTAGTGAAAAATAATCATTCCTAAATCTGAAATGTCATAGAATACAAATTGCAAGGCAGAACTGGAGTTAAATGTTAACAGAATTGGTAATGCAGCCTATTAAACACAGCAACTGTGTTTTAAGTGAGAATAAGGCAGGTCTGGTGCCGATAAAAGAAAGGAAAGTATTGCCTACTTTACCCATATTATATTTGTTTTTTGCAACAAAAAAAAGTAGTGTGTAGTTCCAGAAGTTAGGCTCTGTCGCAGCCGGCCGTGACCGGGAGACCCATGGGGCGGCGCACAATTGGCCCAGCGTCGTCCAGGGTAGGGGAGGGAATGGCAGGCAGGGATGTTGGTAGAGCATGGCGTTTGCAACGCCAGGGTTGTGGGTTCGATTCCCGCAGGGGGCCAGTATGAAAAAAAAAATATATATGTATGCACTCACTAACTGTAAGTCGCTCTGGATAAGAGCGTCTGCTAAATGACGTAAATGTAAATGTACTTGGTAGAATAATTAATTAACTACTGAAAACACGACCAAGATTTGAATTTAGTTCAACTACCATCAAGCTACAGCAACATGTCATTAAAGTAATAGTTGAAATACCTGAGGTTCACTACTCCCATACACAGTCAGAGTTCTACCTTCTATACTGAACAAAAATATAAACGCAACATGTAAAGTGTTGGTCTCATGTTTCATGAGCTGAAATAAAAGATACCAGAAATGTTGCATACGCACAAAAAGCTTATTTCTCTAAAATGTTGTACACAAATTTGTTAAATCCCTGTTAGTGAGCATTTCTCCTTTGCCAAGATAATCCATCCACCTGACAGGTGTGGCATATCAAGAAGCTGATTAAACAGCATGATCATTACACAGGTGCATCTTGTGCTGGGGACAATAAAAGGCCACTCTAAAATGTGCAGTTTTGTCACAACACAATGCCACAGATGTCTCAAGTTTTGAGGGAGCGTGCAATTGGCATGCAGACTGCAGGAATGTCCACCAGAGCTGTTGCCAGAGAATGGAATGTTCATTTCTCTACCATAATCCGCCTCCAACGTCATTTTAGAGAATATCATTTTAGAGAATATGGTAGTACATCCAACCGAACTCATAACCGCAGACCACGCGTAACCATGCCAGCCGAGGACCTCCACATCCGGCTTCTTCACCTGCGGGCTCGTCTGAAACCAGCCACCCGGACATCTGATGAAACTGAGGAGCTTTTCGGTCTGTAATAAAGCCCTTTTGTGTGGAAAGACTCATTCTGATTGGCTAGGCCTGGCTCCACAGTGGGTGGGCCTATGCCTTGGCCCACCCATGGCTGCGCGCCTGCCCAGTCATGTGAAATCCATTGATTAGAGCTCAATTAATTCATTGAACTGTAACTCAGTAAAATCGTTGAAATTGTTGCATGTTGCGTTTATATTTTTGTTCAGTGTAATTCTATGTTTTGTCCATCCCTGTTTGTGGTTATAGGTGTGGGGAGATACTGAGTATCAGAGTTCTACATTATAGTTCTGTACTGCAGGTGTTGGTGAGATAGAGAGTATCAGAGTTCTACATGAGAGATTCTGTGCCTTAGTCAACTTCAAGAATGCCAACATGGCCGCTCTCGCCTTGGAGAGGCTCCAGGTGAGTGGTGGGATGAAACATAATGCAATTCAATTCAATTATAACTATTCAGCCCTCACTGTTGTCTAACATAACTCTAATACAGGATGGCAGAACTATTTTGGATTACTGATGATTGCATTGTATAAATCTCTTGTCATTGTGTTTCAGGTGTTCAGGTTTAGAGATACAGAGGTGTGACTAACCCCCATCAGAGTATCTGTGCCTTGAAGAGGTCATCAGTGGATATATCCTCCACGTATGACAGTGGTTATGATACGATCACGTCATCACTCTGGTTTAGTACTAAAAAGAGTGCCAGCTTGAAGGATGAGTCGATCCTTGAGGACATAACCACAGACCCAGGGTATGCAGGTCGTGTGGAGTATGGTGGAGAGAAGGAGAGAGGTCGCTCCACCCTGAGAATCACAGACCTGAGAGAGGAGAACTCAGCTGAGTACAAGTTCATATTCAACACACAGACCTCAGGATAGGGGTACAGCTTCCCTGGAACATCTCTGACTGTCACACCCTACAGGTGAATGTGAGTCCTGCCTAGGGATGCAACATTTTGGAAACTTTCCCAACATTTCCAGGTTTTCCAGAACTCCTAGTTGGAGGATTAATTCCTTCTGATTCCGGGAATATTCTGAAAAAAAAGTATAATTTGGTGAAAGTTACCAGAATTTTGCAAGCCTGTTATGGACACAGTGCAAATGCAGCAATGGGTGACATGGATTAATATGTTAATGATTTTTACATTGTTACAATAGGAATAATCTGTGTAGGGAAGTTCGTGATTCAGGGTTTTAATTCAGGGTGATTTAGGGTTTTAATTATGTTGTTTTACTCCAGGTCTTCAGAGTGGATTAAGGATCCAACCAACATCATAAAGAGACAGCAGCATTTACTGTTCTGTGAGTCCATATGCTTTCTGCAGGACAACCCCACCTAAATCTGGTACAAGAACGGACAACGTTTAACCAACCGACATGAATACCTGGTCCTAGACCCAGTCAGCAGTGAGGATGCAGGCAGATACTCCTGTGCTGTAGAAAACCATGAGGATCGCCGCTCTCCTGAAGAGACTCTCACTGTCAGATGTCAGTATGTGTGATATAATTCTAGAACTACAGTGAGGGAAAAAAGTATTTGATCCCCTGCTGATTTTGTACGTTTGCCCACTGACAAAGAAATGATCAGTCTATAATTTTAATGGTAGGTTTATTTGAACAGTGAGAGAAAGAATAACAACAAAAAAATCCTGAAAAACACATGTCAAAAATGTTATAAATTGATTTGCATTTTAATGAGGTAAATAAGTATTTGACCCCCTCTCAATCAGAAACATTTCTGGCTCCCAGGTGTCTTTTATACAGGTAATGAGCTGAGATTAGGAGCACACTCTAAAAGGGAGTGCTCCTAATCTCAGTTTGTTACCTGTATAAAAGACACCTGTACACAGAAGCAATCAATCAATCAGATTCCAAACTCTACACCATGGCCAAGACCAAAGAGCTCTCCAAGGATGTCAGGGACAAGATTATAGACCTACACAAGGCTGGAATGGGCTACAAGACCATCTGTGTCTTTTATACAGGTAACAAACTGAGATTAGGAGCACTCCCTTTTAGAGTGTGCTCCTAATCTCAGCTCGTTACCTGTATAAAAGACACCTGGGAGCCAGAAATGTTTCTGATTGAGAGGGGGTCAAATACTTGTTTCCCTCATTAAAATGCAAATCAATTTATAACATTTTTTACATGTGTTTTTCTGGATTTTTTTGTTGTTATTCTGTCTCTCACTGTTCAAATAAACATACCATAAAAATGATAGACTAATCATGTCTTTGTCAGTGAGAAAACGTACAAAATCAGCAGGGGATCAAAAACTTTTTTCCCTCACTGTATATGACACTAATTTACATCATATCCTGTTGCCTTGTACTATGTGTACTCTGACCTGTTCTATCATCCTCTTTAGCAGAAGGCCCAAAGAACACCTCAGTGTCAGCCAGTCCCTCTGGTGGAATAGTGGAGGGCAGTTCAGTGACTCTGACCTGCAGCAGTGATGTCAACCCACCTGTGGAGAAATACACCTGGTACAAGAAGAACATAACCTCACCAAAAGCATCAGGACAGAGTTACAGCATCACTAACATCAGCTCTGAGGACACTGGAGAGTACTGTCAGGCTGAGAATAAATATGGTCTCAACTCTTCTTCTGTGTTTGTTGATGTTCAGCGTAAGCATACCTAATCTTCATCTATTTATTGATAATCACACAGGTCAACAACAGTAAAGAATCATTAACAATGTTACACACTTATCATATCATATGTCATAGTAGGACTATATATTTTTTCATTTTCTTCTTCCCTGGTTTCCACTATGTCATATCTCCATCTCTGTATTCAACACACACTGGCCTGTGTCCAGCTCTCCAGACTCCAGGGTTTCCCTGGGTTCCGGTGGTGGGGGTGGGGGCTGTCCTGACTGATGGAGCTCTTCTAGTCACCATCTACTGCACACTGAAGGAGGTCAGCATTTCCGAGCCAGGTTTACATGTGAAATATATCAACTTCCACTAGTGGTTACTAGAGAGCAGAACTCACTAGGTCCCTATTTACAGAGAGCCACAGGAGGAAGTGAATACACAGCAGACACACAGGTGATTATATAATTGAAAATTCCACCACACCGGGTGACATTAATTTACTGTGCCACAATAGTCTATTTTCTACAATTTTTACTGTCATCTTGACACAGCTCTCTCTCTCTCTCTCTCTCTCTCTCTCTCTCTCTCTCTCTCTCTCTCTCTCTCTCTCTCTCTCTCTCTCTCTCTCTCTCTCTCTCTCTCTCCAGTGTCCATCCTGACCCTAACAGTGACTTGTACACAGCTCTGAAAATGAGAACCAAGGGCCCTGACTATGATACACTGGCAGTAAGTATGTATTAATTTATGTGTATATTTTGTATTTGGGTGTGTGTGAGAGTGTGTGTGAGGGAGGGAGGGAGAGAGAGAGAGGGAGGGAGGCAGGGAGAGACAGTTGTGAAGTGCTCATACTGTGTTACCTGTGTCTCTGTCTCTCTCAAAGTGTGAGGGACTCGCCCAGTGACACATTCACAGCTCTTCAGAGAGACGCTCAGCCCTCCGTGTATCAGACCATCCATGGGAGAAAACCACCACAGAAACTGGACTGAAGAGAACCACCACAGAACCTATATTGAAGAGAACCACCACAGAACCTGTAGAGAATAGAACCACCACAGAACCTGGACAGAAGAGAACCACCACAAAACCTGGACTGAAGAGAACCACCACAGAACCTGGACTGAAGAGAACCACCACAGAACATGGACTGAAGAGAACCACCACAGAACATGGACTGAAGAGAACCACCGCAGAACATGGACTGAAGAGCTATGTCACCAAACCAAAGCTAGGCCTTACACCTCTATTCTCTTGCTAACATATTGCTATCATATCTAGAAGGTTTCCCCAAATTACAAAATGACACATTGGTTTCCTTACCCTGTTAGCAGTCTATGGACATTGTATGACAGCAGTCCATACTTTGGTTTAGTTTCCCCTGGCACTGTTTCCACTTGCTAACGATTTAGCATTTGTGGCACAAATCCCATTCAAGTCATGCAACCGATGTTAGCCTTTTTCGTGCATCATGTCGAAATCATCCAAAAGTAAAAAAATGCATTGTGAAGATCAACAGTCATATATAGATGATTTGAACATGATGTGCGAATGTTAATATGTGAAATATTAATATCGGTCCCATGACTTGAATGGGATTTTTGCTACAATTGCTATAATGTTATGTAAATGTGGGAGTGTTTGACATTGCAGCCGACTTTATAGGTGAGTCGAGATCTACAAATCACCATGATAAATATCTACTCAATATTATTTATAGATCAGTCAGTCAGTCACAATTTACCCATGATACATCACAGTTTTGATGCTCTCGAACACTGTCTGTGTGACTGAGGAAGGAAGCCCTCTTAGAAGCAGCATCAGCTTCTTGGTACCTGACATAGAATCGGATAGAGGGCACATCTTTGGATCTTTGTCATATTGGCTTCTGTAACAGAATGGGAAGCGCCATTGAGGGCTATCTCCATTTTAAAGTAGTTAATGTCTTCTACTTAAACTTCAATGAGTTTAATGACAGTCAGTAAACCAACTGAAAGGGTGCTATTCAATTGCTGCTAAAACAGTTTTGAAGCAAGTGCGCCCTCAATTAAACTCTATGGTCACTGACTATTTCAAGGTTGTGTCAACCACAGACCTCAAACTTCCCACTCAGTGTCTATTTACTCAGACTGAGAGTAAGTTAACTTACAACACGTCTCCCCTTCAATACTGTAAGTACGCTTGACAATATCTTAAAAATATGTATATTTTATCATTTGTTTGTAACCATGAACTCCTGTATCCTGTTATGGGCATGGTGATGCTATTGGAATGTATGTTTTGTTTTTCTGTTATGTACAGTATACTCTGTAGATGTACTTTTGTATATTAATCTGATACAGCATTGTACATGTGGTTTCACATATAACACTTTTGCATGCTTTTTTAAAGGCGCTGAGAGAAATGGATTGTTGTGGAAACTTTTTAGAAAATGGCCTAAAGTAAGAGTGAGAGTAAGAGTAATAGTGGTTGGGTGGATGCTTCGTAAGAGCTTTGGGAGTAATATTAACCCTGAGACAGAGTTGTGGTTAGGAGTAGTATTAACATGAGGCACAGTGACGGTGGGTTGTGTTTAGGAGTAGTATTAACATGAGACACAGTGATGGTGGGTTGTGTTTAGGAGTAGTATTAACATGAGATACAGTGATGGTGGGTTGTGTTTAGGAGTAGTATTAACATGAGATACAGTGATGGTGGGTTGTGTTTAGGAGTAGTATTAACATGAGGCACAGTGATGGTGGGTTGTGTTTAGGAGTATTATTAACCTGAGACACAGTGATGTTGGGTTGTGTTTAGGAGTAGTATTAACATGAGACACAGTGATGGTTGGTGTGTTTAGGAGTAGTATTAACATGAGACACAGTGACAGTGGGTTGTGTTTAGGAGTAATATTAACATGAACAGTGAGGGTGGGTTGTGTTTAGGAATAGTATTAACATGAGACACAGTGATGGTGGGTTGTGTTTAGGAGTAATATTAACATTGAGGACACAGTGATGGTGGGTTGTGTTTAGGAGTAATATTAACATGAGACACAGTGACGGTGGGTTGTGTTTAGGAGTAGTATTAACATGAGACACAGTGATGGTTGGTGTGTTTAGGAGTAGTATTAACATGAGACACAGTGATGGTTGGTGTGTTTAGGAGTAATATTAACATGAGACACAGTGATGGTGGGTTGTGTTTAGGAATAGTATTAACATGAGGCACAGTGACGGTGGGTTGTGTTTAGGAGTAGCATTAACATGAGACACAGTGACGGTGGGTTGAAATGCTGACTAACGGGTCATTTTCCAACAATGCAGGGTTAAAAAATAGAAATAGTGACACAAGGAAATACACTGTGAATAACATGTCTATATACCAGTACTGAGTCGATGTGCAGGGGTACGAGGTAATTGAGGTAGCTATGTACATACATATAAGGGAAAGGGGGATATCTAGTCAGTTGCACAACTGAATGCATTCAACTGAAATGTGTCTTCCACATTTAACCCAACCTCTCTGAAACAGAGAGGATTGGTGGGTTGCCTTAATCGACATCAACGATGCCCGGGGAACTGTTGTTGTTCAGGGTTAACTTCCTTGCTCAAGGGCAGAACTGCAGATTTTTCCATCTTGCCGGTTTGGGGATTCGAACCAGCAACCTTTACTGGCCCAACGCTCTTAACCCCTAGGCTACCTGCCGCCCCATAGGTAGGAGCAAAGTGACTAGGCATCAGGATAGATAATAGACTATGATGTAGCAGCAGCTTATGTGGAGCAGTAGCAGCAGCATATATGGTGAGAGTGAAAGTGTGTGTGTGTGTGTGCGTGCGTGTGTGTGTGAGAAAGTGTGTTTGTGTGTGTGGTGTCAGTATGCATGTGTTAGATTAATTTGGATTTTAAGAATAATGACTAAAGAATTTCACCCCAAACACAGTATAAATGTTAGAATTATCATGTAGTGTCAACCCACTAACAGAGGGGGCGTTACTAACCATTCAAGGGGGAAGGCGGGAACTGTTTAAGAAAGCCACCTAAAGGTGGGAGGAGCATAGTGTCTTTGTTTGTCAAGGAGTATAAAAAACAGGATATTTGTGTTTTTGAGCAGAGCTCTCCATGAATAAATTTACCGATAATTGCTTGTGGATTGTGGACCTTGAATCATTGATGATTAAAACCAGAGCTTTACAACCTCTGGTAATGATTCAAGCTTAGGTCGAATTAGAGATAGAAATTCACATGACAGCATGTGTGCTCATGTTATGTGTGTGTTGGCATATGTCTGACTGTATCACACAGTCGTCCGGAATAGCTGGTGCTCTCATGCATGGTTCAGCGTTGCTTGCTTCGAAGCGAGCATAGAAGGCATTTATTTTAGCTCGTCTGGTAGGATTTTGTCACTGGCCAGCTCGCGGCTGGATATCCCTTTGGAATCCGTGATAGTTTATAAGCCCTGCCACATCCTTTGAGCTTCAGAGCCAGCATAGTAGGATTCGACCTTAGTCCTGAATTGACGCTTTGCCGGTTTGATTGCTCATTGGAGTTCGTAGAGAGATTTCTTATAAGCGTCCGGATTAGTGTCCCGCTACTTGAAAGCGGTAGCTTTCAAGCCCTATAGCCTTTAGCTCTGTGCGGATGTTGCCTGTAATCCATTGCTTCTGGTTGGGGTATGTACGTACGTCACTGTGCGGACAATGTCGGTGATGCACTTATTAATGAAGCCGGTGACTGATGTGGTAAACTCAATGTTATCGGCTGAATCCAGGAACATATTCCAGTCTGTGCTAGCGAAACAGTCCTGTAGCTTAGCATCCACTTGATCGGACCACTTCCGTATTTAGCGTGTCACTGGTACTTCCTGTTTGAGTTTTTGCTTGTAAGCAGGAAGCAGGTGGATAGAGACATGGTCTGATTTGCCAAAGGGCGTTTTATGTGTGTGTGGAGTAATGGTGATCTAGAGTTTTGTCGCCGCTAGTTTCACAGGTGACATGCTGGTAAAAATGAGGTAAAAGTGTTTTCAGTATCCATGCATTGAAATCACCTGCCATGAGAAACTCCGCCTCTGAATGTGCAATTACTTGTTTGCTTATGGATCTTCACAGCTCTTTGAGTTCTGTCTTAGTGCCAGCATGGATTTGTGATGGTAAATAGACAGTTACGAAAAATATATACTGAACAAAAAAATTAATGCAACATGTAAAGTGTCGGTCCTATGTTTCATGAACTGAAATAAAAGATCCCACAAAAGGCTTATTTATCTCAAATTGTGTACACAAATTTGTTTACATCCCTGTTAGTGAGCATTTTTCCTTTGCTAAGATATTCCATCACCTGATAGGTGTGGCATATCAAGAAGCTGATTAAACAGCATGATCATTACATAGGTGCACCTTGTGCTGGGGACAATAAAAAGGCCACTTTAAAATGTGCAGTTTTGTCAGACAACACAATGGCACAGATGTCTCAAGTTTTGAGGGAGCATGCAATTGGCATGCTGACTTTGGGAATGTCAACCAGAACTGTTGCCAGATAATTTAATGCTAATTTCTCTACCACAAGCCGCCTACAACGTCATTTTAGAGAATTTGGTAGTATGTCCAACCGGCCTCACAACCACAGACCACATGTAACCACGCCAGCCCAGAATCTCCAAGTCCGGCTTCTTCACCTGCGGGATGGTCTGAGACAAGCCACCTGGACAGCTGATGAAACGGTTGCTTTGCTCAACCGAAGGATTTCTGCATAAACTGTCAGAAACTGTCTCAGGGAAGCTAATCTGCGTGCTCATCGTCCTCACTAGGGTCTTGACATGACTGCTGTTTGGCGTCGTCATCGACTTCAGTGGGAAAATACTCACCTTCGATTGCCACTGGCACGCTGGAGAAGTGTGCTCTTCACGGATGAATCCCGGTTAGATACTGTAATACTGTGACGAGATCCTGAGATACTGTGACAAGATCCTGAGACCCAAGTTGCATGTTGCGTTTATATTTTCGTGCAGTGTAGATGAAAACTCTCAACATTACAGATTGCGCACCAGCAGTTGTTAACAAAGAGACACACCCCTCCTCCCTTCGACTTACCAGAGTCTGCCGTCCGTTCTTGAAGATGCATACACTCTTAGAGAAAAGGGTTCCAAAAGGGTTCTTCGGCTGTCCCCATAGGAGCAACATTTTTGGTTCTAGGTAGAACCCTTTTTGGTTCCAGGTAGAACCCCTTTGGGTTACATGTAGAACACTGTGGAAAGGGTTATACATGGAACCCAAAAAGGTTCTACCTGGAACTCAAAAAGGTTCTACCTGGAACCAAAAAGCGTTCTTCAAAGGGTTCTCCTATGGGGACAGCCAATGAACCCTTTTAGGGTCTAGATAGCATCATTTGTTTGTGTAGACAAACACGCGAGATGTATATCCATGTCCTCGTTCAGCCGCGATTCTGAGAAACGTATGATAATATAGTTTTTCAGGTCCCGTTGATAGGATAGTCTCGAACAGAGCTCATCCAGTTTGTTCTCCAGTGATTGCGCGTTCGCCAATAGAACAGAGGGCAATGGCGGTCTATTTGATTGCGACGTAATCTCGTCAGGATGCCTGCTCGCCTGCCTCTCTATCACCGCCACTTCCTCTTTTGAGTCCCGGGGATTAGGGCCTGGTCCGGAGTAAGCAGAACATCCATAATTGCCGTCTCGTTGAAGTAGAAATGTTTGTCCAAATCAAGTTTAGTGATCACTGTCCTGGTGTCCGGAAGCTGTTTTCGGTCATAGGAAATGATGGCGGAGACATTATGTCCCAAAAAAAGTTAAGATCTGCGTAGAAAATACACAAAATAGCAGAGTAGGTCAGGAGCCTGTAAAACCAATGCCATCCACCTCAACACCATCTCATTATATCACCAGCCTCCTCTGCTGTTCACAAGGGCCAACAGTGTAACAGAATATGATAGTGGCATGTACTACAGTACAGACATCAATGTTTGTGTGCTTAAATGTGACTTTTTCAAGCCAGTGTTGCGTTTCATTCGTTTGTTATGTTGTTATTAGCCCAACATTATAGAGGACATTACTGTTAGGTACCGGAAATATACAAAACGGCCAACAGTGGTTCTCTCCCAAATGGCTTCCTGTTCCCTTAATAGTGTACTACTATTGACCAGGGCACGTAGGGTGTCATTGCGGACGCAGCCAGTGTAACAGAATGTGATTGTGGCATTATGTTACTGCCCAAATGAATGCGGACATCATATGAAGAGACAGGATGCTGCAGTAATGTTGTCAGTAGGGAGTGCTCTAGTCTAGAACGCTGGAACCTTCAGTACCACTTTGATGCAGCTGATGAGGAGTGATGGGAAAGGGTCAAATTATACCTCTTTTAAAAATGTAGGGCCCACTCCTCAAAATAATAAGAAATGCAACCCTTTTCTGACATGCTGTTTATGCATATTAATGTCTTAACGCCCGTTTTAGGCTAAAAACAGAACTCACACTTACAGTAGGCTACTTCTTGTTTCTCTGCACTGCCAGTAGATGTTGTTGGTTTAGATGAACTGACTCAGCATGACCTTCCTGTCATCCATAGACCTCTACATCCTGAACCATATCAGAGTCCTTTATATACACATTATACTGTATGTACCTCATTAGCACTTTATATTCACATAATAGTATATGGACAACAGGCTACATTAGACTATATATGGACAACAGGCTACATTAGACTATATATGGACAACAGACTACATTAGACTATATATGGATAACAGGCTACATTAGACTATATATGGATAACAGGCTACATTAGACTATATATGGACAACAGACTACATTAGACTATATATGGATAACAGGCTACATTAGACTATATATGGATAACAGGCTACATTAGACTATATATGGATAACAGGCTACATTAGACTATATATGGACAACAGGCTACATTAGACTATATATGGATAGCAGGCTACATTAGACTATATATGGATAACATGCTGCATTAGACTATATATGGATAACAGGCTACATTAGACTATATATGGACAACAGACTACATTAAACTATATATGGATAACAGGCTACATTAGACTATATATGGATAACAGGCTACATTAGACTATATATGGATAACAGGCTACATTAGACTATATATGGAAAACAGGCTACATTAGACTATATATGGATAGCAGGCTACATTAGACTATATATGGATAACATGCTGCATTAGACTATATATGGATAACAGGCTACATTAGACTATATATGGATAACAGGCTACATTAGACTATATATGGACAACATACTACATTAGACTATATATGGATAACAGGCTACATTAGACTATATATGGACAACAGACTACATTAGACTATATATGGATAACAGGCTACATTAGACTATATATGGATAACAGGCTACATTAGACTATATATGGATAACAGGCTACATTAGACTATATATGGATAGCAGGCTACATTAGACTATATATGGATAACAGGCTACATTAGACTATATATGGATAACAGGCTACATTAGACTATATATGGACAACAGGCTACATTAGACTATATATGGCTAGCAGGCTACATTAGACTATATATGGATAACAGGCTACATTAGACTATATATGGACAACAGGCTACATTAGACTATATATGGGATAACAGGGCTACATTAGACTATATATGGACAACAGGCTACATTAGACTATATATGGATAACAGGCTACATTAGACTATATATGGACAACAGGCTACATTAGACTATATATGGCTAGCAGGCTACATTAGACTATATATGGATAACAGGCTACATTAGACTATATATGGATAACAGGCTACATTAGACTATATATGGACAACAGGCTACATTAGACTATATATGGATAACAGGCTACATTAGACTATATATGGACAACATGCTACATTAGACTATATATGGATAACAGGCTACATTAGACTATATATGGACAACAGACTACATTAGACTATATATGGATAACAGGCTACATTAGACTATATATGGATAACAGGCTACATTAGACTATATATGGATAACAGGCTACATTAGACGATATATCGATAACAGGCTACATTAGACTATATATGGATAACAGGCTACATTAGACTATATATGGACAACAGGCTACATTAGACTATATATGGACAACATGCTACATTAGACTATATATGGACAACATGCTACATTAGACTATATATGGATAACAGGCTACATTAGACTATATATGGACAACAGGCTACATTAGACTATATATGGCTAGCAGGCTACATTAGACTATATATGGATAACAGGCTACATTAGACTATATATGGACAACAGGCTACATTAGACTATATATGGATAACAGGCTACATTAGACTATATATGGACAACAGGCTACATTAGACTATATATGGCTAGCAGGCTACATTAGACTATATATGGATAACAGGCTACATTAGACTATATATGGATAACAGGCTACATTAGACTATATATGGACAACAGGCTACATTAGACTATATATGGATAACAGGCTACATTAGAATATATATGGATAACAGGCTACATTAGACTATATATGGATAACAGGCTACATTAGACTATATATGGATAACAGGCTACATTAGACTATATATGGACAACAGGCTACATTAGACTATATATGGACAACAGGCTACATTAGACTATATATGGATAACAGGCTACATTAGACTATATATGGATAACAGGCTACATTAGACTATATATGGACAACATGCTACATTAGACTATATATGGATAACAGGCTACATTAGACTATATATGGACAACAGGCTACATTAGACTATATGTGGATAACATGCTACATTAGACTATATATGGATAACAGGCTACATTAGACTATATATGGACAACAGGCTACATTAGACTATATATGGATAACAGGCTACATTAGACTATATATGGATAACAGGCTACATTAGACTATATATGGATAACATGCTACATTAGTGCCTTTGGAAAGTATTCAGACCACTTGACTTTCTCCACATTTTCTTACGTTACAGCCTTATTCTAAAATTGATGAAATAAAAAAGAATCCTCAGCAATCTGTGGTCCTCTGTAGCTCAATTGGTAGAGCATGGCGCTTGTAACGCCAGGGTAGTGGGTTCGATCCCCGGGACCACCCATACGTAAAAATTTATGCACACATGATTGTAAGTCGCTTTGGATAAAAGCGTCTGCTAAATGGCATATTATTTATTATTATGAATCTAAACACAATACCCCATAATGACAAAGCGAAAACAGGTTTTTATAAATTTGTTCAAATTTATAAATAATAATAACATAAATACCTTATTAAAAAAATTATTCAGACCCTTTGCAATGAGACTCGAAATTCAGCTCAGGTGCATCCTGTTTCCATTGATCATCCTTGAGATGTTTCTACAACTTGATTGGAGTCAACCTGTGGTAAATTCAATTGAATGGACATGATTTGGAAAGGCACACACCGGTCTACATTTATATAAGGTCCCACAGTTGACAGTGCATGTCAGAGCAAAAACCAAGCCATGAGGTCAAAGGAATTGTCCGTAGAGCTCCGAGACAGGATTGTGTCGAGGCACAGATCTGGGGAAGGGTACCAAAACATTTACGCAGCATTGAAGGTCCCCAAGAACACAGTGGCCTCCATCATTCTTAAATGGGAGAAGTTTGGAACCTCCAAGACTGTTCCTAGAGCAGGCCACCCGGCCAAACTGAGCAATAGGGGGAGAAGGGCCTTGGTCAAGAACCCGATGGTCACTCTCACAGAGCTCTAGAGTTCCTCTGTGGAGATGGGAGAACCTTCCAGAAGGACAACCATCTCTGCAGCACTGCACCAATCAGGCCTTTATGGTAGAATGGCCAGACGGAATCCACTCCTCAGTAAAAGGCACATGACAGCCTGCATGGTGTTTTCCAAAATGCATCTAAAGACTCTCACCCATGAGAAACAAGATTCTCTGATCTGATGAAACCAAGATTGAACTCTTTGGCCTGAATGCCAAGCGTCACGTCTGGAGGAAACCTGCCACCATCCCTACGGTGAGGCATGGTGGTGGCAGAATCATGGTGTGTAGATGTTTTTCAGCGGCAGGGACGGGGAGACTAGTCAGGATCGAGGCAAATATTAACGGAGGAAAGTACAGAGCGATCCTTGATGAAAACCTGCTCCAGAGCCCTCAAGAACCTCAGACTGGGGCGAAGTTTCACCTTCCAACAGGACAACGACAATAAGTACACAGCCAAGACAACACAGGAGTGGCTTCGGGACAAGTCTCTGAATGTCCTTGAGTGGCCCAGCCAGAGCCCGGACTTAACCTTATCGAACATCTCTGGAGAGACCTGAAAATAGCTGTGCAGCAACACTCCCCATCCAACCTGACAGAGCTTGAGAGGATCTGCCGAGAAGAATGGGAGAAACTCCCCAAATACAGGAGTGCCAAGCCTGTTATCCATATATTGTCTAATGTAGCCTGTTATGCATATATACTCTAATGTAGCCTGTTATCCATATATAGTCTAATGTAACCTGTTATCCATATATAGTCTAATGTAGCCTCTTATCCATATATAGTCTAATGTAGCCTCTTATCCATATATAGTCTAATGTAACCTGCTTTCCATATATAGTCTAATGTAGCCTGCTATCCATATGTAGTCTAATGTAGCCTGTTATCCATATATAGTCTAATGTAACCTGTTATCCATATAAAGTATAATGTAGCCTGCTATCTAAAATGTATATATATTCTAATGTACCCTGTTATCTACTCTTCCGGTCAAAAGTTTTAGAACACCTACTCATTCAAGGGTTTTTCTTTATTTTTACTATTTTCTACATTGTAGAATAATAGTGAAGACATTAAAACTATAACACATATGGAATCATGTAGTAACCAAAAAAGTGTTAAACAAATCAAAATATATTTTATATTTGAGATTCTTCAAATAGCCACCATTTGCCTTGATGACAGTTTTGCACACTCTTGGCATTCTCTCAACCAGCTTCACCTGGAATGCTTTTCCAACAGTCTTGAAGGAGTTCCCACATGTGCTGAGCACTTGTTGGCTGCTTTTCCTTCACTCTGTGGTCCAACTCATCCCAAACCATCTCAATTTGGTTGAGGTCGGGGGATTGTGGAGGCCAGGTCATCTGATGCAGCACTCCATCACTCTCCTTCTTGGTAAAATAGCCCTTACACAGCCTGGAGGTGTGTTGGGTCATTATCCTGTTGAAAAATAAATGATAGTCCCACCAAGCCCAAACCAGATGTGATGGCGTATTGCTGCAGAATGCTGTGGTAGCCATGCTGGTTAAGTGTGCTTTAAATTCTAAATAAATCACAGACCGTGTCACCAGCAAATCACCTCCACACCATCACACATCCTCCTCCATGCTTTACGGTGGGAAATACACATGCAGAGGTCATCTGTTCACCCACACCCCGTCTCACATAGAAACGGCAGTTGGAAACAAAAATCTCCAATTTGAACTCCAGACCAAAGGACACATTTCCACCGGTCTAATGTCCATTGCTCGTGTTTCTTGGCCCAAGCAGGTCTCTCTTCTTATTGGTGTCCTTCAGTAGTGGTTTCTTTGCAGAAATTCGACCATGAAGGCCTGATTCACACAGTTCCCTCTGAACAGTTGATGTTGAGATGTGTCTGTGACTTGAACTCTGTGAAGCATTTATTTTGGCTGCAATTTCTGAGGCTGCTAAATCTAATGAACTTATCCTCTGGGTCTTCCATTCCTGTGGCGGTACTCATGAGAGCCAGTTTCATCATAGCGCTTGATGGTTTCTGCAACTGCACTTGAAGAAACTTTCAAAGTTCTTGATATTTTCCGTATTGACTAACCTTCATGTCTTAAAGTAATGATAGACTGTAGTTTCTCTTTGCTTATTTGAGCTGTTCTTGCCATAATATGGACTTGGTCTTTTACCAAATAGGGCTATCTTCTGTAAACCCCCCCCCCCCCCCCCCTACCTTGTCACAACACAACTGATTGGCTCAAACGCATTAAGAAGAAAATAAATTCCACAAATTAACTTTTAACAAGGCACACCTGTTAATTGAAATGCATTCCAGGTGACTACCTCATGAAGCTTGTTGAGGGAATGCCAAGAGTGTGCAAAGCTGTCATCAAGGCAAATGGTGGCTATTTGAAGAATCTCAAATAAATCATATATTGGATTTGTTTAACACTCTTCACTATTATTCTACAATGTAGAAAATGATAAAAATAAAGAAAAACCCTTGAATGAGTAGGTGTTCTAAAACTTTTGACTTGTAGTGTATTTCCAGTTTGTTATGTTGTTAGTTGCCCAACATTATGAGGACATTATTATTAGTGCAGTAATGTTAATATACCAGCTGGGAGAGCTCTAGTCTAGAACACTGGAACCTTCAGTAGCACTTTTTTGCAGATGATGAGGATTGATGGTCATGGGTGTTTAAATGGAATGGGTTCTAATTGAATGACATCATGGAACTTTGACCTGTATATACAGAACTCAGAAGGGCAAGGCAACACATTCTAAGAAATTGTTAACATTGGAAATAGTATGCATCAAGCCCTCTATAGTCGACACATAGTTTAAATGGTTCTCTGTGTGGTCAAAATCTAAAATTGGAAATGTGACACATTTAGCTTGTTTTAAAAATGTAGGCCTACTCCTCAAATGAAGAAAGGCAAATAGATATGCAGTCTGTTGCGTAATTTCTATTGAAATACAGTAACATCCCTTTTCTGACGTGCTGGTCTGGTCATCATGCATGTTAATGTCTTAAAGAGGAAGGAAAGGACAATTCTGTATCAGCTACTTGTGTTCTGACTACTTTAAATATGTATCAACCACAGAACTCAACTGACACTTACTAGCAGTTTCCACACACTGCCAGTAAGTTGACACACTGTACAAGACCTCTCCCCTTCACTTCTAGCTGTAAGTACATTTGACAATATCTTGAAATATAGTTTTGGGTTATTTGTTTTTAGTCATTAGTCATATACTTGAGGGTAATGTATCATTTTACTTCTTGTTACTATTTGAGCTGTGTTTTGGTTGTTACATTAGGGCCAGTATTCATAAAGTGTCTCAGTGTAGGAGTGTGGATCTACATAGGGATGAGATGATTAACCAGGGTATAAAAGACACGCAAACATACATTTGAATCTCTGCTCAGTGTGTGTGCGTGTATGGACCTGTGTGTTTGTGTGAATGACACAGTGGATTTAGCTGAGGGCCCTTTAGGACCAGACTGATAGGGAGTAGGGTTGACATCTATACTGTGTAGGATGTGTTTTAACTTTTCTACATCCATAACAACCAGCTCTCTAGACTTTGATACAGACTCAATGGGCCTTATGTGCCTTCCCTACAGATGCTTTATGTGTCTTTGTGTGTGTGTGTGTGTGTGTGTGTGTGTGTGTGTGTGTGTGAGAGAGAGAGAGTCACTTGCTGTTTAGCCTCACAGCTTGGGGATAGGAGCTATCATTAAACCTGGTGGTCAGTCTTTAGGCTGCTGTACAGCTTGATGGACCGTAGAGGATTGAACATTTATCCTCCTATATTTGGGGTTCTGAGAATAAAACAGCTTCAGAACAATCAATGTAGAAATATGTGTTTACAGTACTACAGATCTGTTCAATAAGTGATTGTTGTTGTTGATGTTGTTGTTGTTGATGATGATGACGATCATGTTGATGATGATGATGATGGATGATGACAATTGTTTCCATTAGATATTTTTTGCAACATACAACATGTCATCTTAAATAGACAGACGTAGACAGACTGTCACGATCGCCAATGAAGTATGACCAAAGCGCAGCGTTGGGAGTGAACATGATGATTTTAATTTTGAAACACACGACAAAACAAAACACGATCCGTGACGTCCTCAGTTACACCGACTGAATAAAGAACAAAAACCCACAACCACAAGGTGAACACAGACATTTAAATATGGCTCCCAATCAGAGACAACGAGCCGACAGCTGACACTCGTTACCTCCGATTGGGAGTCACTGACCAAACATAGAACGCGAACACCTAGACACTAACCCACAGTACACAACACACGGAAATCTACACACCCTGACTAAACACAAAAAGTCCTAGAACCAGAGTGTGACAGTACCCCCCCCCCAAAGGCGCGGACTGCGACCGCGCCTAACTACAAGCAAACAGGGGAGGGCTGGGTGGGCATTCCTCCTCGGCGGCGGCTCCGGCTCCGGGCTTCCTCCCCACTTCCTCTCCAACCCCCCAAAGTACCCCTGGTCCTGCCTAGCCCCGCTGGCCGGAACCGGACTGACGACACGCGCCCCTGGCTTGGTGCGTGGATCCTGGCTGGACGGCTCTGGCGGATCCCGGCTGGACGGCTCTGGCGGATCCCGGCTGGACGGCTCTGGCGGATCCCGGCTGGACGGCTCTGGCGGATCCCGGCTGGACGGCTCTGGCGGATCCCGGCTGGACGGCTCTGGCGGATCCTGGCTGGACGGCTCTGGCGGATCCTGGCTGGAAGGCTCTGGCGGATCCCGGCTGGAAGGCTCTGGCGGATCCCGGCTGGACGGCTCTGGCAGATCCCGGCTGGACGGCTCTGGCGGATCCTGGCTGGACGGCTCTGGCGGATCCTGGCTGGACGGCTCTGGCGGATCCTGGCTGGACGGCTCATGGCTGGCTGACGGATCTGGCTGCTCATGGCTGGCTGACGGATCTGGCTGCTCATGGATGGCTGACGGATCTGGCTGCTCATGGCTGGCTGACGGATCTGGCTGCTCATGGCTGGCGGAAGGATCTGGCTGCTCATGGCTGGCGGAAGGCTCTGGCTGATCCTGTCTGGCGGAAGGCTCTGGCTGATCCTGTCTGGCGGACGGCTCTGGCTGGACAGGGCTGACGACGCACCCCGTAGGCTCGGTGCGTTGAGCAGGGACAGGCAGAACCGCACTGGGGACACACACCCCTGGCCCTACACGGGGATCAGGAACGGGCCGGACCGGACTGGAAACACCCCCCAGTACCTCTCGCCGTGCCTCCACACTTTCCATCCCCTTCGTAACCAGTGGCCCCCTTAAACTGGCGGCCATATCTGCCAACCTCTTGCACTCCTCCGGGCCGTACACCTTCTGCCCCGACGTCGTGAGCCCCCCCCTAAAAATTTTCTGGGGGTCTCTCCTCTCGGTGGACCAGGCCTCCATAGTCCTCTCCCAACCTTCGCTCTTCTGGCTCCACCACCCGTTATCCAACTGCTGCTTGGTCTCGTTGTGGTGGGTTTTTCTGTCACGATCGCCAATGAAGTATGACCAAAGCGCAGCGTTGGGAGTGAACATGATGATTTTAATTTTGAAACACACGACAAAACAAAACACGATCCGTGACGTCCTCAGTTACACCGACTGAATAAAGAACAAAAACCCACAACCACAAGGTGAACACAGACATTTAAATATGGCTCCCAATCAGAGACAACGAGCCGACAGCTGACACTCGTTACCTCCGATTGGGAGTCACTGACCAAACATAGAACGCGAACACCTAGACACTAACCCACTGTACACAACACACGGAAATCTACACACCCTGACTAAACACAAAAAGTCCTAGAACCAGAGTGTGACACAGACATGAAACACGTCACACACATACAGTGAGGGAAAAACGTATTTGATCCCCTGCTGATTATGTACGTTTGCCCACTGACAAAGAAATGATCAGTCTATAATTTGAATGGTAGGTTTATTTGAATAGTGAGAGACAGAATAACAACAAATAAATCCAGAAAAACGCATGTCAAAAATGTTATAAATTGATTTGCATTTTAATGAGGGAAATAAGTATTTGACCCCCTCTCAATCAGAAAGATGTATGGCTCCCAGGTGTCTTTTATACAGGTAACGAGCTGAGATTAGGAGCACACTCTTAAAGGGAGTGCTCCTAATCTCAGCTTGTTACCTGTATAAAAGACACCTGTCCACAGAAGCGATCAATCAATCAGATTCCAAACTCTCCACCATGGCCAAGACCAAAGAGCTCTCCAAGGATGTCAGGGACAAGATGGTAGACCTACACAAGGCTGGAATGGGCTACAAGACCATCGCCAAGCAGCTTGGTGAGAAGGTGACAATAGTTGGTGTGATTATTCGCAAATAGAAGAAACACAAAATAACTGTCAATCTCCCTCGGCCTAGGGCTCCATGCAAGATCTCACCTCGTGGAGTTGCAATGATCATGACAACGGTGAGGAATCAGCCCAGAACTACACGGGAGGATCTTGTCAATGATCTCAAGGCAGCTGGGACCATAGTCACCAAGAAAACAATTGGTAACACACTACGCTGTGAAGGACGGAAATCCTGCAGCGCCCACAAGGTCCCCCTGCTCAAGAAAGCACATATACAGGCCCGTCTGAAGTTTGCCAATGAACATCTGAATGATTCAGAGGAGAACTGGGTGAAAGTGTTGTGGTCAGATGAGACCAAAATGGAGCTCTTTGGCATCAACTCAACTCGCCGTGTTTGGAGGAGGAGAAATGCTGCCTATGACTCCAAGAACACCATCCCCACCGTCAAACATGGAGGTGGAAACATTATGCTTTGAGGGTGTTTTTCTGCTAAGGGGACAGGACAACTTCACTGCATCAAAGGGACGATGGATGGGGCCATGTTTCGTCAAATCTTGGGTGAGAACCTCCTTCCCTCAGCCAGGGCATTGAAAATGGGTCGTGGATGGGTATTCCAGCATGACAATGACCCAAAACACACGGCCAAGACAACAAAGGAGTGGCTCAAGAAGAAGCACATTAAGGTCCTGGAGTGGCCTAGCCAGTCTCCAGACCTTAATCCCATAGAAAATCTGTGGAGGGAGCTGAAGGTTTGAGTTGCCAAACGTCAGCCTCGAAACCTTAATGACTTAGAGAAGATCTGCAAAGAGGAGTGGAACAAAATCCCTCCTGAGATGTGTGCAAACCTAGGGCCAACTACAAGAAACGTCTGACCTCTGTGATTGCCAACAAGGGTTTTGCCACCAAGTACTAAGTCATGTTTTGCAGAGGGGTCAAATACTTATTTCCCTCATTAAAATGCAAATCAATGTATAACATTTTTGACATGCGTTTTTCTGGATTTTTTGTTGTTATTCTGTCTCTCACTGTTCAAATAAACCTACCCTTAAAATTATAGACTGATCATGTCTTTGTCAGTGGGCAAACGTACAAAATCAGCAGGGGATCACATACTTATTTCCCTCACTGTACATACATAGTGCAATAGACTTACAGACAGACAGTATTCACATAGACAACCATATAGCACAATACAACACAACACAACATGAGCCTGGTTCATTTTCAGTAATGAGGCCCTGTACCCCATTTACAGTTTATACTTCAATGTATCAGGTGTAGTTATTCACCAGCTATAGAGTGAGTTGTTGTTTATGTTTCTAAGACTGCAGGGTGGGAGATGCAACAATGGCCTTGAGAACAGCAGGAAGTGTGTTGGTGGTCTTTCTCTGGTCTGTAGCAGGTATGGTCTCATTCTTATCTTTTAGTTGCTCTGTTTAACAATCTACAGACATTTCTAAAAGGATAAGAATCATAATGTTATTCTGGTGTGTTCTGTTAGGAGTCTCCACTTCACTTAAATAGTTATCTTTTACACCTTACTGAGTGATACTTATCTGTGGTTTCCATTCACACGCAACTCTACTCTGTGTTTCAGTGGTACTGGGTCAATATGGCTGGAGTGTGACATACACCACTCAGAGTATTTGTGCCTTGAAGGGGTCAACAGTGCAGCTGTTCTGCTCTTACACATATCCCAGTGGTACAGTCACAAGAACCTTCTGGTTCACTAAAATGTATGCTGTGGAGAATTATGTGAGTCTGAGTGATGACCTAGACTACAAAGGTCGTGTGAAGTACCATAGAGATAAGAAGAATGGTCACACCCTGACTATCACATACCTGAGAGAGAGTGACTCAGCTACGTACAAGTTCATGTTTATAACAGATCAGACCGGAGGGAGATATAGTGGCTATCCTGGAGTCACTCTGTCTGTCACAGGTACAGTTACATTCAATAAAGCTAAACTGTTGAATTCCATTTAGTTCAGGAGAATTGTCTTGGATTGTATTTATGAAATACAAATAATATGATACTATGTCTATATAGCAATTGTCATGTCTTTATTGATCTGTTTGAGAATGTATTGCATCATGTGATGACACTAGACAACAGGTGATTCAGATTTATGTTGTCTACTCCAGACCTGCAGGTGAAGGTGACTCCTTATTCACAGACTACAACATGGAAGACACTGACCTGTAGCACCACCAGTTGTCCTCTGACTGGTAACCCCACCTACATCTGGTACAAGAACGGACAGATAGTAACTGACAACACTTCCCCCTATTCAGTCTATCCTGATACTGCAGACAGCTACTCCTGTGCTGTAAAAGGCCGTGAGGCTCTCCACTCTCCTGCAGTGTGTGAGTACAGTACAATAGTACAGTATTCTACTCAGCAAGTATCATGCACTCAGGCAAAAGAGACAGGTCTTACTTTATCAATCATTACAGAACAAAAAGGCTTTTTTTACTCATCGTCTATATTACTTTAAATTATTATGATTATAATTAAGTATTGTGACATTACCACTTCCGGACATTCATATTTTCTATCAGATAAACCAAAGAACACCTCAGTGTCAGTCAGTGCCTCTGGTGAAATAGTGGAGGGCAGTTCAGTGACTCTGACCTGCAGCAGTGATGCCAACCCACCTGTGCAGAGTTACACCTGGTACAAGAAGAATGGAGGTGGCTATCAGAGTATGACAGGACCACAGCATGTCTTCAATCAAATCCAGTCATCTGACACTGGAGAGTACTACTGTGCGGCCCAGAATGAGATGGGGACAGGCTGGTCTAGGACCATCAACATGGATGTGAAATGTGAGTAAAGTACAGCTCAGTGTTTGAATGATAAGGTAGCAACACAATTGTAATTAAATGAAGTAGTCCTAAAGCACAGCATCTCCAAATGTGTATTTGTTAACGTTTTGTTTAAGTTATAGTTTTTAGATAGTTCTCTGACTTAACAGATCATTAATTTTTGACATGACATGTCATTTGTAAATATACTACTGTCGTAAATATACTACTGTCCTAACCCTCTGACAAATTCTCCTTTACCAGATGGCCCAAAAATCACCTCAGTGTCAGTCAGTCCCTCTGGTGAAATAGTGGAGGGCAGTTCAGTGACTCTGACCTGCAGCAGTGATGCCAACCCACCTGTGGACAAATACACCTGGTACTTTCAAAATAAGACTTTTCTAAATGCATTTGGAAAGATCTACAACATAAGTAACTTCAAGTCTAAGGACAATGGACATTACCACTGTGAGGCCTGGAATGGAAGAGGGTCTAGGAACTCTACAGATCTGATGATAACTTTACCAGGTGAATTTTCACCTTCAATATTTCAATACAAAATTACATTTCAAGCTCATTTTAGTAATTATACGTTGGCATATCCTACTTAGTTTAAAAAAATTATGTATACGTTGAGATTAGATCACTTAACAAATATTTTCAGTTTATAACATGCCAGTACTCGTATCATCCATATTTTCATTTAGGGAAACAAACCTCAGTTATGACTGCAGCTGTAGGAATCATAGTGGTTGTTCTGGTTCTCATCCTCTGTCTCTCTGGCTTCATGTGGCTCAGGTAAGTAAAAATTCATATTTTTATGATTATTATACCTTAGCACTCTGATTTGTTATTAACTTAATTAATTAATTAGTTCATTCATTTATGGTAGAGCATGGCGCTTGTAACGCCAGGGTAGTGGGTTCGACCACCCATGCTAAATGGCATATTATTATATTAACTTCCAGTAGAGGGCAGTAGAGAGCATAACTCACTCTGTTCCTCTTGATCTCTTTTACAGGAGATTCAGAGGAGGAAGTGAAGCCACAGGAGACACAGGAGACACACAGGTGATTCCATCAGTTACACCAGGATTTCCCAAAATCAGTCATGCCCCCCCTCATCGTCAATCTTTGATTATTTGAATCAGCTGTGTAGTGCTAGGGCAAAAAACTAAACGTGCACCAAGGGGGTGGCCCAGCCCCAAGTTTGGGAAAACCTGAGTTACACCTCCACCTTCAAACCTGCCAACATTAATTTACTGTGTCACGACAGTCTCTTTCATACCATTTTCACTGTTACCTCTCTCTCTCTCTCTCTCTCTCTCTCTCTCTCTCTCTCTCCTCTCTCTCTCTCTCTCTCTCTCTCTCTCTCTCTCTCTCTCTCTCTCCCTCTCTCTCTCAGAGTGTCCATCCTGACTCGAACAGTGACACGTACACAGCTCTGAACATGAAGACCAGGTCACCAGAGTACGACACCTTGGCAGTAAGTGTGTGTGTGTGTGTGTGTGTGTGTGTGTGTGTGTGTGTGTGTGTGTGTGTGTGTGTGGCCATAAAAATGTTAGAGGGAATGCTAATTCAGTATGTCTTCTTTCAGAATGTGAGGGGACTCTCCCACTGAAGACAACCACCACACAACCTGGACTGAAGAGAACCACCACACAACCTGGACTGAAGAGAACCACCACAGAATCTGGACTGAAGAGAACCACCACAGATCCTGGACTGAAGAGCTACGGTTCCAAGCCAAAGCTAGGCCTTACACCTCTATTCTCTTGCTATCATATCTAGAACGTTTTCCAGACCATGAACTTTAACTTTTGAGTAAATGCTGGAATAGATTTGTGTTTTTCTTATAATGATAATTATGTATATTGATGATACATGGGATTAGTTATGTTTCTGCTTTTTTTCAATGGGATTTTACTATTTCCATATTTTTGATGATATAAATAGCCTACTTTTCTTGTGGACCAATCTATAGTTTAAGATTATATTTCTGATCTTTTTCTATGGGATTTTGCCTTTTACAGATTTTTTATGACATCAATAGTCCTACTTTCCTCAGCAACTAATACGGATAATATTAATAACAGCTGTTTATACTTTTTAGCTCTTGGGCCAAGTTGCTCCTGATGTGGTTAATGATGATTTACTTTGTATTGCTGTCAGACATCATTCAGCATTTTATATGTTATATTACCTAATACTATATTGTTCAGTGTCATGATATTGCTTGTTTTTTATAAAATCATCAGTACATTACATACATTTAACCATTTGCAGTTTTTTACATTGTGGTTCAGTGTCAATACAGTATAAGCATCATGTTGTAAATAAGATCAAAGTGTATTGTATTTCTGCATATTGGACACATGATGGCGCCATTATACCACATAACCATGAGTGGCTAGACTAGCATTTCCTAAACTCGATCCTGGGGTCCCCAAAAGGTGCACATTTTGGTTTTTGCCCGAGCACTACACAGCTGATTCAAATAATCAAATATTGATGACGAGTTGATTACACACAAACAGAGGCAGTGTTAACTGAGTTGTCTCATTAACCTCAGAATTATTATTTCTATTCACTGAAATGACCCTAGTTTAAAAGGATCGGACACTTTTTTTCAATTTTCGCAGAAAATGACATACCCAAATCTAACTGCCTGTAGCTCAGGACCTGAAGCAAGGACATGCATATTCTTGATACCATTTGAAAAGAAACACTTTGACATTTGTGGAAATTTGAAATGAATGGAGGAGAATATAACACATTAGAAATGTTTTTCTTTTTTGCATCATCTTTGAAATGCAAGAGAAAGGCCAGACAGTGATGTAGGAATCTAGGTGCAAAGTTTCAGATTGATCCAGTGAAGAATTACATTACAACACAATATTTCGCTAAGAGTTTTCCCAAATGTTCCGAATTGGTCAATTTGTACATTTTCAAGTACAGAACTATAGAGAACATACAAAAATGCTATGGTAATAAAAAATATATGTTTACACACTCCCAGGAATGTCATACATGATTGATCATTAGCTTCCCTACAGAAAATACACTAACCTTCACACATCTAGCCAGAGACAGCAGGGGGTCAAACTGTTGAACCCAGTTCCTACATTTGAATATAAAAATTGATTTTATCAAACAAAACTATGCTACATTTGATCTCTGGGACCCTCAGGATGACAAATCAGAGCAAGCTTACTGAATGTACACTACCGTTCAAAAGTTTGGGGTCACTTATACATTTCCTTGGTTTTGAAAGAAAAGCAATTTTTTTGTCCATTAAAATAACATCAAATTGATCAGAAATACAGTGTAGACATTGTTAATGTTTTAAATGGCTATTGTAGCTGGCAATGGCTGATTTTTAATGGAAGATCTACATAGGCATACAGAGGCCCATTATCAGCTACCATCAGTCCTGTGTTGCAATGGCACATTGTGTTTGCTAATCCAAGTTTATCATTTTAAATGGCTAATTGATCATTAGAAAACCCTTTTGCAATTATATTAGCACAGCTGAATACTGTTGTGCTGATTAAAGAAGCAATAAAACTGGCCTTCTTGAGACTAGTTCAGTATGTGGTGCATCAGCAATTGTGGGTTCGATTACAGGCTCAAAATGGCCAGAAACAAAGAACTTTCTTCTGAAACTCGTCAGTCTATTCTTGTTCTGAGAAATGAAGGCTATTCCATGCGAGAAATTGCAAAGAAACTGAAGATCTCGTACAACGCTGTGTACTACTCCATTCACAGAACAGCGCAAACTGGCTCTAACCAGAATAGAAAGAGGAGTGGGAGGCCCCGGTGCACAACTGAGCAAGAGGACAAATACATGAGTGTCTAGTTTGAGAAACAGATGCCTCAGAGGTCCTGAACTGGCATCTTCATTAAATAGTACCCGCAAAACACCAGTCTCAACATCAACAGTGAAGAGGCGACTCCGGGATGCTGACCTAGGCAGAGTTGCAAAGAAAAATACATATCTCAGACTGGCCAATAAAAATAAAAGATTAAGATGGGCAAAAGAACACAGACACTGAACTTTTTCTTTGCAACTCTGCCTAGGTCAGCATCCCGGAGTCGCCTCTTCACTGTTGACATTGAGACTGGTGTTTTGCGGGAACTATGTGTGTGTGTGAAGTGTCAATCAAAGTGTGGACCAGATGTAACTCCTCTATTCTTAACTGTCGCTCCTTTGCAGGACTGATACACACACACAGGATCATCTGTTCAGGCAAGTGCCCCGTTTACTGTCTGGCTATAAAGTACACAACGTAGGTATTCAAGTTAGAATCAGACGATTATGAATTGCCCCCAGCTCCGTCTTCGCCACAATCATAAATGAAAAAGACAAATAAAGGCTATAATAACACAATGTGGTCATATAGTTTTACATAGTATAGTTTTAGTACACACGTCATGAGAACCCATTTTCAGTACACACTTTGTATTTGTATTTTTTTAATCAACAAACAATTCCAGATAAAAACCTCCAGGTCTCAATGTTATAGTTATGGTCCCTAGGTGGTATGAAACACGTTTAAAACAATCACGGGAAACGTGTTTTATGGTACAACATATCTATACAATAAGCAATTGTTCACCCCTAAATGTACATATCACGTTATTCACCCCAGTTAAAACGTGTGCTTTAGTTGTCTACCTTTATGTGTCTAAGACTGCAGGGTGGGAGAAACAACCTTGAGAACATCAGGAAGTGTGTTGGTGGTATTTATCTGGTCTGTAGCAGGTATGGTCTCATTCTTATCTTTTTACTAATACACTTCACATATTTTTTATTCAATCTATAGACATTTATAAAATACTATTTAACAATTCAGCATAGAGTGTTTCTGAATGTTCGTCTGATGTGCATTGTTCACTTCCTTGTTTATATTTAGAGCTGTTCTTCACACCTCACACATTAAAGGTGTTTGTGGTTTCAATCTGAACACAGCTCAGTGTAGGACAAAGTGCTTGTGAATGAACAGCAAAACAAGTGTGATTGTGTCAGCAGCACTGTTGCAGCATTACATGTTTGAGCTGACTTGAATGTCCTTTTGACGTATGACTGTGTTTCAGTGGTACTGGGTCAGAATGGCTGGAGTGTGACTTACACCCCTCAGAGTATCTGTGCCTTGAAGGGGTCAAAAGTGGAGCTGTCCTGCTCTTACACATATCCCAGTGGTACAGTCACAACAACCTTCTGGTTCACAAAAAATTATGCTGAGGGGAATCCTGTGAGTCTGATTGATGACCCATACTACAAAGGTCATGTGACGTACCATAGAGATAAGAAGAATGACCAAAGGTATGTGGACACCTGCTCTTCGAAAATCTCATTAAAAAATCAAAGGGGGGGACCAACTCCATATTGAGGTCAGGGCTCTGTGCAGGCTAGTCAAGTTCTTCCACACCTATCTCGACAAACCATTTCTGTATGGACCTCGCTTTGTGCACGGGGTCATTGTCATGCTGAAACAGGAAAGGGCCTTCCCCAAACTGTTGCCACAAAGTTGGAAGCACAGAATCGTCTAGAATGTCATTGTATGCTGTAGCGTTAAGATTTCACTTCACTGGAACTAAGGGGCCTAACCCGAATCATGAAAAACAGCCCCAGACCAATATTCTTCCTCCACCAAACGTTACAGTTGGCACTATGCATTGGGGAAGGTAGCATTCTCCTGGCATCCGCCAAACCCAGATTCGTCCGTCGGGCTACCAGATAGTGACGCGTGATTCATCACTCCAGAGAACGCATTTCCGCTGCTCCAGAGTCCAATGGCGGCGAAATTTACACCACTCCATCAGACGCTTGGCAATGCGCATGGTGATCTTAGGTTTGTGTGTGGCTGAACTCGATAGTGAGTGTTGGTTATTTTCACTCGGTCCCGTTCTGTGAGCTTGTGTGACCTACCACTTCGTGGCTGAGCAGTTGTTACTTCTAGACATTTCCACTTCACAATAACAGCACTTACAGTTGACCGGGGCAGCTCTAGATGAAATTTGATTAACAGACTTTTTGGAAAGGTGGCATCCTATGAAGTTGCTACGTTGATAGTCACTGAGCTCTTCAGTAAGGCCATTCTACTGCCAATGTTTGACTATAGAGAGTGTCCACATACTTTTGTATATATAGTGTGACATAAATAGGCCTACATTTCTCAGCGACTAATGGATAATATTGATAACAGCTTTTTAATATTTCTAGCTCTTGGACCAGGTTTCTCCTGATGTGTTTAATAATGATTTACTTTGTATTGTTGTCAGACGTTATTGTTATTATTATTTTATATTAATTCTTATTTTATTATTATGTAATACCATATTGTTCAGTGTCATGATATCACTTGTTTTATCATCACATTGTTTCATTATTACCTATTTTAGATACATTAAGTACATGTTTACCTTTGCAGTTTTTACAGTTTGGTTTAGTCTCAATACAGTATAAGCATCATGTTGTAAAGCTCAAAGTTTAAGATAATAAATACATTGATTATTTGCTGAACTATTAATACATTGATTCATAACTATTTCCACTCTGCTGTTGTTTCTTGTATTTCTGCCTATTGGACCCATGATGGCACCATTGAACAGATCAACACTTACATGTGCTGGTCAGCTATTTGTTAACCGCACCTGTCCGCAATTGCTAATAACCCATCAACAACTGCCCGACTATATGTGATAAAGTGAAAATCTGAGGTCCTCACCCAACCCTAACGCGCAAATATAGAAAATGTACTATAGGCTACAGTCAAAGACGGCAGAATGATTTGTTGACAGGGGGTGCAGGATTTAGACATGTTTCTGCTTATAATTTCCGACATTTCGGTAGGCTATTTGTTAGTCAACTTGTCTATAATTTCTAAATACATGCAGTGGCGACACGTCATTCAGGGCAGCTGGGGCAGAGCGCCACCTGTTTTGTGCCCCACCTGTTTAGCTTTTTTTGTTGTTGCTTGTTTTGCATGTTATTTTGGCACTAATACGTGTCACATATCAGTTTGCAAACAATGGAAAAAAGAGAGAAAGCATTGAGTTATTAAAGCTGCATACAAACATGGTCTCTTCTTTGCTTTCTTGAGTAAGGCAGCTCCAAAATGCAGGTGTTTCAGCCTAGCTCAGTGCTTTCTGTGGTGGTTGGGCAGCCAGCGGAAAATACGGAGCGTAGGGGTTGGTAATGTTCTCTAGTTGCGCCGTGATTGGCTCAGTGTTCTGTCACTCATGGGGACACTACGTCACCGCAAAATCCATGGGTAGAGCTTGAAAATTCAAGCCCTTTGAGTGCTGACATAGAGTTACATTACAAGTGACCATCCAAGAAGGCCCAAGGTCATTGGCCACAGACAAAATGACGTCAAATCACGTTATATCTACCGTAACTTTGATTGGACTGATCATGTCAACATCATACTTCAAAAATCTTAGCTAGTGTTGTAGAAACATTTGACTAGATAATCAACTCAAAAATATCTCTCAAGACATCGGAGCCTGTGAATTTAAGAATTTAGACTTTATTGAATGACAAAGCCTGAGCTTTGCTCCATAGAGCAAACACTGGCTCTCCTTGGCTCAAATATCTCCTTTTATACAAATACAAGCACATAGTCATCCTTACATAGCATACACAGTTGCTACCCTTAGGGTAATTGATTAACTTCTTCCATGGCCACGCCACCCTTATCTTTCAACGTCTAGATGTCACATGTTGTTTTTCTCCAAAAAGGCTATGTGAACTTTTCCATATGACCTCTTCCTCTTATCTCATTATATTGGTGGCAGACCCTTTCTCAAAAATAATACACATACATACATTAAGGCATGGTTACACACTGTATTGGCTATATTGCTTATTTAAACATACATCTGGATTATAGAATGTCAATCATGTTTACTATATTTTACTTTTGACATTTCCCAACATTTGCCTTAATGATACATAAAATAATACCATATACAGTGGGGAAAAAAAGTATTTAGTCAGCCACCAATTGTGCAAGTTCTCCCACTTAAAAAGATGAGAGAGGCCTGTAATTTTCATCATAGGTACACGTCAACTATGACAGACAAAATGAGAAAAAAAAATCCAGAAAATCACATTGTAGGATTTTTAATGAATTTATTTGCAAATTATGGTGGAAAATAAGTATTTGGTCACCTACAAACAAGCAAGATTTCTGGCTCTCACAGACCTGTAACTTCTTCTTTAAGAGGCTCCTCTGTCCTCCACTCGTTACCTGTATTAATGGCACCTGTTTGAACTTGTTATCAGTATAAAAGACACCTGTCCACAACCTCAAACAGTCACACTCCAAACTCCACTATGGCCAAGACCAAAGAGCTGTCAAAGGACACCAGAAACAAAATTGTAGACCTGCACCAGGCTGGGAAGACTGAATCTGCAATAGGTAAGCAGCTTGGTTTGAAGAAATCAACTGTGGGAGCAATTATTAGGAAATGGAAGACATACAAGACCACTGATAATCTCCCTCGATCTGGGGCTCCACGCAAGATCTCACCCTGTGGGGTCAAAATGATCACAAGAACGGTGAGCAAAAATCCCAGAACTACACGGGGGGACCTAGTGAATGACCTGCAGAGAGCTGGGACCAAAGTAACAAAGCCTACCATCAGTAACACACTACGCTGCCAGGGACTCAAATCCTGCAGTACAAGACGTGTCCCCCTGCTTAAGCCAGTACATGTCCAGGCCCGTCTGAAGTTTGCTAGAGTGCATTTGGATGATCCAGAAGAGGATTGGGAGAATGTCAGATGAAACCAAAATAGAATTTTTTGGTAAAAACTCAACTCGTCGTGTTTGGAGGACAAAGAATGCTGAGTTGCATCCAAAGAACACCATACCTACTGTGAAGCATGGGGGTGGAAACATCATGCTTTGGGGCTGTTTTTCTGCAAAGGGACCAGGACAACTGATCCGTGTAAAGGAAAGAATGAATGGGGCCATGTATCATGAGATTTTGAGTGAAAACCTCCTTCCATCAGCAAGGGCATTGAAGATGAAACGTGGCTGGGTCTTTCAGCATGACAATGATCCCAAACACACCGCCCGGGCAACGAAGGAGTGGCTTCGTAAGAAGCATTTCAAGGTCCTGGAGTGGCCTAGCCAGTCTCCAGATCTCAACCCCATAGAAAATCTTTGGCGGGAGTTGAAAGTACGTATTGCCCAGCGACAGCCCCAAAACATCACTGCTCTAGAGGAGATCTGCATGGAGGAAATGGGCCAAAATACCAGCAACAGTGTGTGAAAACCTTGTGAAGACTTACAGAAAACGTTTGACCTGTGTCATTGCCAACAAAGGGTATATAACAAAGTATTGAGAAACTTTTGTTATTGACCAAATACTTATTTTCCACCATAATTTGCAAATAAATTCATTAAAAATCCTACAATGTGATTTTCTGGATTTATTTTCCTCATTTTCTCTTTCATAGTTGACGTGTACCTATGATGAAAATTACAGGCCTCTCTCATATTTTTAAGTGGGAGAACTTGCACAATTGGTGGCTGACTAAATACTTTTTTTCCCCACTGTATCCCCCCTATGGGACATTCCACCAATGTCCCATCAATACAAAGATTAATCACCCATATCACAAGTATTATAACAATCAAAATAATCAATATCTATATCTAATCAAGTAATTGCCATGTCAACATCACTAAGCCTTAATATTAATAAGTTATTCAGATCAGTCAGTCCACTTATAATTTATAATCATAATCAAATTAATTACCCAAAACAACTTTAGAATGACAATTCTTAATTAGTCACCTTTGTTCCATCATTCAAAGTTAAAACTCTCACCTTGGCACATATCGATACTGGCCGAATGTATATTTATATTATACTAATTCTAGCATTAACTTCCTCATAACAAGAATTACAACAGATCAGTACCTTAATGCATTGTCCAAATTACTATAAATTTAGTAGTGTATAATACCTCCTTAATCAACATACTACCTCAACTAACACTCCCTTCCTCTACCGGCACTCAATCTTCTGGCGTCTTCATTATGTTCTTCATAGTTCATCTTGGATTACCCATAGCAATGTCCCAATTCCAATGTCACACCTGAACCACCACACCTCCACCATCATCCTGTTTTGTCCATGTGCAAACCAGTATACCCAAACTAGGAAGAACGTTGCCTTTGCATATACCTCTTTCCTCACATTCTTGAAAGAAAAAGCACAAATGAGAAGGCATTTGATTGCTTTGATTTGATGCTGGATTCAGGTCTCCTGGCAGGGGTGGTGTCAGACAGGAACATCTTCAACGCCTTTGTTGTTCCTCTTCAGCCGAGTAGAGGATTTTTGGTTTTTATTGAGGTTTACACCGTTCTGAGCCAATTGATCTCTGCAATGCATTACGACACCATCCGTTGTAACCTCAGGAAAGGACAGATCATAACAGTTCAGTTGAGTTAATTTCCAATCCAAAACATCCCTATTAACATTGTCTACATGACAAATCATTATGTTTCACATTCTCCCTTGAATTCTTCCAAACTATATAACCCAATTGTTTTATTGTAACATTCCTATATTTTTGCTCATACTCTATTTGACATTACTCTGGTGTTTCCCTTTCCTTGTTCCTATTCTAACAATTGCTTACACTTCTCTCTTCTAATAACACTTTCCCCTGGAAATCTAACACCAAATACTACATCAAATTGTTTATCTAAATCTTGGACTGTTCTCCTTATGTCTATGATTCACCTGTCTCTTTCTTTCATTATCTTAAGGTCACACTACCCCATGTGACTTCCCCATACTCTTTGTGCTGGTTTCTCACACACCAATAATATTTTAACCCTTGTATTCTAATAGTGATCCCTTCCTGTATTTTTAGTTATGGTTCCTGCCTGTGCAAGAATATACATTCTAATCCTGTCTATATCCCTTCTATGTCTTGTTCTTCTGCTCTTTATTATTATTATCAGTACTCCATTCCCCTTATTATCAGGTAACTAGTCAAGTACATAGAAATCAATGATGAGGATATCTGGTGCATCTTGGAGGTCTGGAATCTCTCAATCATCAGTTCCCTCACTCTGGTACAATGGTTAAGATGATACCCGATACTCCCCTCTATCCATACCATCGTTGGTATAACCTGGACAACGATGTGTATGGTCACTTCAATTGATAACCTTCCCCCCGTCACTAGGGTCTCCGGATCAGCCAGAGTCCCTCTCAATCTAGCGACATCGGTCTGTGAAAAGTGTCCTTCTATCAGCCTTCCCATAGGGAAGCTCAGAGTTACTGCTGCAAAGACACAAGCACAGACAGACACAAAAAACAACAATGCTACCCCATGGCTGAGGTTGGAACACTCCTATAGTGGGAAACATGAATCTTAGTATCTGTCTCCACCAGTTTTACCATCATTAAGGTAGCCAACAACCCCTGGTACAGGCCCCTTCACATAGTGTCTTTCCAGCTCTTTCTTCTGTAGTCTTTTGCCATCACATAGTCTCCAGGGCACAGAAAATACTCAGATTATCCTACTCAGTTGGGCAGAGTTATCTTCACCCATGAAAAGAAAATCTTAAGAACATTGTTAGGTTAGGTGAGACACAGTATGCTACTCATGTCCTCTCATCCGTCAAAAGAAGCCTTGAGATTATGAAGCACACCTGCTTCCAGCTTGTTGTAGTCCACTTATCTCATAGACAGACCACCTCTACACCATGCCTCCTATCACAAAAACAAAAATGATTTAACCTAACCCATAACACATTATTACTACTGCTCATATCCTTAATACACCTTGCATATTTCCCCACAAAACCATAATAAACCATTAAAACCTCTGTAATCCCAACTTCCCCCCTTGGACACATGCATCACATCGTGATTCATGTGTACAAAAAACAAAACAAAACAATATTGCCTATCAAACCTAAAATAATAACTAACCTTAAAATGACAACCCTTGAGCATATCTTTACTTAACTGTATTCCATAACACTATTCAAGGAATACTTCTCCTTCAGGACTAACTCTCTCACTTCATCCTTGTCCTGTTTAGACTAATTTATATATAGGATTTTTCCAAATTATAAACTTCTTCACAATTATCCTTATTTTATCTAACCCCCTAATTCAGCATGCCTCTAGAATTCATAGTGCGGGTGATCAGGTCACACTATAAAGCCAGGACAGATTTCAGAGGTCATTGAAATCCTTCAATGAATTGTTTCATCCTATAGTATACTACTTCTAACAACCATCAAAACCTTTCATAAATGTTGTAATTCCTTAGTACAGCTCTTTTCAAAATAAATCACACATATTTACTTATCCCTCAGTAAATAAAACCCAAATTACATGTGTATGCCCCTTTAACATATTTCACTTCCATCCTGTCAAAAAACCCCAAATAGAAATAAAAATCCTATACAGCTAACATTCCATACTAAGTAGTTTGTTTGTGGTTATTTGAACACCATATAGTAAAACAATAAACAAACAAAAATGGCCAGCCTTATTTATTTTGTAGCTCCCTATGACAACCTAAAAATAAAACTACTTAATTTTACTAACTAGCTCCACCCTAGCCGACAGACTTTTCTAACCTCCCAATAAAGAAATCCCCATGTTCCTGGAAGAGAAAGTATACATGTCGTTAACATATAATCAACAATCCAAAGATAGTAATTACACACAAAACATCATACATATATCCCCAGTCCTATCTCATCAACAATCATTAACCCCAGCATCGATTTAAAATTGTTTGATACGTCGTGTCCTACCTTACCCCTAACATAATATTATAGGAGACTCCCATCAACCCTTAAAAGAAACTCCCACTTAGAAGACACTAGATAATAACACATTTTATTAAGTTAACTACACCTTCCACTATAAACCTATAACCCCTTTTTAGTATACTAAACGTCGCAAACTGTTGCATTGATGTTCTCTTTTTTTTTTTTTTCTAAAATATAAACTTATTGTTTCATAATCCAAAACCCATAAAAAGATGTCTACTTAATCCATCAAGTCAACAGCAACAACTACCTCCCAAGGTTCAACGTACTATAAACAAATTATCGCTATCTGAAGTAATAAAACATCATCATAACTCACTGCTGTTTAAACAACCTATATAATGTCGTAATAAAATGATCAATTATCAAATATCGTTCCTTATTCAACTATCGAGACATGTTCTTCATTAGTTAATCGTCTCCACAAAGCAATACTACCTAATATCATATGCTCATTCTCCTAAGTAGAAATAATTACTTCTATTAAACAATCCCATTCAACATTAAGTCAACCTGTCTCATCACCCAATTAACTTATTTTTTAAAACCCTCTTCAATATCTATCATACTTTACCGCTAATTTCCCTCATAACGGTACCTCAACAGATGACAAATTATTTTATATTTATAGTAAAAACCAATAAAACATCCAATTCACCAATATGCAATTTCAATTACTATGTTATCCTATTCAACATGGATTGGTAGGACAACATATTTCCTATAATGTTATCAATGAAACCAGTAATTCACATCAACAACATCAATGTAAAAGATTTGCTTTCTGTCCCTCACTGGATTCGAACCAGGGACCCTCTGCACACATTGACAACATTCACCATCGAAGCACTGTTACCCGTCGCTCCACCAGTGCCACACAAAGCATCTACTTCCAGTTCATAGAGCAAGTGACGTCACCCAACGAAAACCGCACTAGCTCTCACCGCTAACTAGCTAGCAATCTCCTGCCGATAACAATAATAATAATAATATGCCATTTAGCAGACGCCTTTATCCAAAGTGACCCACAGTCATAATATTCAATCTCCTATGACTTCCTACAAAATACACGCGATCCCCGTACACCTAACGTAACCCATAATGTCCCTTATAGCGCTCTCACGTTTCAGCAAGCTCCAATGTCCAACATCCACAGACAAAAATGGAAATTATTCAATTTTTCCTAGCAGACCTAATAAACCACTTTCAAACAGCGTTCTGCATTTACCTCTATCATAGGGTTTAAAAACGAACTTAACAACATTAACCATCCTAAATTGCCGTAGTAACGTCATGTTTGGTTCAATTGATCTGTTGCCATATAAGACATTCACTTCTCCATGCGTCGTAAACTATATCCTATTTCTCTTGTAATCAACTAAAATCATAGCCACGCAATTATACCATCACTCCGCCATTATCAGAATGAATGAATCTATTAATATATCCTTTCTACGTAAGCTACAAGTAACACCAAACACTTGCTATAGTTTACCTCATATATTGAAATCATCCATTTATCACAATCCAATTTATCTATGGACATATTTCACCATTGTCACTCGTTTAATCTAGCAAAACCTCATTCAATGACTAAAAATTACTACCACATAGTCTCCTCTCCGTTAACATTTTAGTCATTTAGCAGATGCTCTTATTCCAAGCGACTCACAATTAGTGGGCTCATACATTATTATACTTATACAAGCCCCCCTTGGGAATCGAACACCCAACCCTGGCGTTGTAAGCACCGTGCTCTACCAACTGAGCTACAGCAGACCACAGATGAGCGTATAGTGCCTTTTTCTGATAATGTTATAATTGTAGCCTATTGCATTACTTTAGTTCAAAACATAAGTTTGTTAATTAAACAAATCCAGAACCCACTATAAATTGATGCTATTCCCTCAGCATAAAAGCCAAAGCTCCTTGCATCCCCTGGTTTACGTAATGAAAATACATTATCATTCTACAATTCACCAAATATTCGCATACACCACTGGTGACGCAAACCATAGAATAAAATAATAACAATTAGAATTTTGTCAAATAGATGTTTTCCATCCAACTATTCAAACTTTCTTTAAATAACTCTTTCAGCTCGATACAGTCAAACAAGTATGACTCTCTTTTAACCGGAAACTAATTCATGCCATTAGTAAAGTCTATTCACATCTCAACAATAACTAATAATATATGTATATTCATAATATTAAAATACCTTACTTTCATTCCAGTCTACCTAAACAATTAAAATTATGGCCATAACTTTATCGCAATTGACAGTACGCTATTCAGACTATAGTCACTCCTCACTCCTTCCCGTTGAATAAGTGAGTCCTTCAGTCTGAAAAGACGCAGGCTACTAGATCTTCCAATCTTATCCTGACTGTTCCTTCAATCTAAACAACCCACAGCTATAGCTAAACTATACTTAGAAAACCTAGACTCTGTTCAGCGATGCAGAATCTATGCTTTATTGAAATGACAAGTTAATCCTCCTTTATTCCAATGATAATGGTCAGTAGTATTAGTATCTGGCACATACCACACTTTATCAGAAAATAGCTTTGAAGGACACAGATCTCACACGCTCAACGTAATCAACTTAGCAGTCAACAAGTCAAACCCCACATTCATTGATTTGGAAAAAGATCTAACAACCAACCAATTGAATTATATATCTGCTTCTGAAATAATAGATAGTTATTACAATGCTTAATTCTACCACATGTCCTATGTACTCTCTCCCATTTCCACATCTGTCTACGTGTTTGAGCAAGTCAACACCTATAATTTTATCCAATCCCTCGTATTTACCACACTCACATAAAATTCATTATATTCCAATTTATTCATATCTACCAAACAATTCATGTTTCTAATTATTCTTTATTGCCACAAATCAGTTAATCACCATCTAGTCTCAGCAGAACAAACAAAAAATTACCCAAATCCTTTCCCTCAGTCATAAAATCCTCCTAGAATCATATATGCTGGTCACTATTCCCTAATCTTACAAAATTATATGACAGGCATTGTTGTACGAAACTCCAAGATATAATCTACAAGAAAAGCTTATTATTTCAATGTATATATAATTATCAAACACACCTCTATATCTCATCATTCAAACTTCAGAGTGCGACTAATTTACATCATTATACCACTTTTATTCCATATTTATGTTGTTCTTAAACGCCCTTAATTACTTTGTATAACCTACAGGAATATTTTATTCTATCAAAAGGCCCAAATTTGGAATGTTAACCCTATCCTAGTTATTATTTTACTGTAGTCAATTTATCATAATACTGCATCACCTCTAAAGTTTCTAAATATAATGTCAGAAACATACCCTAACAGATTTATCAAAATACAATGCATAGACATCATATGACCACACCGGTACACGTGACCTGTTCCTCCAACAGGATTTATTCTACCCCTCCTGGTAACGTGAATTTTCTACACTCAGTTGGTCAATGAATATCCACGCTCCATTCACTCTTCCTCTCTTGGTGTGAGACCGGGTGCGTCCTTCCTACCAGGTTATACTCAAACAGTGGTCCAGGACAGTTGCGCCAATCTTTCTCCACCAAACACCGACACTTCAAACGACCTCAAACACAGCTTCTCTCCTCAACACAGAAAATAAGCTGTTATCTGCAGGATTTCTTATTATTCTCATTCATATAGATGAGCAGCCACTTGTGCCCAAATGAATCAGACAGTTGAATGACTCACAGCCGCCCAAGCAACCCATTCCCCATATGAGATGAGCAGACCTACTCTATATATAACACTTTATCAAAATTTTGAAGCCCTTATAGCTATTTAACCTGTTCACCTACTCAGGATGACCGGTGTTACTCCAATTTACGGTGTCACCTACGCCGGATGACCTAACTTTTTTACCTGATAGACCCTACCTAATTTTGGCATCATCACAACCCAGGATGATTCCCTACCTACCTGTGCAGACCTCCAACAAAGAATTCCTCATCAGAGCGGTATCCGTAAGTAGCCACCTGCCCGTTCAGTCCTATGGAATGCTAATTTTAGCTCTCCAAAGCGGTATCCACAGGATTTCTATTTATTCAGCCCCCTAGGTATTACACTTCCTCAACACACCTGGACTTCTACTACGCTTTCCTAAGCGACCTGTCAATTCTGCCCTATTTTTTCTGTTACACTTCCTCAACACAGAAAAAGAAGCGGTATTACACAGGATTTCTGCCTACCTAAGCAGTCCTCAAGACGATTCACTCCCCCAACACGTCTAAAAGCGGTATCTGCAGGACTTAACATGTTATTGTCTGATCGCTCAACCAGCTGTACAACCACCCGTGTCGAAATGACCCAGACAAAGCGATCAGCAAGATGAATCAACTGAATCAAATGAATCAAATCAATTGAACAGACGGTTCAGACAAACAACAGCGACATGTATTCTTAAATTCAAAAGCTCCTAGTGTCTAACTTTCTGGTTCTTAAATTTGGAGAGACCTACTTGGTATTTCTTTAGATGTTGCCGAGCCCCGGATCGGACCACACAAACGTTATACTATATTAGTAAGAACTTGGCTTACCTTTTAAAAGCGGCCGCTTTTGTTTGTATGGTCCGTCCAAGCCGTTTCACAACTGCAAATGTATACCGTCACTAATCCCTATCAAGTCCCATCTGGGGTGCCAAATATGTTGTAGAAACATTTGACTAGATAATCAACTCAAAAATATCTCTCAAGACATCGGAGCCTGTGAATTTAAGAATTTAGACTTTATTGAATGACAAAGCCTGAGCTTTGCTCCATAGAGCAAACACTGGCTCTCCTTGGCTCAAATATCTCCTTTTATACAAATACAAGCGCATAGTCATCCTTACATAGCATACACAGTTGCTACCCTTAGGGTAATTGATTAACTTCTTCCATGGCCACGCCACCCTTATCTTTCAACGTCTAGATGTCACATGTTGTTTTTCTCCAAAAAGGCTATGTGAACTTTTCCATATGACCTCTTCCTCTTATCTCATTATATTGGTGGCAGACCCTTTCTCAAAAATAATACACATACATACATTAAGGCATGGTTACACACTGTATTGGCTATATTGCTTATTTAAACATACATCTGGATTATAGAATGTCAATCATGTTTACTATATTTTACTTTTGACATTTCCCAACATTTGCCTTAATGATACATAAAATAATACCATACTAGCAAGCTAGACAAGCAGTCATCATCATGCATCAATCTACTGGCAAATCCTTTTCAATCCATGTCATTTGAAGAGAAATTATACATAAAACGTATCAGTGCTCATCGGCCATTGGACATAAACATTACACAACAAGTTGTAAATCGCAAATTCAACAATGAGTGCTAAGGAGCAACTGCAGCCCCGGGTACTTTTCTGGCCCTCCCTTCTCTTTATTTTCAACTCTCCTTTCACAGCTTTTGTCTTATGGAATTAAACTTCCACAATGTCCTTTTTGCCTGCGTGGATTGAGATAACTTTTTCTTCCCGTTCCCAAAAGCATTATTAGGTGATTGGATGTGTAGGAGATTTGGGGCGTGTACAGTTCAGCCCTAAAGTTCAGGCTTATGCACTAATACCAGCCTCAAATAATGAAAGAAAAACCTCAATGTAGCCTGTATAAATTGCACAACAATTATACATTTATGGATTTTTTTATGACCCTAAACCCGTCCGCCCCGCGGATATAACCGGATATAACCACAGGGACTGTGGGTTATGAGTCAACTCGGCCATCACTACACTACATGTCCCTGAGGGCTCGGTTCAAGGCCCTCTCCTCTTCTCTCTATACACCAAGTCACTCAGCTCCATCATATCTTAGCATAGTCTCTCCTATCATTACTATGCAGATGACACTCAACTACTTTTCTCCTTCCCCCCCATGTGACACCCAGGTGTCGACACGCATCTCTGCCTGCCTGGCAGATATCTCAGCTTGGATGTCGGCCCACCACCTCAAGCTCAAACTCGACAAGACGGAGCTGCTCTTCTTCCCGGGGAAGGCCTGCCTGCTCAAAGACCTCTCCATCACGTTTGACAACTCCGCTCTCTCCCTCCCTCCCCTGTAGGATCTGGGCATAGTATAGACAGACTGCACTACCAGACCCCACCACAGGGGGCATAGTATAGACAGGCTGCACTACCTTTCAGGACTATGCTATTGGTTCCATTGTACTTTTGGGACTATTCTATTGGTTATATTGTACTTTTAGGACAATGCTATTGGTTCCATTGTACTTTTAGGACAACGCTATTGTTTCCATTGTACTTTTGGGACTATGCTATTGGTTCCATTGTACTTTTGGGACAATGCTATTGATTTCCATTGTACTTTTAGGACAAAACTATTGGTTCCATTGTATGAAAATGTATGCACTCACTAACTGTAAGTCGCTCTGGATAAGAGCGTCTGCTAAATGACTAAAATGTAAATGTAAATGTATGTATTTGGACTCTGCCTGCTGTTTGTCCTCCTGTCCAGGGGGGGGGGGGGGAGCTGGAGAGCATCAGGCTGGGGATCAGGTACCCAGACCGCTGGATGCAGAGAACCCCTCCCTCTCCTCAGAGGACCAACCCTATAGGCCTCAACACTTCCTCAGCCTCCCAATACGCCTCCACAGGGTAAGGACGTCCGTCTGTCTGTCAAAACATCCACTATCATTTAGAAACATATATAAGCATTTATAATGAGTTAATTATGAGTTTATTCTGAAGTTTTTACCAATGAACTCATATCATAACTTTTGACACAGAGAAAATGACAGACAAATGCCGGATTGTGCAGGCGGGAGCACAGGCATGCGGGGGCAGGTGTTTTTCATGTGTCCTCTATAGAGATAGATAGAGGACTCTAGTGCCCATAAGCCAGTTTTAGCATGGGCAGCACCATTGAGCACGTTCACTTTCAAGTTTCTCTCTTCTCTCTCTCTCTCTCTCTCTCTCTCTCTCTCTCTCTCTCTCTCTCTCTCTCTCTCTCTCTCTCTCTCTCTCTCTCCAACCACCCTGACCACCCTGACAACTCTGACCACCCTTACAGAGAGAGGAAGAGGAGGACGAAGAACAGAATAATGAATATTAAGATTGAGGAAGACGAGGAGGGACCGTGTACCTACTTTAAAAGGGAACAGGATAGAATGGGGGTGTTGGGGGTGTCACCCCTTTTGTAGTCCTCTGACACACAGCACAGACAGAACACTGGACATAAAGTATGAGTGTGTGAAGTGCTCCTCTGATTTCCTTCCCCCTTCTCTCCGTCGGCCTGAGCTGTGAAACATGTCATCGTTGATGTCAGATGATGGAGATGATGTCATCATTAGAACCTTGAGGGGGTCGTTTCCCAGGCAACCACCTTTACTATAACCATGTTGTAGACACTAAAGGGGATCATTGTAGGGTCTGACCTGCAATGACCCCTTCCCCCCCTCTCCCCATTGATGAAAGAGTTTTGTGGAAAATGTAAATCCTTCGCCCGGTTCTCTGGCCCCTGGCAAAGATTTCAGCTTCACCTCTTCCTCTCTGCCCATGGCCCCTGGCCCCAGCCCTTTCTGACTGCGTCCTGATTCTTCAACCTTCCCGAAGTGTGCACTTGAATACATGTTTGCTGTACAAGACCTCTCCCCTTCAATCTGTAAGTATTCTTGATGATATCTTGAAATATAGTTATTTTACCTTTATTTAACTAGGCAAGTCAGTTAAGAACAAATTCTTATTTACAATGACGGCCTACACCGGCCAAACCCGGACGACGCTGTGCCAATTGTGCGCCGCCCTATGGGACTCCCAATCACGGACGGTTGTGATACAGCCTGGAATCGAACCAGGGGGTCTGTAGTGATGCCTCAAGCACTGAGATGCAGTGCCTTAGATCGCTGCGCCACTCGGGAGTTTTTTTTTTAGCTGTGTTTTAGCTCTTATATCAGGGCCTGTGATTTAGCTGTTACAGTGCATTCGGAAAATATTCAGACCCCTTGACTTTTTCCACATTTTGTTACGTTATAGCCTTATTCTAAAATGGATTACCAAGAACCGGATGGTCATTCTGACAGACCTCCAGAGTTCCTCTGTGGAGATGGGAGAACCTTCCAGAAGGACAACCATCTCTGCAGCACTCAACCAATCAGGCCTTCATGGTAGAGTGGCCAGACGGAAGCCACTCCTCAGTAAAAGGCACATGACAGCCCGCTTGGAGTTTGCCAAAAGGCACCGAAAGACTCTCAGATCATGAGAAATAAGATTCTCTGGTCTGATGAAACCAAGATTGAACTCTTTGGCCTGAATGCCAAGCGTCACGTCTGGAGGAAACCTGGCACCTGGCACTACGGTGAAGCATGGTGGTGGCAGCATCATGGTGTGGGCATGTTTTTCAGCGGCAGGGACAGGGAGACTAGGCAGGATTGAGGGAAAGATGAACGGAGCAAAGTACAGAGAGATTCTTGATGAAAACCCGCTCCAGAGCGCTCAGGACCTCAGACTGGGGCGAAGGTTCACCTTCCAACAGGACAACGACCCTAAGCACAAAGCCAACACAACACAGGAGTGGCTTCGGGACAAGTCTCTGAATGTCCATTAGGGCCTGTGTTTTAGCTGTGATATTAGGGCCTGTGTTTTAGCTGTTACATCAGGGCCTGTGTTTTAGCTGTTACATCAGGGCCTGTGTTTTAGCTGTTACATTAGGGCCTGTGTTTTAGCTGTTACATCAGGGCCTGTGTTTTAGCTGTGATATCAAGATCTGTGTTGTTTTCTGCTGTTCTGCCTGTGCCTATGGAACCCTGACCTGTTCACCAGATGCGTAAAGAAATTTGGGCACAACATTTCAGCGAAATAAGCTTTTTGTGCGTATGGGAAATTTCTTGGATCTTTTATTTCAGCTCATGAAACATGGGACATTTATATTTTTGTTCACTGTAATACGTTTTCCGGTGGTTATTATGTTGTCAGGTGAGCAAAACTTTTTTTAAAGAATAACATATAACTTCAATCGTTCATGTAATACATTACCCAAATCAATGTTTTTATGTACCATTATGTACCCGGCATGAGACACATGGCTATACCATTTTGACTGAGTCTGAAGGATGGTCCAATTTTATCCAGAGTTTTAACAAGAAAATGACAGTTAACATTTGATCATTAGTTGATCATTATTGGATCAAAATGGATCTATTTTCATACATTCTGAGTAAGCCTGCAGTTACAACAGTTTTGACAGAGTTTGGTGAAGGCACAGGCGGCAAAGGGTAAGATTGCAACACAAGAAACCTCTCTTCCTGTGGTTGTTCTTGCTGTCTTCTTCAAAACCAACACCGTTGAGTAACACATTGAGACGTCAAACTGTCAAACACATTTTCCTTATTCAGTTAATCAGTCTGAAATGTGTACCATAGGCATATTTTATGTATTACTGGTGATTGACATAAATGACTTGTCTAAATAGCATGCAGCAATCAAACATTCATAATAATGGTTCTCATCAACAGGCCCTTGGTCAGCCATGATGATAAAGTGATAAAATAATGTCACATATTCCCTCAGGACCACATCATATGAAGGGGGTAGACATTACACCTTTATGAAACCAGTCATAACCCCTTCATTAGTGTTGCAGTATCATTCACCACAACTGTCATAGCACATGTATTCAACATCATCCACAAGGAATTTTCCAAATGAAAGTCCCTTCGAATAGCTCTTTATTTATCAGTACAACAGAAATGAGTATTACTACTGTCATAGCACCCAACCCCCCTGACACGCTATGTACGCAACAGTCTGGGAACACTGGGTAAGCCTCAGAGCATTACCCAGGTAGCATTAGCAATTTAGCTGTTTATTTGCCTTGTACAAGGCTACAATGGCAGAAGGGGTGGGAACCACACCTGGGTGTAAATAGTGTATTTCATATACTTGAACTAGCTGTACTTAAAGATTGAGCTTGTTTGGCACAATGGAACTAACGGGACAGTCCCAAAAGTGCAAAAAACATAAATCTGGCACTCCAGGCAGGCTCAAGCAAACGCTCAAAATATTTGAACGATTTAAAATACTATTTGAACCCAGGTCTGGATAACACCAGTGCAATTGGTGTCATTTTAACATCTTAATGGATGTGTTCTGACCATAGTCCCCTCCCTCCTTTCCTCTCGTCCTCAGGTTCCCCTGTCCCTCTCACTGAGAAACACATACGGGACCTCTTCAAAACGTACGAACACCATGCCCCATTTCTATCTGTTTTAGTTCTGTATCTACAACTCTATTTCTATATATATCTATCTCCACGTTCACTGCTTAGGCTTCTCTTGCTGTGACTTTCTTTGTTTCTTACATGATGTGGTGTGATAATCATCAAGTAACATAACATTAACACTTGAAATGGTTAACACAAAATGGCCGCCGGTCCACCATTCTAATCCAATGACATTTATGGAAAGGGAATCATCATTCTTTTACATTCTAATTCTATGTTCTGTACTGTAGGTGTGAGGAAATAGAGAGTATCAGAGTTCTACATTCTAATTTGATGTTCTGTACTGCAGGTGTGGGGAGATAGAGAGTATCAGAGTTCTACATGAGAGATTATGTGCCTTCATCAACTTCAAGAATGCCAACATGGCCGCTCTCGCCTTGGAGAGGCTCCAGGTGAGTGATGGGATGAAACATAATGCTGTCGAAATGCCTTCAACTATGTGAGATGTGCATTCAATTATTTAGTTTGTACTTTTGTGACTGTGCTATTGGTTCCATTGTACTTTTTTGACTTTAATTTTGATTCCATTATACTTTTGTGACTATGCTATTGATTTTATTGTACTTTTGGGACTATGTTATTGGTTCCATTGTACTTTTGTGACTATAATTATGGTTCCATTATACTTTTGTGACTATGCTATTGGTTCCATTGTATTTTTGGCACTGAACAGTATATACTTCCATAATTGTGTCTTGTGTGGCCTGTGGGCGTCCTAGAGCAAAACAACAGACATGTTCGTGAGAGTCTCATCTTTCCACACATTATTGTGTAGACCAAATTGTTTGGATGCTACAGATCGACTGTACCGACTTCAGACGAGTCCCAAGACGCTTGAGGGGGTCGTATTGCAAAATGTTATGAGAAGACCAATTTTCGGGATGTCTCATGGTCTGACAAACACCGCTCTAGCTCTGTCACCTTTCACCACAGATGTGTAAGTGCAAAATAGGTGGACGTGGTGGATTGAGACGCATTAAAGGCAAAAAAACAGATATCTCTACCATAAACGGACAATTTTGTATGGCAATTTAAAGGATTATGCTAATTTGATTTCAGTGGGTCATGGACATCAACCTTAGGGGGTTAACATGGTTCTGTATTAAAGAAAATTGGAAATGGGGGACATTTTGTCCATTTTAGAAATGTAGGGCTCACTCTAATACAGTAACCTCCATTTTCTGACATGCTGTTCTGGTCCTCATGCATGTTAATGTCTTATAGAGGAAGGAGAGGACAGTTCTGTATCAGCTACTTGTGTCCTGACTACTTTAAATATGTGTCAACCACAGAACTGACACTTACTAGCAGTTCCCACACACTGCCAGTTAGTTGACACACTGTACAATACCTCTCCCCTTCACTTCAAGCTGTAAGTACATTTGACAATATCTTGAAATATAGTTTTTGGTTATTTGTTTTTAGCCATAAGTCATATACTTGAGGGTAATGTATAATTGTACTTCTTGTTATGTTTTGATCTGTGTTTTGGTTGTTACATCAGGGCCAGTATTCATAAAGTGTCTCAGTGTAGGAGTGTGGATCTACATAGGGATGAGATGATTAACCAGGGTGGAAAATACATAAAACAAACTTTGTAACACTGCAGTGTGTGTGTGTGTGTGTGCGCCCATGTGTGTGTGTGTGTGTGTGTGTGTGTGTGTGTGTGTGTGTGTGTGCGGGGGATTTGTACATTGTTAGACATGACCGCCTTGTTGACCTGATAGCCAGCGAGGTGAGACAAGTAGTCTCATCAACAGTACACATGCATAAACATTATTGTGTAAGGGAAGCTGGTTTGAGGTTGATGATGATGTGTTTTCCTGTGTGCCAAATACGCCAGATATTGTTGATGTGTGGGGGGCCAGGGGGAGGTGCTGATTTTGGAAGTGGGCTTCTCATTTGACGGCTACATGGAGCAGGCCTTTGCAGAGAAGCTGCTTAAATACCAGCCCCTCGTGGCACAGATGGACAGCCTCGGGTGGAGGTGCTAGCTGGTGGTGCTGATATTTGTCAGTCTCGGCCACTCAAACAGGCTTGCAGTGCTTGGCCTCCAGATTGTGGGCCTGACAAAAACTAGGGCAAAGCATTTGGCTAGGTACTGCTCTGGTTCAGCTGTCGTGGGCAGCCTAGCTGTTTCGAGAAGGAGGTAATTTCGGTACCCTTGAGTGCTATGAATACAGGGACCTTTGACATGTTTGGATCCTTTAAAAAAATATATGTGATTTGTGGATTCAAGTAAAGTATTTAAATTGTTTTTGTGAAACAGTGGATTTATTTGATAACAGGCTACATTAGACTACATTTACATTTACCTCATTTAGCAGACGCTCTTATCCAGAGCGACTTACAACTATATATAGATAACAGGCTACATTAGACAATATATGGATAACAGGCTACATTAGACTATATATGGATAACAGGCTACATTAGACTATATATGGATAGCAGGCTACATTAGACTATATAAGGACAACAAGCTACATTGTAATATATATGAAAACAGGCTACATTTGACAATAGATGGACAACAGGCTACATTAGACTATATATGGATAACAGGCTACATTACATTATATATTGATAACAGGCTACATTAAACTATATATGGATAACAGGCTACATTAGACTATATATGGATAACAGGCTACATTAGACTATATATAGATAACAGGCTACATTAGACATATATGGATAACACGCTACATTAGACTATATATAGATAACAGGCTACATTTGACAATAGATGGACAACAGGCTACATTAGACTATATATGGATAACAGGCTACATTAGACTATATATGGATAGCAGGCTACATTAGACTATATATGGACAACAAGCTACATTGTAATATATATGAAAACAGGCTACATTTGACAATAGATGGACAACAGGCTACATTAGACTGTATATGGATAACAGGCTACATTACATTATATATTGATAACAGGCTACATATACACTATATATGGATAACAGCTACATTAGACTATATATGTAATAACAGGCTACATAACATTATAGATAAAGGCAGGCTACATAAGACTCTATATGGATACCAGGCTACATTAGAACTATATATAGATAACAGGCTCATTAGACTATATCGTGGATAGCATGCTACCATTAGACTATATAAGGACATACAAGCTATTGTAATATATATGAAACAGGCTACAATTTGACAATAGATGGACACAGGCTACATAGACTATATATGGATAACAGGCTACATTACATTAGATATTGATAACAGGCTACATTAAACTAGATATGGATAACAGGCTCCATTAGACTATATATGGATAACAGGCTACATTAGAACTATATTAGATAGACACCGCTCATGAGACAATATATGGATAACAGGCTACTTAGACCTATTATAGATAACGGCTACATTTGCAATATGATGGAAACAGGCTCATTACTATTATGGATAACAGCTACATTAGACTAATATGGTAGTCAGCTACATTAGAAGACTATATTATGGACCACAGCTACATTGTAATATCTAAACAGCTACATTTGACAATAGATGGCAACAGGCCCTACCTTAGACTATATATGGATAACAGGCCCCCACCTAAAAAAAAACAAAAAAAACATTACATTATATATATTGATAACAGGCTACATTAAACTATTATGGATCACAGGCTACTTAATACTATATATGTATAACGGCTTACATAGACTATATATTAGAATAACAGCTACATAGACTATATATGGAGAACAGGCTACATTAGACTATATATGGTAAACAGGCTAAATTAAACTAATATTGATAACAGGCTACATTTGACAATAGTGGGAACAACGTCTACATTTAGACTATATAATGGTAACCATGCTACATTTATACTAATATGATAGCAGGCTACATTAGAAGACTATATATGGACAACAATATACATTGTAATATATATGGAAAACAGGCTCATTTTGACAATAGATGGACAACAGGCTACATTAGACTATATATGGATAACAGCTAGCATACATTCTATTTGATAACAGGCTACATTAAACTATATAATTGGATAACAGGCGACATTAGACTATATATGGATAACAAGGCTACATAACTATATATAATAAACAGGCCTACATTGGACTATATATGGATAAACAGGCTACATTATACTATATATAGATAACAGGCTACTTAGACTATATATGGATAACAAGCTACATTAGACTATAATATTGATAACAAGCTATACATCTAGACTATATATGGATAAAAGGCTACATTAGACTATATATGGATAACGGCTACATTAGACTATTATGGGACACAGGCTCCATGAGACTATATATGATAACAGGCTACATTAGACTCTACCGTCAATACAGCTCACTATGGTGAGATTATGATACTGAAGCCTCTGGCCAGCTAAAGGCTATTACCGGTCTCTAACAACAGAGGGGCCTGGTGGGCAGAGATATAGGAGGACGGGCTCATTTTAATGGCTGGAGTGGAATGAATGGAACGGTATCCATTCATTCTATTCCTGCCAACATTACAATGAGCCTGTCCTCCTATATATTTGCCCACCAGCCTCGTCTACTTTACACAAAGTCCAACAGTGTAACAGAATATAACAGTGGCATATTGTACTACAACAGACCTCAGTGTGTGTGCTTCAATGTGATTTGTCAAGTAGACAGTGTTGTGTTTCACCATTCTATCTAATGTATTTCTAGTTTGTAATGTTGTTATTAGACCAACATTATAGAGGACATTATTATTAGGAGGCTGCAGTAATGTTGAGATGCAGTAGGGGGAGCTCTAGTCTAGAACACTGGAACCTTCAGTAGCACTTTGATGAAGCTAATGAGGAGTGTAAATTGAATGGGTTTGTAGAATAGAATGAATGACATCATGGAACTGACCAAATGTAAATTGAACTTTGACCTGTTCCATATAGAACTCAGTGGGGGCAACGCAACACATTATAAGATATTATAAACATTCCATATAGAAAAGTCAACATATTGTTAACATGGTTCTGTATTAAAGAAAAGTGGAAATGGGGACATATTTTGTCAATTTTAGAAATGTGGGGCCCACTCTAATACAGTAACCTCCCTTCTCTGACATGCTGTTCCGGTCGTCATGCATGTTAATGTCTTAAAGAGGAAGGAAAGGACAGTTCTGTATCAGCTACTTGTGTTCTGACTACTTTTAATATGTATCAACCACAGAACTTAAACTTACTAGCAGTCTCCACACTACCAGTAAATTGACTCTCTGTACAGGACCTCTCCCCTTCACTTCACTCTGTAAGTATTGACAATATCTTGAAATATAGTTTTGGGTGATATATTTTTTTGCCACAAGTCATATACTTGAGGGTAATGTATCATTTTACTTCTTGTTATGTTTTGATCTGTGTTTTGGTTGTTACATTAGGGACAGTATTCATAAAGTGTCTCAGTGTAGGAGTGTTGATCTACATAGGGATGAGATGATTAACCAGGGTATAAAAGACACGCAAACATACATTTGAATCTCTGCTCAGTGTGTGTGTGTGTGTATGGACCCGTGTGTTTGTGTGAGTGACACAGTGGATTTAGCTGAGGGCCCTTTAGGACCAGACTGATAGGGAGTAGGGTTGACATCTATACTGGGTAGGATGTGTTTTAAACTTTTCTACATCCATAACAACCAGCTCTCTAGACTTTGATACAGACTCCATGTTCCTTATGGGCCTTCCCTGTGTGTGTGTGTGTGTGTGTGTGTGTGTGTGTGTGTGTGTGTGTGTGTGTGTGTGTGTGTGTGTGTGTGTGTGTGTGTGTGTGTGTGTGTGTGTGCGTGCGTGCGTGCGTGCGTGCGTGCGTGCGTGCGTGCGTGCGTGCGTGTGTGTGTCTGTGTATCTGTGTCTGTGTGTGTTTGTGTGTGTGTGTCTGTGAGTGCGTATTTGTGTGTGTCAGTCACTTGCTGTTTAGCCTCACAGCTTGGGGATAGGAGCTATCATTGAACCTGGTGGTCAGTCTTTAGGCTGCTGTACAGCTTGATGGACCGTAGAGGGTTGAACATTTATCCTCCTATATTTGGGGTTCTGAGAATAAAACAGCTTCAGAACAATCAATGTAGAAATATGTGTTTACAGTACTACAGATCTGTTCAATAAGTGATTGTTGTTGTTGTTGTTGTTGATGATGATGTTGATGATGATGATGATGATGGTTGTGATGATGATGATGATGACTATTGCATCCATTAGGAAATTATTTTTGCATCATACAGCATGTGGACTTAAATAGACAGATGTAGACAGACATGAAACACGTCACACACATTACATACATAGTACAATAGACTTACAGACAGACAGTATTCACATAGACAACCATATAGCACAATACAACACAACACAATATGAGCCTGGTTCATTTTCAGTAATGAGGCCCTGTACCCCCATTTACAGTTTATACTTCAATGTATCAGGTGTAGTTATTCACCAGCTATAGAGTGAGTTGTTGTGTATGTTTCTAAGACTGCAGGGTGGGAGATGCAACAATGGCCTTGAGAACAGCAGGAAGTGTGTTGGTGGTCTTTCTCTGGTCTGTGGCAGGTATGGTCTCGTTCATCACTTTATCTGTTTGTCAATCTACATGCATTTCTAAAAGAATCATAAAGTTATTCTGGTGCGTTCTGTTAGGCGTCTACACTTCACTTTAAACAGTTATCTTTCACACCTCATTGAGTGATGCTTATCTGTGGTTTCCATTCACACTCAACTCACCAACTATGGCAACAAAGTGGACAAGCCCTACTCAGTTCAAAATTGGTCCAACTTAAGGTGGAAAAAAAAAAACACAACCCTCCACAACGTTAATTATATGATCACATGACCCTCCCCTTGAACTGTAAACTAAATTGCACCCCCTCTCCCCTCATAGAATTAACTAAAAATAATGTTTACAACCACAAATAACAATAACTGTAGAAACTGTGTTTTTTCATTTGATTGAATATTAAAACATACAATCTACCTGCAGTGAAGCCACCCTACATTTACATTACAGTCAGTCATCTAGCAGGCAATCCAATGCAGAGCAACCCACAGGAGCAACCAAGGCCCAAGGGCACATTTACAGATCTCCCACCAAGTCAAATCAGGGACCCGAATAAGCGACCTATCGGCCACCGGCCCAAGCTCCCAACCGCCAGGCCACTAACCATCCAAGATCCCCCCCACAGTTCCCTGAGAGCTGCCCCTCAACCATCCTCACTCAAAATAGGAATTGGATGTAACAGTGTTGCCCTTCAGTGTCATTCAAACATACACTACCAGTCAAAAGTTTGGACACACCTACTCATTCAAGGGTTTTTCTTTACTCTTACAATGTTTTACATTGTAGAATAATAGTGAAGACATCAAAACTATGAAATAACACATATGGAATCATGTAGTAACCAAAAAAGTGTTAAACAAATCAAAATATATTTTATATTTGAGTGTCTTCCAATAGCCACCCTTTGCCTTGATGACAGCTTTGCACACTCTTGACATTCTCTCAACCAGCTTCATGAGGTAGTCCACCTGGAATGCGTTCCAATTAACAGGTGTGCCTTCTTAAAATATAATTTGTGGAATGTCTTTCTTTCTTAATGTGTTTGAGCCAATCAGTTGTGTTGTGACAAGGTAGAGGGGGTATACAGAAGATAGCCCTATTTGGTAAAAGACCAATTCCATATTATGGGCAAGAGCAGCTCAAATAAGCAAAGAGAAACGACAGTCCATCATTACTTTAATACATGAAGGTCAGCCAATACGGAACATTTCAATAACTTTGAAAGTTTCTTCAAGTGCAGTTGCAAAAACCATCAAGCGCTATCATGAAACTGGCTCTCATGAGGACCGCCACAGGAATGGAAGACCCAGAGTTACCTCTGCTGCAGAGGATAAGCTCATTAGAGTTACCAGCCTCAACTGTTCAGAAAAGACTGTGTGAATCAGGCCTTCGTTGTCGAATTGCTGCAAAGAAACCACTACTAAAGGACACCAATAAGAAGAAGAGACCTGCTTGTGCCAGAAACACGAGCAATGGACATTAGACAGGTGGAAATGTGTCCTTTGGTCTGGAGTCCAAATTGGAGATACAGCTCTGGAAAAAATTAAGAGACCACAGCAAAATGATCAGTTTCTCTGGTTTTTACTATTTATAGGTATGCGTTTGGGTAAAAATAACATTTTTGTTTTATTCTTTAAACTACTGACAACATTTCTCCCAAATTCCAAATAAAAATATTGTCATTTAAAAGCATTTATTTGCAGAAATGACAACTGGTCAAAATAACAAAAAGGATGCAGTGTTGTCAGACCTCGAATAATGCTAAGAAAATAAGTTCATGTTCATTTTAAAACAACACAATACTAATGTTTTAACTTAGGAAGAGTTCAGAAATCAATATATGGTGGAATAACCGTAATTTTCAATCACAGCTTTCATGCGTCTTGGCATGATCTCCACCAGTCTTTCACATTGATGTTTGGTGAAATTCAAGCAGCTCGGCTTTGTTTGATGGCTTGTGACCATCCATCTTCCTCTTGATCACATTCCAGAAGTTTTCAATGGGGGTTCAGGTCTGGAGATTGGGCTGGCTGACACGATCGTCTTGACGAGAATTAGACCAATACGCAGCGTGTTGAGCGAACATGATTGACTTTATTACCGTTCAGTGATAATAAGCACACTACAACAAAACAATAAACGACTCGTGAAGTCCAGGTGACAAAGACCGACAAGGAACAAAAAACCCACAACACCCAAGGGAAAACATACAGTTTAAATATGGCTCCCAATCAGAGACAACCAGCCGACAGCTGACACTCGTTGCCTCTGATTGGGAGTCACACAGGCAAACTAGAAACAGACACCTAGAACACCCAACAAAGAAACAAACACATAGAATGAACACAATACCCTGCTCGACGGTGTATAGAGTCCCGGTATTTCGGTCATGGTGTGACCGTACCCCCCCCCTAAAGGCGCGGACTGGGGCTGACGGCGCGCCTCACTAAAGCAAAACAGGGGAGGGCTGGGCGGGCATACCTCCGCGGCGGCGGGGTTCTGCCTCCGCTGTGACCACCACCCTCCAAATGCACCCCCCCATAGCTCCCTGGTCCCAGGCTGTTTGCTCCGCTGCGGGCTGACCTGGACGTAGCATGAGCGCTAGCTTCAGCTCCGTTGGGGAATCAATAAAGCGGTACCTGTCTGGCAACCGATGACCCAGGCACGGTTGTGCCGGACTGACCGATCGCACCCCTGCTGGTGCGAGTGCAGGAAACAGCCGGACCGGCTTGGCGACGCGCACCGTACGACTTGGTGCGTGGAGCATTACAGCCGGCCGGGCTGGCTACGCACCCTGTAGGCTTGGTGCGTGGAGGCAGGACAGGCCGGGGCTGGCTGACGACGCCATAACTAACAGGCTACATTAGACTATATATGGACAACAGGCTCCATTAGACTATATGGATAACAGGCTACATTAGACTCTACAGTCAATACAGCATCACTATGGTGATGATTATGATACTGAAGCCTCTGCCAGCTAAGGCTATTACCGGTACTCTACAACAGAGGAGGCTGGTGGGCAGAGATATAGGAGGACGGGCTCATTTTAATGGCTGGAGTGGAATGAATGGAACGGTATCCATTCATTCTATTCCTGCCAACATTACAATGAGCCTGTCCTCCTATATATTTGCCCACCAGCCTCGTCTACTTTACACAAAGTCCAACAGTGTAACAGAATATAACAGTGGCATATTGTACTACAACAGACCTCAGTGTGTGTGCTTCAATGTGATTTGTCAAGTAGACAGTGTTGTGTTTCACCATTCTATCTAATGTATTTCTAGTTTGTAATGTTGTTATTAGACCAACATTATAGAGGACATTATTATTAGGAGGCTGCAGTAATGTTGAGATGCAGTAGGGGGAGCTCTAGTCTAGAACACTGGAACCTTCAGTAGCACTTTGATGAAGCTAATGAGGAGTGTAAATTGAATGGGTTTGTAGAATAGAATGAATGACATCATGGAACTGACCAAATGTAAATTGAACTTTGACCTGTTCCATATAGAACTCAGTGGGGCAACGCAACACATTATAAGATATTATAAACATTCCATATAGAAAAGTCAACATATTGTTAACATGGTTCTGTATTAAAGAAAAGTGGAAATGGGGACATATTTTGTCAATTTTAGAAATGTGGGGCCCACTCTAATACAGTAACCTCCCTTCTCTGACATGCTGTTCCGGTCGTCATGCATGTTAATGTCTTAAAGAGGAAGGAAAGGACAGTTCTGTATCAGCTACTTGTGTTCTGACTACTTTTAATATGTATCAACCACAGAACTTAAACTTACTAGCAGTCTCCACACTACCAGTAAATTGACTCTCTGTACAGGACCTCTCCCCTTCACTTCACTCTGTAAGTATTGACAATATCTTGAAATATAGTTTTGGGTGATATATTTTTTGCCACAAGTCATATACTTGAGGGTAATGTATCATTTTACTTCTTGTTATGTTTTGATCTGTGTTTTGGTTGTTACATCAGGGACAGTATTCATAAAGTGTCTCAGTGTAGGAGTGTGGATCTACATAGGGATGAGATGATTAACCAGGGTATAAAAGACACGCAAACATACATTTGAATCTCTGCTCAGTGTGTGTGTGTGTGTATGGACCCGTGTGTTTGTGTGAGTGACACAGTGGATTTAGCTGAGGGCCCTTTAGGACCAGACTGATAGGGAGTAGGGTTGACATCTATACTGGGTAGGATGTGTTTTAACTTTTCTACATCCATAACAACCAGCTCTCTAGACTTTGATACAGACTCCATGTTCCTTATGGGCCTTCCCTGTGTGTGTGTGTGTGTGTGTGTGTGTGTGTGTCTGTGTGTGTGTGTGTGTGTGTGTGTGTGTGTGTGTGTGTGTGTGTGTGTGTGTGTGTGTGTGCGTGCGTGCGTGCGTGCGTGCGTGCGTGCGTGCGTGCGTGCGTGCGTGTGTGTGTCTGTGTATCTGTGTCTGTGTGTGTTTGTGTGTGTGTGTCTGTGAGTGCGTATTTGTGTGTGTCAGTCACTTGCTGTTTAGCCTCACAGCTTGGGGATAGGAGCTATCATTGAACCTGGTGGTCAGTCTTTAGGCTGCTGTACAGCTTGATGGACCGTAGAGGGTTGAACATTTATCCTCCTATATTTGGGGTTCTGAGAATAAAACAGCTTCAGAACAATCAATGTAGAAATATGTGTTTACAGTACTACAGATCTGTTCAATAAGTGATTGTTGTTGTTGTTGTTGTTGATGATGATGTTGATGATGATGATGATGATGGTTGTGATGATGATGATGATGACTATTGCATCCATTAGGAAATTATTTTTGCATCATACAGCATGTGAACTTAAATAGACAGATGTAGACAGACATGAAACACGTCACACACATTACATACATAGTACAATAGACTTACAGACAGACAGTATTCACATAGACAACCATATAGCACAATACAACACAACACAATATGAGCCTGGTTCATTTTCAGTAATGAGGCCCTGTACCCCATTTACAGTTTATACTTCAATGTATCAGGTGTAGTTATTCACCAGCTATAGAGTGAGTTGTTGTTTATGTTTCTAAGACTGCAGGGTGGGAGATGCAACAATGGCCTTGAGAACAGCAGGAAGTGTGTTGGTGGTCTTTCTCTGGTCTGTGGCAGGTATGGTCTCGTTCATCACTTTATCTGTTTGTCAATCTACATGCATTTCTAAAAGAATCATAAAGTTATTCTGGTGCGTTCTGTTAGGCGTCTACACTTCACTTTAAACAGTTATCTTTCACACCTCATTGAGTGATGCTTATCTGTGGTTTCCATTCACACTCAACTCACCAACTATGGCAACAAAGTGGACAAGCCCTACTCAGTTCAAAATTGGTCCAACTTAAGGTGGAAAAAAAAAACACAACCCTCCACAACGTTAATCATATGATCACATGACCCTCCCCTTGAACTGTAAACTAAATTGCACCCCCTCTCCCCTCATAGAATTAACTAAAAATAATGTTTACAACCACAAATAACAATAACTGTAGAAACTGTGTTTTTTCATTTGATTGAATATTAAAACATACAATCTACCTGCAGTGAAGCCACCCTACATTTACATTACAGTCAGTCATCTAGCAGGCAATCCAATGCAGAGCAACCCACAGGAGCAACCAAGGCCCAAGGGCACATTTACAGATCTCCCACCAAGTCAAATCAGGGACCCGAATAAGCGACCTATCGGCCACCGGCCCAAGCTCCCAACCGCCAGGCCACTAACCATCCAAGATCCCCCCACAGTTCCCTGAGAGCTGCCCCTCAACCATCCTCACTCAAAATAGGAATTGGATGTAACAGTGTTGCCCTTCAGTGTCATTCAAACATACACTACCAGTCAAAAGTTTGGACACACCTACTCATTCAAGGGTTTTTCTTTACTCTTACAATGTTTTACATTGTAGAATAATAGTGAAGACATCAAAACTATGAAATAACACATATGGAATCATGTAGTAACCAAAAAAGTGTTAAACAAATCAAAATATATTTTATATTTGAGTGTCTTCCAATAGCCACCCTTTGCCTTGATGACAGCTTTGCACACTCTTGACATTCTCTCAACCAGCTTCATGAGGTAGTCACCTGGAATGCGTTCCAATTAACAGGTGTGCCTTCTTAAAATATAATTTGTGGAATGTCTTTCTTTCTTAATGTGTTTGAGCCAATCAGTTGTGTTGTGACAAGGTAGAGGGGGTATACAGAAGATAGCCCTATTTGGTAAAAGACCAATTCCATATTATGGCAAGAGCAGCTCAAATAAGCAAAGAGAAACGACAGTCCATCATTACTTTAATACATGAAGGTCAGCCAATACGGAACATTTCAATAACTTTGAAAGTTTCTTCAAGTGCAGTTGCAAAAACCATCAAGCGCTATCATGAAACTGGCTCTCATGAGGACCGCCACAGGAATGGAAGACCCAGAGTTACCTCTGCTGCAGAGGATAAGCTCATTAGAGTTACCAGCCTCAACTGTTCAGAAAAGACTGTGTGAATCAGGCCTTCGTTGTCGAATTGCTGCAAAGAAACCACTACTAAAGGACACCAATAAGAAGAAGAGACCTGCTTGTGCCAAGAAACACGAGCAATGGACATTAGACAGGTGGAAATGTGTCCTTTGGTCTGGAGTCCAAATTGGAGATACAGCTCTGGAAAAAATTAAGAGACCACAGCAAAATGATCAGTTTCTCTGGTTTTACTATTTATAGGTATGCGTTTGGGTAAAAATAACATTTTTGTTTTATTCTTTAAACTACTGACAACATTTCTCCCAAATTCCAAATAAAAATATTGTCATTTAAAGCATTTATTTGCAGAAAATGACAACTGGTCAAAATAACAAAAAGGATGCAGTGTTGTCAGACCTCGAATAATGCTAAGAAAATAAGTTCATGTTCATTTTAAAACAACACAATACTAATGTTTTAACTTAGGAAGAGTTCAGAAATCAATATATGGTGGAATAACCGTAATTTTCAATCACAGCTTTCATGCGTCTTGGCATGATCTCCACCAGTCTTTCACATTGATGTTTGGTGAAATTCAAGCAGCTCGGCTTTGTTTGATGGCTTGTGACCATCCATCTTCCTCTTGATCACATTCCAGAAGTTTTCAATGGGGTTCAGGTCTGGAGATTGGGCTGGCTGACACGATCGTCTTGACGAGAATTAGACCAATACGCAGCGTGTTGAGCGAACATGATTGACTTTATTACCGTCAGTGATAATAAGCACACTACACAAAACAATAAACGACTCGTGAAGTCCAAGGTGACAAAGACCGACAAGGAACAAAAACCCACAACACCCAAGGGAAAACATACAGTTTAAATATGGCTCCCAATCAGAGACAACCAGCCGACAGCTGACACTCGTTGCCTCTGATTGGGAGTCACACAGGCAAACATAGAAACAGACAACCTAGAACACCCAAACAAAGAAACAGAACACATAGAATGAACACACCCTGGCTCAACATATAGAGTCCCAGAGCCAGGGTGTGACAGTACCCCCCCCCTAAAGGCGCGGACTGCGACCGCGCCTCAACTAAAGCAAAACAGGGGAGGGCTGGGCGGGCATACCTCCTCGGCGGCGGTTCTGCCTCCGGCCTTGACCACCACCCTCCAATGAACCCCCCATAGCGCCCCTGGTCCAGGCTGGCTCCGCTGGCTGGAGCTGACCTGGACGTAGCAGGAGCGGCTAGCTTCAGCTCCGTTGGGGAGCAATAAAGCGGTACCTGATCTGGCACCGATGACCCAGGCACGGGTTGTGCCGGACTGACGACTCGCACCCCTGGCTTGGTGCGAGTGGCAGGAACAGGCCGGACCGGGCTGGCGACGCGCACCGTAGACTTGGTGCGTGGAGCAGGGACAGGCCGGGCCGGGCTGGCGACGCACCCTGTAGGCTTGGTGCGTGGAGCAGGGACAGGCCGGGCTGGGCTGACGACGCACACCGTAGGCTTGGTGCGTGGAGCAGGGACAGGCCGGACAGGGCTGGCGACACACACCGTAGGCTTGGTGCGTGGAGCAGGGACAGGCCGGGCAGGGCTGGCGACGCACACCGTAGGCTTGGTGCGTGGAGCAGGAACAGGCCGGGCAGGGCTGGCGACGCACACCGTAGGCTTGGTGCGTGGAGCAGGGACAGGCCGGACAGGGCTGGCGACGCACACCGTAGGCTTGGTGCGTGGAGCAGGGACAGGCCGGGCAGGGCTGGCGACGCACACCGTAGGCTTGGTGCGTGGAGCAGGAACAGGCCGGGCTGGGCTGGCGACGCACACCGTAGGCTTGGTGCGTGGAGCAGGAACAGGCCGGGCAGGGCTGGCGACGCACACCGTAGGCTTGGTGCGTGGAGCAGGAACAGACCGGGCTGGGCTGGCGACGCACACCGTAGGCTTGGTGCGTGGAGCAGGAACAGGCCGGGCAGGGCTGGCGACGCACACCGTAGGCTTGGTGCGTGGAGCAGGAACAGGCCGGACCGTACTGGGAACACACACCACTGGCCTTAAACGGGGATCAGGAACGGGCCGGACCGGACTGGCAATACACCTCAGTACCTCTCGCCGTGCCTCTACAACTTCCTTCCCTCCTCTCGCCAATGGCTCCCGTAACCCGGTGGCCTTCTCTCCTCGTCTCCTATTTCGCCCTGTGGCAGCCTCCTGCTGCCCAGTCGCCCATGCCGTGTGCCCCCCCCTAAAAAATTATTGGGGGTGCCTCTCGTCCGTCCGACGATGGCACTGCTGACGCCGCTGCTCCTCTCTCGCCAGGGCCTTAATCCTACCCCAAGGTCCCTTGCCCCCGAGCATGTCCTCCCAGGACCACGATTTGCTCACCTGGGCCATCGCCAGCCTCTCCATCTCCTTTCCTGGCGCTTCCTCCCATGTCCAGTCTGCCTGCTCCTGGACACGCTGCTTGGTCCTTTTATGGTGGGTTTTTCTGTCACGATCGTGAAGTCCACGGTGACAAAGACCGACAAGGAACAAAAACCCACAACACCCAAGGGAAAACATACATTTTAAATATGGCTTCCAATCAGAGACAACCAGCCGACAGCTGACACTCGTTGTCTCTGATTGGGAGTCACACAGGCAAACATAGAAACAGACAACCTAGAACACCCAAACAAAGAAACAGAACACATAGAATGAACACACCCTGGCTCAACATATAGAGTCCCAGAGCCAGGGTGTGACACTGGCCATGACAGGGTCTTGATCTGGTGGTCCTCCATCCACACCTTGATTGACCTGGCTGTGTGGCATGACACATTGTCCTGCTGGAAAAACCAATCCTCAGAGTTGGGGAACAATGTCAGAAAAAAGGAAGCAAGTTTTCTTCCAGGACAACCTTGTACGTGGCTTGATTCATGCGTCCTTCACAATGACAAATCTGCCCGATTCCAGCCTTGCTGAAGCACCCCCAGATCATCACCGATCTTCCACCAAATTTCACAGTGGGTGCGAGACGCTGTGGCTTGTAGGACTCTCCAGGTCTCCGTCTAACCATTAGACGACCAGGTGTTGGGCAAAGCTGAAAATTGGACTCATCAGAGAAGATGACCTTACTCCAGTCCTCTACGGTCCAATCCGTATGGTCTTTTGCAAACCTCAGCCTGGCTCTTCTTTGCTTCTCATTGATTAAGGGCTTTTTTCTAGCTTTGCACGACTTCAGCCCTGCCCCTAGGAGCCTGTTTTGAACCGTCCTCGCCGTGCACTTCATCCCAGCTGCCGTTTGCCATTCTTTTTGTAGGTCACTTGATGTCATCCTACTGTTGTTGAGTGACATTCGAATGAGTTGGTGGTCATCCCGGTCAGTAGAGAGTCATTTTCGCCCTCTGCCGGTCTGTAGCTTTGTTGTCCCCAATGTCTGCTGCTTGACCTTGTTCTTATGAACCGCCGTCTTTGAAATTTTAAGGATGGAAGCAACCTGACGCTCACTGTATCCCTCTGCCAGTAAAGCCAGAATTGAACCCTTCTTTTCCTCACTCAAAACTTTCCTTTTCAACTCTTTTGGCATGGTCAATAGTTATTTTTTGATTAATATTACTTTTGAGGTACTATTAGCACTGTTTTTACCATCCAGCTGGTCCTATTGCAAGAGGATAGTGATGACCACAGCAGTGTTTTTTTATACTTTTCCTAATTAAATAAGATTTGGTTCATTTGATCACCTAATCAGAACCTAATTCAGTAGAATGAGGTGTGCCTGTGTTGGAATTCAACAGACACTGGAATGGAATGGCTGTCATACATGTAGAGATGCTGATTTAAGAAAAATTTGCAGTGGTCTCTTAATTTTTTCCACAGCTGTATATGGTTCAAACCGCTGTGTCTTTGTGAGACGCGGTGTGGGTGAACGGATGATCTCCGCATGTGTAGTTCCCACCGTAAAGCATGGAGGAGGAGGTGTTATGGTCTGTGATGTATTTAGAATTCAAGGCACACTTAACCAGCATGGCTACCACAGCGTTCTGCAGCGATACGCTGGGCTTAGTGGGACTATCATTTGTTTTTCAACAGGACAATGACCCCACACACCTCCAGGCTGTGTAAGGGCTATTTTACCAAGAAGGAGAGTGATGGAGTGCTGCTTCAATCAATCAATCAATCAATCAAATGTATTTATAAAGAGCTTTTTACATCAGCAGATGTCACAAAGTGCTATACAGAAACCCAGCCTAAAACCCCAAACTGCAAGCAGGGTAGCACGTCCGGTGAACAGGTCATGGTTCCATAGCCGCAGGCAGAAGAGTGGAAACTGGAGCAGCAGCACGACCAGATGGACTGGTCATCAGGCCAGGTAGTCCTGAGGCATGGTCCTAGGGCTCAGGTCCTCCGGGATGGGAGGGAGAGAGGGAGACCTGGCCTCCACAATCCCACGACCTCAACCCAATTGAGATGGTTTGGGATGAGTCGGACGGCAGATTGAAGGAAAAGCAGCCAACAAGTGCTCAGCATATGTGGGAACTCCTTCAAGACTGTTGGAAAAGCATTCCAGGTGAAGCTGGTTGAGAGAATGCCAAGAGTGTGCAAAGCTGTCATCAAGGCAAAAGGTGGCTATTTGAAGAATTTCAAATACAGTCAATGCCACGCAGGGCTATTGGCCAGAAGCTCTAGGGTTCGCCGACCACCACGGATGAGCTCACTCTCCCTGCCTTTTTCTTTACACTATGATCCCCGAGTGGCGCAGTGGTCTAAGGCACTGCAGCGCAGTATAAGCTGTGTCACTAGAGATCCTGGTTCGAATCCAGGCTCTGTCGTAACCGGCCGCGACCGGGAGATCAATGGGGCGGCGCACAATTGGCCCAGCATCGTCCAGGGTAGGGGAGGGAATGGCCGGCAGGGGTGTAGCTCAGTTGGTAGAGCATGGTGTTTGCAATGCCAGGGTTGTGGGTTTGATTCCCTCGGGGGACCAGTATAAAAAATAATGTATGCACTCACTAACTGTAAGTCGCTCTGGATAAGAGCGTCTGCTAAATGACTAAAATGTAAATGTAATGATCAGAGCCGGCTGCAGAAAATGATCAGCTAGGGGGAAATCAGATTTTCAACATTTTTATGCCATACACACAGTATATAAAATATTTGCAACACATTTTCCACCAACAGGTTTCTATGCCACACAACCAATAAACAAAAGCATAATGACTTCGAGCACTTCAATATCATGGTTTGTGTTTTTAAAACCACAATCAATACTCAATCTCAATCTCGACAAACAGGAAATACATCTCTCCTTATCTTGTAGGCCTACCCAGTATCGAAGGCTTAGCTTGACAATCTCTGAATGTCATTGAACTTTTTGGTGTTTTGTAACAGATGTCTTTTTCCATTCACCAAATGGCTGCTGCACAGTTTGGATTGATTGATTGATTGATTTTATTTGTCAGTTTTAAAAATGCAAAGTGCATTTGCCAGAGTCTTTAGGGTGTCTATAGCCAGGTTTCCATTCAATTTGCAATATATTTGCACATTTTCCCATCATAGTTGTGTTTCCATCAAATTGACTTTTTGCAGATAAAAGTCCATCTCATTTTCAACTCTAGAAATATTTTCACCTCCAGGCCTACTGATGATTTTGTCACAAAACATGTTGCGTTACATAGACAATGTGCCACCTCTGGTATTGGCAGGTGCGATCTAGCCAACAGCTTGCAGAGACAGTGAAGGTGTAGCCTACATTATGAGATTATTATGGACAAAAGTGTAAGATTATTTTTATTTGTCAAACAGCAGCCAAGCATCAATCATCATGTCACCAGAATAAGACCCTCGATATTTATTAAAAGGAGCATCAAGCTAATCACCTTGCACATTCACCACCTAATAGCCTAATAAACTGCATGCTTTCCCATGATGTTATGCCATTTTCTATCCAACATGTACTTTATTCGCATAGAAAGGTTGGATGGAAACCGGGTTAACGTCAAGCCATTTTGAGGTTGCTGGAATTATATTTTGGACGAACGTGCGCATGCCTAAAGGATACTTTTGAAGTAGCCTAATCAGGTTAAAACATTGTGACTCGTTGTGTTTATGCCACATATAAAGCTAATACATTTTAAATGAATATTTAGTCTATATTGAAGCCTTACGTCTTAGGTACGGGAGGAATAGCCGCTCGGATTGGAGAGGAGGATTGTGCTTTAAGCTTTCCTGAATAGCTGGGCCTGCCGGGAGAATATATGGCCACATTATTATAGGAGGACATGGGAGAATGATGCTCTGAAACAGACAGTACATCTCAGTATCAGAACTTAAAATAAATAGACTGGACTGCTACTGTGCCTTCCTAGACCTTATAAACTGTCCAGAGTAGACCCACAACTGATCCAAATGGAATGAAACATTCAAATCACAGGGCTTTTACGCCGTTATTTAAATGACATTTTCCCAACAGCCTAGAGTAGAATGTTGTACTCACTTGAAAACTATAATGCAACTATTCATTGCATTGTGGTGTTTTAGGCTAGTCTATGTAGGATCATTGTATTGTCCCTAAACTTGTCTCATGTTCTTTCTTGAGCAATGATGCACCTGGTCTCCCTGCTGCCTATCAGCTATTCCTATTTGTTCTTGTGGATTCATATTGAAAATGTATGCAGCTTTGAATTATTTTATGTGTGGTATGATTGCTAGTTAGCCTATTGCAGATCTGGACAAACAATCCACCTATCAGAGGGCAGGTATACAAGATGGCATATTGAATACACAGCGGTACAAATCACCTCAAGATAAAAACATAATATTCAATATCAGTAAGATAGACTAAATATTAACATTTCATATATCCGAGGGTAATAACATTCAATCTGGATAATAACACAAAACAAATTATAAGACTAGAGAAATGTATCGACAAATATTACAACAACACGCAACACCCAAACATGTCGGAAGATAAACGAGGAGAATCAATCTCCAAGAGAAAACGCGACTCCTCGACTGATATAGATTATTTATGCTTTTCACCACTGGGACTGGTAAGTGTGGAAAGCGACCTATTGAAGTCGATAAATGACAAACTGGGCATACTAGAGTTGGTCAGTAATGATGTAAAAGAGTTGAAGGCGAGTCTTGAAATGAGTGACGGAAAAGCTGCGATAATGGAGAGCGATACAAAACAACTAAAAGTGACGGTCACTAGGATGGAAACGGACGTTAAGGAACTTAAAAAGGATAACAACTTTCTGAGAGAAGCCTTACTAGACATACAAACTAGATCGATGAGAGAAAATCTAATACTTACGGGTATCCAGGAAAAGAAGGGAGAGATTACAGAAAGGATTGTGAAGGACTTCTTTTTAACAGCGCTTCAAATCCCACTCGAGGCTGTCGACAAAATCCAACTCGCAAAAAAACCAACAAACACTGCATTCCACAGTAAGAACATCATACCAAAGGTCAAGCATGGTGGTGGTGGTGTGATGGTTTGGGGATGCTTTGCTGCCTCAGGACCTGGACGACTTGCCTTAATAGAAGGAACCATGAATTCTGCTCTGTATCAGAGAATTCTACAGGAGAATGTCAGACCATCCGTCTGTGAGCTGAAGCTGAAGAGCAGCTGGGTCATGCAGCAAGACAATGATCCAAAACACACAATCAAGTCTACATGAAAATTGCTAAAAAACAACAAATTGGACGTTTTGGAATGGCCTAGTCAAAGTCCAGACCTAATCCCAATTGAGATGTTGTGGCAGGACTTGAAACGAGCAGTTCATGCTTGAAAACCCACACGTCACTGAGTTAAAGCAGTTCTGCATGGAAGAGTGGGCCAAAATTCCTCCACAGCGACGTGAGAGACTGATCAACAACTACAGGAAGCATTTGGTTGGAGTCATTGCAGCTAAATGTGGCACAAGCAGTTATTGAGTGTAAGGGGGCAATTCATTTTTCACACAGGGGAATTGGGTGTTGCATAACTTTGTTTATGAAATGAATGAAATAAATATGTAATTGTTGTGTTATTTGTTCACTTATGTTCCCTTCATCTAATATTAGGTTTTGGTTGAAGATCCGATAACATTCAGTATCACAAATATGCAAAAGTAGAGAAAGTTAGAAAGGGGGCAAATACTTTTTCATAGCACTGTATGTGTATATGTATGTATGTATATATCTATCTATATCTATCTATATCTATATATATATATATATATATCTTTGCGAGACAAAAAGTAAAAAAAAACACATGGGGGATTGGAAGTGATGCAAACAAATACATTGATGGAAGTTACAATCTATCTGCAATATTTAAGCTGATCTACCCCCTAAAAATATATATATATATATTATTATTATTATTACTATAGTCAATATGAATGGTGGATAGAGGGCAGGATAGACAGTTAGACTGGTAGACTATATTGACCTGTGGTAGGTAGACTATACTGACCTGTGGTATAGTAAAAGTTAGCACATGTAAAAAGGGAGTGTATAATGGAAGTACAAAACACCTTTATATAGGGGAGGCGCATGCAAGCAGATGAGAACATTTGGCTAGAATGGAAGAAATTATAGTAAAACCTGCAAAAGAGCGAATGTAAACCAGGGAGAAAAACGCCCCTCCCCTCCCCTCCCCTGTGACCAATAGAAAGACACACAACTTCCCCAAAGCAACAAAAAAGTTGAACCCCCCAGTAAATTGCGGTCTATCTCTAACACATTAGTGAAGGAAATGAAGAAATTTATAAAAATGCTGAAAGTGAATGCTGGAAATAAACTATTAACTATGCAAATGAGCGAAAGCTGTGTGCATGAAGGAAATAGACACCTGGCTCAAATTGAAGCCTGTCTGTAATAAAGCGCCTGTTGTGTTCAGTGATTTACCGGTAAGCATATAAACGCCCAGGCTAATTGAAGTTTTACTGTAGGCCAGGCCCCTCAAGATATAGTAGCATGGCACACCTTGATCCATTGTCTCTCCATCTGTCCCTTAGCCTGTGCCAATAGACCTTGGCTTAATTCTGATACCATTGTGTTGCGTGACTGTTTCAGTGGTACTGGGTCAGAATGGCTGGAGTGTGACTTACACCCCTCAGAGTATCTGTGTCTTGAAGGGGTCAACAGTGGAGCTGTCCTGCTCTTACACATATCCCAGTGGTCATAAAGTCACAACAACCTTCTGGTTCACTGAATCAGGGACTGGTGTAGAACCTGATGATCTAGGTCAGGACCCAGAGTATGCAGGTCGTCTGGAGTATCATGGGGATAAGAAGAAAGACTGCAGCCTGAGAATCACAGACCTGAGAGAGAGTGACTCAGCTGAGTACAAGTTCAGATTTATAACAGATCAGACCGGAGGGAAAAATAGTGGCTATCCTGGAGTCACTCTGTCTGTCACAGGTACAGTTACATTCAATAAACCTAAACTGTTGAATTCCATTTAGTTCAGGAAAATTGTCTTGGTTTGTATTTATGTCTGTGTAACATAGGATTTCTTCCATCTTTGTATTAGAGTGATAAATCAGTGATAAAGGGATTTACAGTGATATTGTTTTTCTCCAGGTCTTCAGGTGAAGGTGACTGGTGGACATCAGGATAAGACACTGATCTGCAGCACCACCTGTCCTCTGACTGGTAACCCCACCTACATCTGGTACAAGAACGGACACAAAGTAAAGGAGAAGTCTTCCAGTCTGTACTCAGATTACTTTAGTGATGCAGACAGTTACTCCTGTGCTGTAAAAGGCCATGCGGATCTCCACTCTCCTGCAGTGTGTGAGTGTGGACCTTTTCATAAAAATGTCATACAATTTTGATTCAGGTTGTGAGACTAATGCCAATTAATCAATAAATATTGATCATTATTCAATAATGAAGGTTTTCACTACTGTAAAGTGTGTAACTAGTTTGTTTTCTACTACTTTATAAAACCATCAGTGTATACCAATAGATATTGTAATTACATATTTATATAAGGTGTTATATTGTCTTTTTGTATTTCAGGTAAGAACTGTTGGAGTGTGACTTACACCCATCAGAGTATCTGTGCCTTGAAGGGGTCAACAGTGGACATATCCTGCTCTTACACATATCCCAGTTATCATGAGATCAAAAAAGTTTTCTGGTTTACTAAATGGTCTGGTATGGATGCTGAAGATCTGAGCTCAGTGCCAGGGTATGAGGGTCATATAGAGTTCCTTGGGGATAAGAAGAGTGACTGTACCCTGAGAATCACAGACCTGAGATTGAGTGACTCTGCTGAGTACAGGTTCAGATTGATAACATCCGGAGGAAAGTTGGCTGGCTCACCTGTCTCCCTGACTGTCACAGGTAATCTGACACACATCTCACATCTATTACTGTAATTACCTTATTAAGGGCAGTCATACAGACACAGTAGTGGTATGTGATGGAAAAATACCAAATCTAGTATATCACATAAGAGGACATATATAGGAGGAGAATAATTATGTGTTTCCTTTTACTCTAGATGTTGTGTTGGAGATGGATCGTACATCTGTGTCAGAGAGGGAGAATGTCACACTGACATGTAGAACCAAATGTACACTGGACCCCATCACAGCCTACAGTTGGTATAAGAATGGACAGCCTATACCAAACAGCAACACCTCCTCTCCTGTCTATAGCCTATTCCCAGTCAGCAGTGAGGATGCAGGCAGATACTCCTGTGCTGTAGAAGGCTATGAGGATCTCCCCTCTCCTGAAGAGACTCTCACTGTCACATGTGAGTACATGGGGTTTAAATCTTTAGTTTGCTATGTTAACATTGTAGTGACAGATATTAGCTCCACTTGCTACTTGAAATAATCCTCTTCAATAAGAGGGTGAATTTAAAAGTCATTGTGTGGAAAAGTACAATTATGGAAAGTTTATGTAATATTTTTAGCTGACCTAATTTGTACTCTTACTAATCCACTGTATTGTGTTATAAGATCCCTTAACAAGTATTGCATTAATGTCCTGGATTTACATTCATTTTTAGTTTATTATATCATACCATGTACTCACATCATCCATATTATATTATAGGGAAACAAACCTCAGTTATGACTGCAGCTGTAGGAATCATAGTTGTTGTTCTGGTTCTCATCCTCTGTCTCTCTGGCTTCATGTGGCTCAGGTAAGTAAAAATTCATATTTTTATGATTATTATACCTTAGCACTCTGATTTGTGTTTAACTTAATTAATTAATTAGTTCATTCATTCATGGTAGAGCATGGCACTTGTAACGCCAGGGTAGTGGGTTCGACCACCCATGCTAAATGGCATATTATTATATTAACTTCCAGTAGAGGTCAGTAGAGAGCATAACTCACTCTGTTCCTCTTGATGTTTTTTTACAGGAGATTCAGAGGAGGAAGTGAAGCCACAGGAGACACAGGAGACACACAGGTGATTCCATCAGTTATACCAGGATTTCCCAAAATCAGTCATTCCCCCCCTCATCGTCAAGCTTTGATTATTTGAATCAGCTGTGTAGTGCTAGGGCAAAAAACTAAACGTGCACCAAGGGGGTGTCCCAGCCCCAAGTTTGGGAAAACCTGAGTTACACCTCCACCTTCACACCTGCCAACATTAATTTACTGTGTCACGACAGTCTCTTTCATACCATTTTCTCTCTCTCTCTCTCTCTCTCTCTCTCTCTCAGAGTGTCCATCCTGACTCTAACAGTGACACATACACAGCTCTGAACATGAAGACCAGGTCACCAGAGTACGACACCCTGGCAGTAAGTGTGTGTGTGTCCATAAAAATGTTAGAGGGAATGCTAATTCAGTATGTCTTCTTTCAGAATGTGAGGGGACTCTCCCACTGAAGACAACCACCACACAACCTGGACTGAAGAGAACCACCACACAACCTGGACTGAAGAGAACCACCACAGAATTTGGACTGAAGAGAACCACCACAGATCCTGGACTGAAGAGCTACAGTTCCAAGCCAAAGCTAGGCCTTACACCTCTATTCTCTTGCTATCATATCTGGAACATTTTCCAGACCATGAACTTTAACTTTTGAGTAAATGCTGGAATAGATTTGTGTTTTTCTTATAATGATAATTATGTATATTGATGATAAATGGGATGGGTTATGTTTCTGCTTTTTTTCAATGGGATTTTACCATTTCCATATTTTTGATGATATAAATAGCCTACTTTTCTTGTGGACCAATCTATAGTTTAAGATTATATTTCTGATCTTTTTCTATGGGATTTTGCCTTTTACAGATTTTTTTATGACATCAATAGTCCTACTTTCCTCAGCAACTCATATGGATAATATTGATAACAGCTTTTTAATATTTTTAGCTCTTGGGCCAAGTTGCTCCTGATGTGGTTAATGATGATTTACTTTGTATTGCTGTAAGACATCATTCAGCATTTTATATGTTATATTACCTAATACTATATTGTTCAGTGTCAAGATATTGCTTGTTTTTTATAAAATCATCAGTACATTACATACATTTAACCATTTGCAGTTTTTTACATTGTGGTTCAGTGTCAATACAGTATAAGCATCATGTTGTAAATAAGATCAAAATGTCTTGTATTTCTGCATATTGGACACATGATGGCGACATTATACCACATAACCATTACATTTACATTTTAGTAATTTAGCAGACACTCTTATCCAGAGCGACTTACAGTTAGTGAATACATTATTATTATTATATTTTTATTTTTTATACTGGCCCCCGGTGGGAAACTAACCCACAACCCTGGCGTTGCAAACGCCATGCTCTATCAACTGAGCTACATCCCTGCCGGCCATTCCCTCCCCTACCCTGGACGCCGCTGGGCCAATTGTGCGCCGCCCATGAGTCTCCCAGTCACGGCCGGCTTGCGACCAGAGCCTGGATTCGAACCGGACTCTAGAGCACAGTTCGCATCGATTTTTGCAGTGCCTTGACCACTGCGCCACCCAGAGTGATCGGCTAGCGTTCCTAAACTCGCTCCTGGGGTCCACAAAAGGTGCACATTTTGGTTTTTGCCCTAGCACTACACAGCTGCCCCAGACCAATATTCTTCCTCCACTAAACGTTACAGTTGGCACTATGCATTGGGGAAGGTAGCATTCTCCTGGCATCCGCCAAACCCAGATTCGTCCGTCGGACTCCAGATAGTGACGCGTGATTCATCACTCCAGAGAACGCATTTCCGCTGCTCCAGAGTCCAATGGCGGCGAACTTTACACCACTCCATCAGACGCTTGGCAATGCGCATGGTGATCGTAGGTTTGTGTGCGGCTGAACTCGATAGTGAGTGTTGGAACCGAGGACAGATTATTTTTACGCCTTACATGCTTCAGCACTCGGCGGTCCCGTTCTGTGAGCTTGTGTGGCCTACCACTTCATGGCTGAGCAGTTGTTACTTCTAGACATTTCCACTTCACAATAACAGCACTTACAGTTGACCGGGGCAGCTCTAGCTGAAATTTGATTAACAGACTTTTTGGAAAGGTGGCATCCTATGAAGCTGCTACGTTGATAGTCACTGAGCTCTTCAGTAAGGCCATTCTACTGCCAATGTTAGACTATAGAGAGTGTCCACATACTTTTGTTTATATAGTGTGACATAAATAGGCCTACATTTCTCAGCGACTAATGGATAATATTGATAACAGCTTTTTAATATTTCTAGCTCTTGGACCAGGTTTCTCCTGATGTGTTTAATAATGATTTACTTTGTATTGTTGTCAGACGTTATTGCATATTTTATATTAATTCTTATTTTATTATTATGTAATACCATATTGTTCAGTGTCATGATATCACTTGTTTTATCATCACATTTTTCATTATTGCCTATTTTAGATACATTAAGTACATGTTTACCTTTGCAGTTTTTACAGTTTGGTTTAGTCTCAATACAGTATAAACATCATGTTGTAAATAAGCTCAAAGTTTAAGATAATAAATACATTGATTATTTGCTGAACTATTAATACATTGATTCATAACTATTTCCACTCTGCTGTTGTTTCTTGTCTTTCTGCCTATTGGACCCATGATGGCACCATTGAACAGATCAACACTTACATGTGCTGGTCAGCTGTTTGTTAACCGCACCTGCCCGCAATTGCTAATAACCCATCAACAACCGCCCAACTATATGTGATAAAGTGAAAATCTGAGGTCCTCACCCAACCCTAACCCGCAAATATAGAAAATGTACTATAGGCTACAGTCAAAGACGGCAGAATGATTTGTTGACAGGGGGTGCAGGATTTAGACATGTTTCTGCTTATAATTTCCGACATTTTTGTAGGCTATTTGTTAGTCAACTTGTCTATAATTTCTAAATACATGCAGTGGCGACACGTCATTCAGGGCAGCTGGGGCAGAGCGCCACCTGTTTTGTGCCCCACCTGTTGAGCTTTTTTTGTTGTTGCTTGTTTTGCATGTTATTTTGGCACTAATACGTGTCACATATCAGTTTGCAAACAATAGGCATTTATGCATTTTTTAAGGTGTTGTTTCTCTTTATTCAACCCGCCCACCACCAACCTGCCCTTCAGCCACACAATATTTTATGACCCTAAACCCGTCCGCCCGTGGATATAACCGGATATAACCGCGGGGACTGCGGGTTATGAGTCAACTCGGCCTCACTACACACATGTCCCTGAGGGCTCGGTTCAAGGCCCTCTCCTCTTCTTCTATACACCAAGTCACTCAGCTCCATCATATCTTCACATGGTCTCCCTATCATTACTATGCAGATGACACTCAAACTACCTTTCTCCTTCCCCCCCATCTGGGCACCCCGGTGTCGACACGCATCTTGCGTGCCTGGCGAATCTCGCTTTGGGTGTCGTCCCACCACCTCAAAACTCAACCTCGACAAGCGGAGCTGCTCTTTTTCCCGGGGAAGGCCTGCCATGCTCAAAGACCTCTCCATCACGTTTGACAACTCCGCTCTCTCCCTCCCTCCCCTGTAGGATCTGGGCATAGTATAGACAGGCTGCACTACCAGACCCCACCACAGGGGACATAGTATAGACAGGCTGCACTACCAGACCCCACAACAGGGGACATAGTATAGACAGGCTGCACTACCAGACCCCACCACAGGGGACATAGTATAGACAGGCTGCACTACCAGACCCCACCACAGGGTGGTTAGTATAAACAGGCTGCACTACCAGACCCCACCACGGGGGGCATAGTATAGACAGGCTGCACTACCTTTTAGGACTATGCTATTGGTTCCATTGTACTTTTGGGGGACATAGTATAGACATGCTGCACTACCTTTTAGGACAATGCTATTGGTTCCATTGTACTTTTAGGACAACGCTATTGTTTCCATTGTACTTTTGGGACTATGATATTGGTTCCATTGTACTTTTGGGACAATGCTATTGATTTCCATTGTACTTTTAGGACAAAACTATTGGTTCCATTGTATGAAAATGTATGCACTCACTAACTGTAAGTCGCTCTGGATAAGAGCGTCTGCTAAATGACTAAAATGTAAATGTAAATGTATGTATTTGGACTCTGCTGCTGTTTGTCCTCCTGTCCAGGGGGGGGGGGACCTGGAGAGCATCAGGCTGGTGATCAGGTACCCAGACCGCTGGATGCAGAGAACACCTCCCTCTCCTCAGAGGACCAACCCTATAGGCCTCAACACTTCCTCAGCCTCCCAATATGCCTCCACAGGGTAAGGACGTCCGTCTGTCTGTCAAAACATCCACTATCATTTATAAACATATATAAGCATTTATAATGAGTTAATAATGAGTTATTCTGAAGTTTTACCAATGAACTCATATCATAACTTTTGACACAGAGAAAATGACAGACAAATGCCGGATTGTGCAGGCGGGAGCACAGGCATGCGGGGGCAGGTGTTTTCATGTGTCCTCTATAGAGATAGATAGAGGACTCTAGTGCCCATAAGCCAGTTTTAGCATGGGCAGCACCATTGAGCACTTTCACTTTCAAGTTTCTCTCTCTCTCTCTCTCTCTCTCTCTCTCTCTCTCTCGCTCTCTCTCCTCTCTCTCTCTCTTCGCTCTCTCTCTCTCTCTCTCTCTCTCTCTCTCTCTCTCTCTCTCTCTCTCCAACCACCCTGACCACCCTGACAACTCTGACCACCCTTACAGAGGGAGGAAGAGGAGGACGAAGAACAGAATAATGAATATTAAGATTGAGGAAGACGAGGAGGGACCGTGTACCTACTTTAAAAGGGAACAGGAGACTTGGATAGAATGGGGGTGTTGGGGGTGTCACCCCTTTTGTAGTCCTCTGACACACAGCACAGACAGAACACTGGACATAAAGTATGAGTGTGTGAAGTGCTCCTCTGATTTCCTTCCCCCTTCTCTCCGTCGGCCTGAGCTGTGAAACATGTCATCGTTGATGTCAGATGATGGAGATGATGTCATCATTAGAACCTTGAGGGGGTCGTTTCCCAGGCAACCACCTTTACTATAACCATGTTGTAGACACTAAAGGGGATCATTGTAGGGTCTGACCTGCAATGACCCCTTCCCCCCCTCTCCCCATTGATGAAAGAGTTTTGTGGAAAATGTAAATCCTTCGCCCGGTTCTCTGGCCCCTGGCAAAGATTTCAGCTTCACCTCTTCCTCTCTGCCCCTGGCCCCAGCCCTTTCTGACTGCATCCTGATTCTTCAACCTTCCCGAAGTGTGCACTTGAATAAATGTTTGCTGTACAAGACCTCTCCCCTTCAATCTGTAAGTATTCTTGATGATATCTTGAAATATAGTTATTAAAAATGAATAAAAAATCCCATTAATCATGTACTTGAGGGTATGTCTTAATGTATCCTTTAATATTTAGTTTTTTTTAGCTGTGTTTTAGCTCTTATATCAGGGCCTGTGATTTAGCTGTTACAGTGCATTCGGAAAATATTCAGACCCCTTGACTTTTTCCACATTTTGTTACGTTATAGCCTTATTCTAAAATGGATAACCAAGAACCGGATGGTCATTCTGACAGTTCCTCTGTGGAGATGGGAGAACCTTCCAGAAGGACAACCATCTCTGCAGCACTCAACCAATCAGGCCTTTATGGTAGAGTGGCCAGACGGAAGCCACTCCTCAGTAAAAGGCACATGACAGCCCGCTTGGAGTTTGCCAAAAGGCACCGAAAGACACTCAGATCATGAGAAATAAGATTCTCTGGTCTGATGAAACTAAGATTGAACTCTTTGGCCTGAATGCCAAGCGTCACGTCTGGAGGAAACCTGGCACCATCCCTACGGTGAAGCATGGTGGTGGCAGCATCATGGTGTGGGGATGTTTTTCAGCGGCAGGGACAGGGAGACTAGGCAGGATTGAGGGAAAGATGAACGGAGCAAAGTACAGAGAGATTCTTGATGAAAACCCGCTCCAGAGCACTCAGGACCTCAGACTGGGGCGAAGGTTCACCTTCCAACAGGACAACGACCCTAAGCACAAAGCCAACACAACACAGGAGTGGCTTCGGGACAAGTCTCTGAATGTCCATTAGGGCCTGTGTTTTAGCTGTTACATTAGGGCCTGTGTTTTAGCTGTTACATCAGGGCCTGTGTTTTAGCTGTTACATCAGGGCCTGTGTTTTAGCTGTTACATCAGGGCCTGTGTTTTAGCTGTTACATCAGGGCCTGTGTTTTAGCTGTTACATCAGGGCCTGTGTTTTAGCTGTTACATCAGGGCCTGTGTTTTATCTGTTACATCAGGGCCTGTGTTTTAGCTGTTACATCAGGGCCTGTGTTTTAGCTGTGATATCAGGGCCTGTGTTTTAGCTGTTACATCAGGGCCTATGTTGTTTTCTGCTGTTCTGCCTGTGCCTATGGAACCCTGACCTGTTCACCAGATGCGTAAAGAAATTTGGGCACAACATTTCAGCGAAATAAGCTTTTTGTGCGTATGGGAAATTTCTTGGATCTTTTATTTCAGCTCATGAAACATGGGACATTTATATTTTTGTTCACTGTAATACGTTTTCCGGTGGTTATTATGTTGTCAGGTGCAGGGACGGCCTGTTCAATAGGGCGATATGGGCGACGCACTGCCAAACGGGAAAAGGAAGGGATTTTTTTCTAATCAATTATATCACGGCAACAGTAGTTATCAGTGTTGTAATCTGATCTGACTGCCACTAAATGTCAAATCAGGCTAAAGTCGTGCTTCAAATGGCCCCGCCCGTTTTTGGGGCGATTTCAGTCAAGTTGAAAATCGCCCAGAAGTCTCTCATAGCCTGTCATGTAAAATCTATTTTTTTCAAATTTCAAAGCTTTCAATACATTCTCTATGGGTGTCTGTGGGCTTGCACTTACGCGCTTTCGTCATACGTGACGTAACCATGAACGTAACTAAGAAAATGGTGGCTAGCAGCGTCTCTGTTGTGACCTGCAGTGTGGCGTTATTTTATGTTTTTAATTTGTAGACTTAGTTTACAAACATTCTGCCAACCATGGATTTCCAGTGGTTGGTTTTGGACTGATCTTGTTGATCGTGTACATACCCGCTACGAACGGACTAAATAATGAAAACGCTGCTGGCAGCGGAATCCAATACAGCTGGGAGACTTGGCTGGATGACAGACTCCCGGACAGAGAAGTGGAGCCGGCCGGCTTCACCCTGGTCAGAGCGGACCGCGATCCTGGTAAGAGAGCGACTCTGTACCCCGACATTGAACTGCTTTCTGTGTCACTGCGACCTTACTATCTGCCCCGTGAGTTCCCCCAATTGTTTGTTACCGTTGTGTACTGTTGATAATCACAAGTTTACTGGAGAACTGAGACCAAGTAGAGACTTTGGACAGGGTGGATATGGTATAATAAAGGCAGTTTATTCAGAGGTAAAGATATCTGGAATCGCGTGCACGGACCCGTTCGTCAAACTCTTAGGGAGCTATCTGAAGAGAGCCCCGAAAACATTGTGCAGACATTTTATACAATAAATGATGTAGGTTGAATCTAGTAGTTCTGATCTTCTGGTTGGTCCTGATGAGTTGGGCGAGGTCCCCTCCACTGTTGCATTGGCTCTGAGTCGGGTTCTCTGTCTTCAAATGTTCAGCCTAAAGAGAGGGGATTTTTGTGTGTGTGTGTGTGTGTGTTTAACAGTGATGATGTGTGTGTGTGTGTGTGTTATCAGTGATGATGTGTGTGTGTGTGTGTGTGTGTGTGTGTGTCCTCAGAGCAAGAACTCGTGAGTTGGAAGAACTGAGAGACCTATGGCGTGGGTGTTGTCCTTGGCCACCTGCTGACAAGGCTGACAAGATAGGACTCTTTTGTCCATTGTTATAGGATAGGAACAGCATTGATTGAAAACAAACGCCCAACACAAAATGGGTCATGCACAAGATTTTAGTCAGACCAAGCTATAACATTATATATTTACTACGACAGTACATTCAACCAAAAGCTAATATAACAAAGGCATCAGAGATTATTTATAATCTGTCACAGAAACTGGAATCCATCTCCCCAGATCAGTCAATAAATGCTTCTGGTATTGACTTATATGCTGCCCCTGTCTTCATGTTGTTGCTGGACATATCTTTTTTTAAATGTGTGTAGGTCACCTAAATCATCAGAAAAATTGCCCCTCCTGAGAATTTTTTCAGGAGCCGCCACTGGTCAGGTGAGCAAAACTTTTTTAAAGAATAACATATAACTTCAATCGTTCATGTAATAACATACCCAAATCAATGTTTTTATGTACCATTATGTACCCGGCATGAGACACATGGCTATACCATTTTGACTGAGTCTGAAGGATGGTCCAATTTTATCCAGAGTTTTAACAAGAAAATGACAGTTAACATTTGATCATTAGTTGATCATTATTGGATCAAAATGGATCTATTTTCATACATTCTGAGTAAGCCTGCAGTTACAACAGTTTTGACAGAGTTTGGTGAAGGCACATGAGGCAAAGGGTAAGATTGCAACACAAGAAACCTCTCTTCCTGTGGTTGTTCTTGCTGTCTTCTTCAAAACCAACACCGTTGAGTAACACATTGAGGCGTCCCAAAATGTCAAAACACACAGCCTTTAAATGTGTCCATGGCATATTTTAGTAATTAGGGTGTACCTCGTCGGTGTTTGGGGAGGAAGACGCAGGATGATGTACAACCCCCAAGAACCCCATCCCACCGTGTACGCATGGAGGTGGAAACATCATTCTTTGGGGATGCTTATCTGCAAAGGGGACAGGACGACTGCACCGTATTGAGGGGAGGATGGATGGGGCCATGTATCGCGAGATCTTGGCCAACAACCTCCTTCCCTCAGTAAGAGCATTGAAGATGGGTCGTGGCTGGGTCTTCCAGCATGACAACGACCCGAAACACACAGCCAGGGCAACTAAGGAGTGGCTCCGTAAGAAGCATCTCAAGGTCCTGGAGTGGCCTAGCCAGTCTCCAGACCTGAACTCAATAGAAAATCTTTGGAGAGAGCTGAAAGTCCGTATTTCCCAGCGATAGCCCCGAAATCTGGAGAAGGTCTGTATGGAGGAGTGGGCCAAAATCCCTGCTGCAGTGTGTGCAAACCTGGTCAAGACCTACAGGAAACATATGATCTCTGTAATTGCAAACAAAGGTTTCTGTACCAAATATTAAGTTCTCCTTTTCTGATGTATCAAATACTTATGTCATGCAATAAAATGCAAATTAATTACTTAAAAATCATACAATGTGATTTTCTGGATTTTTGTTTTAGATTCCGTCTCTCACAGTTGAAGTGTACCTATGATAAAAATTACAGACCTCTACATGCTTTGTAAGTAGGAAAACCTGCAAAATCGGCAGTGTATCAAATACTTGTTCTCCCCACTGTATATAGAATTTAAATATATATAGTTACAAAAATATATATATGGGCGATTGGAAATAATGTAGATAACTACATTGATAGATGCCACAATCTATCTGCAATATTAAAGCATATCTACACCCCCCAAAAAAATATCAAAAAATAAAAGGAGTGCTGATCTCGGATCAGGTCTCCCCCTCCATATAATTATAATCTAAAAGGCTAAACTGATCCCAGATCAGCACTCCTACTCTCACTTTGTGAATATGGACCGTGGACTGTGGTTTCATGTTTTTGGTTTAGTTCAGTTTATTCAATTGCATGTTTAAAAATGTATCAGTAGAGTAGATTATGACACTAATACCAAGATGCATTTCTGCAGAAAGATCTTAATTCAACGTTCAATGTTCAAGACAAGGTTCAGTTTTTCTGTCATATACAGTGGGGGAAAAAAATATTTAGTCAGCCACCAATTGTGCAAGTTCTCCCACTTAAAAAGATGAGAGGCCTGTAATTTTCATCATAGGTACACGTCAACTATGACAGACAAATTGAGAAAAAATAATCCAGAAAATCACATTGTAGGATTTGTTATGAATTTATTTGCAAATTATGGTGGAAAATAAGTATTTGGTCACCTACAAACAAGCAAGATTTCTGGCTCTCACAGACCTGTAACTTCTTCTTTAAGAGGCTCCTCTGTCCTCCACTCGTTACCTGTATTAATGGCACCTGTTTGAACTTGTTATCAGTATAAAAGACACCTGTCCACAACCTCAAACACTCACACTCCAAACTCCACTATGGCCAAGACCAAAGAGCTGTCAAAGGACACCAGAAACATAATTGTAGACCTGCACCAGGCTGGGAAGACTGAATCTGCAATAGGTAAGCAGCTTGGTTTGAAGAAATCAACTGTGGGAGCAATTATTAGGAAATGGAAGACATACAAGACCACTGATAATCTCCCTCGATCTGGGGCTCCACGCAAGATCTCACCCCGTGGGGTCAAAATGATCACAAGAACGGTGAGCAAAAATCCCAGAACCACACGGGGGGACCTAGTGAATGACCTGCAGAGAGCTGGGACCAAAGTAACAAAGCCTACCATCAGTAACACACTACGCCGCCAGGGACTCAAATCCTGCAGTGCCAGATGTGTCCCCCTGCTTAAGCCAGTACATGTCCAGGCCCGTCTGAAGTTTGCTAGAGAAACCAAAATATAACTTTCTGGTAAAAACTCAACTCGTCGTGTTTGGAGGACAAAGAATGCTGAGTTGCATCCAAAGAACACCATACCTACTGTGAAACATGGGGGTGGAAACATCATGCTTTGGGGCTGTTTTTCTGCAAAGGGACCAGGACGACTGATCCGTGTAAAGGAAATAATGAATGGGGCCATGTATCGTGAGATTTTGAGTGAAAACCTCCTTCCATCAGCAAGGGCATTGAAGATGAAACATGGCTGGGTCTTTCAGCATGACAATGATCCCAAACACACTGCCCGGGCAACGAAGGAGTGGCTTCGTAAGAAGCATTTCAAGGTCCTGGAGTGGCCTAGCCAGTCTCCAGATCTCAACCCCATAGAACATATTTGGAGGGAGTTGAAAGTCTGTGTTGCCCAGTGACAGCCCCAAAACATCACTGCTCTAGAGGAGATCTGCATGGAGGAATGGGCCAAAATACCAGCAACAGTGTGTGAAAACCTTGTGAAGACTTACAGAAAACGTTTGACCTGTGTCATTGCCAACAAAGGGTATATAACAAAGTATTGAAAAACTTTTGTTATTGACCAAATACTTATTTTCCACCATAGTTTGCAAATAAATTCATTAAAAATCCTACAATGTGATTTTCTGGATTTCGTTTTCTCATTTTGTCTGTCATAGTTGACTTGTACCTATGATGAACATTACAGGCCTCTCTCATCTTTTTAAGTGGGAGAACTTGCACAATTGGTGGCTGACTAAATACTTTTTTTCCCCACTGTAAGTTTTTTGTTGTTGTGCACTCTCCTCAAACAATAGCATAGTATCTATTCACTGTAATAGCTACTGTAAATTGGACAGTGCAGTTAGATTAAGAAGAATTTAAGCTTTCTGCCCATTGAAGACATGTCTATGTCCTGGAAAGTTTGCTGTTACTTACAACAGTCATGCTAATCACATTAGCGCACGTTAGCTCAACTGTCCCGTATACGGGACACCGACCCTGTAGAGGTTAAGTCATAAAAGTGCATTGAAATGACATAGGAACTGTGAACACTTTGGAGAAGTGTGTAACCATAACCTTTGTTCAGATAGTTTCCCCTTTATCTCCAAAGTTCTGATTTTCATATCTCTTCTGTTAGAAACATTTCAATTTGCTCTTGTCCACATAGGACAATTCCCCCAAGTGTAAAGTGGGGAAAGGACAGAGAGGGGCACAGACAGGAATGGCTGAGATGGAGATCAAACAACCATCGCCAAAGGGTTGGGAGTTTTACCTGCTACACCAGACTCCAGCACACTTAAAAATGATAAATGAAAAACATGCAATTAAAGTTATTATTTAATGTAGATGAAAAATTCTTAAATTAGTGGTCAACGATTAAGTAACCAAATCCAAAGCACCTCCTTGTCTATAGATTACTTACAGGGCAAGGAAACCAATATGTAATTTTGTCAACTATCTAAGGGCTTGATTCAATCCGTAGCGCAGAAAATCTGTGTTGTAGCGTGATTGACATTTAAAGGCAACATTCACGGTAAACGCTGCATATGTCGGCTCAATCGAAAATGACCTTTAACTGTCAACAACGCTACAACCGAGATCTTCCACGATACAGATTGAATCAAGCCCTGTTTTATAATCTAAGTCTGAATACTGCCCTAACTGGGAAACTACACTGCAAGCACAAGTGTTCTGTGTTTTCCCCATTCTACACCAGAAGCAGCAACAGGAGGCAGCATTAAAACAAACCACTTTCATCAGTTCAGAATGCTTCAGAAGCGCTAGTGAAAAGCTTGAAATAGACTTGAAACAGCATAAAAAGATCCTTCAGCAGTGTGAGAGAGCGTGACCAGTATAATATCTCTCATTGATCACAGTGGTTTCAGCTGCGCTAGCGCTACGCTATGCTAACATGTCTGGTGTAGCTGTCCAGTAAAGGTATGTCCAAGTAGTTATGGTAACACTTAACTTGACACGTTATGACATTATCATAACCACCTCATAATATGTCATAACAGCTGACATATGTCATAACCTGTCATAATATGGTCATAACACTGTCATTACACATATATTTAGACCTGTTATGACATATATTGTGTTATTTTATGACTGGTTATGACACCTACATAAGAGTGTAAAAACACACAAAACTTACAGCGGTAGTTATTTTATGGCTGGTCATGACACCTACATAAGAGTGTCAAAACCCACAAAACCTACCACACAAGGCAAAACATTCCATTACACAATAGCCTACGTGTCAACAGTATGTTTATGTTATATACAATTTTTTTAATTGACCATATTAAATTATCATCGTAATTGCGCACACATTGATGTCAGACATGCACCTACCTCAATGCTCTGATGATGACTGGGATGAATGCAGGAGCAGATTTCAGGAGCAGGACAAGACACCCTCGTTTGACTGATGACTGATATAAGGGCCTGTACATGACAGGCCTATCTGGCTTAAATGATTATGGTCATGAAGTGTATTTTCTTAGTCCAAGTAAAGTGACACAGGATGGTCATAATGCTTCATGAAAGTGTCATAAAGTGTATTTTCTACAATTTATTTAAAATATGATTTAAAAAAGATTATTTACAACAACAAAAACAAAAACAACAACAACGGACTTAAGAAACAAACTTGAAAATGAACAGAACATGCTACCATTCAGCCACAAGAGCATTAGTGAGGTCAAGCACTGATGTTGGGCGATTAGGCCTGGCTCGCAGTCGGCGTTCGAATTCATCCCAAAGGTATTCAATGGGGTTGAGGTCAGGGCTCTGTGCATGCCAGTCAAGTTCTTCCACATCGATCTCGACAAACCATTTCTGTATAGACCTTGTTTTGTGCACGGGGCATTGTCATGCTGAAACAGGAAAGGGCCTTCCTCAAACTGTTACCACAAAGTTGGAAGCACAGAATCCTCTAGAATGCCATTGTATGCTTTAGCTTTAAGATTTCTCTTCACTGGAACTAAGGGGCCTAGCCTGAACCATGAAAAACAGCCCCAGACCATTATTTCTCCACCAAACTTTACAGTTGGCACCAGTGGTGATTTTTAGCATGTAAATCTTGGTGGGGCAAACTCACCCCAATTTGTTTTGATTCATGCCGGTAAAGCCACTACACAACACAACACTAAACAATACATTAATTGCACTCTAACGGTGAAAAATGGTGCCCACAAACTGTTAGGGCCTACATAAAGCTGTCCCAACAGCAGGGCTTTCTTTTCAGCACCATGGAGTGAATCCTTACCACCGCTACACCTGGCTATCAGCGGAACCTTGTCTGGCAGCGAAACAGTTCATTCAGCCTCATTTACTGCCTTCTTAAAAACTACAGCTGACTTGCTTAAACAAATGTGTTTTCTACTGACAATTGAGATGTACAAACTATGGCATAAGGGAACAACGAGAGGATAAGAGGCAATCTGTAATTTTGATTAAGACATTAATGAGCAAGGTAGGACGGACATAGTCAATATAACTATTTGTTCAGCACTTTTGAAATGTACAGCGACAGAAGTCAGAACATGGGCCGTTCTTACAGTGTTCTCCCTGTACACCAAGTCAGAACCATAGGATAAATAAAGAGGGCATATAAGCAGACAATGAAAGCTCTCACAATATCCGATGATTACATTTCTCTAAAACAGGCTATAGGCTACATGTGCACCACCAAGTCAGAACAGTAGGCTAAGTTAAGAGGGGGAAAGGGACCAAATGATTAGGGTGAGGCACATGGGCTACTAACAGCTTACCACACAACATACACTTAGGGTTACTTTCTTGGCTACAGTATACATATCTCTCTGGCATATTCCATCATTATGCAGGAGCATACAAGACATTTTTGGACTCACCTTGTGTTCTGTGCTGACTTGAACAGGAAGGTGGCGCGGTGGTCCTTCTTCTGGGCAAGTTTTGTCATCAACCTTTGTCATCAAACTCTGGCATTCTCTGGATTTATGGTGCTTTCAAGACAACTGGGAACTCTGAAAAAAACAAGGTTGAATCGTGATGTCAGTGATCTTCAGGTCAGAGCTCTAGAAAGAGGCCAGAGTTCCCGATTTGGAATTCTGAGTTGGATGACCAAGATTTTCCCAGTCTGAGTTTTTTTCAGAGTACCCAGTTGTCTTGAATTCACTGAAGCCCATGGTGTTGAATGTGAATGTTTATCCTTTTAAGCTTGAAAAGAGACCCTTAAGCCCAGACTTGGACCACACACCTACTCCACTGAATAGCAGGCTAGTGATTTTTTTGCAACACTTGCAGTTAGCCACTGATTCCTTCCAAACCACTCATTGTTGAATTTGCGATTTTCCATCTTGTTGTGTAATGTTTATGTCCAATGGACGATGAGCACCGATACGTTTTATCTATAATTTCTCTTCATATGACAAGGATTGAAAAGGATTTCCCAGTCGATTGTCGGCTTGATTCATGAAGATGACTGCTTGTCTAGCTTGCTAGCTAAGATTTGAAAATATGATGTTGACATGATCAGTCCAATCAAAGCCACGGTAGATATAACGTGATTTGACGTCATTTTATCTGTGGCCAAGTACCTTGAGCCTTCTTGGATGGGCACTTCTAATATAAATCTATGGCAGCACCCAAGGGGCTTGAGTTTTTTAGCTCTCCCCGTATATTTTGCGGTGAATGTGTGTCCCCATGAGTGACAGAACACTGAGCCAATCACGGCGCAACTAGAGAACATTACCAACCCCTACGCTCCGTATTTTCCACTGGCTGCCCCACCACCACAGAAACCACTGAGCTAGACTGAAACACCTGCATTTAGGAGCTGCCTTACTCAAGAAAGCAAAAAAAGAGACCATGTTTTTATGCGGCTTTATTAACTCAATGATTTTTGTTTTGCATTGTTTGCAAACTTATATGTGACACGTATTAATGCCAAAATAACAGGTAGGGCTCTTCCCTGAATGACGGGTCGCCACTGGTTGGCACTATGCATTGGGGCAGGTAGCGTTCTCCTGGCATCCACCAAACCCAGATTCGTCTGTCAGACTTCCAGATGGTAAAGTGTGATTCATCACTCCAGAGAACGCTTTTCCACTGCACCAGAGTCCAATGTCGGCGAGCTTTATACCACTGCAGCCGATGCCTGGCATTGAACATGGTGATCTTAGGCTTGTGTGCTGCTGCTCAGCCATGGAAACCCATTTCATGAAGCTCCCGACGAACAGTTCTTGTGCTGACGTTGCTTCCAGAGGCAGTTTGGGACTCTGTAGTGAGAGTTGCAACCAAGGACAGACGATTTTTATGCACTTCAGCACTCTGCGATCCCGTTGTGTGAACTTGTGTGGCCTGCCACTTCCAGGCTGAGCTGTTCTTGTTTCCACTTCACAATAACAGCACTTACAGTTGATCAGGGCAGCTCTAACAGGGCAGAAATTTGACGAACTGACTTGTTGGAAAGGTGGCATCCAAGACGGTGCCACGTTGAAAGTCTCTGAGCTCTTCAGTAAGGCCATTCTACTGCCAAAGTTTGTTTTGAAAATGGACTAAAGTAAGAGTGAGAGTAAGAGTAATAGTGATTGGGTGGATGCTTAGTAAGAGCTTTGGGAGTAATATTAACCCTGAGACAGAGTTGTGGTTAGGAGTAGTATTAACATGAGACACAGTGATGGTGGGTTGTGGTTAGGAGTAGTATTAACATGAGACACAGTGACGGTGGGTTGTGTTTAGGAGTAGTATTAACATGAGGCACAGTGACGTTGGGTTGTGGTTAGGAGTAGTATTAACATGAGGCACAGTGACGGTGGGTTGTGTTTAGGAGTAGTATTAACATGAGACACAGTGACGGTGGGTTGTGTTTAGGAGTAGTATTAACGTATTAACATGAGACACAGTGACGGTGGGTTGTGTGTTTAGGAGTAGTATGTTAACATGAGGCACAGTGATGGTGGGTTGTGTTTAGGAGTAGTTTTAAACTTGGACACAGTGATGGTGGGTTGTGTTAGGAGTAGTATTAACATGAGACACAGTGACTGTGGGTTGTGGTTAGGAGTAGTATTAACATGAGACACAGTGATGGTGGGTTATGTTTAGGAGTAGTATTAACAAATAAAATAAAATTGTATTGGTCACATACACATATTTAGCAGATGTATTGAGGGTGTGCGAAATGCTAGTGTTCCTAGCTACAACAGTGCAGTAGTATCTAATAATTCACAACAATACACACAAATCTAAAAGTAAAGGAATATAAATATTAGGATGAGTAATGTCTGAGTGGCATTGACTAAAATACTGTAGAATACAGTATATACATATGAAATTAGTAAAGCAGTATGTAAACATTATTAAAGTGACCAGTGTTCCATTATTAAAGTGGCCAGTGATTCCAAGTCTATGTACATAGGGCAGCAGCCTCTAAGGTGCAGGGTTGAGTAGCCGGGTTGTAGGCGGCTAGTGATGGCTATTTAACAGTCTGATGGCCTTGACATAGAAGCTGTTTTTCAGTCTCTCGGTCCAAGCTTTGATACACCTGTACTAACCTCGCCTTCTAGATGATAGCGGGATGAACAGGCCGTGGCTCGGGTGGTTGCTGTCCTGGATGATGTTTTTGGCCTTCATGTGACATCGGGTGCTGTAGGTGTCCTGGAGGGCAGGCAGTGTGCCCCTGGTGATGCGTTGGGCAGACCTCACCACCCTCTGGAGAGCCCTGCGGTTGCGGGTGGTGCAGTTGCTGTACCAGGCGGTGAAACAGCCCGACAGGATGCTCTCAATTGTACATCTGTAAAAGTTTGTGAGGTCTTAGGGGCCAAGCCGAATTTCTTCAGCCTCCTGAGGTTGAAGAGGCGCTGTTGCGCCTTCTTCACCACACTGTCTGTGTGGGTGGACCATTTCAGATTGTCAGTGATGTGTACGCTGAGGAATTTTAAGCTTTTCACCTTCTCAACTGCTGTCCCATCGATGTGAATAGGGGCATGCTCTCTCTGTTGTCTCCTGAAGTCCACGATCAGCTCCTTGGTTTTGTTGACGTTGAGGGAGAGGTTATTTTCCTGGCACCACTCTGCCAGGGCCCTCACCTCCCAAACATCAGTGTTTGTGTGCTTCAATGTGACTTTATCAAGTAGCCAGTGTTGTGTTTCACCATTCTACCTGATTCATTTCCAGTTTGTTATGTTGTTATTAGACCAACATTATAGAGGACATTATTATTAGGAGGCTGCAGTAATGTTAAGATGCCAGTAGGGGGACCTCTAGTCTACAACACTAGAACTGTCAGTAGCACTTTGATGAAGCTAATGAGGAGTGTAAATTGAATGGGTTTGTAGAATAGAATGAATGACATCATGGAACTGACCAAATGTAAATTGAACTTTGACCTGTTCCATATATAACTCAGTGGGGCAACGCAAGACATTATAAGATATTATAAACATTCCATATAGAATAGTCAACATATTCTTAACATGGTTCTGTATTAAAGAAAAGTGGAAATGGGGACATATTTTGTCAATTTTAGAAATGTGGGGCCCACTCTAATACAGTAACCTCCCTTCTCTGACATGCTGTTCTGGTCGTCATGCATGTTAATGTCTTAAAGAGGAAGGAAAGGACAAACAAACATTTGAATCTCTGCTCAGTGTGTGTGCGTGTATGGACCCGTGTGTTTGTGTGAATGACACAGTGGATTTAGCTGAGGGCCCTTTCGGACCAGACTGATAGGGAGTAGGGTTGACATCTATACTGGGTAGGATGTGTTTTAACTTTTCTACATCCATAACAACCAGCTCTCTAGACTTTGATACAGACTCCATGGGCCTTATGGGCCTTCCCTGTGTGTGTGTGTGTGTGTGTGTGTGTGTGTGTGTGTGTGTGTGTGTGTGTGTGTGTGTGTGTGTGTCAGTCACTTGCTGTTTATCCTCACAGCTTGGGGATAGGAGCTGACATTGAACCTGGTGGTCAGTCTTTAGGCTGCTGTACAGCTTGATGGACCGTAGAGGATTGAACATTTATCCTCCTATATTTGGGGTTCTGAGAATAAAACAGCTTCAGAACAATCAATGTAGAAATATGTGTTTACAAAACTACAGATCTGTTCAATGTGATTGTTGTTTATAATGACCATGATGATGGTGATGATGTCTGTGGTCCTCTGTAGCTCAGCTGGTAGAGCACGGCGCTTGTAACGCCAAGGTAGTGGGTTCAATCCCCGGGACCACCCATACACAAAAATTTATGCACGCATGACTGTAAGTCGCTTTGGATAAAAGCGTCTGCTAAATGGCATATTATTATTATATTATTATTATTATGACTTTATTTTATCCATTAGGAAATTATTTTTTGCATCATACAGCATGTGAACTTAAATAGACAGACATGAAACACGTCACACACATTACATACATAGTGTGCAATAGAATTACAGACAGACAATACATTTACATTTTAGTCATTTAGCAGACGCTCTTATCCAGAGCGACTTACAGTTAGTGAGTGCATACATTTTTTTATACTGGACCCCCGTGGGAATCAAACCCACAACCCTGGCGTTGCAAACGCCATGCTCTACCAACTGAGCTACATCCCTGCTGGCCATTCCCTCCCCTACCCTGGACGACGCTGGGCAATTGTGCACCGCCCCATGGGTCTCCCCGTCACGGCCAGCTACGACAGAGCCTGGATTCGAACCAGGATCTCTAGTGGCACAGTTAGCACTGCGATGCAGTGCCTTAGACCACTGCGCCACTCGGGAGTACTACTGTATCAATATGCTTTGACCATTACAGTCTACAATCCAGGGATACTCCAAGTAGTTTAGTCACCTCAACTTGCTCAATTTCCACATTATTCATTATGAGATGTAGTTGAGGTTTAGGGTTTAGTGACTGATATGACTGTTGTGCCAAAACGACACATCAAATATACTGAGTCAATGTAAGCATTTTCATTTACTCTCTAAAGCACAACATTAAAGTGTGACAGCAATAGACACTTCAAATGATCCAAATATGTTTTATTAGAACCTACTGTAACACCTCCTAATATGAAATATTCAACTAGAGCACTTCTCTGGTAAGGCTAGATGGATGACAGAGTACACATTGGGAAGTCTAAAGCTGCTGAAGACACAGTGGAGAGAGAGAGAGAGAGAAGATGGTCCAAGGCCGACTGCTTAGTGCTTGGATTGAGCTTCACCCAGCAAACGGTGGTACTCCCTTAGCCTGACAGCATTGATCAGTATTCACATAGACAACCATATAGCACAATACAATATGAGCCTTGTTCATTTTCAGTAATGAGGGGTACTTTGGGGGGTTAGAGAGCGAGTGGGGATCATGCCCGGAGCCGGATCCGCCGCCTAGGCGGAGTGCCCACCCGGTCCCTCCCCTGTTGTGTTTCGTTGGCGCGGTCGGAGTCCGCGCCTTTAGGGGGGGGGGTACTGTCACGCCCTGGCTCGGGGGACTCTCGTATGTTGAGCCAGGGTGTTAGTTTCTATGTTTTGTGTTGTAGGTTGTGGGTCTAGTTTACTTATTTCTATGTTGGCCTGAGTGACTCCCAATCAGAGGCAACGAGTGTCAGCTGTCAGCTGGTTGTCTCTGATTGGGAGCCATATTTAAACAGTCGGTTTTTCATTCGTGTTTGTGGGATTTTGTTTCAAGTCTGGTTATGTTTGACCGTGTACTGTCACGTATCGTTTGATGTTTTGGTCGTGTTTCCTTCAGTGTTAATAAATATGTTTGCATTCGACGCTGCGCATTGGTCCTCTCTGTTAGACGATTGTGACAGTGCCTTGAAGGGGTCAACAGTGGAGCTGTCCTGCTCTTACACATATCCCAGTGGTACAGTCACAACAACCTTCTGGTTCACTGAAATTGATTTTGTGGAGATATATGTAAGTCTGCGTGATGACCCAGACTACAAAGGTCGTGTGATGTACCGTGAGGATGAAGAGAATGGTCATACCCTGACAATCACAGACCTGAGAGAGAGTGACTCAGCTACGTACAGGTTCAGATTTATAACAGATCAGACCAGAGGGAAATATACTGGCAATCCTGGAATCACTTTGTCTGTCACAGGTGCAGTTACGTTCAATAAAGCTAAAATGTTGATTTCCATTTACTTCAGGAAAATTGTTTTGGTTCATAACTATGTCTGTACAACATAGGATCTCTTCCATCTTTGTATTATAGTGAAAAGTCAGTGATCAATGGATATACAGTGATATTGTTTTTCCTCCAGGTCTTCAGGTGAAGGTGACTGGTGGACATCAGGATAAGACACTGACCTGTAGCACCACCTGTACTCTGACTGGTAACCCCACCTACATCTGGTACAAGAATGGACAGAATGGAGGACTCTTCCAGTCTGTACTCAGACTCCTTTAGTGATGCAGACAGTTACTCCTGTGCTGTAAAAGGCCATGAGGATCTCCTCGCTCCTTCAGTGTGTGAGTGTGGACTTTTTTATAAAAATGTAATACAATTTTGTTTCAGTTAATATAGGTAATTATTCACTAATTATGGTTGTCACGACTTTAAACTGTTAAAATTGTTTGTTTTTCTACTCTATAAAAACCATCTATGTATACCAGTAGATATTGTAATTAAAGATTTATATAAGGTGTTCTATTGTCTTTTTGTATTTCAGGTGAGAACTGTTGCAGTGTGACTTACAACCATCAGAGGATCTGTGCCTTGAAGGGGTCAACAGTGGACATATCCTGCTCTTACACATATCCCAGTTATCATGAGATCAAAACAGCTTTCTGGTTTACTAAATGGTCTGGTATGGATCCTGAAGATCTGAGCTCAGTGCCAGGGTATGAGGGTCATATAGAGTACCTTGGGGATAAGAAGAGTGACTGTACCCTGAGAATCACAGACCTGAGATTGAGTGACTCTGCTGGATACAGGTTCAGATTCATAACATCAGGAGAAAAGTTTTATGGCTCACCTGTCTCCCTGACTGTCACAGGTAATCTGTCACACATCTCACATCTATTACTGTAATGACCTTATTAAGGTCAGTCATACAGACACAGTAGTGGTATGTGACAGAAAAAAACAAATCTAGTATATCATATAAGAGGACATATATAGGAGGAGAATAATGATGTGTTTCCTTTTTCTCTAGATGTTGTGTTGGAGATGGATCCTACATCTGTGTCAGAGGAGGAGAGAGTCACACTGACATGTAGAACCAAATGTACACTGGACCCCATCACAGCCTACAGTTGGTATAAGAATGGACAGCCTATACCAAACAGCAACACCTCCTCTCCTGTCTATAGCCTATTCCCAGTCAGCAGTGAGGATGCAGGCAGATACTCCTGTGCTGTAGAAGGCCATGAGGATCTCCCCTCTCCTGAAGAGACTCTCACTGTCACATGTAAGTACATTGGGGGTTTAAATCTTTAGTTTGCTATGTTAACATTGTAGTGACAGATATTAGCTCCACTTGCTACTTGAATTGATCATCTTCAATAAGAGGGTGAATTTAAAAGTAATTGTGTGGAAAATAACAATTGTGGAAAGTAAATATAATATTTTTAACTGACCTAATTTGTACTCTTTTTAAATCCACTGTCTTTTACATCAGATGGACCAAAGAACACCTCAGTGTCAATCAGTCCCTCTGGTGAAATAGTGGAGGGCAGTTCAGTGACTCTGACCTGCAGCAGTGATGCCAACCCACCTGTGGAGAAATACACCTGGTACAAGAAGAACGTAACTTCACCAAAAGCATCAGGACAGAGTTACAACATCACTAACATCAGCTCTGAGGAGGGTGGAGAATACTACTGTGAGGCCCGGAATAAAATAGCATCTAGTAACTCTACAGCTCTGATGATCATTGTAGCAGGTAAAGTTTCATCTTCAATACTTCAATACAAAACGACATGTTTCAATCTAATCTTAATCATTATACTTTGGATTATTACACCTATAACTATACATTGGGTTATAAGATCCCTTAACAAGTATTGCATTAATGTCCTGTATTTACATTCATTTTTAGTTTATTATATCATACCATGTACTCATATTATCTATATTATATTATAGGGAAACAAACATCAGTTATGACTGCAGCTGTAGGAATCGTAGTGGTTGTTCTGGTTCTCATCCTCGGTCTCTCTCGCTTCATGTGGCTCAGGTGAATGAAAATACATATTTTTATGTTGTTTATTATTTAGATTTAGCACTCTGATTTGTTGTTGACTTAATTAATTAATTAATTAATGTGCAAAACAGGAAGAAGGCCTCCAAATCCACCTCTGACACAAGAGACACAAGTGATATAGCAGACGATGGACAGGTGAGTCTGTTGGAATCGGAAGATGACTGTGATGTCTGTGTGTTCTTTGTGGAACATTTCTACTCCTCATGTTGTCTGTCCTCTCACCCCATCAGGGAGACTCTAGTCCAGTATATGACAACATCTCAGGCATGGCCATGACCCCTACTGCAACACAGACAGCAGCCAACGTAGACCAGGATGACGTTCACTACGCCAGCGTCCACTTCTCTCGCTCCAAAAACCAGGAAGTGCCTCTGTACTCCACCGTCCAGCTGCCTCAACCACAGAAACAGGACGAAGATGTCCAATACGCTGATGTGAAATTCAACCACCCCAGTTCTGCCACCCAGTGAGCATACTCTGCCATTACAACAACATAGAGCCAATACTAGAACATTGGAAACACACAGCATTAAGGGATGAGTTTGTTTACAACCAAATCTGGATGTCCAGGGGGTTGGAAAGTTGAATCTCATTTACTGCATTTCTATACAATAAAAACACTTTTAAATGCTATTTGGAAAACAGCAAAAACAAGCAAAAATGACCCCAGCCATTATCACCTTGGCTGCTGTAGGTTCATTCACCTCAGTCCATCTACAAACACATAGCCTATTAGCTATACAGTTGTAATGTTATACCCCTGAAAGAGGGGAAATATGAGAGATGATTCACACTGCATCAGCGACGAAACAAAAACGTGTGACATTTTTATAACTGTATTGTTCGCATGTTGATAGCATTTTAATGTATGCCTATAGGGAAGATATGCCATGTGGAGATATTCATATTGAAACAGATTTTATCAGGGGACCCCACATGGGGCCCCGACCCCAAGTTTGGGAAGCACTGTAAAAACCTCTCTCTCTGCTTGCTTCCTCTCTCTCTCTGTCTCCTCTACTTCCACCTGCATGCATTGTAACCTGCCTCAGCCTCTCCACTGAGCACCACATCACTGTCTGTCTCAGTAGCCTACTCTCTCTGAAGGACTTAGTAGTGTATGGTTTTCTCCTGCTGAGGTAGGCTCCGTTTAACGTTAGCTTCTTACTTCATCCTTCTAGCTGGCTAAGTAATACTAACCAGAGCCCTTCAACGTTACTGCAATAGAAGTCTCTGCCGGCAGCTATTCCCCCGACCTGACTGACTGACATACAGTATGTATCTATAAGAGACTATTTACCAGCTGTGCACTCATTCTCCGAGAGTGATTGTTTTTGCTTGGGGAATGTCTGTAGACAAGGCAGGAGTCGGGGGACAGTTAAATTGTTTTCCTTTTGTCCGGCATCTCGCAAACACTGTTAGAAGATCCTGAGCCCATAGGCCCTGGTCAAAGGTAGTGCACTATAAAAGGTATAAGGTGCCGCCATTTAGGATGTGGATGTTGTTTTATTTCAGTTTCTCTCTCTTCAGACCTGCAGCAGCACAAGCAGCTGAGGAGGACCCCTCTGTTCTCTACAGTACAGTCAACAAACCCAGAACCAAGAAGACCTGAACACAACAAACCCAGAACCAAGAAGAACTGAACACAACAAACCCAGAACCAAGAAGACCTGAACAGAACAAACCCAGAACCAAGAAGACCTGAACACAACAACCCAGAACCAAGAAGAGCTGAACACAACAAACCCAGAACCAAGATGACCTGAACACAATAAACCCAGAACCAAGAAGACCTGAACACAACAAGTTTCACAAAAACCTTGTAGTGTACAGCGCATTCGGAAAGTATTCAGACCCCTTGACTTTTTCCACATTTTTGTTATGTTACAGCCTTACTCTAAAATGTATTAAATAAAAACAATTCCTCATCAATCTACACACAATACCCCATATAGACAAAGCGAAAACAGGTTTTCAGTCATTTTTGCAAATGTATTAAAAACAAAAACAGAAATACAGTGAGGGAAAAAAGTATTTGATCCCCTGCTGATTTTGTACGTTTGCCCACTGACAAAGAAATTATCAGTCTATCATTTGAATGGTAGGTTTATTTGAACAGTGAGAGACAGAATAACAACAACAAAAGATCCAGAAAAACGCATGTCAATAATGTTATAAATTGATTTGCATTTTAATGAGGGAAATAAGTATTTGACCCCCTCTCAATCAGAAGGATTTCTGGCTCCCAGGTGTCTTTTATACAGGTAACGAGCTGAGATTAGGAGCACACTCTTAAAGGGAGTGCTCCTAATCTCAGCTTGTTACCTGTATAAAATACACCAGTACACAGAAGCAATCAATCAATCAGATTCCAAACTCTCCACCATTTCCAAGACCAAAGAGCTCTCCAAGGATGTCAGGGACAAGAAAACAATTGGTAACACACTACGCCGTGAAGGACTGAAATCCTGCAGCGCCCGCAAGGTCCCCCTGCTCAAGAAAGCACATATACATGCCCGTCTGAAGTTTGCCAATGAACATCTGAATGATTCAGAGGAGAACTGGGTGAAAGTGTTGTGGTCAGATGAGACCAAAATGGAGCTCTTTGGCATCAACTCAACTCGCCGTGTTTGGAGGAGGAGGAATGCTGCCTATGACCACAATAACACCATCCCCACTGTCAAACATGGAGGTGGAAACATTATGCTTTGGGGGTGTTTTTCTGCTAAGGGGACAGGACAACTTCACCGCATCAAAGGGACAATGGACGGGGTCATGTACCGTCAAATCTTGGGTGAGAACCTCCTTCCCTCAGCCAGGGCATTGAAAATGGGTCGTGGATGGGTATTCCAGCATGACAATGACCCTAAACACACGGCCAAGGCAACAAAGGAGTGGCTCAAGAAGAAGCACATTAAGGTCCTGGAGTGGCCTAGCTAGTCTCCAGAGTTGCCAAACGTCAGCCTCGAAACCTTAATAACTTGGAGAAGATCTGCAAAGAGGAGTGGGACAAAATCCCTCCTGAGATGTGTGCAAACCTGGTGGCCAACTACAAGAAATGTCTGACATCTGTGATTGCCAACAAGGGTTTTGCCACCAAGTACTAAGTCATGTTTTGCAGAGGGGTCAAATACTTATTTCCCTCATTAAAATCCAAATCAAGTTATAACATTTTTGACATGCGTTTTTCTGGATTTTTTCGTTGTTATTCTGTCTCTCACTGTTCAAATAAACCTACCATTAAAATTATAGACTGATCTTTTCTTTGTCAGTGGGCAAACGTACAAAATCAGCAGGGGATGAAATACTTTTTTCCCTCACTGTACCTTATTTACATAAGTAAATAAGGTACAGTGAGGTCCAAAACTAGGCCTCACAACTCTATTCTCCTGCTATCATATTGCTATCAGATCCAGAATGTTTTCCATAGCTTTAATTTTTGAGTAAATGTGGGGTTGAATTCTCTTTCCTTGTAATGATAATTATGTATATTGATGATAAATAGGATAGATTATGCTTCTGCTCTTTTTCTATCGGGTTTTGACATTTCCAGAATGTTTAATTACCTAATGTACTTTTCTCAGTGACTGATATTGATAACATTGATAACAGCTTTTTAATGTGTACAATCTTGGACCAAGTTTATCTTGATGTGTTAAAATGATTTACTTTGTATTGCTGTCAGACATTATTGAGCAATGGCATTTATGAGAAGGAATATTAATAACATAATCACGCTTGTTTTATAGTAAAATTATGCATTATTACCTATTTTAGATAAAGTGTGATTCAGTGTAATGTATGCATCATGTTGTAAATAAGCTCAAAGTTTAAGACAATTCATACAAAATCTTTGTTCTTTTAAATATTGCAGGTTAGCCTGTCATTCTATATCGTCTGTTACCTTAAAATAAAACAAAAAATAAACAGAAGTTAAACATCTTTCCACAGTACTGTAGACAGTTATTATAATATCGTATGACATCATTGGTTGTCAAGCATGTAAATGTGGCCGCGTTCGACATTGCAGCCGACTTTAAAGTCGAGACTGACTGATCTACAAATAATATGAGGTAGTTATTTATCATGCAAGGTGATTTGTAGATCAGTCAGTCAGTCAGAATTTACCCATGACACGTCACAGTTTTGATGCTCTTGAAAACAGCCTCTGTGAATGACGAAGCAAGCCATCTCTGAATCAGCGTCTTGGTCCCTGACATAGAGTTGGATAGAGGGCACAGCTTTGCATCTTTTCATGAGGGCTTCTGTGACAGCATCGGCAGCGCAATTGAGGGCTATCTCCATTTGAAAGTTGTCAATTTCTTCTTGTTCAACCTCCATGAGTTTAATGACAGTCGATAAACAAACTGAAAGGATGCATACAATGTTATGTCCATGCTTAAACAGTCTTTGTAGCTAGTGTGTCTTTTATCCAACTCTATGGTCTCTCACTACTTCAAAGTTGTGTCAACCACAGACCTAAATCTTCACAGTCAGTGTCTGTTTCCTTAGACTGACAGAAAGTTCATCACAAGACCTCTCTCCCCTTCACTCTGTAAGTATGCTTGACAATATCTTTATATATGTATATTTTATTATTTATCTGTATCCATGAACCATATTCCTCTGTTATGGGCATGACGATGCTATTGGAAATTATGTTGTTTTGTTTTGCTGTTATGTACAGTATACTCTGTAGATGTATTGTTGCATATGAATCTGATTGGGAGAAATACTGTACATGTGGTTTCATGTATAAGACTTTTGCATGTTATTGTGAGGGCTCTGAGAGTAGTAGATTATAGTGGATACTTGCATGTTATTATGAGGGCTCTGAGAGTAGTAGATTATAGTGGATACTTTTGCATGTTATTGTGAGGGCTCTGAGAGTATTAGATTGTAGTGGAGACTTTTACATGTTATTGTGAGGGCTCTGAGAGTATTAGATTGTAGTGGAGACTTTTGCATGTTATTTTGAGGGCTCTGGGAGCAGTAGATTATAGTTGTTTGGGGGAAGGCCGGTCAGTGCTGTGGTAAGGCTTCTCGCAGTAACTATTAGACAGTTTCACTCAGCCTGGAGTGGGCCACAACCATTTTTGTTGTACAACATCCACTGTTCAGTGACGTAGTCTTTGAATGTTTCACTGACGACGTCTATGTTCTTTGTATGACCAGTGATCGGCAGATACTTCAACTATGCTGAGACGGCTTCCTTCTCAAGGGTGAACATGTAGTGTACAAAAAAATCTAATCCAACAGTGTACGCTTTAGAGCAATCAGTCGGTTCATCTTCTTGTTTATGCAATAGCATTGTCTTCCTAACAATGTCAAGGATGTAAGCTTTGTTACCGAACCTTTCATCATGAGGTCAAATTTGTAGAGGTTGGAATAAAAGGTTTTGCCCTGTTCAAACTCGGATCCAACCTTGCCTAAATAATGGCTTTGGGTTTTTGTTCCATTTTCAACTTTAAAGTGCAAAACTCTTAGGTAGCTGAATTTCATTATGACATCAACGTACTTGACAAATATGGAGATCAAACCACCATCGCCAAAGGGTTGGGAGTTTTAGCTGCTACACCAGACTCCAGCACACTTAAAAATGATTAATGCAGAACAAGAAAAACATGCAATTAAAGTAATTTTTTTATGTAGATGAAAAATTCTTAAATTAGTGGTCGACGACTAGGTAACCAAATCCAAAGCACCTCCTTGTCTATAGATTACTTACAGGGCAAGGAAACCAATATGTAATTTTGCCAACTATCTAAGGGCTTGATTCAATCCGTAGCGCAGAAAATCTGTGTTGTAGCGTGAAACGCTGCATATGTCGGCTCAATCGAAAATGACCTTTAACTGTCAACAACGCTACAACCGAGATCTTCCACGATCAGATTGAATCAAGCCCTGTTTTATAATCTAAGTCTGAATACTACCCTAACTGGGAAACTACACTGCAAGCACAAGTGTTCTGTGTTTTCCCCATTCTACAACAGAAGCAGCAACAGGAGGCAGCATTAAAACAAACCACTTTCATCAGTTCAGAATGCTTCAGAAGCGCTAGTGAAAAGCTTGAAATACACTTGAAACAGCATAAAAAGATCCTTCAGCAGTGTGAGAGAGCGTGACCAGTATAATATCTCTCATTGATCACAGTGGTTTCAGCTGCGCAAGTGCTACGCTATGCTAACATGTCTGGTGTAGCTGTCCAGTAAAGGTATGTCCAAGTAGTTATGGTAACACTTAACTTGACACGTTATGACATTATCATAACCACCTCATAATATGTCATAACAGCTGACATATGTCATAACCTGTCATAATATGGTCATAACACTGTCATTACACATATATTTAGACCTGTTATGACATATATTGTGTTATTTTATGACTGGTTATGACACCTACATAAGAGTGTAAAAAAACACAAAACTTACAGCGGTAGTTATTTTATGGCTGGTCATGACACCTACATAAGAGTGTCAAAACCCACAAAACCTACCACACAAGGCAAAACATTCCATTACACAATAGCCTACGTGTCAACAGTATGTTTATGTTATATGCAATTTTTTTAATTGACCATATTAAATTATCATCGTAATTGCGCACACATTGATGTCAGACATGCACCTACCTCAATGCTCTGATGATGACTGGGATGAATGCAGGAGCAGATTTCAGGAGCAGGACAAGACACCCTCTTTTGACTGATATAAGGGCCTGTACATGACAGGCCTATCTGGCTTATATGATTATGGTCATGAAGGGTATTTTCTTAGTCCAAGTAAAGTGACACAGGATGGTCATAATGCTTCATGAAAGTGTCATAAAGTGTATTTTCTACAATTTATTTAAAATATGATTTAAAAAATATTATTTACAACAACAAAAACAAAAACAACAACAACGGACTTAAGAAACAAACTTGAAAATGAACAGAACATGCTACCATTCAGCCACAAGAGCATTAGTGAGGTCAAGCACTGATGTTGGGCGATTAGGCCTTGTTTTGTGCACGGGGCATTGTCATGCTGAAACAGGAAAGGGCCTTCCTCAAACTGTTACCACAAAGTTTGAAGCACAGAATCCTCTAGAATGCCATTGTATGCTTTAGCTTTAAGATTTCTCTTCACTGGAACTAAGGGGCCTAGCCTGAACCATGAAAAACAGCCCCAGACCATTATTTATCCACCAAACTTTACAGTTGGCACCAGTGGTGTAAATGTAAATCTTGGTGGGGCAAACTCACCCCAATTTGTTTTGATTCATGCCGGTAAAGCCACTATACAACACAATGCTAAACAATACATTAATTGCACTCTAACGGTGAAAAATGGTGCCCACAAACTGTTAGGGCCTACATAAAGCTGTCCCAACAGCAGGGCTTTCTTTTCAGCACCATGGAGTGAATCCTTACCACCGCTACACCTGGCTATCAGCAGAACCTTGTCTGGCAGTGAAACAGTTCATTCAGCCTCATTTACTGCCTTCTTAAAAACTACAGCTGACTTGCTTAAACAAATGTGTTTTCTACTGACAATTGAGATGTACAAACTATGGCATAAGGGAACAACGAGAGGATAAGAGGCAATCTGTAATTTTGATTAAGACATTAATGAGCAAGGTAGGACGGACATAGTCAATATAACTATTTGTTCAGCACTTTTGAAATGTACAGCGACAGAAGTCAGAACATGGGCCGTTCTTACAGTATTCTCCCTGTACACAAAGTCAGAACCGTAGGATAAAGAAAGTGGGTATATAAGCAGACAATGAAAGCTCTCACAATATCCGATGATTACATTTCTCTAAAACAGGCTATAGGCTACATGTGCACCACCAAGTCAGAACAGTAGGCTAAGTTAAGAGGGGGAAAGGGACCAAATGATTAGGGTGAGGCACATGGGCTACTAACAGCTTACCACACAACATACACTTAGGGTTACTTTCTTGGCTACAGTATACATAATCTCTCTGGCATATTCCATCATTATGCAGGAGCATACAAGACATATTTGGACTCACCTTGTGTTCTGTGCTGACTTGAACAGGAAGGTGCCACGGTGGTCCTTCTTCTGGGCAACCTTTGTCATCAAACTCTGGCATTCTCTGGATTTATGGTCCTTTCAAGACAACTGGGAACTCTGAAAAAAACAAGGTTGAATCGTGATGTCAGTGATCTTCAGGTCAGAGCTCTAGAAAGAGGCCAGAGTTCCCGATTTGGAATTCTGAGTTGGATGACCAAGATTTTCCCAGTCTGAGTTTTTTTCAGAGTACCCAGTTGTCTTGAATTCACTGAAGCCCATGGTGTTGAATGTGAATGTTTATCCTTTTAAGCTTGAAAAGAGACCCTTAAGCCCAGACTTGGACCACACACCTACTCCACTGAATAGCAGGCCAGTGATTTTTTTGCAACACTTGCAGTTAGCCACTGATTCCTTCCAAACCACTCATTGTTGAATTTGCGATTTTCCATCTTGTTGTGTAATGTTTATGTCCAATGGACGATGAGCACTGATACGTTTTATCTATTTCCCAGTCGATTGTCGGCTTGATTCATGAAGATGACTGCTTGTCTAGCTTGCTAGCTAAGATTTGAAAATATGATGTTGACATGATTAGTCCAATCAAAGCCACGGTAGATATAACGTGATTTGACGTCATTTTATCTGTGGCCAAGTACCTTGAGCCTTCTTGGATGGGCACTTATAAAATAAATCTATGGCAGCACCCAAGGGGCTTGAGTTTTTTAGCTCTCCCCGTATATTTTGCGGTGAAGTAGTGTCCCCGAGTGGCGCAGTGGTCTAAGGCACTGCATCGCAGTGCTAGCTGTGCCACTAGAGATCCTGGTTTGAATCCAGGCTCTGTCGTAGCTGGCCGTGACCGGGAGACCCATGGGGCGGTGCACAATTGGCCCAGCGTCGTCCAGGGTAGGGGAGGGAATGGCCAGCAGGGATGTAGCTCAGTTGGTAGAGCATGGCGTTTGCAACACCAGGGTTGTGGGTTCGATTCCCACGGGGGGCCTGTATGAAAAAAAAAAATATATATATATATATATGTATGCTCTCACTAACTGTAAGTCGCTCTGGATAAGAGCGTCTGCTAAATGACTAAAATGTAAATGTAAAATGTAATGAGTGACAGAACACTGAGCCAATCACGGCGCAACTAGAGAACATTACCAACCCCTACGCTCCGTATTTTCCACTGGCTGCCCCACCACCACAGAAAGCACTGAGCTAGACTGAAACACTTGCATTTAGGAGCTGCCTTACTCAAGAAAGCAAAAAAAGAGACCATGTTTTTATGCGGCTTTATTAAGTCAATGAGTTTTGTTTTGCATTGTTTGCAAACTTATATGTGACACGTATTAATGCCAAAATAACAGGTAGGGCTCTTCCCTGAATGACGGGTCGCCACTGGTTGGCACTATGCATTGGGGCAGGTAGCGTTCTCCTGGCATCCACCAAACCCAGATTCGTCTGTCAGACTTCCAGATGGTAAAGTGTGATTCATCACTCCAGAGAACGCTTTTCCACTGCACCAGAGTCCAATGTCGGAGAGCTTTATACCACTGCAGCCGATGCCTGGCATTGAACATGGTGATCTTAGGCTTGTGTGCTGTTGCTCAGCCATGGAAACCCATTTCATGAATCTCCCGACGAACAGTTATTGTGCTGACGTTGCTTCCAGAGGCAGTTTGGGACTCTGTAGTGAGAGTTGCAACCAAGGACAGACAATTTTTATGCACTTCAGCACTCTGCGATCCCGTTATGTGAACTTGTGTGGCCTGCCACTTCGAGGCTGAGCTGTTCTTGTTTCCACTTCACAATAACAGCACTTACAGTTGATCAGGGCAGCTCTAACAGGGCAGACATTTGACGAACTGACTTGTTGGAAAGGTGGCATCCAAGACGGTGCCACGTTGAAAGTCTCTGAGCTCTTCAGTAAGGCCATTCTACTGCCAAAGTTTGTTTATGGAGATTGCAAGGCTGTGTGCTCGATTTTATACACTTCTCAGCAACGGGTGTGGCTGAAATAGCCGAATCCAGTAATTTGAAAGGGTGTTCACATACTTTTGCACCTATAGTGTAGTGTAAAAAAATTATTATAATAATCCTGAGCTTTGTTATATCTCCTAGATACAGGACAGTCACTTCAAAACCTTAGTCCTTACCATACCTTTTTTCACTGTCTTTTTTTTGTGCCATTTATGAATGTGTTATTCAATGAATTTAAATGGCCTATAGCAGTAAAGGCTAAATTCAATATTTTTTCAAATAATATTTAAATATTAGTTATATACCTAAAGGGGTACTCATATTCCAAATGAAATAGCTAAATGATTGTTCACATTCAAGTCCATTTAGAGCAGCTGTGTGATGCACAAAAATGCTTGTGTATGAAAGTCACATCTCTTGATTGTCAGAGCTAACAGAACTAGTTTATTTTTACGTGCGTGCCTGGTTTATTCTATATTTTTACATTTTCAAGTGTTTTTTTACCATCTATTTTGTATATTTCCATCAGACTAGTAGGGACATATGAAGCCTGGAGGCTGCAGTAATGTTGTGATGTCAGTAGGGGGAGCTCTAGTCTACAACACTGGAACCAAAGATGCTCCCCTTTCATCTGTGCTGGAACCTTCAGTACCACTTTGATGCAGCTGATGAAGAGTGATAGGAATGGGTCACATTTTGCCTCCTATAAAACATGTAGGCCCACTCCTCAAATAAAGAAATGCAACTACAGTATGCTGACTTTAGCACATTTTCTATTTAGATACAGTAACATCCGTTATGTGACATGCTGTTCATGCATGTTAATGCCCTCACTAGGCTACTTTTAAAATGTGTCAACCACAGAACTCACACTTAGGCTACGCCTGCTTCTACTAACATTTGCAGCAGCCTACTTCTTGTTTCCACGCACTGACAGTAAGTTGACTTACAGTACAAGAGCTCTCAACTTCTCTTCACTCAGTAAGTACGATATCTTGACATATTGTTTTTGGTTGTATGTTTTTAGCATTTAATCATATGACTTACTGTATAATTTTACTTTTTGGTTTATTTTGAACTGTGTTTTGGTTTTTACATCAGTATTCATAAAGTGTCTCAGATTATGATCTAAAAGTCAAAACTGATCCCAGATCAGCACTTCTACTCTCACTTTGTGAATACGGACCATGGACTGTGGTTTCATGTGTTTAGTTCAGTTCAGTTTATTCATTTGCATGTTTAAAAATGTATCAGTAGAGTAGAGTATGCCAGTAATACCAAGATGCATTTCTGCAGAAAGATCCCGGATCTCAATTCAATAGGGTTATGTTCACGGTCAAACTATAACAGGGTCAAGTATAACTGTGTGTCTGTGTCCTTGTGTTGTGTGTTTGTGTGTGTGTGTGTGTGCGTGTGTAGTTTTATGTTGTTTTACATATTGATATTGATAAATGTAGTTATACATATTGATCTGATTGTGAGATATACAGTCACGACCAAAATTATTCGCACCCTTGATCAAGAAATACTGTATAAAATAAATATTACAAATACTGAGCTATATTGTATGCTACAAAAGGGATGTACATTGTACATGTGGTTTCACATAAAGACTTGTGCATTCTATTTTAAGAGCTCTGAGAGCAATAGATTGTTGTGGAAACATTTAGAACATGGACTAAAGTAAGAGTGAGAGTGAGAGTAATAGTGATTGGGTGGATGCTTCGTAAGAGCTTTGGGAGTAATATTAACCCTGAGACAGAGTTGGGGTTAGGAGTAGTATTAACATGAGACACAGTGATGGTGGGTTGTGTTTAGGAGTAGTATTAACATGAGACACAGTGATGGTGGGTTGTGTTTAGGAGTAGTATTAACATGAGACACAGTGATGGTGGGTTGTGTTTAGGAGTAGTATTAACATGAGACACAGTGATGCTGGGTTGTGTTTAGGAGTAGTATTAACATGAGACACAGTGATGGTGGGTTGTGTTTAGGAGTACTATTAATATGAGACACAGTGATGGTGGGTTGTGTTTAGGAGTATTATTAACATGAGACACAGTGATGGTGGGTTGTGTTTAGGAGTAGTATTAACATGAGACACAGTGATGGTGGGTTGTGTTTATGAGTACCGTATTGGTCCGAATATAAGACGACCCTGATTATAAGACGACCCCCCGTTTTTCAACACAAACATTTAGAAAAACAGATTTGCAGACTAGATTTGCCGAACAAAGAACTTCATTTTATTTTAAAATAACAATATTAAAAACACAGTGAATTAAACACAAAGGCAAACTATGTACAGTATGATTCAAAATTAATATCAAGCAATAATAAAGCAACATTTTTAAATAACAGAGAAAATACAGGCCACACATTTAACTAAACTTAACAAAAATTCGCCAAACTTCTCCTCCGATGTCTCTCTATCCCTCACACACGTCCTCTGCCCCGCTGTGTTCGCTCTCGCTGTCATCGCTCCCCAGCTGCTCCGCTTCCACCGGCTCCTCCCAAAGCACGTCGTCCTCGCTGCCGTCCAATGCATTTGAGATGCAACATTTTTTAAAGCCATCGATGATGCTCTGTGAGGGAATAGCATCCCATGCATGCAGGATCCATTCACACAGTAGACGGACTGACGGCTTCTGTATTTTCCCGGTCGGTGTGAGTGCGTGGTTGCCAGACAGGAGCCACTCTGTGTATTTTTTTCGCAGGTTATCCTTGAAAGGCTTGTTCACAACTACGTCCAACACCTGTAGCTGGCTTGTCATTCCCCCTGGTATGATCACAAGATCCCCGTTCATTGCTCGCACCTGACTTTTCACGGGCTCAGTCAGATGTCCGCGGAACGCATCCAGAACGAGCATGTTCCTCCTCTTCCTCAGTCCCCCGTAGCGTGCGCCCCACACAACCTTTAGCCAGTCCACTACAAGCCCCGACTCCATCCAGCCCTTCTCCTGGGCGCGCACAATAATGCCAGCTGGCATTGGGTCCTTTGGCACAGTCTTACGCTTAAGAATGACATACGGGGGGAGTTTGCTGCCACCAGCGAGACATGTCAACATGACAGTGACGCGGCTCTTCTCGTTGCCCGTTGATTTCACCAACACAGACTTTTCTCCCTTTCTATTGACAGTCACCGATGTTGGCATGTCGAAATAAACGGGTGTCTGATCAGCATTGCCGATCTGATCCAGCGGGTAGGAGTGCTTCTTCCTCAGGTTGATAACAAAGCGCTGAAACGAAAGCAGCTTCTCTCCGAAGTCTGACGGCAGGCGTTGGGCCAAACTCGTTCTCCGTCTAAGTGACAGTCCATTACGCCGCATCATCCTACGACACCAGCCGAGGCTGGCTTTAAATCCAGTGATGTTGAGCTCTCTGGCGATTTCCAGGGCCTTAACCTGGATGACAGCTCTGGTAATGGGCATTCCCTCACTTCTTTTTTCCCTGACATATTCAAAAACCCTCCGGTCAACCTCAATGAAACGACCACTTTGAGGACCACGGAAGGATTTTCGCTGACTGTTAGCATCTTTTAGACGTTGTTTTTCTGCTCGCCATCTTCTTACATTACACTCAGTGACCCCGAATGTCTTGGCAGCTTGGCAGTTGTTAGATGACTCTGCCTTATTGACAACCATTATTTTGAAATTGGCATCATAGCTCCTCCGCTGTTGTTTATTGACCTGGCCCACTTTTGAGCCACTTGTCTCTAAATGGTCAGCCTGTCTTTCCATCTTTAAACACCGGTAACGGGCTGGTTGTTAAGGACGCCTCTTCCCTCCGTCCGGAACGAATTTTTGGCGCCATCTGTGCCCGCGAATGTGTATTGACATTTAAAGGGAGCGCCGAAGAAGAGAAACTGCGCTCTGAATACTAGACCCCGAATATAAGACGACCCGACTTTTTTGGACCTATTTCGAGGGGAAAAAAGGCCGTCTTATATTCGGACCAATACGGTAGTATTAACATGATACACAGTGATGGTGGGTTGTGTTTAGGAGTAGTATTAACATGAGACACAGTGATGGTGGGTTGTGTTTAGGAGTAGTATTAACATGAGACACAGTGATGGTGGGTTGTGTTTAGGAGTAGTATTAACATGAGACACAGTGATGGTGGGTTGTGTTTAGGAGTAGTATTAACATGAGACACAGTGATGGTGGGTTGTGTTTAGGAGTAGTATTAACATGAGACACAGTGATGGTGGGTTGTGGTTAGGAGTAGTATTAACATGAGACACAGTGATGGTGGGTTGTGTTTAGGAGTAGTATTAACATGAGGCACAGTGATGGTTGGTTGTGGTTAGGAGTAGTATTAATCTGAGACACAGTGATGGTTGGTTGTGGTTAGGAGTAGTATTAATCTGAGACACAGTGATGGTGGGTTGTGTTTAGGAGTAGTATTAACATGAGAATAAGTGATGGTTGGTTGTGTTTAGGAGTAGTATTAACATGAGACACAGTGATGGTGGGTTGTGTTTAGGAATAGTATTAACATGAGGCACGGTGACGGTGGGTTGTGTTTAGGAGTAGTATTAACATGAGACACAGTGACGGTGGGTTGTGTTTAGGAGTAGTATTAACATGAGACACAGTGATGGTGGGTTGTGTTTAGGAGTAGTATTAACATGAGACACAGTGATGGTGGGTTTTGTTTAGGAGTAGTATTAACATGAGACACAGTGATGGTGGGTTGTGTTTAGGAATAGTATTAACATGAGGCACGGTGACGGTGGGTTGTGTTTAGGAGTAGTATTAACATGAGACACAGTGATGGTGGGTTTTGTTTAGGAGTAGTATTAACATGAGACACAGTGATGGTGGTTTGTGTTTAGGAGTAGTATTAACATGAGACACAGTGATGGTAGGTTGTGTTTAGGAGTAGTATTAACATGAGACACAGTGATGGTGGATTTTGTTTAGGAGTAGTATTAACATGAGACACAGTTATGGTGGGGTTGTGTTTACTAGCCGGTGGCCCGCGCCCACACAAGTGACTCTGCACGGTAGTGAGGCCCCCTGTATATATAAGCCTCCCTACTGTGTTATTTTATTGTTACTTCTGCTCTTGTTTCTCAACAATTTTTTTGTTTGTTTGTGTTATTTTTTACTTTTTACTTTTTGTTAAACAATAAATGCACTGTGTTAAGGGCTGTAAGTAAGCATTTCACTGTAATGTCTGCACCTTTTTATTCGTCGGCGCATGTGGCCAATAAAATTTGATTTTATGGTGATTTTATTTGTTTAGGGTAGTCTTAAACATGAACACGTGATGGTGGTTATGTTAGGAGTATAAGTGTAACCAAGAAAAACCGTGATGTGTGGTTGTGTTTTAGGAGTAGTATTAACAGTGTAGACCCAGTGTGTGGGTTTGTGTTTAGGAGTAGTATTAACTTGAGAACAACACGGAGGTGGTGTGTTAGGAGTGATAACATGAGCCAGTGGTGGTTGTGTTTAGGAGTGATTAATGAGACA
>LR778290.1:15225102-15264489 GCA_902810595.1 Coregonus sp. 'balchen'
TTTTAATTAAAATATGCCATTTTACAGGGAATCTAAACTGTGAGATTATCCAAAGCTGATCTCAACGCTTATTGGAAAAATGAATAGTTGAATAACAAATGACTGTGACGGGGTTGAATTAAATTGGGACTTGTTTGAGAAAATAATACAGAATAATAACTTAATACTCTACATTGAGATGGGAAAAGTTATTTTCTATCAAGTACACACATTACTTTGTCACATCAAATAAAAAAAAGCTTAAGATTTTAATGTTCATTGTTTCATCCTCCTCAATCACAAAAGGCACCGAATCTGTAGAATGACCCATTTAATCTTTTTATTTGATTTATGAGCTGTGCAATTTAGTAAGTCTCACATAAATATGGACCAGTCCATCGCAATCTATCTCTCTAGCGTTCTGTGGATATAAGGTTTTACAATTCTATTAATTTACCAGATGATCTTATCCAGAGTGACTTACAGTAGTGAGTGGATACATTTTCACACACCAAATCGAACCCACAGACCTGGCGTTGCAAACAACATTCTCTACCAACTGATTCACACAGGACCACAGGATCACATGGGATTCTTCATGGCCCCTTTCTAAATTGACTTTTATCTAGGACTATTCATATAGGCTCAAAACCCCTTCAAAGTGGTAAGTCTTAGGTTAACCACTAATTTGAATAGAAGCTTCACCTATATATAAAATAGTGATAAAACATGGCAACTAAAATAATTGAAAAGTGTCAAATTATTTCATAAATGCCCATTTTGTTCCAGATGCTGTCGCATCCCCAGAAGGAGCAGCTGTTTGTATGGCTAGAGCACCAGCTATAAGGAAGGATCCATTGTCGACATTTGTATGTATGAATATGATTGGACAGTGCAGTTTGCTAAATCCTACCCGGTAACACATTGAACATTACCCAGTCGCAATGCACGTCTTCTATCAAGCAATTCACAAATAATGTAAAGAATTATGCAATATATTTTCTACAGTTACGGGTGGAGGGAAGGAGTTGAAGTGAAATCTTTCCTCCCGGACTTCAGTTTTAGCTACAGTAACATCACATTGAGTTCAATGCTAGCCCTTGAGTACCAAACTTATTTCATGAGCAGGTGTCTGTCTCTGCAGGTACCTGTGGACCCCTGTGGTAGCAATAGATGAGTGGAATGGTTCTGGAAAGGGTCCATCAGCGAATCTGTGCAGATCGGTAATTCAAACAATTTTCCAGGTGTACTGATGCATGTGTTCAGGTGACTTTTATACAAGCCATGCGTTTTTACTGATTCGTTATAATATTTTTTTCTGTCCTCTAGTGACGCCAAAATAAATAATGGGTACATGTTTCTAACGCGACATGGCCCGATGTGTCACATTGCATACATTTATGAGAAGGGAGACAGGACTGGTGACTTCTACATTCTGAGAAGAAAAAAAATGTTTTTAAGTCAGCCTAAGTCAGCTTAATGATGATGGAAGTTTTGTTTGTTTCATGTCATTTTTCTGTAGTTGTGCTTTTCCTCATATTTAGTATTTAGTATTTTAGTATTTATTAGGATCCCCATTAGCTGCTCCTCTTCATGGGATCCAAACAGGGTTAAAGCAGTTACATCACAACAAAACACAACAACAGCCGACATCATAAATATAACAATACATCCTACAATACATTATTACATCATTCATCTAATATTACACATTTACAATATAAAATCCACAATACCACAATTGTCACGCCCTGACGTATGGAACTCTTGTATGTTGAGTCAGGGTGTGTGAATCTATGTGATGTTTTCTATGTGTAGAATCTAGGTATTGGTTTTCTATGTTTGGCCGGGTGTGATTCCCAATCAGAGACAGCTGTCGCTCGTTGTCTCTGATTGGGGATCATACTTAAGTAGCCTGTTTGCCTACCGTTGTTGTGGGATCTTGTTCCGTGTTAGGCTCGTATGTGTTTAGCCTGAGGACTTCACGTTACGTTGTTTCTTGTTTTGTTTGATGTTTATTTGATTTAATAAACATGTTCGCATACCACGCTGCACTTTGGTCTGACCCGTCTCTCAACGTTCGTGACAACATACCATAACATTACAAAGTGTGTGTGTGTGTGTGTGTGTGTGTGTGTGTGTGTGTGTGTGTGTGTGTGTGTGTGTGTGTGTGTGTGTGTGTGTCACGCAAACACAAAACCCCTGATCTCATGGTGAAAACATTGGAAGGAGACCCATGAAATTATATAGTAGACTTTGTCGTAAGCAAATGTACAACGTACATTATTGAGGAGGATCAGTGACATCATGTCAGAATTGGAAAGCATTCTCATTTGCATAATACTGATTTATGTTTATGTTAGATCATGTACTCTCAAATCAACAAACTGTCATTTTTTCTTTTGTCCTGTGTGCTACCAAGTGGTACAGGAACAGTGACTTCTATACGACAAAAGGCATGGGTTTAAATCAGTTTCAAGCTACGGTCTACAAAATATGCAATGTACATAAGATCATTTCACATGTGTATTGAAGAGGATCAGTGACATCATTTTATAATTTAAATGCGTGCTCATTTGCATGATATTAATTATATCTATGTTCTATCATCATATTTACTCTCAAATCAACAAACTGCTATTTCTTCTTTGTTCAACTTATTTTAAAATAAACCCTATTAGCATTACCTCTGTCATTGTTTTACTTTGTTAAAATATCACTGCCTTGTAGGAGGCCACATTCACCGTTTGACAAAATGTAAGCACGTGAGAACCAATGGAAGAAGATGAAAGTGTTTATTAACATTTTCTCATGGATAAACAAACACATGCCACTCATCACATTTTACAAAAAGTAAGAAACACATTTAGATAAATGATTAAAAAGCATTATAGTATCATGCTTTGCAGTCTCAATATCAATTCCAAGTTAATGCCATACTTTGAATCGAGTAACAGTGTAGCTGTATAGTCTTGTGCAGATTTTATTTGCTACAGTTTACTAGATATTGTCCCAAACCAACCATTTGGGAAACGCTGGGTGAAAGGAAACAAAGGTAGGCCTCCCCCTCCCCCTGCCTGCTCCCCCTGTCCCCAGGATGAAAGCATCCCATAAATGGCATATATTATTGTATTGTTATATATAATTATATCACTTATTTAAATATACAGGTCTAGATATACAAGGTTTTCTTGAAACTGCAGCTAGGCTAGGGGTCAATACCATTTAAATTCAGGAAATAAACTGAAATTCCATATTTTCTTAATGCTATTCAATAAGGAACAATTGGAATTGGAATCTTCCTCAATTGAAATGGAATTGACCTCAACCCTGAGTGCAACTTTTCAAAATGTCCATTGCTCCACCACATTATGAGTTTAAGGAAATGCACTTTGACCTAAAGGATGATCCTCTTCAGATCACAGGACGCTGCTGAGGGGAGAACAGCTCATAAAAATGGATTTGTTGTGTTCAGGTCTTCTTGGTTCTGGGTTTGTTGTGTTCAGGTCTTCTTGGTACTGGGTTTGTTGTGTTCGGGTCTTCTTGGTTCTGGGTTTCTTGTGTTCAGGTCTTCTTGGTTCTGGATTTGTTGTGTTCAGGTCTTCTTGGTACTGGGTTTGTTGTGTTCAGGTCTTCTTGGTTCTGGGTTGTGGTGTTCAGGTCTACATTGATTGTTCTGAAGCTGTTTATTCTCAGAACCCCAAATATAGGAGGATAAATGTTCAATCCTCTACGGTCCGTCAAGCTGTACAGCAGCCTAAAGATTGACCACCAGGTTCAATGATAGCTCCTATCCCCAAGCTGTGAGGCTAAACAGCAAGTGACTCACACACACACACACACACACACATAAACACACACACACACACACACACACACACACACTCACACACGCATACACACGCATACACACACGGTTAGACTTTGACTGTAGCTTCAGCCTTCATTATTGTATGTATGGTGAGGTCACTTGTCAATAAGCATTTCAATGTATTTTTATATATATGACAGAAAAACTGAACCTTGTCTTGAACAGGGGCGGTGTGTTCATTAGGGCGATATGGGCGGCGCACTGCCAAACGGGAAAAGCAAGGGATTTTTTTTCTAATCAATTATATCACGGCAACAGTAGTTATCAGTGTTCTAATCTAGACGTCTGATCTGCCACTAAATGTCCAATCAGGCTAAAGTCGTGCTTCAAATGGCCCCGCCCGTTTTGGGGTGATTTCAGTCAGGTTGAAAATCGCCCAGAAGTCTCTCATAGCCTCTCATGTAAAATCTTTTTTTTTCAAATATCAGAGCTTTCAATACAATCTCTATGGGTTTCTGAGGGCTTGCATTTACGCGCTTTCGTCATACGTAACATAACCATGAACGTAACTAAGAAAAGAGCGGGTAGCAGCGTCAATCAATTCACGTACTACTATCAAGATGGCTATAGCGTTCAGTGCAACTCGATTGTCTCTTTGAAAGAAGTTCACATCAAAGACCATTCAAAACGAGCTACTGGAGTGTATGCTAGCGGTCATGAGGGAACATATTGTGGAGGAGGTGAAGTCAGCGAACTTCGTAGCTATCCAAGCTGACGAGACCACGGACGTTTCTACACATACACAGCTGGTGCTGAGGTACATAGATAGCAACCACAGAGTGCAGGAGCGCTTTTTTGAGTTCCTTCCCATCTCGGAATCAACCTCAGTCTCAATCGCCAGTGTGCTTTTGGAGAGACTGAAACTGAGAGTCAAACTCATTGCGCAAGCTTACGATGGAGCCAGTGTGATGAGGGGAGAGAAGGCTGGTGTGCAGCAAAAGGTACATGAGCATTTCAAGAATGCCCATTACGTGCATTGCTATGTGCATCAGCTGAATTTTATGCCTGATTTCAATGAGAAAGTCATTGACCGCTTTGCTGCATTGAAAGAGAGAAGAGAACAGTTTCAGTACAAGTAATGTAGCCTCTCTCTCTCTTTGTCCCTCCCTGTCTGTCTCTTTAACACACACACGCCCAAATCAGTTCACAGTTGATGTTGTTTAAAATAGTTATTTTTCATTTAAAAAAAAGTAAAACTTTTTTTTTACAAATCTATACAATTGGCCAGAATATGGTTGTTCATATTTACAAATCTATACAATTGGCCAGAATATGGTTGTTCATTTTTACAAAGCCATACAGATAGCTGTGTTTACCTTTTCTAGAAATTATTTTCAAATTCTGTTTTCAGGCAAAATGTCTATCACTGTTCATTTTCACAAATCTATACAAGAGGGCAGAATATGGAAGTGTATAAACATTTCCTATTACCAATAACTTGCATCAATGTTTTCAGTAGCCTCTATCAAAAGCTCCTGCTTGCTTGTTGTGAATTATGCTCAGGTGCACATATTTCCAATTCGACCATGAGGCCTTTTTGAAGCAAGTAATGTGTATATCAGTATTGACTTATATGCTGCCCCTGTCTTCATGTTGTTGCTGGACATATCTTTTTTAAAATGTGTGTAGGTCACCTAAATCATCAGAAAAATTGCCCCCCCCTGAGAATTTTTTCAGGAGCCGCCACTGGTCTTGAACATTGAACGTTGAATTAAGATCCGGGACCTTTCTGCAGAAATGCATCTTGGTATTACTGGCATAATCTACTCTACTGATACATTTTTAAACATGCAATTGAATAAACTGAACTCAACTAAACACATGAAACCACAGTCCACGGTCCGTATTCACAAAGTGAGAGTAGGAGTGCTGATCTGGGATCAGTTTTGCCTTTTAGATTATAATTATATGGAGGGGGGAGACCTGATCCGAGATCAGCACTCCTTTTGTTTTTTGATATTTTTGGGGGGGTGTAGATATGCTTTAATATTGCAGATAGATTGTGGCATCTATCAATGTAATTATCTGCATTATTTCCAATCCCCCATATATATATTTTTGTAAATATATATATTTATATTCTATATACAGTATATATATATTTTTTAATATATTATCCTTCTTTATTGTTTTCCCCTAACCCTGCCACCCCTCCCCTAATTGGAGTAAACTAATGGACAAGAATACTTAGATCAACACTCCTACACTGAGACACTTAATGAATAAAGGCCCTGATGTAACAACCAAAACACAGGTCAAAACATAACAAAAAGTAAAGGATACTGTAAGTCTTACCCTCAAATATATGATATATGACTAAAAACATATAACAAAATCAATATTTCAAGATATCGTCAAGCTTACTGACAGAGTGAAGTGAAGGAGAGAGGTATTGTACAGTGAGTCAACTTACTGTCAGTTAGTGTGAATTCTGTGGTTGATACATGCATGATGACCAGACCAGCACATCAGAAAAGGGATGTTACTGTATTTCAATAGAAATTACGCAACAGACTGCATATCTATTTGCCTTTCTTCATTTGAGGAGTGGGCCTACATCTTTAAAATAAGCTAAATGTGTCACATTTCAAATGTGATATTTTGACTACACAGATAACTATTTAAACAATGTGTTGACTATAGAGGGCTTGGTGCGGTTGCTAGGTGATTTGTGACGCAACTGCAAGCCCTCTATACTATTTAGAACGTTAACAATTTCTTAGAATGTGTTGCCTTGCCCTTCTGAGTTCTGTATATACAGGTCAAAGTTCCATGATGTCATTCAATTAGAACCCATTCCATTTAAACACTCATGACCATCACTCCTCATCAGCTGCATCAAAGTGCTACTGAAGGTTCCAGTGTTCTAGACTAGAGTTCCCCCTACTGCATCTCAACATTACTGCAGCCTCCTAATAAGAATGTCATCAAAAATATTGGGCTAATAACAACATTACAAACTGTAAATACATCAGATAAAATGGTGAAACGCAACACTGTCTACTTGACAAATCACATTTAAGCACACACACTGAGGTCTGTTGTAGTACAATATGCCACTGTTATATTCTGTTACACTGTTGGACTTTGTGTAAAGTAGAGGAGGCTGGTGGCCAAATATATAGGAGGACAGGCTCATTGTAATGTTGGCAGGAATAGAATGAATGGATACCGTTCCATTCATTCCACTCCAGCCATTAAAATGAGCCCGTCCTCCTATATATCTGCCCACCAGCCTCCTCTGTTGTATAGTACCGGTAATAGCCTTAGCTGGCAGAGGCATCAGTATCATAATCATCACCATAGTGATGCTGTATTGACTGTAGAGTCTAATGTAGCCTGTTGTCCATATAGTCTAATGTAGCCTGTTGTCCATATAGTCTAATGTAGCCTGTTGTCCATATAGTCTAATGTAGCCTGTTGTCCATATAGTCTAATGTAGCCTGTTGTCCATATATAGTCTAATGTAGCCTGTTATCCATATAGTCTAATGTAGCCTGTTGTCCATATATAGTCTAATGTAGCCTGTTGTCTATATACAGTCTAATGTAGCCTGTTATCAATATATAGTCTAATGTAGCCTGTTATCCATATAGTCTAATGTAGCCTGTTGTCCATATATAGTCTAATGTAGCCTGTTGTCTATATACAGTCTAATGTAGCCTGTTATCAATATATAGTCTAATGTAGCCTGTTATCTATATAGTCTAATGTAGCCTGTTGTCCATATAGTCTAATGTAGCCTGTTATCCATATAGTCTAATGTAGCCTGTTGTCCATATAGTCTAATGTAGCCTGTTGTCCATATAGTATAATATAGCCTGTTATCCATATATAGTCTAATGTAGCCTGTTATCCATATATAGTCTAATGTAGCCTGTTATCTATATATAGTCTAATGTAGCCTGTTATCCATATATAGTCTAATGTAGCCTGTTATCTATATAGAGTCTAATGTAGCCTGTTATCCATATATCGTCTAATGTAGCCTGTTATCCATATATAGTCTAATGTAGCCTGTTATCCATATATAATGTAATGTAGCCTGTTATCCATATATAGTCTAATGTAGCCTGTTGTCCATCTATTGTCAAATGTAGCCTGTTCTCATATATATTACAATGAAGCTTGTTGTCCATATATAGTCTAATGTAGCCTGCTATCCATATATAGTCTAATGTAGCCTGTTATCCATATATAGCCTAATGTAGCCTGTTGTCCATCTATTGTCAAATGTAGCCTGTTATCTATATAAAGTCTAATGTAGCCTGTTATCCATATATTGTCTAATGTAGCCTGTTATCTATATATAGTCTAATGTAGCCTGTTATCCATATATAGTCTAATGTAGCCTGTTATCCATATATTGTCTAATGTAGCCTGTTATCTATATATAGTTGTAAGACGCTCTGGATAAGAGCGTCTGCTAAATGACGTAAATGTAAATGTAGTCTAATGTAGCCTGTTATCAAATAAATCCACTGTTTCACAAAAACAATTTAAATTCTTTACTTGAATCCACAAATCACATATATTTTTTTAAAGGATCCAAACATGTCAAAGGTCCCTGTATTCATAGCACTCAAGGGTACCGAAATTACCTCCTTCTCGAAACAGATAGGCTGCCCACGACAGCTGAAACAGAGCAGTACCTAGCCAAATGCTTTGCCCTATTTTTTGTCAGGCCCACAATCTGGAGGCCAAGCACTGCAAGCCTGTTTGAGCGGCCGAGACTGACAAATATCAGCACCACCAGCTAGCACCTCCACCCGAGGCTGTCCATCTGTGCCACGAGGGGCTGGTATTTAAGCAGCTTCTCTGCAAAGACCTGCTCCATGTAGCCGTCAAATGAGAAGCCCACTTCCAAAATCAGCACCTCCCCCTGGCCCCCCACACATCAACAATATCTGGCGTATTTGGCACACAGGAAAACACATCATCATCAACCTCAAACCAGCTTCCCTTACACAAGAATGTTTATGCATATGTGCTGTTGATGAGACTACTTGTCTCACCTCGCTGGCTATCAGGTCAACAAGGCGGTCATGTCTAACAATGTACAAATCCCCCGCACACACACACACGCACACACACACACACACACACACACACACACACACACACACACACACACACACACACACACACACACACACACACACACACACACACATGGGCGCACACACACACACACACTGCAGTGTTACAAAGTTTGTTTTATGTATTTTTCACCCTGGTTAATCATCTCATCCCTATGTAGATCCACACTCCTACACTGAGACACTTTATGAATACTGGCCCTGATGTAACAACCAAAACACAGATCAAAACATAACAAGAAGTAAAATGATACATTACCATCAAGTATATCACTTATGGCTAAAAACAAATAACCAAAAACTATATTTCAAGCAGGGACGGCCTGTTCAATAGGGCGATATGGGCGACGCACTGCCAAACGGGAAAAGGAAGGGATTTTTTTTCTAATCAATTATATCACGGCAACAGTAGTTATCAGTGTTGTAATCTATACGTCTGATCTGCCACAGTGCCACACTGCCACTAAATGTCGAATCAAGCTAAAGTCGTGCTTCAAATGGCTCCACCCCCTTTTGGGGCGATTTCAGTCAGATTGAAAATCGCCCAGAACTTCTGTCATAGACTCCCATGTAAAATCTATTTTTTTCAAATTTCAGAGCTTTCAATACAATCTCAATGGGTGTCTGTGGGCTTGCACTTACGCGCTTTCGTCATACGTTACGTAACCATGAACGTAACTGAGAAAAGAGTGGATTGTTTGAAAGAAGTTCCTTTTTGTCGGCGAACAAATGAAGATAAATTGGCAACGAAACAATTAGGACCTCCCAGACCAAATTTAATAATTCAACAGGTTTCTACTAAAGGCGGAAAGTCCTACACCCGAGGATTTTCCAAAAATTGGTACGAACGAAAAAAGACATTGCCACTCACTCAACTGGATGACGAGGGATACAGGCTAGCTGTCCGCCGCCACAGCGATGAGGTTAGTGTTGATAATCACAAGTTTACTGGATGTGGATATGGTGTAATAAAGGCAGTTTATTCAGAGGTAAATATATCTGGAATCGCGTTCACGGACCCGTTCGTCAAACTCTTAGGGAGCTATAAATTAAGCCCCATTACTTACCATATCAGATAAGAGAAATTGCTGCAGCTACATATATTTTACATCCTGGCCCTACATAGTTCACTATTTGCATCACTTACCAAAATATTACATGTGGTCATATATGCTTGGAAAGTGGAGATGCCATAGAACGTCAAAAAAGTAAACATTGCTGGAGACACATTGCCGTTTTGGAGAAGACATCGCGTTTGCTAGCGAAGAGATTTGTTGTGGCAAATGAACTTGGGCTGGGAATTGCCAGGAACCTCACGATAAGATATATGCATCAGCATTGCGAGTCTCATGATTCTATACGTATTGCGATTCGATACTGTGATTTTATTGCGCACCATATGTCTGTTGCAGAGGGATCAGAAAGCCATGAGAACGAGTTTTGATCAGTCATGGAAATAAAAGTGCTGAAAACAAATTGGCTCCCAATGTGAAAAGATTGAGAACAAGCTATGAAGGAACAATAATGGTGTTTTGGTGCAGGTACAGCCAACTAGCGCTAAAATATTGCGATATTGTCAATACAGTATATCGTAAAGTATCACTATGTAACTCGATTTCTTTCACCCCAATCCCTCAAATTAACGGTAAATAACTGAATTGTTTGCCCCACATTTAGCTAAGATGATTAGCTAGCCAGCTAAAATGTTTTAGTTAGTTAGCAGTCGCATCTACAATAGTTTACTGTCAATAACATGTCTCCAAAAATGACGTGGTGTCTCCAATTGTGTTGACATTTTACAATTGCAATGCGCATCCATGAGTATCCACTTTCTGTATCTCAGCTGGTAGAGCATGGTGCTTGTAACGCCAAGGTAGTGGGTTCGATCCCCGGGACCACCCATACACAAAAATGTATGCACGCATGACTGTAAGTCGCTTTGGATAAAAGCGTCTGCTAAATGGCATATTATTATTATTATTATTATTATTATTATTATTATCTGAAGAGAGCCCCGAAACATTGTGTGCAGACATTTTATGCAATAAATGAAGTAGGTTCAATCTAGTAGTTCTGATCTTCTGATTGGTCCTGATGAGTTGGGCGAGGTCCCCTGCAGGCTACTGTCACTGTTGCATTGGCTCTGAGTCGGGTTCTCTGTCTTCAAATGTTCAGCCTAAGAGAGGGGATTTTTGTGTGTGTGTGTGTGTGTGTGTGTTTAACAGTGATGATGTGTGTGTGTGTGTGTTTGTGTGTGTGTGTGTCCTCAGAGCAAGAACTCGTGAGTTGGAAGAACTGAGAGGCCTATGGCGTGGGTGTTGTCCTTGGCCACCTGCTGACAAGGCTGACAAGATAGGACCCTTTTGTCCATTGTTATTGGATAGGAACAGAACTTATAACCAGCTCCTGACCTAAATAGATCTTAGCACAACATTTTACTCAACATATCATATTCCATATTCACTATAACAAATATATTTACTACGACATTAGCAAGAACCGCCACATCCTCAGCCGGCTAATCCAGTGTGTGAAGTTTTGCGGAGTGTTTGAGTTAGCTTTGCGAGGCAAAGATGAAACTGAGGGCTCCACCAACCCTGGTAAGCCAACACTTTTGAGATCAGTCAATAAATGCTTCTGGTATTGACTTATATGCTGCCCCTGTCTTCATGTTGTTGCTGGACATATCTTTTTTTAAATGTGTGTAGGTCACCTAAATCATCAGAAAAATTGCCCCTCCTGAGAATTTTTTCAGGAGCCGCCACTGATTTCAAGATATTGTCAAATGTACTTACAGCTTGAAGTGAAGGGGAGAGGTATTGTACAGTGTGTCAACTAACTGGCAGTGTGTGGGAACTGCTAGTAAGTATCAGTTCTGTGGTTGACACATATTTAAAGTAGTTAGGACACAAGTAGCTGATACAGAACTGTACTCTCCTTCCTCTATAAGACATTAACATGCATGAGGACCAGAACAGCATGTCAGAAAATGGAGGTTACTGTATTAGAGTGAGCCCTACATTTCTAAAATGGACAAAATGTCCCCCATTTCCACTTTTCTTTAATACAGAACCATGTTAACCCCCTAAGGTTGATGTCCATGACCCGCGGAAATCAAATTAGCATAATCCAAAAATTGCCACACAAATCTGTCAGTTTATGGTAGAGATATCTGTTTTTTTTGCATTTAATGCGTCTCAATCCACCGCGTCCACCTATTTCGCACTTCCACATCTGTGGTGAAAGGTGACAGAGCTAGCGCGGTGTTTGTCAGACCATGAGACATCCCGAAAATTGGTCTTCTCATAACATTTTGCACTACGACCCCCTCAAGCATCTTGGGACTCGTCTGACGTCGGTACAGTCGATCTGTAGCATCCAAACAATTTGGTCTACACAATAATGTGTGGAAAGATGAGACTCTCACGAACATGTCTGTTGTTTTGCTCTAGGACGCCCACAGCCAACACAAGACAAAATTATGGAAGTATATACTGTTCAGTGCCAAAAATAAGGGGTTAAATCCATGTAAAAAAAAAAATAATTATATATTCTGATCTTTCTTATATCTCTCAGGTATAGGACAGACACTTCAGAATAAACTTCCTTTAGATTTGTTTGGGAGGACTATCTTTTATTCCATGTAGTGAATCTGTTATTCAATGCTTTTGTATGGGCTAATAGCAGTAAGGCCAACAATAATTGTTTATCAAATAATCGTTGTATAAAATGTTTTGATACGTTAAGGTTTCTTAAAATTCTAAATAAAATAGCTAAATTATCCTTGGTATGACCTTCTTAAAAATAATCAATATAGGAGGCACTCTTTCCTCTGTTCTAAAAAATTATATCCTCTAGAAGAAACACTCATCACCTTTGATGGGAGCCATCCTCCTGGGCCTGGGAGGGAGAGAGAGACACACACACACAAACAGTATGAAAACACAAGCACCTGCCTGTGCTCCTTCCGTCATTTGTCTGTCCTTTTGTACATTTCAAAAGTTGATATGAGTTGATTGGTAACACTTTAGAATAACTCATAATTAACACATTATAAATGTTTACATATGTTTATAAATTATAGTTGATGTTTTGACAAACAGATGGATGTCCTTACCCTGAGGAGACGTACTGGGAGGCTGAGGAGGTGTTGAAGCCTATAGGGTTGGTCTTCTGAGGAGAGGGAGGGGTTCTCTGCATACAGCGGTCTGGGTACCTGATCACCAGCCTGGTGCTCTCCAGCTCCACCCCATGTACAGGAGGACAAACAGCAGGCATAGTCCAAATACATACAATGGAACCAATAGCATAGTCCAAATACATACAATGGAACCAATAGCATAGTCCCAAAAGTACAATGGAACCAATAACAACGTTTTTTTTTCTTTGCCGCCAGAAAGGAGTTGAATTGTTGTACTTTTCTCTCTGTGTTGGACAATGGTGATATTATTTATGACCAAGCCTCAAGCTCTACACTGAAGAGTCTTGACTCTTTGTATCATGCAGAGACGTCTAAGTCACCATTGTGATCTCTACAGTGCAGTCAGCTGGACATCATTAGCAACACGCAGGCTCAAACACTCGTACATTCTTATTCAGAAGGCCATTTGAGGAAAACTGCCATTTTATCTATCCTCCATTCTAGCACGAAATGAGAACACATAAAACTCAGATCTCAATCTCCTTTCATTATTCAGCCCCCTGATCTTGGAATTCCCTCCAAGCCAACCTAAAACTCCACGACCTGGTGTCCCTGGAGGAGTTCAAAGGACAAATAGATGAAGTTGTTGAAACATGTAGCTCTGTCTAGTTGTCACCCCATGTCACTAGTTTGCATTGCCTTATGTAAGGAAGCCTGTTGTTTTACACCACACATATACCTGCGCACACACACACACACACACACTGTTTGTTTGCTGTTGTATTTGTGCAGTTAAAAAAATAATAATTGATTGACGCACCGGTGCGAGTAAAATAAATGTGTTCCTAAAAGTACAATGTAACCAATAGAAAGGTCCCAAAAGTACAATGGAACCAATAGCATAGTCACAAAAGTACAAACAAAATAATTGAAAGCACATCTCACATAGTTGAAGGCATTTTGACAGCATTATGTTTCATCCCATCACTCACCTGGAGCCTCTCCAAGGCGAGAGCGGCCATGTTGGCATTCTTGAAGTTGATGAAGGCACAGAATCTCTCATGTAGAACACTGATACTCTCTATCTCCCCACACCTGCAGTACAGAACATAGAATTAGAATGTAGAACTCTGATACTCTCTATCTCCCCACATTTACAGTACAGAACATAGAATTAGAATGTAAAAGAATGATGAATCCCTTTCCATAAATGTCATTGGATTAGAATGGTGGACCGGCGGCCATTTTGTGTTAACCATTTCAAGTGTTAATGTTATGTACTTATGATTATCACACCACATCATGTAAGAAACAAAGAAGTCACAGCAAGAGAAGCCTAAGCAGTGAACGTGGAGATAGATATATATAGAAATAGAGTTGTAGATACAGAACTAAAACAGATAGAAATGGGGCATGGTGTTCGTACGTTTTGAAGAGGTCACATATGTGTTTCTCAGTGAGGTCCACGGTAACGTTCCCCACCCAGAGAGAGGGACAGGGGGACCTGAGGACGAGAGGAAAGGAGGGAGGGGACTATGGTTAAAATGACACCAATTGCACTGGTGTTATCCAGACCTGGGTTCAAATAGTATTTTAAATCGTTCAAATATTTTGAGCGTTTGCTTGAGCCTGCCTGGAGTGCCAGATTTATGTTTTTTGCACTTTTGGGACTGTCCCGTTAGTTCCATTGTTCCAAACAAGCTCAATCTTTAAGTACAGCTAGTTCAAGTATATGAAATACACTATTTACACCCAGGTGTGGTTCCCACCCCTTCTGCCATTGTAGCCTTGTACAAGGCAAATAAACGGCTAAATTGCTAATGCTACCTGGGTATTGCTCTGAGGCTTACCCAGTGTTCCCAGACTGTTGCGTACATAGCGTGTCAGGGGGGTTGGGTGCTATGACAGTAGTAATACTCATTTCTGTTGTACTGATAAATAAAGAGCTATTCGAAGGGACTTTCATTTGGAAAATTCCTTGTGGATGATGTTGAATACATGTGCTATGAGAGTTGTGGTGAATGATACTGCAACACTAATGAAGGGGTTATGACTGGTTTCATAAAGGTGTAATGTCTGCCCCCTTCATATGATGTGGTCCTGAGGGAATATGTGACATTATTTTATCACGTTATCATCATGGCTGACCAAGGGCCTGTTGATGAGAACCATTATTATGAATGTTTGATTGCTGCATGCTATTTAGACAAGTCATTTATGTCAATCACCAGTAATACATAAAATATGCCTATGGTACACATTTCAGACTGACTAACTGAATAAGGAAAATGTGTTTGACAGTTTGACGTCTCAATGTGTTACTCAACGGTGTTGGTTTTGAAGAAGTCAGCAAGAATAACCACAGGAAGAGAGGTTTCTTGTGTTGCAATCTTACCCTTTGCCGCCTGTGCCTTCACCAAACTCTGTCAAAACTGTTGTAACTGCAGGCTTACTCAGAATGTATGAAAATAGATCCATTTTGATCCAATAATGATCAACTAATGATCAAATGTTAACTGTCATTTTCTTGTTAAAACTCTGGATAAAATTGGACCATCCTTCAGACTCAGTCAAAATGGTATAGCCATGTGTCTCATGCCGGGTACATAATGGTACATAAAAACATTGATTTGGGTAATGTATTACATGAACGATTGAAGTTATATGTTATTCTTTCAAAAAGTTTTGCTCACCTGACAACATAATAACCACCGGAAAACTTATTACAGTGAACAAAAATATAAATGTCCCATGTTTCATGAGCTGAAATAAAAGATCCAAGAAATTTCCCATACGCACAAAAAGCTTATTTCGCTGAAATGTTGTGCCCAAATTTCTTTACGCATCTGGTGAACAGGTCAGGGTTCCATAGGCACAGGCAGAACAGCAGAAAACAACACAGGCCCTGATGTAACAGCTAAAACACAGGCCCTGATGTAACAGCTAAAACACAGGCCCTGATGTAACAGCTAAAACACAGGCCCTGATATAACAGCTAAAACACAGGCCCTGATGTAACAGCTAAAACACAGGCCCTGATGTAACAGCTAAAGCACAGGCCCTGATATAACAGCTAAAACACAGTCCCTAATGGACATTCAGAGACTTGTCCCGAAGCCACTCCTGCGTTGTGTTGGCTTTGTGCTTAGGGTCGTTGTCCTGTTGGAAGGTGAACCTTCGCCCCAGTCTGAGGTCCTGAGCGCTCTGGAGCGGGTTTTCACCAAGGATCTCTCTGTACTTTGCTCCGTTCATCTTTCCCTCAACCCTGCCTAGTCTCCCTGTCCCTGCCGCTGAAAAACATGCCCACACCATGATGCTACCACCACCATGCTTCACCGTAGTGCCAGGTGCCAGGTTTCCTCCAGACGTGACGCTTGGTATGCAGGCCAAAGAGTTCAATCTTGGTTTCATCAGACCAGAGAATCTTATTTCTCATGATCTGAGAGTCTTTCGGCGCCTTTTGGCAAACTCCAAGCGGGCTGTCATGTGCCTTTTACTGAGGAGTGGCTTCCGTCTGGCCACTCTACCATGAAGGCCTGATTGGTTGAGTGCTGCAGAGATGGTTGTCCTTCTGGAAGGTTCTCCCATCTCCACAGAGGAACTCTGGAGGTCTGTCAGAATGACCATCCGGTTCTTGGTAATCCATTTTAGAATAAGGCTATAACGTAACAAAATGTGGAAAAAGTCAAGGGGTCTGAATATTTTCCGAATGCACTGTAACAGCTAAATCACAGGCCCTGATATAAGAGCTAAAACACAGCTAAAAAAGACATACCCTCAAGTACATGATTAATGGGATTTTCTATTTATTTTTAATAACTATATTTCAAGATATCATCAACAATACTTACAGATTGAAGTGGAGAGGTCTTGTACAGCAAACATGTATTCAAGTGCACACTTCAGGAAGGTTGAAGAATCAGGACGCAGTCAGAAAGGGCTGGGGCCAGGGGCCAGGGGCAGAGAGGAAGAGGTGAAGCTGAAATCTTTGCCAGGGGCCAGAGAACCGGGCGAAGGATTTACATTTTCCACAAAACTCTTTCATCAATGGGGAGAGGGGGGGAAGGAGTCATTGCAGGTCAGACCCTACAATGATCCCCTTTAGTGTCTACAACATGGTCATAGTAAAGGTGGTTGCCTGGGAAACGACCCCCTCAAAGTTCTAATGATGACATCATCTCCATCATCTGACATCAACGATGACATGTTTCACAGCTCAGGCCGACGGAGAGAAGGGGGAAGGAAATCAGAGGAGCACTTCACACACTCATACTTTATGTCCAGTGTTCTGTCTGTGCTGTGTGTCAGAGGACTACAAAAGGGGTGACACCCCCAACACCCCCATTCTATCCAAGTCTCCTGTTCCCTTTTAAAGTAGGTACACGGTCACTCCTCGTCTTCCTCAATCTTAATATTCATTATTCTGTTCTTCGTCCTCCACTTCCTCCCTCTGTAAGGGTGGTCAGAGTTGTCAGGGTGGTCAGGGTGGTTGGAGAGAGAGAGAGAGAGAGAGAGAGAGAGAGAGAGAGAGAGAGAGAGAGAGAGAGAGAGAGAGAGAGAGAGAGAGAGAGAGAGAGAGAGAGAAACTTGAACGTGAAAGTGTTCAATGGTGCTGCCCATGCTAAAACTGGCTTATGGGCACTAGAGTCCTCTATCTATCTCTATAGAGGACACATGAAAACACCTGCCCCCGCATGCCTGTGCTCCCGCCTGCACAATCCGGCATTTGTCTGTCATTTTCTCTGTGTCAAAAGTTATGATATGAGTTCATTGGTAAAACTTCAGAATAACTCATTATTAACTCATTATAAATGCTTACATATGTTTATAAATGATAGTGGATGTTTTGACAGACAGACGGACAACCTTACCCTGTGGAGGCGTATTGGGAGGCTGAGGAAGTGTTGAGGCCTATAGGGTTGGTCCTCTGAGGAGAGGGAGGGGTTCTCTGCATCCAGCGGTCTGGGTACCTGATCACCAGCCTGATGCTCTCCAGCTCCCCCTCCCTGGACAGGAGGACAAACAGCAGGCAGAGTCCAAATACACACATTTACATTTACATTTTAGTCATTTAGCAGACGCTCTTATCCAGAGCGACTTACAGTTAGTGAGTGCATACATTTTCATACAATGGAACCAATAGTTTTGTCCTAAAAGTACAATGAAAATCAATAGCATTGTCCCAAAAGTACAATGGAACCAATAGCATAGTCCCAAAAGTACAATGGAAACAATAGCGTTGTCCTAAAAGTACAATGGAACCAATAGCATTGTCCTAAAAGTACAATGTAACCAATAGAATAGTCCCAAAAGTACAATGGTACCAATAGCATTGTCCTAAAAGTACAATGTACCCAATAGAATAGTCCCAAAAGTACAATGGAACCAATAGCATAGTCCTAAAAGGTAGTGCAGCCTGTCTATACTATGCCCCCCGTGGTGGGGTCTGGTAGTGCAGCCTGTCTATACTATGTCCCCTGTGGTGGGGTCTGGTAGTGCAGCCTGTCTATACTATGTCCCCCGTGGTGGGGTCTGGTAGTGCAGCCTGTCTATACTATTTCTCCTGTGGTGGGGTCTGGAAGTGCAGCCTGTCTATACTATGCCCCCTGTGGTGGGGTCTGGTAGTTCAGCCTGTCTATACTATGCCCAGATCCTTCAGGGGAGGGAGGGAGAGAGCGGAGTTGTCAAACGTGATGGAGAGGTCTTTGAGCAGGCAGGCCTTCCCCGCGAAGAAGAGCAGCTCCGTCTTGTCGAGGTTGAGCTTGAGCTGGTGGGCCGACATCCAAGCTGAGATATCTGCCAGGCACGCAGAGATGCGTGTCGACACCTGGGTGTCAGATGGGGGGGGGGGGAGAAAAGTAGTTGAATGTCATCTGCATAGTAATGATAGGAGAGACTATGTGAGGATATGATGGAGCTGAGTGACTTGGTGTATAGAGAGAAGAGGAGAGGGCCTTGAACCGAGCCCTCAGGGACATGTAGTGTAGTGATGGCCGAGTTGACTCATAACCCGCAGTCCCCGCGGTTATATCCGGTTATATCCACGGGGCGGACGGGTTTAGGGTCATAAAATATTGTGTGGCTGAAGGGCAGGTTGGTGGTGGGCGGGTTGAATAAAGAGAAACAACACCTTAAAAAATCCATAAATGTATAATTGTTGTGCAATTTATACAGGCTACATTGAGGTTTTTCTTTTATTATTTGAGGCTGGTATTAGTGCATAAGCCTGAACTTTAGGGCTAAACTGTACACGCCCCAAATCTCCTACACATCCAATCACCTAATAATGCTTTTGGGAACGGGAAGATAAAGTTACCTCAATCCAGGCAGGCAAAAAGGACATTGTGGAAGTTTAATTCCATAAGACAAAAGCTGTGAAAGGAGAGTTGAAAATAAAGAGAAGGGAGGGCCAGAAAAGTACCCGGGGCTTCAGTTGCGCCTTAGCACTCATTGTTGAATTTGCGATTTACAACTTGTTGTGTAATGTTTATGTCCAATGGCCGATGAGCACTGATACGTTTTATGTATAATTTCTCTTCAAATGACATGGATTGAAAAGGATTTGCCAGTAGATTGATGCATGATGATGACTGCTTGTCTAGCTTGCTAGCTAAGATTTTTGAATGATCAGTCCAATCAAAGCTATGATCAGTCCAATCAAAGCTACAGTAGATATAACGTGATTTGACGTAATTTTTTCTGTGGCCAATGACCTTGGGCCTTCTTGGATGGTCACTGAACCATGCAAGACGGAGCTGCTCTTCCTCCCGGGGAAGGACTGCCCGTTCCATGATCTCGCCCATCACGGTTGACAAACTCCGTTGTGTCCTCCTCCCAGAGTGCGAAGAGCCTTGGCGTGACCCTGGACAACACCCCTGTCGTTCTCCGCTAACATCAAGGCGGTGACCCGATCCTGCAGGTTCATGCTCTACAACATTCGGAGAGTACGACCCTGCCTTACACAGGAAGCGGCACAGGTCCTAATCCAGGCACTTGTCATCTCCCGTCTGGATTACTGCAACTCGCTGTTGGCTGGGCTCCCTGCCTGTGCCATTAAACCCCTACAACTCATCCAGAATGCCGCAGCCCGTCTGGTGTTCAACCTTCCCAAGTTCTCTCTCACGTCACCCCGCTCCCTCCGCACACTCCACTGCTTCCAGTTGAAGCTCGCATCTGTTTACAAGACCCTGGTGCTTGCCTATGGAGCTGTGAGGGGAACGGCACCTCCGTACCTTCAGGCTCTGATCAGTCCCTACACCCAACGAGGGCATTGCGTTCATCCACCTCTGGCCTGCTGGCTCCCCTTCCTCTGCGGAAGCATAGTTCCCGCTCAGCCCAGTCAAAACTGTTCGCTGCTCTGGCACCCCAATGGTGGAACCAAGCTCCCCTCACGACGCCAGGACAGCGGGAGTCACTCACCACCTTCCGGAGACATTTGAAACCCCACCTCTTTAAGAAATACCTGGGATAGGATAAAGTAATCCTTCTAACCCCCCCCCCCCCCCCCCCCCCCCCCCCCCCCCCCCCCCCAAAAAAAAAAAAAAAAAAATTGTAAAGTGGTTATCCCACTGGCTATAGGGTGAATGCACCAATTGTAAGTCGCTCTGGATAAGAGCGTCTGCTAAATGACGTAAATGTAAATGTAACTATGTCAGCACTCAAAGGGCTTGAATGTTCAAGCTCTACCCATGGATTTTGCGGTGACATAGTGTCCCCATGAGTGACAGAACACTGATCCAATCACGGCGCAAGTAGAGAACATTACCAAACCCTACGCTCTGTATTTTCCGCTGGCCTGCCCCTCCAACACAGAAAAGCACTGAGCTAGGCTGAAACACCTGCAGTTTGGACTGCCATTACTCAAGAAAGCAAAGAAGAGCCCATGGTTTGTAATGAGACCTCTGTACCCCGACATTGATGCTTTCTGTGTCATGCGACTTACTATTGCCCCGTGAGTTCCCCCAATGTTGTTCCCGTTGTGTACTGTTGATAATCACAAGTTTACTGGAGAACTGAGACCAAGTAGAATTTGGACAGGCTGGATATGGTATAATAAAGGCAGTTTATCAGAGGTAAAGATATCTGGAATCGCGTGCACGGACTCGTTCGTCAAACTCTTAGGGAGAAGAGAGCCCCGAAAACATTGTGTGCAGACATTTTATACAATAAATGATGTAGGTTGAATCTAGTAGTTCTGATCTTCTGATTGGTCCTGATGAGTTGGGCGAGGTCCCCTCCACTGTTGCATTGGCTCTGAGTCGGGTTCTCTGTCTTCAAATGTTCAGCCTAAAGAGAGGTGATTTTGTGTGTGTGTGTGTGTTATCAGTGATGATGTGTGTGTGTGTGTGTGTGTGTGTCCTCAGAGCAAGAACTCGTGAGTTGGAAGAACTGAGGGAGACCTATGGCGTGGGTTTGTCCTTGGCCACCTGCTGACAAGGCTGACAAGATAGGACTCTTTTGTCCATTGTTATAGGATAGGAACAGCATTGATTGAAAACAAACGCCCAACCAAAAATGGGTCATGCACAAGATTTTAGTCAGACCAAGCTATAACATTATATATTTACTACGACAGTACATTCAACCAAAAGCTAATATAACAAAGGCATCAGAGATTATTTATAATCTGTCACAGAAACTGGAATCCATCTCCCCAGATCAGTCAATAAATGCTTCTGGTATTGACTTATATGCTGCCCTGTGTTCATGTTGTTGCTGGACATATCTTTTTTTAAATGTGTGTAGGTCACCTAAATCATCAGAAAAATGCCCCTCCTGAGAATTTTTTCAGGAGCCGCCACTGCTGCCAGACATGCAGAGATGCGATTCGCCACCTGGTTATCAGAAGGGGGAAAGGAGATGATTAGTTGTGTATCGTCAGCGTAGCAATGATAGGAGAGGCCATGTGAGGATATGACAGAGCCAAGTGACTTGGTGTATAGGGAGAATAGGAGAGGGCCTAGAACTGAGCCCTGGGGGACACAGTGGTGAGAGCACGTGGTGCGGAGACAGCTTCTCGCCACGCCACTTGGTAGGAGCGACCGGTCAGGTAGGACGCAATCCAGGAGTGAGCCGCGCCGGAGATGCCCGGCTCGGAGAGGGTGGAGAGGAGGATCTGATGGTTCACAGTATCAAAGGCAGCAGACAGTTCAGAAGGACAAGAGCAGAGGAGAGAGAGTTAGCTTTAGCAGTGCGGAGAGCCTCCGTGACACAGAGAAGAGCAGTCTCAGTTGAATGACCAGTCCTGAAACCTGACTGGTTTGGATCAAGAAGGTCATTCTGAGAGAGATAGCAAGAGAGTTGGCTAAAGACGGCACGCTCAATAGTTTTGGAAAGAAAAGAAAGAAGGGATACTGGTCTGTAGTTGTTGACATCAGTGGGATCGAGTGTTGGTTTTTTGAGAAGGGGTGCAACTCTCGCTCTCTGAATGATATGGTATTACATACTAATAAAATAAGAATTAATATAAAATATGCAATAACGTCTGACAACAATACAAAGTAAATCATTATTAAACACATCAGGAGAAACTGGTCCAAGAGCTAGAAATATAAAAGCTGTTATCAACATTATCCATTAGTCGCTGAGAAATGTAGACCTATTTATGTCACACTATATATACAAAAGTATGTGGACACTCTCTATAATCAAACATTGGCAGTAGAATGGCCTTACTGACGAGCTCAGTGACTATCAACGTAGCAGATTCATAGGATGCCACCTTTCCAAAAAGTCTGTTAATCAAATTTCAGCTAGAGCTGCCCCGGTCAACTGTAAGTGCTGTGAAGTGGAAATGTCTAGAAGTAACAACTGCTCAGCCACGAAGTGGTAGGCCACACAAGCTCACAGAACGGGACTGCGAGTGCTGAAGCATGTAAGGCTTAAAAATAATCTGTCCTCGGTTCCAACACTCACTAATGAGCTCGGGTATTTTCTGTATACCAGGGAGCTAGTTTCTTATGACAAATGTTTTTTTTCGTTTTTAGGGGTGCAACTGCAACTAGGGTATTGCGCAAGGTTAAATTGAGTTCCTCAGTTAAGTGGTTAACTGATTTTTGTCCTCTGACGTCCTTGGGTAGGCAGAAGGAGTCTGGAAGGGCATCAATGAATTTTTGTGTTGTCTGAGAATTTATAGCACGACTTTTGATGCTCCTTGGTTGGGGTCTGAGCAGATTATTTGTTGCGATTGCAAACGTAATAAAATGGTGGTCCGATAGTCCAGGATTTTGTGGAAAAACATTAAGATCTACAACATTTATTCCATGGGACAAAACTAGGTCCAGAGTATGACTGTGGCAGTGAGTAGGTCCAGAGACATGTTGGACAAAACCCACTGAGTCGATAATGGCTCCGAAAGACTTTTGGAGTGGGTCTGTGGACTTCTCCATGTGAATATTAAAATCACCAAAAATTAGAATATGATCTGCTATGACTACAAGGTCTGATAGGAATTCAGGAAACTCAGAGAGGAACGCTGTATATGGCCCAGGAGGCCTGTAAACAGTAGCTATAAAAAGTGATTGAGTAGGCTGCATAGATTTCATGACTAGAAGCTCAAAAGATGAAAACGCCATTTTTTTTTTTGTAAATTGAAATTTGCTATCGTAAATGTTAGCAACACCTCCGCCTTTGCGGGATGCACGGGGAATATGGTCACTAGTGTAACCAGGAGGTGAGGCCTCATTTAACACAGCAAATTCATCAGGCTTAAGCCATGTTTCAGTCAGGCCAATCACATCAAGATTATGATCAGTGATTAGTTCATTGACTATGACTGCCTTTGAAGTGAGGGATCTAACATTAAGTAACCCTATTTTGAGATGTGAGGTATCACAATCTCTTTCAATAATGGCAGGAATGGAGGAGGTCTTTATCCTAATAAGATTGCTAGGGTGAACACCGCCATGTTTAGTTTTGCCCAACCTAGGTCGAGGCACAGACACAGTCTCAATGGGTATGGCTGAGCTGACTACACTGACTGTGCTATTGGCAGACTCCACTAAGCTGGCAGGTTGGCTAACAGCCTGCTGCCTGGCCTGCACCCTATTTCACTGTGGGGCTAGAGGAGTTAGAGCCCTATCTATGTTGGTAGATATTTGCGGGTTAGGGTTGGGTGAGGACCTCAGATTTTCACTTTATCACATATAGTCGGGCAGTTGTTGATGGGTTATTAGCAATTGCGGGCAGGTGCGGTTAACAAACAGCTGACCAGCACATGTAAGTGTTGATCTGTTCAATGGTGCCATCATGGGTCCAATAGGCAGAAATACAAGAAACAACAGCAGAGTGGAAATAGTTATGAATCAATGTATTAATAGTTCAGCAAATAATCAATGTATTTATTATCTTAAACTTTGAGCTTATTTACAACATGATGCTTATACTGTATTGAGACTAAACCAAACTGTAAAAACTGCAAAGGTAAACATGTACTTAATGTATCTAAAATAGGTAATAATGAAAAATGTGATGATAAAACAAGTGATATCATGACACTGAACAATATGGTATTACATAATAATAAAAAAAGAATTAATATAAAATATGCAATAACGTCTGACAACAATACAAAGTAAATCATTATTAAACACATCAGGAGAAACCTGGTCCAAGAGCTAGAAATATTAAAAAGCTGTTATCAATATTATCCATTAGTCGCTGAGAAATGTAGGCCTATTTATGTCACACTATATATACAAAAGTATGTGGACACTCTCTATAGTCAAAGATTGGCAGTAGAATGGCCTTACTGAAGAGCTCAGTGACTAACAACGTAGCAGCTTCATAGGATGCCACCTTTCCAAAAAGTCTGTTAATCAAATTTCAGCTAGAGCTGCCCCGGTCAACTGTAAGTGCTGTTATTGTGAAGTGGAAATGTCTAGAAGTAACAACTGCTCAGCCACGAAGTGGTAGGCCACACAAGCTCACAGAACGGGACCGAGTGAAAAGAACCAACACTCACTATCGAGTTCAGCCGCACACAAACCTAAGATCACCATGCGCATTGCCAAGCGTCTGATGGAGTGGTGTAAAGGTCGCCGCCATTGGACTCTGGAGCAGCGGAAATGCGTTCTCTGGAGTGATGAATCACGCGTCACTATCTGGTAGTCCGACGGACGAATCTGGGTTTGGCGGATGCCAGGAGAATGCTACCTTCCCCAATGCATAGTGCCAACTGTAACGTTTAGTGGAGGAAGAATATTGGTCTGGGGCTGTTTTTCATGGTTCGGGCTAGGCCCCTTAGTTCCAGTGAAGGGAAATCTTAACGCTACAGCATACAATGACATTCTAGACGATTCTCTGCTTCCAACTTTGTGGCAACAGTTTGGGGAAGGCCCTTTCCTGTTTCAGCATGACAGTGCCCCCGTGCACAAAGCGAGGTCCATACAGAAATGGTTTGTCGAGATAGGTGTGGAAGAACTTGACTAGCCTGCACAGAGCCCTGACCTCAATATGGAGTTGGTCCCACCCTTTGAGTTTTGAATGAGATTTTTGAAGAGCAGGTGTCCACATACCTTTGGTCATTCTTCTTATCTCTATGGTACGTCACATGACCTTTGTAGTCTGGGTCATCAATCAGACTCACAGGATTCCACACATTATTTTTAGTGAACCAGAAGGTTGTTGTGACTGTACCACTGGGATATGTGTAAGAGCAGGACAGCTCCACTGTTGACCCCTTCAAGGCACAGATACTCTGAGGGGTGTAAGTCACACTCCAGCCATTCTGACCCAGTACCACTGAAACACAGTCATACGTCAAAAGGACATTAAAGTCAGCTCAAACATGTAATGCTGCAACAGTGCTGCTGACACAATCACACTTGTTTTGCTGTTCATTCACAAGCACTTTGTCCTACACTGAGCTGTGTTCAGATTGAAACCACAAACACCTTTAACGTGTGAGGTGTGAAGAACAGCTCTAAATATAAACAAGGATGTGAACAATGCACATCAGACGAACATTCAGAAACACTCTATGTTGAATTGTTTAATAGTATTTTATAAATGTCTATAGATTGAATAAAAAATATGTGAAGTGTATTAGTAAAAAGATAAGAATGAGACCATACCTGCTACAGACCAGCGAAAGACCACCAACACACTTCCTGCTGTTCTCAAGGTTGTATCTCCCACCCTGCAGTCTTAGACACATAAAGGTAGACAACTAAAGCACACGTTTTAACTGGTGTGAATAACTTGATATGTACATTTAGGGGTGAACAATTGCTTATTGTATAGATATGTTGTACCATATGTAGATATGTTGTCCCCTGATTGTTTTAAATGTGTTTCATACCATCTAGGGACCATAACTATAACATTGAGACCTGGAGGTTTGTATCTGGAAATGTTTGTTGATTAAAAAAATACATATACAAAGTGTGTACTGAAAATGGGTTCTTGTGACGTGTGTACTGAAACTATACTATGTAAAACTATATGAGCACATTGTGTTATTATAGCCTTTATTTGCCTTTTTCATTTATGATTATGGCGAAGACGGAGCTGGGGGCAATTCATAATCGTCTGATTCTAACTTGAATACCTACGTTGTGTACTTTATAGCCAGACAGTAAACGGGGCACTTGCCTGAACAGATGATCCTGTGTGTGTGTATCAGTCCTGCAAAGGAGCGACAGTCAAGAATAGAGGAGTTACATCTGGTCCACACTTTGATTGACGCTTCACACACACAAATAGTTCCCGCAAAACACCAGTCTCAATGTCAACATTGAAGAGGAGACTCCGGGATGTTGACCTAGGCAGAGTTGCAAAGAAAAAGTTCAGTGTCTGTGTTCTTTTGCCCATCTTAATCTTTCATTTTTATAGCCCAGTCTGAGATATGTATTTTTCTTTGCAACTCTGCCTAGGTCAGCATCCCGGAGTCGCCTCTTCACTGTTGATGTTGAGACTGGTGTTTTGCGGGTACTATTTAATGAAGATGCCATTTGAGGACCTGTGAGGCATCTGTTTCTCAAACTAGACACTCATGTATTTGTCCTCTTGCTCAGTTGTGCACCGGGGCCTCCCACTCCTCTTTCTATTCTGGTTAGAGACAGTTTGCGCTGTTCTGTGAAGGGAGTAGTACACAGTGTTGTATGAGATCTTCAGTTTCTTGGCAATTTCTCACATGGAATAGCCTTCATTTCTCAGAACAAGAATAGACTGACGAGTTTCAGAAGTAAGTTATTTGTTTCTGGCCATTTTGAGCATGTAATCGAACCCACAATTGCTGATGCACCACATACTCAACTAGTCTCAAGAAGGCCAGTTTTATTGCTTCTTTAATCAGCACAACAGTATTCAGCTGTGCCAATATAATTGCAAAAGGGTTTTCTAATGATCAATTAGCCATTTAAAATGATAAACTTGGATTAGCAAACACAACGTGCCATTGCAAAAAAATACAGAACTAAGAACCGATATAGCCCCTGGTTCTCCTCAGACTTGACTGCCCTTGACCAGCACAAAAACATCCTGTGGCGTACAGCATTAGCATCAAATAGCCCCCGCGATATGCAACTTTTCAGGGAAGTTAGGAACCAATATACACAAGCAGTCAGGAAAGCAAAGGCTAACTTTTTCAAACAGAAATTTGCTTCCTGTAGCACTAACTCCAAAAAGTTTTGGGACACTGTAAAGTCCATGGAGAATAAGAGCACTTCCTCCCAGCTGCCCACTGCACTGAGGCTAGGAAACACTATCACCACCGATAAATCTACAATAATCGAGAATTTCAACAAGCATTTTGCTACAGCTGGCCATGCTTTCCATCTGGCTACCACTAACCCGGCCACCAACTCTGCACCCTCTGCTGCAACTTGCCCATGCCCCCCCCCGCTTCTCCTTCACACAAATTCAGACAGCTGATGTTTTGAAAGCGCTGCAAAATCTGGACCCCTACAAATCAGCTGGGCTAGACAATCTGGACCCTTTCTTTCTAAAACTAGCCGCCGAAATTGTCGCAACCCCTATTACTAGTCTGTTCAACCTCTCTTTAATAACGTCTGAGATCCCCAGAGATTGGAAAGCTGCCGCGGTCATCCCCCTCTTCAAAGGGGGTGACACTCTAGATCCAAACTGCTACAGACCTATATCCATCCTGCCCTGCCTTTCGAAAGTATTCGAAAGCCAAGTTAACAAACAGATCATCGACCATTTCGAATACCACCGTACCTTCTCCGCTATGCAATCCGGTTTCCGAGCTGGTCACGGGTGCACTTCAGCCACGCTCAAGGTCCTAAACGATATTATAACCGCGATTGATAATAGACAGTACTGTGCAGCCATCTTCATCGACCTGGCCAAGGCTTTCGACTCTGTCAACCACCGCATTCTTATTGGCAGACTAAATAGCCTTGGTTTCTCAAATGACTGCCTCGCCTGGTTCACCAATTACTTCTCAGATAGAGTTCAGTGTGTCAAATCGGAGGGCCTGTTGTCTGGACCTATGGCAGTCTCTATGGGGGTGCCACAGGGTTCAATTCTTGGGCCGACACTTTTCTCTGTGTATATCAATGATGTCGCTCTTGCTGCTGGTGACTCTCAGATCCACCTCTACGCAGACGACACCATTTTGTATACATCTGGCCCTTCATTGGACACTGTGTTAACAAACCTCCAAACGAGCTTCAATGCCATACAACAATCCTTCAGTAGCCTTCAACTGCTCTTAAACACTAGTAAAACTAAATGCATGCTTTTCAATCGAACGCTGCTAGCACCCGCCCACCCGACTAGAATCACCACTCTCGACGGGTCTGACCTAGAGTATGTGGACAACTACAAATATCTAGGTGTCTGGTTAGACTGTAAACTCAACTTCCAGACTCACATAAAGAATCTCCAATCCAAAGTTAAATCTAGAATCGGCTTCCTATTTCGCAACAAAGTCTCCTTCACTCATGCTGCCAAACATGCCCTCGTAAAACTTACTATCCTACTGATCCTTGACTTCGGCGATGTCATTTACAAAATAGCCTCCAACACTCTACTCAGCAAATTGGATGTAGTCTATCACAGTGCCATCCGTTTTGTCTCCAAAGCCCCATACACTACCCACCACTGTGACCTGTACGCTCTTGTTGGCTGGTCCTCACTACATGTTCGTCGTCAAACCCACTGGCTCCAGGCCATCTATAAATCACTGCTAGGCAAATCCCCGCCTTATCTTAGCTCATTGGTCACCATAGCAGCACCCACCCGTAGTCTGCGCTCCAGCAGGTATATCTCTCTGGTCATTCCCAAAGCCAACACCTCCTTTGGCCGCCATTCCTTCCAGTTCTCTGCTGCCAATGACTGGAACGAATTGCAAAAATCTCTGAAGCTGGAGACTCTTATCTCCCTCAATAACTTTAAGCATCAGTTGTCAGAGCACCTTACCGATCACTGCACCTGTACACAGCCCATCTGAAATTAGCCCACCCAACTACCTCATCCCTATATTGTTATTTATTTTGCTCTTTTGCACATAATCTCTTGCACATCTAGCATTCCAGTGTTAATACTATTGTAATTATTCTGCACTATAGCCTATTTATTGCCTTACCTCCATAACTTGCTTCATTTGCACACACTGTATATATATTTTCTGTTGTATTTCTGACTTTATGTTTTTTACCCCATATGTAACTCTGTGTTGTTTTTTATTGCACTACTTTGCTTTATCTTGGCCAGGTCGCAGTTGTAAATGAGAACCTGTTCTCAACTGGCTTACCTGGTTAAATAAAGGTGAAATAAAAATAATAAAATAAAAACATACATCGCCAGGCACTCCACACCATCTGCGATGCTCTCAAAGTAACTACTCCCAGTTCATAGAGCAAGTGACGTCACCAAATGAAAATCGCAGTAGCTTTCACCTCAGCAAAAAACTCTCTCTCCCTTTGATTCCCTATTGAATGAGTTAGTTTTTCTATTTAACCCCAAAACACGCTACAAATAGTCCATTCAACATTACCAAACTAAATACTCAGTAGCATCCGGTCACCACCCACACCAGCCGTTGACTTCGCCTCATGCCTCCGAAATGCCAAATAAACCATAATAGTTCAATGGAGCCCCCTATTGGCTATCCCCTACCTATACATTACTTCCATAACCACATTAGTTATGGTCCGATTAGCCATTAAACCTTATCACATGATCAAACAACGCCACAACCTTAAACTCATATGGGGCGGCAGGCAGCTTAGTGATCAATAGCGCCGCGCCAACAACCGAGAGGTCGTTGGTTCCAATCCCCGAGCCGACCAGGCGAAAAATCTGCCGATGTGCCCTCGAGCAAGGCACTCAATCCCAATCGCTCCTGCAAGTCGCTCTGGACAAGAGCGTCTGCCATATCACCAAAAATGCAAATGTAAATATTCTCTACTTTCTCACCCATGACGTACGTCTACGTTCGGGTGAGCAAGTTCAGAATATCCATCGTCAGAAACCCACAGGCACCTCTCAAATAATCACCCCGTGGTGTTCCCAACCAACTCCCAGTCTTTCCTGGCTCCAAAAGCCACACTTTCGCTCTCTCCAGCCCCTCCCCTCGCAACTCTCTCTCTTTCCGTGTCCAGTGGGAGTAGGCTCTTAAGGAGCTGTTTCTCGTTTTAGTGTTTCCAATATTCTGTCATTATTTAAAGTACTTTAATCTATTTATTTAAATCAAATTATTCCCACCTAATTAGTTAAAGGGTGCATATTTATATTTCAACGATAAACCTAATTATTTCAGTCTAATTGTTTAACCAGTATTTTGCAGGGTCAAACATCAATAACGGGTTATATGATTTTATGCAACCACAAACCCAACAGTTATCCCCAAATTATACAGTTTTGACAGGCACAGACGTCTTTGATTCCCAATTAGTTTTCTATCAAGGTATGCAGGTTTATCATTCACACGTCACCCCTGTCTTAAAGAATTTTAAGTGTCTCCTTTGAACCTAGTCATATCTAGTCTGAACTGATATGTGCCATAGCGTCGCACTGCCTATTTATTTAAAGTACCTCCTATGGGTGTCTTTCGTTAACGTTTGCACAATTTAAACTTTATTTCCTAATTGTAATTCTCATTATTTACTGTTTTAAAATATTGTTTGTATTCTCAGCCAAAATGGTACACAGTTATTACACAGTTAAACGTAGTATACAGTTATCACACAGCAAAAATAATACACAGTTATCACACTCACTCACAATACACAGTCATAATCCTATCACACAGTCATAAATGACACACTTACACTCGACACACAATCGTAATTCTTTGTCACACAACTAAAGTTTCTTAGGACACACAGATAACAAAGGTATACAATGGGGCACACAGCCTCCTCTACTATGGGGCACACAGCCACCTCTACTATGGGGCACACAGCCACCTCTACTATGGGGCACACAGCCACCTCTACTATGGGGCACACAGCCACCTCTACTATGGGGCACACAGCCACCTCTACTATGGGGCACACAGCCACCTCTACTATGGGGCACACAGCCACCTCTACTATGGGGCACACAGCCACCTCTACTATGGGGCACACAGCCACCTCTACTATGGGGCACACAGCCACCTCTACTATGGGGCACACAGCCACCTCTACTATGGGGCACACAGCCACCTCTACTATGGGGCACACATCCACCTCTACTATGGGGCACACAGCCACCTCTACTATTCCATGGGTTTAACCATCAGAATTATCAAACATTTGCAAAGTATATTATGAAATCGAAATAGTATACTGTAATCGTTATTTATAGTACAATAGGGTTCACTTACATCAAACAGTTGTTTCACAAAATTAATTTGGATGAAGCCAATATGCAGAACTTTAGTTATATAAACAATAGGGGTCTGCTTACCTGTGTTTTTAGAAGCCCGGGCACTTTGTGAAACACACAGTTCGACGACAGTGATGTCCAATAGGCTGGGTGAATCCCAGTGATGTCCAATAGGCTGGGTGAATCACAGTGATGTCCAATAGGCTGGGTGAATCCCAGTGATGTCCAATAGGCTGGGTGAATCCCAGTGATGTCCAATAGGCTGGGTGAATCCCAGTGATGTCCAATAGGCTGGGTGAATCCCAGTGATGTCCAATAGGCTGGGTGAATCCCAGTGATGTCCAATAGGCTGGATGGATCCCAGTGATGTCCAATAGGCTGGATGAATCCCAGTGATGTCCAATAGGCTGGGTGAATCCCAGTGATGTCCAATAGGCTGGATGAATCCCAGTGATGTCCAATAGGCTGGATGAATCCCAGTGATGTCCAATAGGCTGGGTGAATCCCAGTGATGTCCAATAGGCTGGATGAATCCCAGTGATGTCCAATAGGCTGGGTGAATCCCAGTGATGTCCAATAGGCTGGATGAATCCCAGTGATGTCCAATAGGCTGGATGAATCCCAGTGATGTCTAATAGGCTGGGTGAATCCCAGTGATGTCCAATAGGCTGGATGAATCCCAGCGAAGTTCCGCTACCAGATCACAGTCGGAGGTCACCAATTGTTAGAAATTGCGTAATTCAAATCTGGTATTGGAATAAGAGAAAACATAATCAAGAGATATTCAATCCAAGCTACATTTATTATATGCAAAATGTATGTATGATAAGTATGAAGGTTCGTATACGGGCTCACTGAAAAACCACGCAGGGCAGACAGAGAACTAAACCATTGTTTACAGGTTCTTTCTCAAATACTCTGACAGAGAGTTCCCACCTCTTCTGTTGGCCAATCAGAGTAAAGGGCTGAGTGTGGTTTAGACTTTACTCAGCCAATCCGTTGGCGCACGGGTTAGTCCCAAACCCTCGGCGCTCAATTTGTTGCACACTGTTGCCAGGCATAAGTTTATCATAACAACCTGTGGAGTTAGCACTTTTTTTGCAGTACCCATGTCCTTGGAAGGTTCACAGATCACAAAGAAGCAGTGTTCGTATCTGTGAGAAATACAAGTCTTATCTATAAGAAATACACGTTTTATCTCATCCTAGCCCCTAACGTTCCTCACATGAATCACAGCCTGTTATGTGAAACAATTTATATCAGTATAGTTCAAACCTATGCTCCTCATTAATGCATTCCTTCTAAGCCAGGGGTGTCAAACGTACGGCCCGCGGGCCGGATCAGGCCCGCAAACGGGTTTAATCCGGCCCGCGAGATGATTAAAAAAAAAAAAGTATAAAAATGCGCTGCAATTTTTCAATAAAATAAACTGCTGTTCCAATTGCGTCCATTGGATGGCGCAATAGCAATTGTGTTAAGCAAGCAAACTGTTTATACCGGGGCAGAGCAAGTAGGTCAAGCACGTGCAGCCAATGAGCTACTTTGTTTTGCCCGCAATATTTATTACGGCTTCTACTTTTAACATTATGTGCTTTGGCACCCTCATTGCCCCAATATGTCTCTGTCAAAAAAGAGAAAAGTGGACGCAGAGTGCAGAGTGTTCCAAGAAAAATGGTCATCCTATTTAATCACGGAATTGAATGGGAAAGCTGTATGTTTGGTGTGATCAGAGCATGTTGCAGTGCTGAAAGAATATAACCTTCGTCGCCACTATGTGAGTCTTCATGCCGACAAATATGACAACTTTCAAGGACAGCGGAGATGAGAGAAGGTGAATGAACTGTTGGCGGGTCTGAAGAAACAGCAGTCTGTGTTTACTCACAGCCGAGACATCAGTGACGCTGCAGTGAAAGCTAGCTACCTCATTGCTAACGAAATCGCAGTGGCTTCAAAACCATTTAGTGAGGGTGAATTTGTAAAAACATGCATGATGAAGGCAGCGGAGATTGTGTGCCCTGAAAAGCGGAAGGCTTTTGCAATTATCAGCCTGACAAGAAACACAGTTGCAGACAGGATTTCCGATCTTTCAGTGGATTTGGACAGCCAGTTGAAGCAAAAAGTAAAGTCATTTATTGCGTTTTCGGTTGCAATTGATGAAAGCACTGACATTACAGATGTTGCACAACTGGCCATTTTTTCATCCGCGGAGTTGATGACACATTGACCGTCACCGAGGAGTTCGTGGAGTTGGTGCCGATGACAGATACAACGACAGCAGCTGATATTTTTACCGCACTCGTCGGCGCGCTGGACAGGGTCGGAGTGGACTGGTCCCGCGCTGTCAGCCTGGCTACAGATGGTGCGCCCTCAATGATCGGGAAAAAAGCAGGCGTTGTGACAAAGTTCAGAGAGAAAGTGCAATCTGCAAATGGAGGACGTGATTTTTTGACTTTTCACTGTATTTTGCACCAGGAGGCTTTGTGTTGCAAGTCATTAAAGATGGATAACATCATGAAGGTGGTCATCCAAACTGTTAATTTCATCCGATCCAGAAGCCTGAATCACCGTCAGTTTGACAGCCTTCTCAGAGAGAAAGACCACATCTATGGCCTGCCATACCACACTGAGGTAAGATGGTTAAGCCGAGGTGCTGTGCTGAGGCGTTTCTTTGATTTACGAGAAGAAATTGAACAGTTCATGGAAGAAAAGGGCAAACCAGTGTTAGAATTTCATTCCGCAGAATGGATGCCGGACCTTGCATTTATGGTGGATGTTACAGAGCACCTGAATAACTTGAACAAACAGCTGCAAGGGCGCAACAAAGTTGTCACGCAGTATTATGACAGCATACGTTCTTTCAAGTTGAAGCTGTCATTGTGGGAGACGCAACTTGCCGGTGGTGATGCAGCTCACTTCCCCTGTCTGAAAAATGTGTGCGCGACCCAACATGTGGCAGACATGAAGCGGTTCAAAGATAAAATAACTGGACTGTTACGGGAGTTTGAGCAACGCTTTCAGATTTATGTTTATATGTTTTTATGTTGATGTGCTATTGTTTTTAATTGATTTTATTTTATTTGTATATTTAACCTATTCTTGACTCTGTGGTTCTTGCACTTGTTTGGGGAACAGGATTTCATTATTTGTATCTACATTTCTGCCTGAGAAATGACACCCTGATATAGTTCTGTGATCTGTGATATACTTCTGTGAATCACTGAGGCATTGTGTGTTTGTGTGTTCTTTTTCCTCAGAACTTTCAAATAACTTGAGGTGTTTTATGATTAATAGTGATGTTGTGCTTTTGGACACTGTCCTCAGGCTCCAGCTTTATGTTTATATGTTTTTATGTTGATGTGCTATTGTTTTTAATTGATTTTATTTTATTTATATATTTAACCTATTCTTGACTCTGTGGTTCTTGCACTTGTTTGGGGAACAGGATTTCATTATTTGTATCTACATTTCTGCCTGAGAAATGACACCCTGATATAGTTCTGTGATCTGTGAAACATTTCTGGTAATCACTGAGGCATTGTGTGTTTGTGTGTTCTTTTTCTTTAGAATTTTCAAATAAACTTGACGTGTTTTATGATTAATAGTGATGTTGTGCTTGTACTATTTTGGACACACTGTCCTCAGGCTCCAGCTTTATGTTGTATGTTGATCGTATTAAAACAAAGAAAACAATCTGAAGTTGTTGTTTTTAAGTTATATATACCATGATTTTTCCGGTCCGGCCCACTTGGGAATAGATTTTCCTCCATGTGGCCCCTGAGCTAAAATGAGTTTGACACCCCTGTTCTAAGCTATTCATCACTTCAATCCAATTATTAGAAAATAGAACCCAACAGAATGAAAGTGAAATTAACGTTAAGTGAGAGCTCTGACCGCCCTCCAGTGGTCAGCTCATCGTATTACATGTTCGGTAGCCCTTGCTGAGACCGTTTAATACGGTTTCACCCGTTATGGTATGGTATGGATTCGAGTCCATCAGCAGACCTTAACACACAATGACAAGGCACTCTAACCTGTACGGGGGATTGGTGTATATTCCCGGATAAACTTCTCTGCGTCCAAAACCGAGGAGAGCCAAATCTTCTCTCCGGAAGGCGGGGTAATTCTTAGTCATGCAGGGAAGAGCAAGGCTGGGCGAAGATGGAGTTTTTAGAGTTTGGTCATGACATCGCTGTAGCCAGCGCGGTGCTTTGCCACATCGGGCGCATAGTCCTCATAGACACGAAAGGGGTGCCCTTTATGTAACAGGTTGCCCCTCATTCGAGCCTCGCGCAGGATAAGATAGTTGCAAATTGCGCCGGAGAAGATGGCTGCCGTTTTACAGCCCTGTAACCAATTGTACTATTATGTGTGTTTTTCCGCGTTATTTGTAATTTATTTTGTACATAATGTTTCTGCCATTGTCTCTTATAACCAAAAAGAGCTTCTGGATATCAGGACAGCGATTACTCACCTCGTATTGGACGAATATTTTTTCTTCAACGAGGCGGCCGCGAAGGATATCATACAGACACCCGACAAGGCCCAAATCCCCGTCATTCGCGTGAGGAAGAGACGGAGATATCGTGGACGTAGATCGGGGTGCCTTGTAAGGATCCGACGGCGAGCGAGTAAACTGCCTCTTCCATCAATCCTATTAGCCAACGTTCAATCATTTGAAAATAAATTGGATGACTTAAGATTACGGTTATCCTACCAACGGGACATTAAAAACTGTAATATCTTATGTTTCACCGAGTCGTGGCTGAACGACGACAATGATAACATTCAGCTAGCGGGCTATACGCTACATCGGCAGGATAGAACGGCTGACTCCGGTAAGACAAGGGGTGGTGGTCTGTGTATATTTGTAAACAACAGCTGGTGCACAAAATCAAATACTAAGGAAGTCTCGAGGTTTTGCTCGCCTGAGGTAGAGTATCTTATGATAAGCTGTAGACCACACTATTTACCAAGAGAGTTTTCATCTATATTTTTCATAGCTGTCTATTTACCACCACAAACCAATGCTGGCATTAAGATTGCACTGAATGAGTTGTACAAGGCCATAAATCAACAGGAAAACGCTCATCCAGATGCAGCGCTCCTAGTGGCCGGGGACTTTAATGCAGGGAAACTTAAATCCGTTCTACCTAATTTCTACCAGCATGTTAAATGTGCAACCAGAGGAAAAAAAAACTCTAGACCACCTTTACTCCACACACAGAGACACATACAAAGCTCTCCCTCGCCCTCCATTTGGCAAATCTCCTGAGTGGCGCAGTGGTCTAAGGCACTGCTTTGCAGTGCTAACTGTGTCACTAGAGATCCTGGTTCAAATCCAGGCTCTGTCGCAGCCGGCCGCGACCGGGAGACTCATGGACGGCGCACAATTGGCCCAGCGTCGTCCAGGGTAGGGGAGGGAATGGCCGGCAGGGATGTAGCTCAGTTGATAGAGCATGGCGTTTGCAACGCCAGGGTTGTGGGTTCGATTCCCACGGGGGGCCAGTATAAAAAAAAAATAAAATAAAAAAAATATGTATTCACTAACTGTAAGTTGCTCTGGATAAGAGCGTCTGCTAAATGACTTAAATGTAAATCTGACCATAACTCTATCCTCCTGATTCCTGCTTATAAGCAAAAACTAAAGCAGGAAGCACCAGTGACTCGGTTAATAAAAAAGTGGTCAGATGACGCAGATGCTAAGCTACAGGACTGTTTTGCTAGCACAGACTGGAACATGTTCCGGGATTCTTCAGACAGCATTGAGGAGTACACCACATCAGTCACTGGCTTCATCAATAAGTGCATCGATGATGTCGTCCCCACAGTGACCGTACGTACATACCCCAACCAGAAGCCATTGATTACAGGAAACATCCGCACTGAGCTAAAGGGTAGAGCTGCCGCTTTCAAGGAACGGGACTCTAACCCGGACGCTTATAAGAAATCCCGCTATGACCTCCGACGAACCATCAAACAGGCAAAGAGTCAATACAGGACTAAAATTGAATCGTACTACACTGGCTCTGACGCTCGTCAGATGTGGTAGGGCTTGAAAACTATTACAGACTACAAAGGGAAGCACAGCCGCGAGCTGCCCAGTGACACAAGCCTACCAGACGAGCTAAACCACTTCTATGCTCGCTTCGAGGCAAGCAACACTGAAGCATGCATGAGAGCACCAGCTGTTCCGGATGACTATGTGATCACGCTCTCCGTAGCCGATGTGAGTAAGACTTTTAAGAAGGTCAACATTCACAAGGCCGCAGGGCCAGACGGATTACCAGGACGTGTACTCCGAGCATGTGCTGACCAACTGGCAAGTGTCTTCACTGACATTTTCAACATGTCCCTGACTGAGTCTGTAATACCAACATGTTTCAAGCAGACCACCATAGTCCCCATGCCCAAGGACTCTAAGATAACCTGCCTAAATGACTACCGACCCGTAGCACTGACGTCTGTAGCCATGAAGTGCTTTGAAAGGCTGGTCATGGCTCACATCAACAGCATTATCCCAGAAACCCTAGACCCACTCCAATTTGCATACCGCCCCAACAGATCCACAGATGATGCGATCTCTATTGCACTCCACACTGCCCTTTCCCACCTGGACAAGAGGAACAACTACGTGAGAATGCTATTCATTGACTACAGCTCAGCATTCAACACCATAGTGCCCTCTAAGCTCATCACTAAGCTAAGGATCCTGGGACTAAACACCTCCCTCTGCAACTGGATCCTGGACTTCCTGACGGGCCGCCCCCAGGTGGTAAGGGTAGGTAACAACACATCTGCCACACTGATCCTCAACACGGGGGCCCCTCAGGGGTGCGTGCTCAGTCCCCTCCTGTACTATCTGTTCACCCATGACTGCATGGCCAGGCACGACTCCAACACCATCATTAAGTTTGCCGACGACACAACAGTGGTAGGCCTGATCACCGACAACGATGAGACAGCCTATAGGGAGGAGGTCAGAGATCTGGCCGTGTGGTGCCAGGACAACAACCTCTCCCTCAACGTGACCAAGACAAAGGAGATGATTGTGGACTACAGGAAAAAAAAGAGGACTGAGCACGCCCCCATTCTCATCGACAGGGCTGTAGTGGAACAGGTTGAGAGCTTCAAGTTCCTTGGTGTCCACATCACCAACGAACTATCATGGTCCAAACACACCAAGACAGTCGTGAAGAGGGCACGACAAAGCCTATTCCCCCTCAGGAGACTGAAAAGATTTGGCATGGGTCCTCAGATCCTCAAAAAATTCTACAGCTGCACCATCGAGAGCATCCTGACTGGTTGCATCACCACCTGGTATGGCAACTGCTTGGCCTCCGACCGCAAGGCACTACAGAGGGTAGTGCGTACGGCCCAGTACATCACTGGGGCAAAGCTTCCTGCCATCCAGGACCTCTATACCAGGCAGTGTCAGAGGAAGGCCCTCAAAATTGTCAAAGACTCCAGCCACCCTAGTCATAGACTGTTCTCTCTGCTACCGCACGGCAAGCGGTGAA
>LR778290.1:15264589-15302097 GCA_902810595.1 Coregonus sp. 'balchen'
ATCATAATGAAAAGGGGGCAAAAATTATAATTTTTTCATTTACATATTTAGCAGACGCTCTTATCCAGAGCGACTTACAGTTAGTGAACAATTATTTATTTTTTTATACTGGCCCCCCCGTGGGAATCGAACCCACAACCCTGGCGTTGAAAACGCCATGCTCTATCAACTGAGCTACATCCCTGCCGGCCATTCCCTCCCCTACCCTGGACAACGCTGGGCCAATTATGCGCCGCCCATGAGTCTCCCGGTCGCGGCCGGCTGCGACAGAGCCTGGATTCGAACCAGGATCTCTAGTGGCACAGTTAGCACTGCGATGCAGTGCCTTAGACCACTGCGCCACTCAGGAGTACACAATGTGGTCATATAGTTTTACATAGTATAGTTTCAGTACACACGTCATGAGAACCCATTTTCAGTACACACTTTGTATTTGTATTTTTTTAATCAACAAACAATTCCAGATACAAACCTCCAGGTCTCAATGTTATAGTTATGGTCCCTAAATGGTATGAAACACGTTTAAAACAATCAGGGGAAACGTGTTTTATGGTACAACATATCTATACAATAAGCAATTGTTCACCCCTAAATGTACATATCACGTTATTCACCCCAGTTAAAACGTGTGCTTTAGTTGTCTACCTTTATGTGTCTAAGACTGCAGGGTGGGAGATACAACCTTGAGAACAGCAGGAAGTGTGTTGGTGGTCTTTCTCTGGTCTGTAGCAGGTATGGTCTCATTCTTATCTTTTTAGTAATACACTTCACATATTTTTTATTCAATCTATAGACATTTATAAAATACTATTAAACAATTCAGCATAGAGTGTTTCTGAATGTTCGTCTGATGTGCATTGTTCACTTCCTTGTTTATATTTAGAGCTGTTCTTCACACCTCACACGTTAAAGGTGTTTGTGGTTTCAATCTGAACACAGCTCAGTGTAGGACAAAGTGCTTGTGAATGAACAGCAAAACAAGTGTGATTGTGTCAGCAGCACTGTTGCAGCATTACATGTTTGAGCTGACTTTAATGTCCTTTTGACGTATGACTGTGTTTCAGTGGTACTGGGTCAGAATGGCTGGAGTGTGACATACACCCAAGAAGAGTATCTGTGCCTTGAAGGGGTCAACAGTGAAGCTGTCCTGCTCTTACACATATCCCAGAGGTCATAAGTCACAACAACCTTCTGGTTCACTAAAAATTATGCTGAGGGGAATCCTGTGAGTCTGATTGATGACCCATACTACAAAGGTCATGTGACGTACCATAGAGATAAGAAGAATGACCAAAGGTATGTGGACACCTGCTCTTCGAAAATCTCATTCAAAAATCAAAGGGGGGGACCAACTCCATATTGAGGTCAGGGCTCTGTGCAGGCTAGTCAAGTTCTTCCACACCGATCTCGACTAACCATTTCTGTATGGACCTCGCTTTGTGCACGGGGGCATTGTCATGCTGAAACAGGAAAGGGCCTTCCCCAAACTGTTGCCACAAAGTTGGAAGCACAGAATCGTCTAGAATGTCATTGTATGCTGTAGCGTTAAGATTTCCCTTCACTGGAACTAAGGGTTCTAACCCGAATCATGAAAAACAGCCCCAGACCAATATTCTTCCTCCACCAAACGTTACAGTTGGCACTATGCATTGGGGAAGGTAGCATTCTCCTGGCATCCGCCAAACCCAGATTTGTCCGTCGGACTACCAGATAGTGACACGTGATTCATCACTCCAGAGAACGCATTTCCGCTGCTCCAGAGTCCAATGGCGGCGAGCTTTACACCACTCCATCAGACGCTTGGCAATGCGCATGGTGATCTTAGGTTTGTGTACGGCTGAACTCGATAGTGAGTGTTGGTTATTTTCACTCGGTCCCCGTTCTGTGAGCTTGTGTGGCCTACCACTTCGTGGCTGAGCAGTTGTTACTTCTAGACATTTCCACTTCACAATAACAGCACTTACAGTTGACCGGGGCAGCTCTAGCTGAAATTTGATTAACAGACTTTTTGGAAAGGTGGCATCCTATGAAGCTGCTACGTTGATAGTCACTGAGCTCTTCAGTAAGGCCATTCTACTGCCAATGTTTGACTATAGAGAGTGTCCACATACTTTTGTATATATAGTGTGACATAAATAGGCCTACATTTCTCAGCGACTAATGGATAATATTGATAACAGCTTTTTAATATTTCTAGCTCTTGGACCAGGTTTCTCCTGATGTGTTTAATAATGATTTACTTTGTATTGTTGTCAGACGTTATTGCATATTTTATATTAATTCTTATTTTATTATTATGTAATACCATATTGTTCAGTGTCATGATATCACTTGTTTTATCATCACATTTTTCATTATTACCTATTTTAGATACATTAAGTACATGTTTACCTTTGCAGTTTTTACAGTTTGGTTTAGTCTCAATACAGTATAAGCATCATGTTGTAAATAAGCTCAAAGTTTAAGATAATAAATACATTGATTATTTGCTGAACTATTAATACATTGATTCATAACTATTTCCACTCTGCTGTTGTTTCTTGTATTTCTGCCTATTGGACCCATGATGGCACCATTGAACAGATCAACACTTACATGTGCTGGTCAGCTGTTTGTTAACCGCACCTGCCCGCAATTGCTAATAACCCATCAACAACCGCCCGACTATATGTGATAAAGTGAAAATCTGAGGTCCTCACCCAACCCTAACCCGCAAATATAGAAAATGTACTATAGGCTACAGTCAAAGACGGCAGAATGATTTGTTGACAGGGGGTGCAGGATTTAGACATGTTTCTGCTTATAATTTCCGACATTTTGGTAGGCTATTTGTTAGTCAACTTGTCTATAATTTCTAAATACATGCAGTGGCGACACGTCATTCAGGGCAGCTGGGGCAGAGCGCCACCTGTTTTGTGCCCCACCTGTTTAGCTTTTTTTGTTGTTGCTTGTTTTGCATGTTATTTTGGCACTAATACGTGTCACATATCAGTTTGCAAACAATGTAAAAAAGAGAGAAAGCATTGAGTTATTAAAGCTGCATACAAACATGGTCTCTTCTTTGCTTTCTTGAGTAAGGCAGCTCCAAAATGCAGGTGTTTCAGCCTAGCTCAGTGCTTTCTGTGGTGGTGGGGCAGCCAGCGGAAAATACGGAGCGTAGGGGTTGGTAATGTTCTCTAGTTGCGCCGTGATTGGCTCAGTGTTCTGTCACTCATGGGGACACTACGTCACCGCAAAATCCACGGGTAGAGCTTGAAAATTCAAGCCCTTTGAGTGCTGACATAGAGTTACATTACAAGTGCCCATCCAAGAAGGCCCAAGGTCATTGGCCACAGACAAAATGACGTCAAATCACGTTATATCTACCGTAGCTTTGATTGGACTGATCATGTCAACATCATACTTCAAAAATCTTAGCTAGCAAGCTAGACAAGCAGTCATCATCATGCATCAATCTACTGGCAAATCCTTTTCAATCCATGTCATTTGAAGAGAAATTATACATAAAACGTATCAGTGCTCATCGGCCATTGGACATAAACATTACACAACAAGTTGTAAATCGCAAATTCAACAATGAGTGCTAAGGCGCAACTGCAGCCCCGGGTACTTTTCTGGCCCTCCCTTCTCTTTATTTTCAACTCTCCTTTCACAGCTTTTGTCTTATGGAATTAAACTTCCACAATGTCCTTTTTGCCTGCGTGGATTGAGGTTAACTTTTTCTTCCCGTTCCCAAAAGCATTATTAGGTGATTGGATGTGTAGGAGATTTGGGGCGTGTACAGTTCAGCCCTAAAGTTCAGGCTTATGCACTAATACCAGCCTCAAATAATGAAAGAAAAACCTCAATGTAGCCTGTATAAATTGCACAACAATTATACATTTATGGATTTTTTAAGGTGTTGTTTCTCTTTATTCAACCCGCCCACCACCAACCTGCCCTTCAGCCACACAATATTTTATGACCCTAAACCCGTCCGCCCCGCGGATATAACCGGATATAACCGCGGGGACTGCGGGTTATGAGTCAACTCGGCCATCACTAGACTACATGTCCCTGAGGGCTCGGTTCAAGGCCCTCTCCTCTTCTCTCTATACACCAAGTTACTCAGCTCCATCATATCCTCACATAGTCTCTCCTATCATTACTATGCAGATGACATTCAACTACTTTTCTCCCCCCCCCCCCATCTGACACCCAGGTGTCGACACGCATCTCTGCGTGCCTGGCAGATATCTCAGCTTGGATGTCGGCCCACCACCTCAAGCTCAACCTCGACAAGACGGAGCTGCTCTTCTTCCCGGGGAAGGCCTGCCTGCTCAAAGACCTCTCCATCACGTTTGACAACTCTGCTCTCTCCCTCCCTCCCCTGTAGGATCTGGGCATAGTATAGACAGGTTGCACTACCAGACCCCACCACAGGGGACATAGTATAGACAGGCTGCACTACCAGACCCCACCACAGTGGACATAGTATAGACAGGCTGCACTACCAGACCCCACCACAGGGTGGATAGTATAAACAGGCTGAACTACCAGACCCCACCACAGGGGACATAGTATAGACAGGCTGCACTACCAGACCCCACCACAGGGGACATAGTATAGACAGGCTGCACTACCAGACCCCACCACAGGGGACATAGTATAGACAGGCTGCACTACCAGACCCCACCACGGGGGGCATAGTATAGACAGGCTGCACTACCTTTTAGGACTATGCTATTGGTTCCATTGTACTTTTGGGACTATTCTATTGGTTACATTGTACTTTTAGGACAATGCTATTGGTTCCATTGTACTTTTAGGACAACGCTATTGTTTCCATTGTACTTTTGGGACTATGCTATTGGTTCCATTGTACTTTTGGGACAATGCTATTGATTTCCATTGTACTTTTAGGACAAAACTATTGGTTCCATTGTATGAAAATGTATGCACTCACTAACTGTAAGTCGCTCTGGATAAGAGCGTCTGCTAAATGACTAAAATGTAAATGTAAATGTATGTATTTGGACTCTGCCTGCTGTTTGTCCTCCTGTCCAGGGGGGGGGGGGGGGGGGAGCTGGAGAGCATCAGGCTGGTGATCAGGTACCCAGACCGCTGGATGCAGAGAACCCCTCCCTCTCCTCAGAGGACCAACCCTATAGGCCTCAACACTTCCTCAGCCTCCCAATACGCCTCCACAGGGTAAGGACGTCCGTCTGTCTGTCAAAACATCCACTATCATTTATAAACATATATAAGCATTTTTATTTTATTTTTTTTTATTTTTTTTTGAGAACTCTGTTTATTAAGTTTTACACACACACAGACAAGACAAAGCAATATAAATAATATACTCAACTAGACAAAAATACAAATAATACATATAAAAAAAAATAATAACTTTAAAGATACCATACTTTAGACAAGTTAAACACACCAGGCAGAAGGCTACAAAAGGTTAAAGGGCAATCTATAGTATAGGGACAGAGCAAATACCTCACCATTGTTCCTGTAAACAGTTAAGGGATGGGGTGGAGAAATGCAACCACTCACAGACAGTCAAGGCCACAGACCAATCATCCACTGGACCAAAAATAAAAAGTTACAATGCTTTAAAAATAAAAAATGAATATTGATAATTTTATGTAGGCGTGAACAGAATTTTAAAAATTAAAATAACTGGGAAAAACAAGCTCACACCTTAGTCTCTGCCCGGGCGAGATGAACAGGGCATCCGCAGGTCACAATCAATAAGGACATCAACCTTAATGCCCCCCACCCCCACCCCAGAAAAAAAACACAGAGAAATGCTCATCCAACCCCTAAGTCACAGGGAGGTCAAATACAGACTTATTTTGGTTTTAATAGGAATGCTATCAGAGGATGGACTGTTTAAAGTAAGACCGGAATGGAGCCCAAGCCTCATTAAACAGTTTGGGGTTCCCACGTGAATTGAATTTAATTTTTTCTAGTTTCAGAGAGCACAACACATCTCTCACCCAATATTTATAAGATGGGGGAGCTGCCATCTTCCAGTTCTGTAGTATTAGCCGTCTAGCTAAAAGAGTTGTATAAGCAACAGTGTCCGACTGGATTCTTGACAGGGGGGTGCTTATGGGCAGTACTCCAAAAAGGGCTGTAAGGGGAGAGGGATCTATAACAGTGTTATATATATCAGAGAAACATTTAAATATTAATTCCCAGAAACCTGACAGTTTATGACAGCCCCAGAACATATGCAACAGTGTGGCCGGTTCAATTTTACATCTGACACAGGTAGGATCAAAATCAGAGAATATTCTTCCAAGTCTGGCCCCAGACCAGTGGATACGGTGAACCACCTTGAATTGAATGAGGCTGTGTCTAGTGCTAAAAGAGGACGAATGCACCCTGCGCAGCACAGATTCCCAGGTGTCTTCCCCAAGTTCCTCCCCCAAATCCTTTTCCCATCGAGTCTTTAAAGGCACCAAAGAAGGGTTCTGTAAGTCATGAATGATTGCATATACATCTGAAATTGCGCCCCTAGGAAGCTTGTTCAGCTCCAGGATGCTCTCTATAGCTGTATTCACAGGCCTATGGGGAAATTCAGGTGTGTTAGCTCTGACAAAGTTCCTAGTCTGGAGATAGCGGAAAAAGTGGGATTGGGGGAGGTTGAACCTTTCCTGTAGCTGAGCAAAAGAGGCAAATGTATCATCAAAGAATAATTGGGCTAGTGAGGAGAGGCCTAGTGAGTGCCAGATGTCAAAAGCCCCATCATTCAAAGATGGAGGAAATAAAATGTTCTGATTGATTGGGCCTGATAGAGAAAAGCCTCGGAGGCCAAAGGCTAAGCGGAACTGATTCCAAATTTTAAGAGACTGCTTTACAATTGGGTTGACACACCTTTTGCCAAGGGACACTGGGAGAGACGAGCACAACACAGAAGAAAGTGCAGCAGGTTTACACGATTCAGACTCCATCTGGACCCAGATTGGTCTAGGGCCAGTAGGATCAGTCTGCAGCCAGTACAGAAGGGCTCTGAAATTTGCAGCCCAATAGTATGTCTGAAAATTTGGTAGAGCTAAACCCCCCAATGACTTAGGCTTCTGTAAATGTTTTCTACCAATCCGTGGTACCTTGCCATCCCAAATAAAATGCATGAATGTTTGATCCAGTGAAATAAAAAAAGATTTTGGAATAAAAATGGGTAGACATTGAAATAAATATAGAAATTTGGGCAACACACTCATTTTAATGACATTAATCCTTCCGATAAGAGAAAGAGGTAGCGCTTTCCAAAAAGCAAAAGATTGTTTCAAACTGTCTGCTAGAGCAACCAAGTTTTCCTGAAACAGATTTGAATATTTCCTTGTCACTTTGACTCCCAAGTAGGTGAATTGATCCCGGACAATCCTAAACTGAGAGCTTGTAAAAGAGCACTTTAAAGCAGCCTTGTTTACAGGAAAAAGCTCACTCTTGCCTAGATTCAGCTTGTACCCTGAGATTGATCCAAACTTTTTAAGAACAGATAAGGCGCGTGGCAATGAGGTATCAGGGTTAGAGATAAACAAAAGGAGGTCATCCGCATATAGCGAGACTTTCTGCTCTGAGCCCGTCCGGATTATTCCTTGAATGGCATCATTAGAGCGTAATGCAATGGCGAGAGGTTCGATTGCCAAAGCAAACAACAAGGGGGAGAGTGGACAGCCCTGTCTGGATCCGCGGTTAAACATATATAAGCATTTATAATGAGTTAATAATGGGTTATTCTGAAGTTTTACCAATGAACTCATATCATAACTTTTGACACAGAGAAAATGACAGACAAATGCCGGATTGTGCAGGCGGGAGCACAGGCATGCGGGGGCAGGTGTTTTCATGTGTCCTCTATAGAGATAGATAGAGGACTCTAGTGCCCATAAGCCAGTTTTAGCATGGGCAGCACCATTGATCTCTCTCTCTCTCTCTCTCTCTCTCTCTCTCTCTCTCTCTCTCTCTCTCTCTCTCTCTCTCTCTCTCTCTCTCTCTCCAACCACCCTGACCACCCTGACAACTCTGACCACCCTTACAGAGGGAGGAAGAGGAGGACGAAGAACAGAATAATGAATATTAAGATTGAGGAAGACGAGGAGGGACCGTGTACCTACTTTAAAAGGGAACAGGAGACTTGGATAGAATGGGGGTGTTGGGGGTGTCACCCCTTTTGTAGTCCTCTGACACACAGCACAGACAGAACACTGGACATAAAGTATGAGTGTGTGAAGTGCTCCTCTGATTTCCTTCCCCCTTCTATCCCTCGGCCTGAGCTGTGAAACATGTCATCGTTGATGTCAGATGATGGAGATGATGTCATCATTAGAACCTTGAGGGGGTCGTTTCCCAGGCAACCACCTTTACTATAACCATGTTGTAGACACTAAAGGGGATCATTGTAGGGTCTGACCTGCAATGACCCCTTCCCCCCCTCTCCCCATTGATGAAATAGTTTTGTGGAAAATGTAAATCCTTCGCCCGGTTCTCTGGCTCCTGGCAAAGATTTCAGCTTCACCTCTTCCTCTCTGCCCCTGGCCCCTGGCCCCAGCCCTTTCTGACTGCGTCCTGATTCTTCAACCTTCCCGAAGTGTGCACTTGAATACGTTTGCTGTACAAGACCTCTCCCCTTCAATCTGTAAGTATTCTTGATGATATCTTGAAATATAGTTATTAAAAATGAATAAAAAATCCCATTAATCATGTACTTGAGGGTATGTCTTAATGTATCCTTTAACATTAAGTTTTTTTTTAGATGTGTTTTAGCTCTTATATCAGGGCCTGTGATTTAGCTGTTACAGTGCATTCGGAAAATATTCAGATCCCTTGACTTTTTCCACATTTTGTTACGTTATAGCCTTATTCTAAAATGGATTACCAAGAACCAGATGGTCATTCTGACAGACCTCCAGAGTTCCTCTGTGGAGATGGGAGAACCTTCCAGAAGGACAACCATCTCTGCAGCACTCAACCAATCAGGCCTTTATGGTAGAGTGGCCAGACGGAAGCCACTCCTCAGTAAAAGGCACATGACAGCCCGCTTGGAGTTTGCCAAAAGGCACCGAAAGACTCTCAGATCATGAGAAATAAGATTCTTTGGTCTGATGAAACCAAGATTGAACTCTTTGGCCTGAATGCCAAGCGTCACGTCTGGAGGAAACCTGGCACCATCCCTACGGTGAAGCATGGTGGTGGCAGCATCATGGTGTGGGCATGTTTTTCAGCGGCAGGGACAGGGAGACTAGGCAGGATTGAGGGAAAGATGAACGGAGCAAAGTACAGAGAGATTCTTGATGAAAACCCGCTCCAGAGTGCTTAGGACCTCAGACTGGGGCAAAGGTTCACCTTCCAACAGGACAACGACCCTAAGCACAAAGCCAACACAACACAGGAGTGGTTTCGGGACAAGTCTCTGAATGTCCATTAGGGCCTGTGTTTTAGCTGTTACATCAGGGCCTGTGTTTTAGCTGTTACATCAGGGCCTGTGTTTTAGCTGTTACATCAGGGCCTGTGTTTTAGCTGTGATATCAGGACCTGTGTTTTAGCTGTTACATCAGGGCCTGTGTTTTAGCTGTGATATCAGGATCTGTGTTGTTTTTTGCTGTTCTGCCTGTGCCTATGGAACCCTGACCTGTTCACCAGATGCGTAAAGAAATTTGGGCACAACATTTCAGCGAAATAAGCTTTTTGTGCGTATGGGAAATTTCTTGGATATTTTATTTCAGCTCATGAAACATGGGACATTTATATTTTTGTTCACTGTAATACGTTTTCCGGTGGTTATTATGTTGTCAGTTGAGCAAAACTTTTTTTAAAGAATAACATATAACTTCAATCGTTCATGTAATACATTACCCAAATCAATGTTTTTATGTACCATTATGTACCCGGCATGAGACACATGGCTATACCATTTTGACTGAGTCTGAAGGATGGTCCAATTTTATCCAGAGTTTAACAAGAAAATGACAGTTAACATTTTATCATTAGTTGATCATTATTGGATCAAAATGGATCTATTTTCATACATTCTGAGTAAGCCTGCAGTTACAACGGTTTTGACAGAGTTTGGTGAAGGCACATGAGGCAAAGGGTAAGATTGCAACACAAGAAACCTCTCTTCCTGTGGTTGTTCTTGCTGTCTTCTTCAAAACGAACACCGTTGAGTAACACATTGAGACGTCAAACTGTCAAACACATTTTCCTTATTCAGTTAATCAGTCTGAAATGTGTACCATAGGCATATTTTATGTATTACTGGTGATTGACATAAATGACTTGTCAAAATAGCATGCAGCAATCAAACATTCATAATAATGGTTCTCATCAACAGGCCCTTGGTCAGCCATGATGATAACGTGATAAAATAATGTCACATATTCCCTCAGGACCACATCATATGAAGGGGGTAGACATTACACCTTTATGAAACCAGTCATAACCCCTTCATTAGTGTTGCAGTATCATTCACCACAACTGTCATAGCACATGTATTCAACATCATCCACAAGGAATTTTCCAAATGAAAGTCCCTTCGAATAGCTCTTTATTTATCAGTACAACAGAAATGAGTATTACTACTGTCATAGCACCCAACCCCCCTGACACGCTATGTACGCAACAGTCTGGGAACACTGGGTAAGCCTCAGAGCATTACCCAGGTAGCATTAGCAATTTAGCCGTTTATTTGCCTTGTACATGGCTACAATGGCAGAAGGGGTGGGAACCACACCTGGGTGTAAATAGTGTATTTCATATACTTGAACTAGCTGTACTTAAAGATTGAGCTTGTTTGGCACAATGGAACTAACGGGACAGTCCCAAAAGTGCAAAAAACATAAATCTGGCACTCCAGGCAGGCTCAAGCAAACGCTCAAAATATTTGAACGATTTAAAATACTATTTGAACCCAGGTCTGGATAACACCAGTGCAATTGGTGTCATTTTAACATCTTAATGGATGTGTTCTGACCATAGTCCCCTCCCTCCTTTCCTCTCGTCCTCAGGTTCCCCTGTCCCTCTCTCTGGGTGGGGAACGTTACCGTGGACCTCACTGAGAAACACATATGGGACCTCTTCAAAACGTACGAACACCATGCCCCATTTCTATCTGTTTTAGTTCTGTATCTACAACTCTATTTATATGTATATCTATCTCCACGTTCACTGCTTAGGCTTCTCTTGCTGTGACTTTCTTTGTTTCTTACATGATGTGGTGTGATAATCATCAAGTAACATAACATTAACACTTGAAATGGTTAACACAAAATGGCCGCCGGTCCACCATTCTAATCCAATGACATTTATGGAAAGGGAATCATCATTCTTTTACATTCTAATTCTATGTTCTGTACTGCAGGTGTGGGGAGATAGAGAGTATCAGAGTTCTACATGAGAGATTATGTGCCTTCATCAACTTCAAGAATGCCAACATGGCCGCTCTCGCCTTGGAGAGGCTCCAGGTGAGTGATGGGATGAAACATAATGCTGTCAAAATGCCTTCAACTATGTGAGATGTGCATTCAATTATTTCGTTTGTACTTTTGTGACTGTGCTATTGGTTCCATTGTACTTTTGTGACTTTAATTTTGATTCCATTATACTTTTGTGACTATGCTATTGATTGTATTGTACTTTTGGGACTATGTTATTGGTTCCATTGTACTTTTGTGACTATAATTATGGTTCCATTATACTTTTGTGACTATGCTATTGGTTCCATTGTATTTTTGGCACTGAACAGTATATACTTCCATAATTTTGTCTTGTGTGGCCTGTGGGCGTCCTAGAGCAAAACAACAGACATGTTCGTGAGAGTCTCATCTTTCCACACATTATTGTGTAGACCAAATTGTTTGGATGCTACAGATCGACTGTACCGACTTCAGACGAGTCCCAAGTCGCTTGAGGGGGTCGTAGTGCAAAATGTTATGAGAAGACCAATTTTCGGGATGTCTCATGGTCTGACAAACACCGCTCTAGCTCTGTCACCTTTCACCACAGATGTGTAAGTGCAAAATAGGTGGACGCGGTGGATTGAGACGCATTAAAGGCAAAAAAACAGATATCTCTACCATAAACTGACAATTTTGTATGGCAATTTTTGGATAATGCTAATTTGATTTCAGTGGGTCATGGACATCAACCTTTGGGGGTTAACATGGTTCTGTATTAAATAAAAGTGGAAATGGGGGACATTTTGTCCATTTTAGAAATGTAGGGCTCACTCTAATACAGTAACCTTCATTTTCTGACATGCAGTTCTGGTCCTCATGCATGTTAATGTCTTATAGAGGAAGGAGAGGACAGTTCTGTATCAGCTACTTGTGTCCTGACTACTTTAAATATGTGTCAACCACAGAACTGACACTTACTAGCAGTTCCCACACACTGCCAGTTAGTTGACACACTGTACAATACCTCTCCCCTTCACTTCAAGCTGTAAGTACATTTGACAATATCTTGAAATATAGTTTTTGGTTATTTGTTTTTAGCCATAAGTCATATACTTGACGGAAATGTATCATTTTACTTTTTGTTATGTTTTGAGCTATGTTTTGGTTGTTACATCAGGGACAGTATTCATAAAGTGTCTCAGTGTAGGAGTGTTGATCTACATAGGGATGAGATGATTAACCAGGGTGGAAAATACATAAAACAAACTTTGTAACACTGCAGTGTGTGTGTGTGTGTGTGTGTGTGCGCGCGCCCATGTGTGTGTGTGTGTGTGTGTGTGTGTGTGTGTGTGTGTGTGTGCGGGGAATTTGTACATTGTTAGACATTACCGCCTTGTTGACCTGATAGCCAGCGAGGTGAGACAAGTAGTCTCATCAACAGTACACATGCATAAACATTCTTGTGTAAGGGAAGCTGGTTTGAGGTTGATGATGATGTGTTTTCCTGTGTGCCAAATACGCCAGATATTGTTGATGTGTGGGGGGCCAGGGGGAGGTGCTGATTTTGGAAGTGGGCTTCTCATTTGACGGCTACATGGAGCAGGCCTTTGCAGAGAAGCTGCTTAAATACCAGCCCCTCGTGGCACAGATGGACAGCCTCGGGTGGAGGTGCTAGCTGGTGGTGCTGATATTTGTCAGTCTCGGCCGCTCAAACAGGCTTGCAGTGCTTGGCCTCCAGATTGTGGGCCTGACAAAAACTAGGGCAAAGCATTTGGCTAGGTACTGCTCTGTTTCAGCTGTCATGGGCAGCCTAGCTGTTTCGAGAAGGAGGTAATTTTGGTACCCTTGAGTGCTATGAATACAGGGACCTTTGACATGTTTGGATTATTTAAAAAAATATATGTGATTTGTGGATTCAAGTAAAGTATTTAAATTGTTTTTGGTGAAACAGTGGATTTATTTGAAAACGGCTCATTAGACTACATTTACATTTACGTCATTTAGGCAGATGCTCTTATCCAGAGCGACGTTACAAATATATATAGATACAGGCTACATATTAGACCAATCTAGGATAACAGGCCATTAACTATATAAGGATAACAGGCTACATTAAATATATAGATAACAGGCTACATTAGACAATATATGGATGGACAGGCTACATTAGACTATATATGGTCAACAAGTACAATTGTAAGTATATAGGAAACCGCTACATACAAGCGACAACAGTCAATAGATATATATGGATAACAGGCTACAAAAATTGTACAGCACATAGACGTATATCATAACAGGCTACATAGACTATATAGGGATAACAGGCTACATTAGACAATATAGGATACAGGATACATTAGACTATTATGGATAACAGGCTACATTAGACTATATATAGATAACAGGCTACATTAGACTATTGATAAAGCACTTAGACTATATTAGACGGCTACATTAGACGATATATATGGATAACCAGGCTACATTAGAACTATATAAGGGAAACCAGGCGACATTAGAACTATATATGGATAACAGGCTACATTAGACATATATGGATAACAGGCCCACATTAGACTATATATGGACCAAAAGGCTACAATTAGGACTATAATAATGGACAAAAGGCTACATTAGACCTAATGGACAACAGGCTACATTAGACTATATGGATAACAGGCTACATGAAGACTATAATGGTGGATAACAGGCTCCTTAGACTATATATGGGATAACAGGCTCATTAGACTAGATAATGGATAACAGCTACATTCGACTATATGGATAACAGGCTCCACTTAACGTATATTGGATTAACAGGCTACATTAGACTATATATGGAATAACAGGCCTACATTAAGACTATATATAGGATAACAGGCTACATTAGACTATATATGGATAACAGGCTACATTAGACCTATATATGGATAACAGTGCTACATTAGACTATATATGGACAACTAGGCTACATGAGACTATAATGGACAACAGGCTACATTAGACTATATGGGATCACAGGCCTACATAGACTATATGGGATAAACAGGCTACATTAGACTCTACAGTCAATACAGCATCACTATGGTGATGATTATGACACTGATGCCTCTGCCAGCTAAGGCTATTACCGGTACTCTACAACAGAGGAGGCTGGTGGGCAGAGATATAGGAGGACGGGCTCATTTTAATGGCTGGAGTGGAATGAATGGAACGGTATCCATTCATTCTATTCCTGCCAACATTACAATGAGCCTGTCCTCCTATATATTTGGCCACCAGCCTCCTCTACTTTACACAAAGTCCAACAGTGTAACAGAATATAACAGTGGCATATTGTACTACAACAGACCTCAGTGTGTGTGCTTAAATGTGATTTGTCAAGTAGACAGTGTTGTGTTCCACCATTCTATCTAATGTATTTCCAGTTTGTAATGTTGTTATTAGACCAACATTATAGAGGACATTATTATTAGGAGGCTGCAGTAATGTTGAGATGCAGTAGGGTGAGCTCTAGTCTAAACCACTGGAACCTTCAGTAGCACTTTGATGCAGCTGATGAGGAGTGATGGTCATGAGTGTTTAAATGGAATGGGTTCTAATTGAATGACATCATGGAACTTTGACCTGTATATACAGAACTCAGAAGGGCAAGGCAACACATTCTAAGAAATTGTTAACGTTCTAAATAGTATAGAGGGCTTGCAGTTGCGTCACAAATCACCTAGCAACCGCACCAAGCCCTCTATAGTCAACACATTGTTTAAATAGTTATCTGTGTAGTCAAAATATCACATTTGAAATGTGACACATTTAGCTTATTTTAAAGATGTAGGCCCACTCCTCAAATGAAGAAAGGCAAATAGATATGCAGACTGTTGCGTAATTTCTATGGAAATACAGTAACATCCCTTTTCTGATGTGCTGTCTGGTCGTCATGCATGTTCATGTCTTAAAGAGGAAGGAAAAGGACAGTTAAATATGTATCAACCACAGAATTCACACTAACTGACAGTAAGTTGACTCACTGTACAAGACCTCTCTCCTTCACTTCACTCTGTCAGTAAACTTGATGATATCTTGAAATATTGATTTTGTTATATGTTTTTAGTCATATATCATATATTTGAGGGTAAGACTTACAGTATCCTTTACTTTTTGTTATGTTTTGACCTGTGTTTTCGTTGTTACATCAGGGCCTTTATTCATTAAGTGTCTCAGTGTAGGAGTGCTGATCTAAGTATTGTTGTCCATTAGTTTACTCCAATTAGGGGAGGGGTGGCAGGGTTAGGGGAAAATAATAAAGAAGTAAAATATATTTAAAGGTTTTTTAATATAGAATATAAATATATATATTTACAAAAGATATATATGGGGGATTGGAAATAATGCAGACAATTACATTGACAGAAGCCACAATCTGTCTACAATATTAAAGCTCATCTACCCCAAGAAAAACAAAAGGAGTGCTGATCTAGGATCAGGTCTCCCCCTCCATATAATTATGATCTAAAAGTCAAAACTGATCCCAGATCAGCACTCCTACTCTCACTTTGTGAATACGGACCGTGGACTGTGGTTTCATGTGTTTAGTTTAGATACGTTCAGTTTATTCAATTGCATGTTTAAAAATGTATCAGTAGAGTAGAGTATGACAGTAATACCAAGATGCATTTCTGCAGAAAGGTCCCGGGTCTTAATTCAATAGGGTCAATGTTCAAGGTTCAAGGCAAGGTTCAGTTTATTTGTCATATGTATAAAAATACATTGAAATGCTGACTGACAAGTGACCTCACCATACATACAGCATTGCAGGCTGAAGATACAGTCAAAGTCTAACAGTGTGTGTGTGTGTGTGTGTGTGTGTGTGTGTGTGTGTGTGTGTGTGTGTGTGTGTGTGTGTGTGTGTGTGTGGTGTGTGTGTGTGTGTGTGTGTGTGGGTGTGTGGGTGTGTGGGTGTGGGTGGGTGTGTGGATGTGTGGGTGTGTGGGTGTGTGTGGGTGTGTGTGTTTGTGTGTGTGTGTGTGTGTGTGTGTGTGTGAGTCACTTGTGGTTTTGCATCACAGCTTGGGGATAGGAGCTATCATTGAACCTGGTGGTCAGTCTTTAGGCTGCTGTACAGCTTGACGGACCGTATAGGTTTGAACATTTATCCTCCTTTATTTGGGGTTCTGAGAATAAAACAACTTCAGAACAATCAATGTAGAAATATGTGTTTACAGTACTACAGATCTGTTCAATGTGATTGTTGTTGTTGTTGTTGTTAATGTTGATGATGACTTTATTGTATTCATTAAGAAATTGTTATTGCATCACACAACATGTCAGCTTAAATAGACAGACGTAGGCAGTCCGTTTAGTTTTATTCTGCAAAACTCCCCAGTCTTTGCCGATGGCAAGCATACCCATAACATGGTGCAGCTACCACGATGTTTGAAAATATGGAGAGTGGTACTCAGTGATGTGTTGTTTTAACATGATTTTCCACCATTTCACCTGTAGCAGGTAAGTGTTATAATTGAATGTGTGAGGAATGTGTGTGTTTAGAATCAGGCAATCACTACATTTAGGCAATCACTGAACTGATCAATTATCTCAGTTGGTCAGGTGTGGTGCCTAGTTGGAACAAAATCCTGCGGTACCTGCGGCACTCCTGGAACAGGGTTGTCTACGCTTTGCTTTAATGGATTTATTTTTTTCACCCATCTTCCAATCGGTGCCCTTCTATGCGAGGCATTAGGGAATTTGGCCCTAATGCTATTAGCCCATAGAAACCCATTGGATAACAGATTCATACATGGAAAAACTGATAGTCAAAAATTTATCTAAAGGAAGTTTGTATTAAAGTGTCTGTACTATATCTGAGAGCTATAAGAAAGAACAGGATGTATTGTTTTATTGACCCATATTTAACACCCTTTTTTCTTTGGCACATAACTACTTCTAGACAGTACTTCCATTATTATTTCTAACTGGTACCGGGCTACATCAGACAAGTCTTGTTAGGCTTGTGGGCGTCCTAGAACAAAACAACCGACATATTAAGTGTCTGTGAGAGTCTCACCTTATTACGCTCACATATTAGTGTGTAGCCCAAACTGTTCGGACGCTACAGACTGAAGTTGGCAGATCGGTATGGACTTCAGACGATTCCCGTGACGCTTGTGGGTGTCATAGAGCAAACGGAGAACATCATCGAGTTCGTGACACTGGCGTACCGTACACCCTCACAAGGGGGATATTAGCGAACAAATGCCATGGTCAAGGCTACAACGGCGCCAGTGCAACGAGTGGAGTTTACTAATCTGTTCAAAAGCTCATGTCAGACCGAGATCCTTGTAGTTCTTTATGAGTTTTAGTTTAGAAAACGATTTCTCTGCAGAAGCGATAGTTTCAGGGATGGTAAAAACAGCTTGATTGCGGTAGCAACATCAGGGAAAAAATATCAACTGTATGGGAAGCTATGGGGAGATAAATAAATTGGCAGATGCAAACGATAGTCATATTTAGCAGACAACATTTCTTGATGGCTTGAACAAAAAAAGCGGTTAGCGATTTTTTTTCATACTGGTGAACCAGCGTTTGAGTTGTGTGGATGCAATATCAACAGTCTCTTATCTCTGGTATACACTATATATACAAAAGCATGTAGACACCCCTTCAAATTAATGGATTCAGCTATTTCAGCCACAAGATAGGTAATTCCAAATTAAAAGTGAACTTGGAACAATATTTTAAAAAACACCGACCTCTACAGTATCGGTGTCCCGTAAATGGGACGGTTGAGCTAACTTGCGCTAATGTGATTAGCATGACTGTTGTAAGTAACAGCAAACTTTCAAGGACATAGACATATCTTATATGGGCAGAAAGCTTAAATTATTGTTGATCTAACTGCACTGTCCAATTTACAGTAGCTATTACAGTGAAAATATACCATGCGCTTGTTTGAGGAGAGTGCACAACAACAAAAAACGTATCATGGCAAATGGTTTGATACAGTCACCTTTGAAGGTAAATTATGTACTTACATTGGGTAATCTTGCTCTGATTTGTCATCCTAAGGGTCCCAGAGATTAAATGTAGCATAGTTTTTTCTGAGAAAATCAATTTTTATATTCAAATGTAGGAACTGGGTTCTACAGTTTGAACCCCTGCTGTGTGACACTCTGGCTCCACGGACCTTTATTCTTGAGCCAGGGGTGTTCATGTTCATTTGTTTTGGGTGTATTTCTATGTTGGGGTGTCTAGGTTGTGGTATTTCTATGTTGGGTGATTGTGCTTGTTTGTGTTCATTGACTCCCAATCGGAGGTAACGAGTGTCAGCTGTTCGGCTCGTTATCTCTGATTGGGAGCCATATTTAAGATGTAGGTTTTCTGTTGTTAGTTGTGGGTTATTGTTCCATGTTCTGTTGTTGTCGTCTATATTGGACTTCACGCATCGTCTTGTTTGTTGTTTTGTATTTACGTGCCTTACATATTAAAGTCATGTTCACTCGCAACGCTGCGCATTGGTCTCCTCCTTCAGACGATCGTGACAGAATAACCCACCAAGACCAGACCAAGCAGCGTGTACAGGAGCTGAAGGGCGATAATTGGAAACAGAGGAGCGAGAAGTGGGCGAGAATGATGGAGGCCTGGTCCACGGGGAGGAGAGACCCCCAGGAAATTTTTAGGGGGGGGCTCACGACGTCGGGGCAGCAGGTGTACGGGTTGGAGGAGTGCAGGAGGTTGGCAGATAGGGCCGCCAGGTTAAGGGGGCCACTGGTCACGAAGGGGAAGGAAGGTGTAGAGGCACGGCCAAGGGTACTGGGGTGTGTTGCCAGTCCGGTCCGGCCCGTTCCTAGTCCCGAGGTGCAGCCAGTAGTGTGTGTTCCCCGTACGGTACGGCCTGTTCCGGCCCCTCGCACTAAGTGTACGGTGCGCGTCGCCAGCCCGGTTCAGCCTGTCCCTGCACCACGTAGGATGCCTACGGTGTGCGTCGTCAGCCCAGCCCGGCCTGTCCCTGCGCCACGTAGGATGCCTACGGTGTGCGTCGCCAGCCCAGCCCGGCCTGTTCCTGTGCCACGTAGGAAGCCTACGGTGCGCGTCAGACAGCCAGAGTCTGCCGTCTGCCCAACGGGGCCTGAACTGTCCGTCTGCCCAACGCCGTCTGAACGGCCCGTCTGCCCAACGGCGCCTGAACTGCCCGTCTGCCCAACGCCGTCTGAACTGTCCGTCTGCCAAGCGCCGCAGGAGCTGCCCGTCTGCCATGAGCCTGCAAAGCCGCCCGTCTGCCATGAGCCTACAGAGCCGTCCGCCAGACCGGAGCCGCTAGAGCTCTCCGCCAGACAGGATCAGCCAGAGCCTTCCGCCAGACAGGATCAGCCAGAGCCTTCCGCCAGACAGGATCAGCCAGAGCCTTCCGCCAGACAGGATCCGCCAGAGCCAGCCAGCCAGGATCCGCCATTTAGTCCGGTACTGTCCCTTAGCCCGGTGCTGCCCCTTAGTCCGGTGCTGCCCCTTAGTCCGGTGCCGCCCCTTAATCCAGTGGGGTTTAGTTGGGGGGTGGTCATGAGGAAGGGTAGACGAAAGCGGAGGTTGACTAAGGTGGAGTGGGGACCACGACCTGGGCCTGAGCCGCCACCAGGGACAGACGCCCACCCAGACCCTCCCCTAGACTGTTTGCTGGTGCGCCCGGAGGTCGCACCTTTAGGGGGGGGTAATGTGACACTCTGGCTCCACGGACCTTTATTCTTGAGCCAGGGGTGTTCATGTTCATTTGTTTTGGGTGTATTTCTATGTTGGGGTGTCTAGGTTGTGGTATTTCTATGTTGGGTGATTGTGCTTGTTTGTGTTCATTGACTCCCAATCGGAGGTAACGAGTGTCAGCTGTTCGGCTCGTTATCTCTGATTGGGAGCCATATTTAAGATGTAGGTTTTCTGTTGTTAGTTGTGGGTTATTGTTCCATGTTCTGTTGTTGTCGTCTATATTGGACTTCACGCATCGTCTTGTTTGTTGTTTTGTATTTACGTGCCTTACATATTAAAGTCATGTTCACTCGCAACGCTGCGCATTGGTCTCCTCCTTCAGACGATCGTGACATGCTGTCTCTGGCTCCACACCCACCCAGCCCGGCCATCTAGATGTGTGAAAGTTAGTGTATAAGCTAATGATCCATCATGTATGACATTCCTGGGAGTGTGTAAACTTACATTTTGTATTACCATATCATTTTTGTATGTTCTCTATAGTTATGTACTTGAAAATGTATCAATTGACCAATTCGGCACATTTGGGCAGACTTGATACAAAATAGTCCAGTATTGCAATGCTTCACTGGATCAATCTGAAACTTTGCCTACACACTGCTGCCATCTAGTGTCCAAAATCTAAATTGCGCCTTAACTGCAATAATATATTTATCTTCCATTTCAAAGATGATGGATTTTTAAAAAAATAGAAAACGCATGTTTTTTTGTTTGTATGATCTTTTACCAGATCTAGTGTGTTATAGTCTCCTATATTAATTTCATATTTCCACAAACTTCAAAGTGTGTCCTTTCAAATGGTTTCAAGAATATGCATATCCTCGCTTCAGGTCCTGAGCTACAGGCAGTTAGATTTGGGTATGTCATTTTAGGCGAAAATAGAAAAAAAGGGTCCAATCCTTAAGAGGTTAATCACATTTTTACTCCTGAACTTATTTAGGATTGTCATAACAAAGAGGGTGAATACTTACATAATCAAGACATTTCAGTGATGTATTTTTTCATAATTTGTGAACATTTCTATAATTTTCTTTTCACTTTGACATTATGGAGTAAGTGTGTTCCAAAAGAAATCACAATGAAATCCATTTAAATCCCACTTTGTAACACACAAAACATTTAATAAATCCAACGGGTAAATAGCCTACTGATGATAGGCACTGTACCCACATACATACATACATACATACATACATACATACATACATACATACATACATACATACATACATACATACATACATACATACATACATACACACATACACACATACACACATACATACATACATATATAGTGCAATAGACTAACAGACAGACAGTATTCACATAGGCAACCATATAGCACAATACAACACAACACAATATGAGCCTGGTTCATTTTCAGTAATGAGGCCCTGTACCCCATTTACAGTTTATACTTCAATGTATCAGGTGTAGTTATTCACCAGCTATAGAGTGAGTTGTTGTTTATGTTTCTAAGACTGCAGGGTGGGTTATGCAACAATGGCCTTGAGAACAGCAGGAAGTGTGTTGGTGGTCTTTCTCTGGTCTGTAGCAGGTATGGTATCATTCTTATCTTTTAGTTGCCTGGTTTGTCAATCTACAGATATTTCTAAAAGCAAAACATTTTCATGTTCTACAAGTGACACATTTGGAATGTCCACTTCACTTTAAACGGTTTCCATTCACACTCAACCAAAGAGTATCTATGTCTCAACTCAGCAACTACGGGAACAAAGTGTTAGTGTGAGTCAAAGGACATTGAAGTTAATGTAATGTCCTTGTGATGTCTAACTGTGTTTCAGCGGTACTGGAGCAGAATGGCTGGAGTGTGACTTACACCACTCACAGTATTTGTACCTTGAAGGGGTCATCAGTGGAGCTGTCCTGCTCGTACACATATCCCAGTTGGTATAAAGTCACAACAACCTTCTGGTTCACCAAAATTGTTGCTGTGGAGAATTATGTGAGTCTGAGTGATGACCCAGACTACAAAGGTTGTGTGACGTACCATAGAGATAAGAAGAATGGCCACACCCTGACAATCACAGACCTAAGAGAGAGGGACTCAACTACGTACAAGTTCAGATTTATTACAGATCAGACCGAAGGGATCCTGGAGTCACTTTGTCTGTTACAGGTACAGTATATATAGCGCTAATCTGTTTAATTGGTTCTGGAAAATTGTCTTAATTTGTATTTAAATAATATAAATAATATGAAAGTATGCGTAAAATAGGAATGTCTGAATTGATGATTTAAGAATGTCCACTCCTGCCTCATTTGAACTAGACAACAGGTAATTGAGGGGTTTAATGTTGTTATCTACTCCAGACCTGCAGGTGATGGTGTTTCCTGCCACTGTGACAGAGGGACAGAAGGTGACACTGACCTGTAGCACCACCTGTATTCTGAGGGACAACCCCACCTACGTCTGGTACAAGAACGGACATGTAACCAACCAATCTAACAGTCTGTTCCTAAACCCAGTCAGCAGTGACGATGCAGGCAGATACTCCTGTGCTGTAAAAGGCCATGAGGTTCTCCACTCTCCTGAAAAGACTCTCACTGTCAGATGTGAGTATGTGTGATCAATCTCCAGTTGTATTCTTTTAGTAACATCTTCTCTTCTCTATTCTATCTATCTATTATTTCAATCTATGTCCAAGTTCCATGATTGTACTCATCTCACTACTGTAGTACTACACAAACACTGTATTGTTACATTATTGTCTAAGTTACACATATTTATATTAATATTTCAGTTATTTCAATCACATGTATAAGTTCCATGATGCTCCTCATGTAAAGCAATATGTATGAACAATGTTTTGTTACATATTGTCCACCAGATGGCCCAAAGAACAGCTCAGTGTCAGTCAGTCCCTCTGGGAAAATAGTGGAGGGCAGTTCAGTGACTCTGACCTGCAGCAGTGATGCCAACCCACCTGTGGACAAATACACCTGGTACAAGAAGAACGTAACCTCACCAAAAGCATCAGGACAGAGTTACAATATCACTAACATCAGCTCTGAGGACAGTGGAGAATACTACTGTGAGGCCCGGAATAAAATAACATCTAAGAACTCTATAGCTTTGATGATCATGGTAGCAGGTAAAGTTTCGTCTTCAGTACTTCAATATAAAACTACATGTTTCAAGTTAATCTGAATCATTATACTTTGGATTATTACACCTTAGTTTATAACTATACGTTGTGTTATAAGATCCCTTAACAAGTATTGCATTAATGTCCTGTATTTAACTTTATTTTTAGTTTTTTTTATCATGCCATGTACTCACATTATCCATATTATATTATAGGGAAACAAACATCAGTTATGACTGCAGCTGTAGGAATCATAGTGGTTGTTCTGGTTCTCATCCTCTGTCTCTCTGGCTTCACGTGGTTTAGGTGAGTGAATTGTATTATTTATTTTTTATTATTTAACTTTAGTAACATTGATTGATTGATTAATTCATTAATTAACAAACAGGAAGAAGTCCTCCAAATCCACCTCTGACACAAGAGACACAGCAGACGATGGACAGGTGAGACTGTTGGAATCAGAAGATGATTGTGATGTCTGTGTATTGCTTTGTGGAACATTTCTACTCCTCATATTGTCTCTCCTCTCACCCCATCAGGGAGACTCTAATCCAGTATATGACAACATCTCAGGCATGGCCATGACCCCTACTGCAGCACAGACAGCAGCCACCGTAGACCAGGATGATGTTCACTACGCCAGCATCCACTTCTCTCGCTCCAAAAACCAGGAAGTCCCTCTGTACTCCACTGTCCAACTGCCTCAACCCCAGAAACAGGACGAGGATGTCCAGTACGCTGCTGTGAAATTCAACCGCCCCAGTGCTGCCACCCGGTGAGCATATTCTGCATTAAGGTAATTAATATGCTGCTTATTGTAGGAGATGTCATCAATAAGCAAAACAGTTGACCCATAGTGACCACTAGTGATGTAATTTCCTTAAACTACGAACCCAACAATGGACATCAAGAAAATTACTCTGACATGTATTGATGTGATGATGGTTTTGAGGAACTGCTCATTTTGCGTTCCAAATGGCACCATATTCCCCATTTAGTGCACTACTAAGACTCTGCACTATAAAGGGTATAGGGTGCCAACATTTGGGACGCAGCTTTTGTTTCATTTCTGTTTCTCTCTCTTCAGACCTGCAGCAGCACAATCAGGAGGACAGCTCTGTGATCTACAGTCAAGGCATTCAACAAACCCAGAACCAAGAAGACCTGAACACAACAAACCCAGAACCAAGAAGACCTGAACACAACAAACCCAGAACCAAGAAGACATGACCTCAACAAGTTTGACAAAAACCCATATATTCAAAATAAGTGCCATAAAGCTTGAGGGGGTGTGGAATATTGGCCATTATAAACCGGGTGTTTATACCACGCCTAAGGGCTGTTCTACCACAAAGCGGATATGCCGTGGTATATTGGCCTGATTGCTATTAGAAACTGGTTACCAACATAAATAGAACAGTAATCAAGTATTTTTTACACCATACCCGTGGTATATTGTCTGATATACAGTATTCACTTCTGAAATGCAGTTTCAGTCAATCAGCATCCAGGAACCAAACTACCCAGTTTATAATAGTATATAATAATATATGCCATCTACAGACACTTTTATCAAAATTCACTCAGTCATTACAGTCATGTGTGAATACTTTTTTCATATGGGTAGTCCCTGCAGGAATCAAACCCATGAACCATGCTGTAGAAACTGAGACACACAGGATACTCTATTCACACTTAGAGTAGGAGTTCTGCTCTAGGGTCAGTTTTCACTTTTAAACAATGATGAATAAGAAAGGGACCTTAAAAGTTTAATATTTTTTAAGTAAAATCATAAATATTTCAGATTACAAAATCTTTAAGTATTTCTGAAGTAGGCAACCTCAAGGTCCAGTTATATTTTATATAACTACTGTATTTTTTTATGTTATCTGTCTGAAACAATCATCAAAAGTATGGTGATAAATAATATCACCATAATCAAGAACAGATAAAAAGGTTGACTGAATAATCTGCTTCCTGCTGCTTAGAGAAAGGCACGATCTGTTTCTGTATGTCACGCCCTGGCTCTGGGGACTCTGTAATGTTGAGCCAGGGTGTGTAGGTTCTATGTTATAGTTTTCTATGTTTTGTTCTAGATCATTTATATCTATGTTGGCCAGGGTGGTTCCCAATCAGAGACAGCTGTAGCTCGTTGTCTCTGATTGGGACCCATACTTAGGCAGCCTTTTGGCACTAGTTTATTGTGGGATCTTGTTCCGGAAGGTTTGTGTATTTAACCTAGGACTTCACGTATCGTTTATTGTTTTGGTTCGTTGTGTGTACACTAATAAAAGTATGTACGCCTATCACGCTGCGCCTTGGTCCGCTTCATCATGTGTCAACGAGCGTGACACTGTAGAAAAAGACAACTTTAAATCTTAGCTTCTTAACCAGCTCATCTATATGTTTGTTAAACATCAAATCCAAATGCCTTCACTCACACACACACACACACACACCTTTTGACAGGACTCCAGGAAGTCTTTGATGGTGACCACACCGTCGTTGTTCTTGTCCATTTTCTGACCGAGTGAGACAAAGAGGAAATGGTTAAAGGTATAGCCTAACTCTTACACTGTGTCCCAAATGGCACCCTATTCCCTACAGAGTGCACTCATTTGGCACCCTATTCCCTATATAGTGCACTGCTTTGGCGCTTTTAATTCCTAAAAAGCTCTATGAAAAAACATATTAAGGAATCTGACCCTAGATCTGTGGTCAGGTATGTTACTTGGAAGAAGTTGTTAATCTGATATCTCCTGGAGGACACACACACACACACATGAACATGCACACACGCACACACACACACACACATGCACACAGTCATACACACGAACATGCACACACACAGTCAGACACACACGAACATTCACGCACACAAACGTGTTTTATCAACATTACATGCAAAAGGCTGTCGTTTTTTAAAATCGTTTTGGTTTTATTTTCACCCATACGTGGGACATTTTCACGACTCTTAGTACAAAACTCCAAACTGGTCACACTTATAACGCAGCCAGTCTTTCATTCAAAACCTGTCATTGTACATTAATTTGGATTGTAAACATCTCTCACCACACAACCATTAATTATAAGTTAATTGTGAAATGTAATGAGAACATTGGTTTAATCACCAAAACACAACATGCTATCTTTTCAATTTAGTCGTTTTAACTACCAGTTAATCCAATAGCAAACAATGCAAGATACGTGTTTAAAATCGCCCTTAGAAGTGCTGAAAGTAATATGCTACTGTACTGGAAATTACACTGTTTTCACATTAGGCAATACACTTACATTACCCAACAAAATGGACAGAAGATCTATAATTTCCATAATATCTATCCAATGTGCAATCAAAGGTGATCAATGAAGACATCTTCTACACATCATTCATGCCCCAAAAAAAAAAATCAGATATAATTGCAACATAGGTGTGTGAACTGTCTGTAATCCAAAGGCGGGCGATTATTATTATTATTATTATTATTATTATTATTATTATTATTATTATTATTATTATTATTGTTATTATTTATTTTTTATTGGGGGTAGATCAGCTTAATATTGCAGATAGATTGTAACTTCCATCAATGTAATTGTCTGCATCACTTCCAATCCCCCATGTTTTTTATATATATACTCCCCTTTATTACTTTTAAACCCCACCATCCTTTCCCTACTTGGGGTAAATTAGTGAACAACAATGCTTAGGCCTCTACTTCCAGCTCATACTTACTATCTACATTTTATGGACACAGTCAATTTTACAATAATTCTATTTTATTTGTTTTTGCTCCTGAACTTCTTCTACTCTCAACCTCTCCGATCATTTTCATGATGTCCATCCGGTTTGCTTCTATATGCCATATCTTTCTAACTGTGCTCTTTCCCAAAAGCTCCCAACATACAACCTATATACTTATTATGGACACAGTATGCTTACATTATTAGTTATCTTGTTATTATGTGTTGTTATTTGTTATTAGTCCCATCCTTCAACTCCATTCAACACCTTCCATCTATCTCTTAACACCATCCATATAGGATTTCTATTTGCCATATATATTTCAACTGTACTGTGATGTTTTACAAAAGTTCTGAACCTTTCTATTCTCATTGCTTCTACAGATTGTGAATTAAAAAATAAACATTTTTGCTAAAAGTATTATTATATTATTGATCGATTGACTATGACTTTTCAGATCACCCAGTAATGCTATCTGCATGGTTAGCTCCAAGTAAATATTGCAATCCTTTAGCCATTCCTGGACCTGTGTCCTAAAACAAGCTACAAATGGACAGAACCAAAACAAATGATCTAATGATTCTGTCTCTTCACAGCAAAATATGCAGAGCTGGGAAGATTGTATATCCTATATAAATAACATTCTATTGGTAGCAATAATTTTATATAATAATTTAAATTGAAAGATTCAAATTTTTGAATCCGGTGTTGTTTTGCGTGTCAGTTCATAAACACTATGCCATGGGATCGGTACGTCAAAAATCTCTTCCCAACTATTTTGCAATCTATATGGGACGGCTGTCAATCCTTTGGTCCTTAAATGAAACTGATATACTTTTTTATTTATCACAGTTTTCCTTAACCAATTATGTTCTTTAATGCAAGGCCGACAGACAAGTTCCTTACTTTCTCCCCCTTCCACTTTCTTCTTCTATTTTTGCGGTAAGGCTGCAATTATTTCGTTGTAATTTTGGGTAGAGCAGACATTTCCATATGTTTTTGTTAGCTGCATGTGTGACATAACTCCACCAGTCCTACCGATGATATCATTTATGAAGATTATACCTTTTTTAAATATTTTGTCAAAAAATAAAGTTTTTTTGTCAATTAGTATATTTGAATTTAACCACAATTTTTGTTGCATTATTTGTTCTGTCCTTTCTGGAGAATTAAATTGAAATTGCAACCAACTTTCTATGGCTTGTTTTAGAAATAGTGATATTTGGGAGATGATTTCCTTTTCAAATAACTGAAAATGAGTGGTTGTAATCTGAATAAAGGGAAAAAGGCCATTCTTGAACATTGGGTGAGACAATCTTACTAATTTTCTTGAGAACCAGTTCGGATTTAAGTATAACTTTTGTATGACTGAAGCTTTTAGTGATAGGTCTAATGCTTTAATATTTAATAATTTCTGTCCTCCGAATTCATATTCATTATATAAATAGGCCCTTTTAATTTTGTCTGACTTGCCGTTCCTCCTATAATTTAAAAAACTGTTCGCTAGGCGTAGGCAAGACCATAAGCAAATAGGTAAACTGGAATAATACTAAAGAGTTAATCAGGGTGATTTTTCCACAAATTGACAGGTATTTACCTTTCCATGGTAGCAAGATCTTATCTATTTATGCTAACTTTCTATTAAAATGTATTGAAGTGAGATCATTTATTTCCTTTGGGATATGTATTCCGAGTATATCCACATCACCATCAGACCATTTTATTGGTAAACTACATGGTAATGTAAAAATTGTATTTTTTAGTGATCCAATACATAATATAGTACATTTGTCATGATTTGGATGTAATCCAGAGAGATTAGAAAATGTATCTAGATCCTCTATGAGGCTGTGGAGGGATTCTAGTTGTGGATTTCAAAGAAAACATGAATCATCAGCGTACAATGACACCTTTGTTTTTAAGCCCACGATTTCTAATCCTCTGACATTATTATTGGATCTGATTTTAATAGCTAACATCTCGATGGCCACAATAAATAGATATGCCGATAGTGGACAACCTTGTTTCACTCCTCTTGACAGTTTAAAACTTTCTGAGAAATAGCCATTATTTACTATTTTACACCTAGGGTTACTATACATGATTTTGACCCATTTTATAAGAGATTCTCCAAAATTGAAATGCTCCAGGCATTTATATATAAACCCCAGTCGTACTTTATCAAATGCCTTTTTGAAGTCTGCTATGAATAGCAGGCCTGGTTTCCCATATTTTCCATAGTGTTCTATTGTTTCCAATACTTGCCTTTTATCTCCAATGTATCTTCCATGTAAAAAACCTGTCTGATTAGAATGAATAATATCCGACAATACATTTTTAATTCTAAGCGCTATACATTTGCTAGAATCTTTGCATCACAACACTGAAGTGTAAGGGGCCTCCAATTTTTTAAATGGACTGGATCTTTATATTTTCCACTTTCCATCCTGTTTCAGTAATGATGAGATCAGACCTTCTTCTTGAGTGTCAGATAATCTACCATTTACATAGGAGTGATTAAAACATGCTAATAACGGTCCTCTTACTATATCAAAAAAGGTTTGGTATACCTCGACTGGTATGACATCCAACCCTGGAGTTTTCCAGGACTTAAAGTCTTTAATTGCATCCAGAAGTTCCTCCTCTGTAATTTCACCTTCACATGAGTCTTTCTGTATGGCTGTTAATTTTACAATAGAAAAAAAATCTCTACAATTAGCTTCAGTTAGAGGAGATGCCACCCACACAAAAAAAAGGAGATGGAGGTGACTGAAAAGAAAACATATGCTTAAAGTACTTTGTTTCCTTCTTCAAAATATCGTTTGGTGAATCATGGGTGACTCCGTCAATTGTAACCAGTTTCATTAAATAATTTTTGGTAGCATTCCTATGTTGAAGATTAAAAAATAAATGTGTGCATTTTTCCCCATATTCCATCCAGTTTGCTTTATTTTTATAGTATATTACACTTGATCTTTCTTGAATAAGTTTCTCCATTTGTTTTTGTTTTTCCTCTAATTTATTCTGAGCCTCTATGTTACAGTTTTTATTGCCATCTATTTGTTCTGTTAGACTTTCTATTTCCTTTGTTAGTATAAACTCTTTTGACCTAAATTGCTTTTGTTTTCGAGATGAGTACTGAATTGCATGGCCTCTAAAGGCACATTTAAAGGTGTCCCATACAATAAGGGGATTTGCTGTACCTATGTGATTTCGGAAAAAGTCAGTTATAAATTCCTTTGTTCTAATTATGAATGAATTATCATCCAATAGGCTTTGATTAAATTTCCAATATCCTCGCCCACGTGGAAATTCATTAAGAGTAATGTATATGCCAATTATACGATGTTCCGACCGCATTCTGTCCCCTATCATCACTTTTTAAACTTTTGGTGCCAACGAGAATGAGATAAGAAAGAAGTCAAGATGACTAGCTTGATTGAGTCTCCGCCATGTATATCTCACTAGATCAGGATATTTAAGCATCCATATACAGAGGGGGAAAAAAAGTATTTAGTCAGCCACCAATTGTGCAAGTTCTCCCACTTAAAAAGATGAGAGAGGCCTGTAATTTTCATCATAGGTACACGTCAACTATGACAGACAAAATGAGGAAAAAAAATCCAGAAAATCACATTGTAGGATTTTTAATGAATTTATTTGCTAATTATGGTGGAAAATAAGTATTTGGTCAATAACAAAAGTTTCTCAATACTTTGTTATATACCCTTTGGCAATGACACAGGTCTAACGTTTTCTGTAAGTCTTCACAAGGTTTTCACACACTGTTGCTGTTATTTTGGCCCATTCCTCCATGCAGATCTCCTCTAGAGCAGTGATGTTTTGGGGCTGTCGCTGGGCAACACGGACTTTCAACTCCCTCCAAAGATTTTCTATGGGGTTGAGATCTGGATACTGGCTAGGCCACTCCAGGACCTTGAAATGTACATGGCCCCATTCATTCTTTCCTTTACACGGATCAGTCGTCCTGGTCCCTTTGCAGAAAAACAGCCCCAAAGCATGATATTTCCACCCCCATGCTTCAAAGTAGGTATGGTGTTCTTTGGATGCAACTCAGCATTCTTTGTCCTCCAAACACGACGAGTTGAGTTTTTACCAAAAAGTTATATTTTGGTTTCATCTGACCATATGACATTCTCCCAATCCTCTTCTGGATCATCCAAATGCACTCTAGCAAACTTCAGACGGGCCTGGACATGTACTGGCTTAAGCAGGGGGACACGTCTGGCACTGCAGGATTTGAGTCCCTGGCGGCATAGTGTGTTACTGATGGTAGGCTTTGTTACTTTGGTCCCAGCTCTCTGCAGGTCATTCACTAGGTGAGGTGTGTGGTTCTGGGATTTTTGCTCACCGTTCTTGTGATCATTTTGACCCCACGGGTGAGATCTTGCGTGGAGCCCCAGATTGAGGGAGATTATCAGTGGTCTTGTATGTCTTCCATTTCCTAATAATTGCTCCCACAGTTGATTTCTTCAAACCAAGCTGCTTACTTATTGCAGATTCAGTCTTCCCAGCCTGGTGCAGGTCTACAATTTTGTTTCTGGTGTCCTTTGACAGCTCTTTGGTCTTGGCCATAGTGGAGTTTGGAGTGTGACTGTTTGAGGTTGTGGACAGGTGTCTTTTATACTGATAACAAGTTCAAACAGGTGCCATTAATACAGGTAACGAGTGGAGGACAGAGGAGCCTCTTAAAGAAGAAGTTACAGGTCTGTGAGAGCCAGAAATCTTGCTTGTTTGTAGGTGACCAAATACTTATTTTCCACCATAATTTGCAAATAAATTCATTAAGAATCCTACAATGTGATTTTCTGGAGAAAAAAAAATCACAATTTGTCTGTCATAGTTGACGTGTACCTATGATGAAAATTACAGGCCTCTCTCATCTTTTTAAGTGGGAGAACTTGCTCAATTGGTGGCTGACTAAATACTTTTTCCCCCACTGTATACTATGTTAAAAAATTTATATCCCTCATCTACACAAAATGTAAAGCTCTCTCTCACTACCCCTGCTCATAGACCCCCGTCGGCTCTGGGATATGCAACCAATTTCCCCTCTCACTCACTTAACGCTGCACCTTTTCAAACACAAAAATGCACTCCACATGGTTGACTGCGGAAGAAATGGGCCGGTCGTGCAATTGCACCCGCATCCACACCTGCCGCAAGGGGGAAAGGACGCCAGAGAAAACACAGGACCAACCACAACAACCATCCGCCAAAACAACCGCCCGCCAAAAAAGCCATGTTCTAATTATTTGTATTTAAAGATGTATTATTCTGCTTGTTATCTTTTCTTGTTATATTGTTTTATCCTTTTATAAAATACTATACTTACTATAAATGTTCTTTAATATTACAATCCCTATCATTGCTAGTATTGGGTGCTCCATTATTCGACTCCTCTATTACAACTTTTAGAATTGCCATGGAGTAGTCTTTGTGTCTCTGAACATTTGGTTGTCGATATGCAGTTTATCCACCACGAGTGCAACACGTTTCCCTTTTAATCTGTTTTCCTTGAAGATTGGATACAGAACTTTGCGCCTTTCTGCAATCTCCCTCGGGAACTGATCATTCATGCCTATTTTCGTGCCAGCAAGTCTTTTCCCTAGGCTTTTAACCATTGCTTTATCCTTAAAAAATGCAAATTTGGCAACGAGCTCGGGGCCGCATAACTACAGGTGAATGTGAGTCCTGCCTAGGGATGCAACATTTTGGTAACTTTCCCAAAATTCCCAGAACTCCTAGTTGGAGGATTAATTCCTTCTGATTCCGGGAATATTCTGAAAAAAATGATAATTCGGTGAAAGTTACCAGAATTTTGCAAGCCTGTTATGGGCACAGTGAAAATGCAGCAATGCGTGACATGGATTAATATGTTAATGGTTTTTACATTGTTACAATAGGAATAATCTGTGTAGGGAAGTTCGTGATTCAGGGTTTTAATTCAGGGTGATTTAGGGTTTTAATTATGTTGTTTTACTCCAGGTGTTCAGAGTGGATTAAGGATCCAACCAACATCATAAAGAGACAGCAGCATTTACTGTTCTGTGAGTCCATATGCTTTCTGCAGGACAACCCCACCTAAATCTGGTACAAGAACGGACAACGTTTAACCAACCGACATGAATACCTGGTCCTAGACCCAGTCAGCAGTGAGGATTCAGGCAGATACTCCTGTGCTGTAGAAGGCCATGAAGATCGCCGCTCTCCTGAAGAGACTCTCACTGTCAGATGTCAGTATGTGTGATATAATTCTAGAACTATATGTTCAGCGTAAGCACACCTAATCTTCATCTATTTATTGATAATCACACAGGTCAACAACAGTAAAGAATCATTAACAATGTTACACACTTATCATATCACATGTCATAGAATTAGTAGGACTATATATGCTAGCTAGCCGTTCTTCAAACAAGGTCAACACAGTGGCCATTGCTAGCTAGCCAACAGACACGGACACGAATTATCTGCTTAGTGTGTTAACACACTATTGGTGGTTTGTTGTGACCAAGTGTTGGCGCTAAACTGTGTGTTTTTGGATGCAAGTGTTGGTGCTAAACTGTGTGTTTTTGGATGCTAGCATGCTAGTTAGCTATGGTGTCATAGTTAGCTAGCTGAATAAAGTGGGTTGAGTCTATTCCTTTAAACATTGAACCGCTGTGGTTCACAACAATTCTGATTTCTAAAGGTGGAAGTTGGTAGAGTTTTTGTTCGGGTGGTTCAGTGAAACAATTATAGTTGTTAGAAGTAGAAGTTTTTGGTGAGGGAGGCCCTGCTCTCTACTGTCCCAGATGTTTAGTTCATTTCATTCCGATCTCCTCTGCATTATTGTAGCCATTTGCTACAGCCTGTCAACTATGCCTCTGCCTATCCCTGTTCTCTCCTCTCTGCACAGGCTAAACAAACGCCCCACACCGCGTGGCTGCTGCCTCTCTAACCTGGTGGTCCCTGCACGCACCCCACACCTGGAGTTCCAGGTCTCAGGCAGCCTCTGGAACTGCCGTTCTGCTGCCAACAAAGCTGACTTCATCCCAGCCTATGCTAATCTCCAGTCCCTCGACTTCCTGGCGCTGACGGAAACATGGATTACCACTGAAAACACTGCTACTCCTACTGCTCTCTCCTCGTCTGACCATGTGTTCTCGCATACCCCGAGAGCATCTGGTCAGAGGGGTGGTGGCACAGGAATCCTCATCTCTCCCAAGTGGACATTCTCAATTTTTCCCCTAACCCATCTGTCTATCTCCTCATTTGAATTCCATGCTGTCACAGTCACTAGCCCATTTAAGCTTAATATCCTTGTCATCTATCGCCCTCCAGGTTCCCTTGGATAGTTCATCAATGAGCTTGACGCCTTGATAAGTTCCTTTCCTGAGGATGGCTCACCCCTCACAGTTTTGGGGGATTTCAACCTCCCTATGTCCACATTTGACTAATTTCTCTCTGCCTCCTTCTTTCCACTTCTCTCCTCTTTTGACCTCACCCTCTCACCGTCCCCCCCTACTCACAAGGCAGGCAATACGCTTGACCTCATCTTTACTAGATGCTGCTCTTCTACTAATCTCACTGCAACTCCCCTCCATGTCTCCGACCACTACTTTGTTTCCTTTTCTCTCTCGCTCTCCTCCCACACTACTCACTCTGCCCCTACACAGATGGTAATGCGCCGCCGCAACCTTCGCTCTCTCTCTCCCACTACTCTCTCCTCTTCCATCCTATCATCTCTTCCCTCTGCTCAATCCTTCTCCCTCCAATCTCCTGATTCTGCCTCCTCAACCCTCCTCTCCTCCCTTTCTGCATCCTTTGACTCTCTGTGTCCCCTATCCTCCCGGCCGGCTCGGTCCTCCCCTCCAGCTCCGTGGCTTGATGACTCATTGCGAGCTCATAGAACAGAGCTCCGGGCAGCGGAGCGGAAATGGAAGAAAACTAAACTCCCTGCCGACCTGGCATCTTTTCACTCCCTCCTCTCTACATTTTCTTCATCTGTTTCTGCTGCTAAGGCCACTTTCTACCACTCTAAATTCCAAGCATCTGCCTCTAACCCTAGGAAGCTCTTTGCCACATTTTCCACCCTCCTGAATCCTCCCCCCCCCCCGCCCCCCCCCTCCTCTCTCTCTGTGGATGACTTCGTCAACCACTTTGAAAAGAAGGTTGACGACATTCGATCCTCGTTTGTTAAGTCTAATGACACTGCTGGTCCTACTCACACTGCCCTACCCTATGCTTTGACTTCTTTCTCCCCTCTCTCTCCAGATAAAATCCTGCGACTTGTGACTGCAGGCCGCCCAACAACCTGCCCGCTTGACCCCATCCCCTCCTCTCTTCTCCAGACCATCTCCGGTGACCTTCTCCCCTACCTCACCTCGCTGATCAACTCATCCTTGACCGCTGGCCATGTCCCTTCCGTCTTCAAGAGAGCAAGAGTTGCTCCCCTTCTCAAGAAACCAACACTCGATCCCACTGATGTCAACAACTACAGACCAGTATCCCTTCTTTCTTTTCTTTCCAAAACTATTGAGCGTGCCGTCTTTAGCCAACTCTCTTGCTATCTCTCTCAGAATGACCTTCTTGATCCAAACCAGTCAGGTTTCAGGACTGGTCATTCAACTGAGACTGCTCTTCTCTGTGTCACGGAGGCTCTCCGCACTGCTAAAGTTAACTCTCTCTCCTCTGCTCTTGTCCTTCTAGACCTGTCTGCTGCCTTTGATACTGTGAACCATCAGATCCTCCTCTCCACCCTCTCCGAGCTGGGCATCTCCGGCGCGGCTCACTCCTGGATTGCGTCCTACCTGACCGGTCGCTCCTACCAAGTGGCGTGGCGAGAAGCTGTCTCCGCACCACGTGCTCTCACCACTGGTGTCCCCCAGGGCTCAGTTCTAGGCCCTCTCCTTTTCTCCCTATACACCAAGTCACTTGGCTCTGTCATATCCTCACATGGCCTCTCCTATCATTGCTACGCTGACGATACACAACTAATCTTCTCCTTTCCCCCTTCTGATAACCAGGTGGCGAATCGCATCTCTGCATGTCTGGCAGACATATCAGTATGGATGACGGATCACCACCTCAAGCTGAACCCTGGCAAGACGGAGCTGCTCTTCCTCCCGGGGAAGGACTGCCCGTTCCATGATCTCGCCATCACGGTTGACAACTCCGCTGTGTCCTCCTCCCAGAGTGCGAAGAGCCTAGGCGTGACCCTGGACAAACCCCTGTCGTTCTCCGCCAACATCAAGGCGGTGACCTGCTCCTGCAGGTTCATGCTCTACAACATTCGGAGAGTACGACCCTGCCTTACACAGGAAGCGGCACAGGTCCTAATCCAGGCACTTGTCATCTCCCGTCTGGACTACTGCAACTCGCTGTTGGCTGGCCTCCCTGCCTGTGCCATTAAACCCCTACAACTCATCCAGAATGCCGCAGCCCGTCTGGTGTTCAACCTTCCCAAGTTCTCTCACGTCACCCCCCCTCCTCCGCACACTCCACTGGCTTCCAGTTGAAGCTCGCATCCGCTACAAGACCATGGTGCTTGCCTATGGAGCAGTGAGGGGAACGGCACCTCTGTACCTTCGGGCTCTGATCAGTCCCTACACCCAAACGAGGGCATTGCGTTCATCCACCTCTGGCCTGCTGGCTCCCCTTCCTCTGCGGAAGCATAGTTTCCCGCTCAGCCCAGTCAAAACTGTTCGCTGCTCTGGCACCCCAATGGTGGAACAAGCTCCCTCACGACGCCAGGACAGCGGAGTCACTCACCACCTTCCGGAGACATTTGAAACCCCACCTCTTTAAGGAATACCTGGGATAGGATAAAGTAATCCTTCTACCCACCACCCCCCCCCCCCCCCCCCCCCCCCCCCCCCCCCAAAAAAAAAATTCTAAAGTGGTTATCCCACTGGCTATAGGGTGAACGCACCAATTGGTGAGTCGCTCTGGATAAGAGCGTCTGCTAAATGACGTAAATGTGCCCTTGAGCAAGGCACTTACCCCTAATTGCTCCTGTAAGTCGCTCTGGATAAGAGCGTCTGCTAAATGACAAATGTAATGTAATATAAAGTTTTCATTTCTTTTTCCCTGGTTTACACTATGTCATATCTCCATCTCTGTATTCAACACACACTGGCCTGTGGGCCAGCTCTCCAGACTCCAGGGTTTCCCTGGTTCCGGTGGTGGGGGTGGGGGCTGTCCCGACTGATGGAGCTCTTCTAGTCACCATCTACTGCACACTGAAAGGGGGTCAGCATTTCCGAGCCAGGGTTTTCATTGAAATATATCAACTTCCACAGTGGTCACTAGAGATTAAACTCACCCCGGTCCCCTTTACAGAGAGTACAGGAGGAAGTGAATACACAGCAGCCACAGGTTGATTTTAATTAAAATTCCACCTCCACACCTGTTGACTTAATTTACTGTGCCACTGTAGTCTATTTTCCCTCTTGACACAGCTCTCTCTCTCTCTCTCTCTCTCTCTCCCCTTCC
>LR778290.1:15302197-15342317 GCA_902810595.1 Coregonus sp. 'balchen'
TGAGAGCTGTTGGTTGCCAACACGGTTTTGCAAAGTACTAAGTCATGTTTACAAGAGGGGTCAAATACTTATTTCCCTCATTAAAATGCAATTCAATTTATAACAATTTTTACATGCGTTTTTCTGGATTTTGTTGTTGTTATTATGTCTCTCACTGTTCAAATAAACCTACCATCAAAATTATAGACTGATAATTTCTTTGTCAGTGGGCAAACGTACAAAATCAGCAGGGGATCAAATACTTTTTTCCCTCACTGTAGATAGGGTAAAGTGACTAAATGTTCAATCGGGTTCAAGTCCGGGCTCTGGCTGGGCTGCTCAAGGACATTCAACCACTCCTGCGTTGTGTAGGCTATGTTTTATGGTCATTGTCCTGTTGGAAGGTGAACTTTCACCCAAGTCTGATGTCCTGAGCGCTCTGGAGCAGGTTTTCATCAAGGAGCTCTCTGTACTTTGCTCCGTTCATCTTTCCCTCGATCATGACTAGTCTCCCAGTCCTGCCGCTGAAAAACATCCCCACAGCATAATGCTGCCACCACCATACTTCACCGTAGGGATGGTGCCAGGTTTCGTCCAGACGTGATGTTTGGCATTCAGGCCAAGGATTTCAATCTTGGTTTCATCAGACCAGAGAATCTTGTTTCTCATGGTCTGAGAGTCCTTTAGGTGCCTTTTGGCAAACTCCACGCGGGCTGTCATGTGCCTTTTACTGAGGAGTGGCTTCCATCTGGCTACATAAAGGCCTGATTGGTGGAGTGCTGCAGAGAAGGTGGTCCTTCAGGAAGGTTCTCCCATCTCCACAGAGGAGCTCTGGGGCTCTGTCAGAGTGACCATGGGGTTCTTGGTCACCTCCCTGACCAAGGCCCTTCTCTCCTGATTGCTCAGTTTGGCCGGGCGGCCAGCTATAGGAAGAGTCTTGGTGGTTCCAAACTTCTTCCATTTAAGAGTGATGGAGGCCACTGTGTTCTTGGGGACTTTCAATGCTGCAGCCATTTTTTGGTACCCTTCCCCAGATCTCAACACAATCCTGTCTCAGATCTCTACGGACAATTCCTTAGACCTCATGGCTTGGGTTTTGCTCTGACATGCACTGACAACTGTGGGAACTTATATAGACAGGTGTGTGCCTTTCCAAATCATGTCCAATCAATTGAATTTGCCACACATGGACTCCAATCAAGTTCTAGAAACATCTCAAGGATGATAAATGGAAACAGGATGCACCTGAGCTCAATTTTGAGTCTCATAGCAAAGGGTCTGAATACTTATTTAAATATGGTATTTCTGTTTTTTATGTCTAATACATTTTCTATAATGTTGGAAAACCTGTTTTAGTTTAGTCATTATGGGGTATTGTGTGTAGATTGATGAGGAAATCAATTAATTTAATCCCTTTTAGAATAAGGCAAAACGTAACAAAATGTGGAAATACTTTCCGAATGCACTGTATATTGAAAACAGTTTACATTAGACTATACAGTATATGGACAGCAGCAGTCAATACAGCAGGCTATGGTGATGATGATACTGATGCCTCTGCTAGCTAATGCTACTACCAGGACTATACACAAGGGTCAACAGTGTAACATAATATGATAGTGGCATGTTGTACTACTACAGACATCAGGGTTTTTTTGGTGCATAAATGTGACTTTGTCAATTAGTAGCCAGTTTTGTGTTTCACCATTCAATCTGATTAATTTCCAGTTTGTTATGTTGTTATTAGCCCAACATTATTGAGGACATTGTTATTAGGAGGCTGTAGTAATGTTGAGATGCAGTAGGGGGAGCTCTAGTGAAGAACAATGGAACCGTCAGTAGCACCTTGATGAAGCTAATGAGGAGTGTAAATGGATTGAGTTCGTAGAGTAGAATAAATAACATACCTGTTCCATGTAGAACTCAGATGGGAAGGCAACACATTCTAAGATATTATAAACATTCCAAATAGAATAGTCAACATATTGTTAACATAGTTCTGTATTTAAATAAAAGTGGAAATGGGGGACATTTTTTATCCATTTTAGAAATGTAGGGCCCACTCTAATACAGTAACCTCCCTTTCCTGACATGCTGTTCTGGTCCTCATGCATGTTAATGACTTAAAGAGGAAGGAAAGGACAGTTCTGTATTAGCTACTTCTGTTCTGACTACTTTAAGTATTTGTCAACCACGAAACGGACACTTACTGTCAGTCTCCACACTACCAGTAAATTGACTCACTGTACAAGACCTCTCCCCTTCACTTCAATCTGTAAGTACTCTTGATGATATCTTGAAATATTGTTTTGGGTTATCGTTTTTTAGTCATAAGTCATATACTTGAGGGTAATGTATAATTGTACTTCTTGTTATGTTTTGATCTGTGTTATTATTATTATTATTTTTTCTTTTTTTTTTCTTTTGGGGGAATGGATCAGCTTAGTATTGCAGATAGATTGTATCTTCTATCAATGTAATTGTCTGCATCACTTCCAATCCCCCATGTTTATTTTTATTTTTTATATATATATTCCCCTTTATTACTTTTCAACCCCACCATCCTTTCCCTACTTGGAGTAAATTAGTGAACAACAACGCCCAGGCCTCTACTTCCGGTCTATACTTACTATCTACACCTTATGGACAGAGTTAATTTTACAATAATTCTATATATATATATATATATTTATTAATTTTTTTGCTCCTGAACTTCTTCTACTCTCAACCTCTCCGATCATTTTCATGATGTCCATCCGGTTTGCTTCTAAATGCCATATCTTTCTAACTGTGCTCTTTCCCAAAAGCTCCCAACATACAACCTATATACTTATTATGGACACAGTATGCTTACATTATTAGCTATCTTTGTTATTATTTGTTGTTATTTGTTATTAGTCCCATCCTTCAACTCTATTCAATACCTCCCATCTATCTCTTAACACCATCCATATAGGATTTCTATTTGCCATATATATTTCAACCGTACTGTGATGTTTTACAAAAGTTCTGAACCTTTCTATTCTCATTGCTTCTACAGATTGTGAATTAAAAATAAACATTTTTGCTAAAAGTATTATTATATTATTGATTGATTGACTATGACTTTTCAGATCACCCAGTAATGCTATCTGCAAGGTTAGTTCCAGGTAAATATTGCAATCCTTTAGCCATTCCTGGACCTGTGTCCAAAAACAAGCTACAAATGGACAGAACCAAAACAAATGATCCAATGATTCTATCTCTTCACAGCAAAATCTGCAGAGCTGGGAAGATTGTATCCCCCATATAAATAACATTCTATTGGTAGCAAGAATTTTATAATATTTTAAATTGAAAGATTCAAATTTTGGAATCCGGTGTCGTTTTGCGTGTCAGTTCATAAACACTATGCCATGGGATCGGTACGTCAATGATCTCTTCCCAACTATTTTGCAATCTATATGGGACGGCTGTCAATACTTTGGTCCTTAAGTGAAACTGCTATACTTTTTTATTATTGTGTTTTGGTTGTTACATCAGGGCCAGTATTCATAAAGTGTCTCAGTGTAGGAGTGTGGATCTACATAGGGATGAGATGATTAACCAGGGTATAAAAGACACGCAAACAAACATTTGAATCTCTGTTCAGTGTGTGTGCGTGGATGGACCCGTGTGTTTGTGTGAATGACACAGTGGATTTAGCTGAGGGACCAGACTGATAGGGAGTAGGGTTGACATCTATACTGTGTAGGATGTGTTTTAACTTTTCTACAGCCATAACAACCAGCTCTCTAGACTTTGATACAGACTCCATGGGCCTTATGGGCCTTCCCTGTGTGTGTGTGTGTGTGTGTGTGTGTGTATGTGTGTGTGTGTGTGTGTGTGTGTGTGTGTGTGTGTGTGTGTGTGTGTTTGTCACTTGAAGGAGATATCATTGAACCTGGTGGTCAGTCTTTAGGCTGCTGTACAGCTTGACGGACCGTAGAGGATTGAACATTTATCCTCCTATATTTGAACAAAACAGCTTCAGAACAATCAATTTAGAAATACAGTGGGGAGAACAAGTATTTGATACACTGCCGATTTTGCAGGTTTTCCTACTTACAAAGCATGTAGAGGTCTGTAATTTTTTATCATAGGTACACTTCAACTGTATTTATGTCATGCAATAAAATGCAAATTAATTACTTAAAAATCATACAATGTGATTTTCTGGATTTTTGTTTTAGATTCCGCCTCTCACAGTTGAAGTGTACGTATGATACAAATTACAGACCTCTACATGCTTTGTAAGTAGGAAAACCTACTAAATCGGCAGTGTATCAAATACTTGTTCTCCCCACTGTATGTGTTTACAGTACTACAGATCTGTTCAATAAGTGATTGTTGATGTTGATGATGTCTTTATTGTATACATTAGGAAATTGTTTTTGCATCATACATAATCTCATCCTAAATAGACAGACGTAGACAGACATGCAGCAAGTCACACACATTATATACATAGTACAATAGACTTGCATACAGACATTATTCACATAGACAAATCCCATGTTGCGACTTACTGAATCATTTGTTTTGAGCTGTGTTTTGGTTGTTACATCAGTGCCAGTATTCATTATGTGTCTCAGTGTAGGAGTGCTGATGTAGGATCAGGTCTCCCTGGTCCACATAATAATCTAAAAAGTTAAATTGATCCTAGATCAGCACTCCTGGTATACTCAGAGATACTTTGTGAATACTTCAATGTATCAGGTGGAGTTATTCACCAGCTATAGAGTGAGTTGTTGTTTATGTTTCTAAGACTGCAGGGTGGGAGATGCAACAATGGCCTTGAGAACAGCAGGAAGTGTGTTGGTGGTCTTTCTCTGGTCTGTAGCAGGTATGGTCTCATTCTTATCTTTTAGTTGCTCTGTTTAACAATCTACAGACATTTCTAAAAGGATAAGAATCATAATGTTATTCTGGTGTGTTCTGTTAGGCGTCACCTCATAGAGTGATGCTTATCTGTGGTTTTCATTCACACTCAACTCAGCAACTACGGCAACAAAGTGTGGACAAACCCTACTGTCAGTGTGAGCCGATATGCCTTGGCTTAATGTAATACCCTTGTGTTCTGTGACTCTTTCAGTGGTACTGGGTGAGGATGGCTGGAGTGTGACTTACACCCCTCAGAGTATCTGTACCTTGAAGGGGTCAACAGTGGAGCTGTCCTGCTCTTACACATATCCCAGTGGTACAGTCACAACAACCTTCTGGTTCACTGAATCAGGGACTGGTGTAGAACCTGATGATCTAGGTCAGGACCCAGTGTATGCAGGTCGTCTGGAGTATCATGGGGATAAGAAGAAAGAATGCAGCCTGAGAATCACAGACCTGAGAGAGAGTGACTCAGCTGAGTACAAGTTCAGATTGATAACAGATGGAGGGAGATATGTTGGTAGCCCTGGAGTCACTCTGTCTGTCACAGGTACAGTTACATTCAATAAAGCTAAACTGTTGAATTTAATTTAGTTCAGGAAAATTGTCTTTGTATTTATGTCTGTATAACATAGGATTTCTTCCATCTTTGTATTAGAGTGATAAGTCAGTGATCAATGGATATACAGTGATATTGTTTTTTCTCCAGGTCTTCAGGTGAAGGTGACTGGTGGACATCAGGATAAGACACTGACCTGTAGCACCACCTGTACTCTGACTGGTAACCCCACCTACATCTGGTACAAGAACGGACAGAATGTAAAGGAGGACTCTTCCAGCTTGTACTCAGACTACTTTAGTGATGCAGACAGTTACTCCTGTACAGTAAAAGGCCATGAGGATCTCCACTCTCCTGCAGTGTGTGAGTGTGGACTTTTTTATAAAAATGTCATAAAATTTTGTTTCAGTTAATATAGGTAATTATTCACTAATTATGGTTGTCACGACTTTAACCTGTTAAAATTGTTTGTTTTTCTACTTTATAAAACCATCAGTGTATACCAGTAGATATTGTAATTAAAGATTTATATAAGGTGTTATATTGTCATTTTGTATTTCAGGTAAGAACTGTTGGAGTGTGACTTACACCCATCAGAGGATCTGTGCCTTGAAGGGGTCAACAGTGGACATATCCTGCTCTTACACATATCCCAGTTATCATGAGATCAAAAAAGTTTTCTGGTTTACTAAATGGTCTGGTATGGATGATGAAGATCTGAGCTCAGTGCCAGGGTATGAGGGTCATATTGAGTACCTTGGGGATAAGAAGAGTGACTGTACCCTGAGAATCACAGACCTGAGATTGAGTGACTCTGCTGGATACAGGTTCATATTCATAACATCAGGAGACAAGTTTTATGGCTCACCTGTCTCCCTGACTGTCACAGGTAATCTGTCACACATCTCACATATATTACTGTAATTACCTTATTAAGGGCAGTCATACAGACACAGTAGTGGTATGTGATGGAAAAATACAAAATCTAGTATTTCATATAAGAGGACAGATATAGGAGGAGAATAATGATGTGTTTCCTTTTACTCTAGATGTTGTGTTGGAGATGGATCCTACATCTGTGTCAGAGGAGGAGAGAGTCACACTGACATGTAGAACCAAATGTACACTGGACCCCATCACAGCCTACAGTTGGTATAAGAATGGACAGCCTATACCAAACAGCAACACCTCCTCTCCTGTATATAGCCTATTCCCAGTCAGCAGTGAGGATGCAGGCAGATACTCCTGTGCTGTAGAAGGCCATGAGGATCTCCCCTCTCCTGAAGAGACTCTCACTGTCACATGTGAGTACATGGGGTTTAAATCTTTAGTTTGCTATGTTAACATTGTAGTGACAGATATTAGCTCCACTTGCTACTTGAATTGATCATCTTCAATTAGAGGGTGAATTTAAAAGTAATTGTGTGGAAAAGTACAATTATGGAAAGTATATATAATATTTCTTATTGACCTAATTTGTACTCTTTTTAAATCCACTGTCTTTTACATCAGATGGACCATGGAAAACCTCAGTGTCAATCAGTCCCTCTGGTGAAATAGTGGAGGGCAGTTCAGTGACTCTGACCTGCAGCAGTGATGCCAACCCACCTGTGCAGAGTTACACCTGGTGGTACAGGAAGAATGGAGGAGGCTATCAGATTATGACAGGACCACAGCATGTCTTCAATCAAATCCAGTCATCTGACACTGGAGAGTACTACTGTGAGGCCCAGAATGAGATGGGGACAGACAGGTCTACGACCATCAACATGGATGTGAAGTGTGAGTAAAGTCCAGCTCAGTGTCTGAATGCTAAGGTAGCAAAACAATTGTAATTAAATGAAGTAGTCCTAAAGCACAGCATCTCCAAATGTGTATTTGTTAACGTTTTGTGTAAGTTATAGTTTTAGATAGTTCTCTGACTTAACAGATAATAATTTTTTTTCATTTGTAAATATAACTACTGTCCTACCCTCTGACAAATTCTCCTTTACCAGATGGCCCAAAAATCACCTCAGTGTCAGTCAGTCCCTCTGGTGAAATAGTGGAGGGCAGTTCAGTGACTCTGACCTGCAGCAGTGATGCCAACCCACCTGTGGACAAATACACCTGGTACAAGAAGAATGGAGCATCACTGACAGGATCTGAAAAGACGTACAATTTCACAGCCATCAGCTCTGAGGACAGTGGAGAATACTACTGTAAGGCTGAGAATAAATATGGACGTCTCAACTCTTCTTCTGTGTCTGTGGACGTTCAGTGTATGTACACCTAACCTCATCTTTTCATCAGAGGATCACATTTAAATTAATATTTCAACGACAAGTCCAAGTTTCATGATGCTCCTCATGTAAAACACTATTTAAAACACTGTTGTTACATATTGCTCACCAGATGGCCCAAAGAACACCTCAGTGTCAGTCAGTCCCTCTGGTGAAATAGTGGAGGGCAGTTCAGTGACTCTGACCTGCAGCAGTGATGCCAACCCACCTGTGCAGAGTTACACCTGGTGGTACAAGAAGAATGGAGGAGGCTATCAGAGGATGACAGGACCACATCATGTCTTCAATCAAATCCAGTCATCAGACACTGGAGAGTACTACTGTGAGGCACAGAATGAGATGGGGAAAGACAGGTCTAGGACCATCAACATGGATGTGAAGTGTGAGTAAAGTACAGCTCAGTGTTTGAATGCTAAGGTAGCAAAACAATAGTAATTAAATGAACTAGTCCTAAAGCACAGCATCTCCAAATGTGTATTTGTTAACGTTTTGTGTAAGTTATAGTTTTAGATAGTTCTCTGATTTAACAGATTATTTATTTTTTTCATTTGTAAATATAACTACTGTCCTACCCTCTGACAAATTATCCTTTACCAGATGGCCCAAAAAGCACCTCAATGTCAGTCAGTCCCTCTGGTGAAATAGTGGAGGGCAGTTCAGTGACTCTGACCTGCAGCAGTGATGCCAACCCACCTGTGGACATATACACCTGGTACAAGAAGAACGTAACCTCGCCAAAAGCGTCAGGACAGAGTTACAATATCACTAACATCAGCTCTGAGGACAGTGGAGAATACTACTGTGAGGCTGAGAATAAAATAGCATCTAGTAACTCTACAGCTCTGATGATCATTGTAGCAGGTCAAGTTTCATCTTCAAAACTTCAATATAAAAATGTTTTAATCTAATCTGAATCATTATACTTTGTGTTATTACTCCTTAGTTTATAACTATACATTGTGTTATAAGATCTCTTAACAAGTATTGCATTCATGTCCTGGATTTACATTCATTTTTAGTTTATTATATCATGCCATGTACTCACATCATCCATATTGTATTATAGGGAAACAAACCTCAGTTATGACTGCAGCTGTAGGAATCATAGTTGTTGTTCTGGTTCTCATCCTCTGTCTCTCTGGCTTCATGTGGCTCAGGTAAGTAAAAATTCATATTTTTATGATTATTATACCTTAGCACTCTGATTTGTTATTAACTTAATTCATTCATTAATTATTTCATTCATGGTAGAGCATGGCGCTTGTAACGCCAGGGTAGTGGGTTGGACCACCCATGCTAAATGGCATATTATTATATTAACTTCCAGTAGAGATCAGTAGAGAGCATAACTCACTCTGTCCCTCTTTATCTCTTTTACAGGAGATTCAGAGGAGGAAGTGATGTGACAGGAGACACAGGAGACCCACAGGTGATTCCATCAGTTACACCAGGATTTCCCAAAATCGTCAAGCTTTGATTATTTGAATCAGCTGTGTAGTGCTAGGGCAAAAAACAAAACGTGCACTCAGGGGGAGCCCCAGCCCCGAGTTTGGGAAACCCTGAGTTACACCTTCACCTTCACACCTGCCAGTATTAATTTACTGTGTCACGACAGTCTGTTTCAAACTATTTTCACTGTTACCTCTCTCTCTCTCTCTCTCTCTCTCTCTCTCTCTCTCTCTCTCTCTCTCTCTCTCTCTCTCTCTCTCAGAGTGTCCATCCTGACTCTAACAGTGACAAGTACACAGCTCTGAACATGAAAACCAGGTCACCAGAGTACGACACCCTGGCAGTAAGTGTGTGTGTTTGTGTGTGTCCATAATAATGTTAGAGGGAAGGCTAATTCAGTATGTCTTCTTTCAGAATGTGAGGGGACTCTCCAACTGAAGAGAACCACCACAGAATCTGGACTGAAGAGAAGCACCACAGATCCTGGACTGAAGAGCTACGGTTCCAAGCCAAAGCTAGGCCTTACACCTCTATTCTCTTGCTCTCATATCTAGAACGTTTTCCAGACCATCAACTTTAACTTTTGAGTAAATTCTGGAATAGATTTTTGTTTTTCTTATAATAATAATTATGTATATTGATAATAAATGGGATGGGTTATGTTTCTGCTTTTTTTTCAATGGGATTTTACCATTTCCATATTTTTGATGATTTAAATTTTTTTGTGGACCAATCTATAGTTTAAGATTATATTTCTGATATCTTTCTATGGGATTTTGCCTTTTACGGATTTTTAATGACATCAATAGTCCTACTTTCCTCAGCAACTAATACGGATAATATTAATAACAGCTTTTTAATCTTTTTAGCTCTTGGGCCAAGTTGCTCCTGATGTGGTTAATGATGATTTACTTTGTATTGCTGTAAGACATCATTCAGCATTTTATATGTTATATTACCTAATACTATATTGTTCAGTGTCATGATATTGCTTGTTTTTTATAAAATCATCAGTACATTACATACATTTAACCATTTGCAGTTTTTTACATTGTGGTTCAGTGTCAATATAGTATAAGCATCATGTTGTAAATAAGATCAAAGTGTCTTGTATTTCTGCATATTGGACACATGATGGCGACATTATACCACATAACCATGAGTGGCTAGGCTAGCGTTTCCTAACCTTGATACTGGGGTCCCCAAAGGGGGCACATTTTGGTTTTTGCCCGAGCACTACATAGCTGATTCAAATAATCAAATATTGATGACGAGTTGATTACACACACAGAGAGGCAGTGTTAACTGAGTTGACTCATTAACCTCAGAATTACTTTTTCTATTCACTGAAATGACCCTAGTTTAAAAGGATCGGACAATTTGTTTCAATTTTCGCAGAAAATGACATACCCAAATCTAACTGCCTGTAGCTCAGGACCTGAAGCAAGGACATGCATATTCTTGATAACATTTGAAAAGAAACACTTTGACATTTGTGGAAATTTGAAATGAATGGAGGAGAATATAACACAATAGAAATGTTTTTTTATTTTTGCATCATCTTTGAAATGCAAGAGAAAGGACAGACAGTGATGTAGGAATCTAGGTGCAAAGTTTCAGATTGATCCGGTGAAGAATTACATTACAACACAATATTACGCTAAGAGTTTTCCCAAATGTTCCGAATTGGTCAATTTGTACATTTTCAAGTACATAACTGTAGAGAACATACAAAAATGCTATGGTAATAAAAAATATATGTTTACACACTCCCAGGAATGCCATGCATGATTGATCATCAGGCTGAAAATGGCCAGAAACAAAGAACTTTCTTCTGAAACTCGTTAGTCTATTCTTGTTCTGAGAAATGAAGGATATTCCATGCGAGAAATTGCCAAGAAACTGACATCTCGTACAACGCTGTGTACTACTCCATTCACAGAACAGCGCAAACTGGCTCTAACCAGAATAGAAAGAGGAGTGGGAGGCCCCGGTGCACAACTGAGCAAGAGGACAAATACATGAGTGTCTAGTTTGAGAAACAGATGCCTCACAGGTCCTCAACTGGCATCTTTATTAAATAGTACCCGCAAAACACCAGTCTCAACATCAACAGTGAAGAGGCGACTCCGGGATGCTGACCTAGGCAGAGTTGCAAAGAAAAATACATATCTCAGACTGGCCAATAAAAATAAAAGATTAATCAACAAACAATTCCAGATACAAAACTCCAGGTCTCAATGTTCTAGTTATGGTCCCTAGATGGTATGAAACACGTTTAAAACAATCAGGGGAAACGTGTTTTATGGTAAAACATATCTATACAATAAGCAATTGTTCACCCCTAAATGTACATATCACGTTATTCACACCAGTTAAAACGTGTGCTTTAGTTGTCTACCTTTATGTGTCTAAGACTGCAGGGTGGGAGATACAACCTTGAGAACAGCAGGAAGTGTGTTGGTGGTCTTTCTCTGGTCTGTAGCAGGTATGGTCTCATTCTTATCTTTTTAGTAATACACTTCACATATTTTTTATTCAATCTATAGACATTTATAAAATACTATTAAACAATTCAGCATAGAGTGTTTCTGAATGTTCGTCTGATGTGCATTGTTCACTTCCTTGTTTATATTTAGAGCTGTTCTTCACACCTCACACGTTAAAGGTGTTTGTGGTTTCAATCTGAACACAGCTCAGTGTAGGACAAAGTGCTTGTGAATGAACAGCAAAACAAGTGTGATTGTGTCAGCAGCACTGTTGCAGCATTACATGTTTGAGCTGACTTGAATGTCCTTTTGACGTATGACTGTGTTTCAGTGGTACTGGGTCAGAATGGCTGGAGTGTGACTTACACCCCTCAGAGTATCTGTACCTTGAAGGGGTCAACAGTGGAGCTGTCCTGCTCTTACACATATCCCAGTGGTAAAGTCACAACAACCTTCTGGTTCACTAAAAATAATGTGTGGAATCCTGTGAGTCTGATTGATGACCAATACTACAAAGGTCATGTGACGTACCATAGAGATAAGAAGAATGACCAAAGGTATGTGGACACCTGCTCTTCGAAAATCTCCTTCAAAAATCAAAGGGGGGGACCAACTCCATATTGAGGTCAGGGCTCTGTGCAGACTAGTCAAGTTCTTCCACACCGATCTCGACAAACCATTTCTGTATGGACCTCGCTTTTTGCACGGGGGCATTGTCATGCTGAAACAGGAAAGGGCCTTCCCCAAACTGTTGCCACAAAGTTGGAAGCACAGAATCGTCTAGAATGTCATTGTATGCTGTAGCGTTAAGATTTCCCTTCACTGGAACTAAGGGGCCTAACCCGAATCATGAAAAACAGCCCCAGACCAATATTCTTCCTCCACCAAATGTTACAGTTGGCACTATGCATTGGGGAAGGTAGCGTTCTCCTGGCATCCGCCAAACCCAGATTTGTCCGTCGGACTACCAGATAGTGACGCGTGATTCATCACTCCAGAGAACGCATTTCCACTGCTCCAGAGTCCAATGGCGGCGAGCTTTACACCACTCCATCAGACGCTTGGCAATGCGCATGGTGATCTTAGGTTTGTGTGCGGCTGAACTCGATAGTGAGTGTTGGAACCGAGGACAGATTATTTTTACACCTTACATGCTTCAGCACTCGGCGGTCCCGTTCTGTGAGCTTGTGTGGCCTACCACTTCGTGGCTGAGCAGTTGTTACTTCTAGACATTTCCACTTCACAATAACAGCACTTACAGTTGACCGGGGCAGCTCTAGCTGAAATTTTATTAACATACTTTTTGGAAAGGTGGCATCCTATGAAGCTGCTACGTTGATAGTCACTGAGCTCTTCAGTAAGGCCATTCTACTGCCAATGTTTGACTATAGAGAGTGTCCACATACTTTTGTATATATAGTGTGACATAAATAGGCCTACATTTCTCAGCGACTAATGGATAATATTGATAACAGCTTTTTAATATTTCTAGCTCTTGGACCAGGTTTCTCCTGATGTGTTTAATAATGATTTACTTTGTATTGTTGTCAGACGTTATTGCATATTTTATATTAATTCTTATTTTATTATTATGTAATACCATATTGTTCAGTGTCATGATATCACTTGTTTTATCATCACATTTTTCATTATTACCTATTTTAGATACATTAAGTACATGTTTACCTTTGCAGTTTTTACAGTTTGGTTTAGTCTCAATACAGTATAAACATCATGTTGTAAATAAGCTCAAAGTTTAAGATAATAAATAGATTGATTATTTGCTGAACTATTAATACATTGATTCATAAACTATTTCCACTCTGCTGTTGTTTCTTGTATTTCTGCCTATTGGACCCATGATGGCACCATTGAACAGATCAACACTTACATGTGCTGGTCAGCTGTTTGTTAACCGCACCTGCCCGCAATTGCTAATAACCCATTAACAACCGCCCGACTATATGTGATAAAGTGAAAATCTGAGGTCCTCACCCAACCCTAACCCGCAAATATAGAAAATGTACTATAGGCTACAGTCAAAGACGGCAGAATGATTTGTTGACAGGGGGTGCAGGATTTAGACATGTTTCTGCTTATAATTTCCGACATTTTTGTAGGCTATTTGTTAGTCAACTTGTCTATAATTTCTAAATAGATGCAGTGGCGACACGTCATTCAGGGCAGCTGGGGCAGAGCGCCACCTGTTTTGTGCCCCACCTGTTTAGCTTTTTTTGTTGTTGCTTGTTTTGCATGTTATTTTGGCACTAATACGTGTCACATGTCAGTTTGCAAACAATGTAAAAAAGAGAGAAAGCATTGAGTTATTAAAGCTGCATACAAACATGGTCTCTTCTTTGCTATGCTATTGGTTCCATTGTACTTTTGGGACTATTCTATTGGTTCCATTGTACTTTTAGGACAATGCTATTGGTTCCATTGTACTTTTAGGACAACGCTATTGTTTCGATTGTACTTTTGGGACTATGCTATTGGTTCCATTGTACTTTTGGGACAATGCTATTGATTTCCGTTGTACTTTTGGGACAAAACTATTGGTTCCATTGTATGAAAATGTATGCACTCACTAACTGTAAGTCGCTCTGGATAAGAGCGTCTGCTAAATGACTAAAATGTAAATGTAAATGTATGTATTTGGACTCCTGCTTGCTGTTTGTCCTCCTGTCCAGGGGGGGGGGAGCTGGAGAGCAGCAGGCTGGTGATCAGATACCCAGACCGCTGGATGCAGAGAACCCCTCCCTCTCCTCAGAGGACCATACCTATAGGCCTCAACACTTCCTTCAGCCTCCCAATACGCCTCCACAGGGTAAGGACGTCTTCTGTCTGTCAAAACATCCACTATCATTTATAAACATATATAAGCATTTATAATGAGTTAATTATGAGTTATTCTGAAAGTTTTACCATGAACTCATATCATAAATTTTGGACAACAGAGAAAATGACAGACAAATGCCGGATTTGTGCAAGGCGGGGAGCACAGGCATGCGGGGGGCAGGTTGTTTTCATGTGTCCTCTATAGAGATTAGATAGAGGGGACCTCAGTGCCCATAAGCCGGTTTTTAGCATGGGGCAGCACCATTGAGCACTTTCACTTTCAAGTTTTCTTTCTCTCTCTCTCTCTCTCTCTAGAGAGATAGACAGAGAAGAGAGAAGAGAGAGAAGAGAGATAGGGGGGGGGGGGGGGGGGGGGCGGAGAGAAGAGGAGAGGGAAGAAGGAACAAGAGGAGAACGGAGAAGAGAGGAGAGAAGAGAATAGCGAGAGCGAAGAGCGAGAAAAGATCTCTCTCTTCTAGATATATACGATCTAGACATCGATATTCGCTGCTCGCTCAATGCAATTTCAATTTAAGGGCTTTATGGCATGGGAACGTTGTCGTTAACATTGCCAAAGAAAAAGTGAAAAGTAGATTAGTAAAACAAAAGTTTGAAAAAAATAAACAATAAATATAAACAGAAACATTACACTCAGAAAAGAAAACGTTTCAAAAGAAAAATTAAAGACATTTCAATGTCATAATATGTATAATATACAGTGTTGTAACAATGTGCAAATAGTTAAAGTTACAAATGGGAAAATAAATAAAACCTAAATATGGGTTGTATTTACAATGGTGTTTGTTCTTCAACTGGTTGCCCTTTTCTTGTGGCAACAGGTCACAAATATTGCAGCTGTGTGGCACACTGTGGTTTTTCACCCAGTAGATAAGGGAGTTTATCAGAATTGGGTTTGTTCTCTGCTCTGTCTCTCTCTCTCTCTCTGCTCTCTCTTCTCTCTCTCTCTCTCTCTCTCTCTATCTCTCTCTCTCTCCAACCACCCTGACAACTCTGACCACCTTACAGAGGGAGGAAGAGGAGGACGAAGAACAGAATAATGAATATTAAGATTGAGGAAGACGAGGAGGGACCGTTGTACCTACTTTAAAAGGGAACAGGAGACTTGGATAGAATGGGGGTGTTGGGGGTGTCACCCCTTTTGTAGTCCTCTGACACACAGCACAGACAGAACACTGGACATAAAGTATGAGTGTGTGAAGTGCTCCTCTGATTTCCTTCCCCCTTCTATCCCTCGGCCTGAGCTGTGAAACATGTCATTGTTGATGTCAGATGATGGAGATGATGTCATCATTAGAACCTTGAGGGGGTCGTTTCCCAGGCAACCACCTTTACTATAACCATGTTGTAGACACTAAAGGGGATCATTGTAGGGTCTGACCTGCAATGACCCCTTCCCCCCCTCTCCCCATTGATGAAAGAGTTTTGTGGAAAATGTAAATCCTTCGCCCGGGTTCTCTGGCCCCTGGCAAAGATTTCAGCTTCACCTCTTCCTCTCTGCCCCTGGCCCCAGCCCTTTCTGACTGCATCCTGATTCTTCAACCTTCCCGAAGTGTGCACTTGAATACATGTTTGCTGTACAAGACCTCTCCCCTTCAATCTGTAAGTATTCTTGATGATATCTTGAAATATAGTTATTAAAAATAAATAAAAATCCCATTAATCATGTACTTGAGGGTATGTCTTAATGTATCCTTTAACATTTAGTTTTGTTTTGAGCTGTGTTTTAGCTGTTACATCAGGGACTGTGATTTAGCTGTTACAGTGCATTCGGAAGGTATTCAGACCCCTTGACTTTTTCCACATTTTGTTACGTTATAGCCTTATTCTAAAATGGATTACCAAGAACCGGATGGTCATTCTGACAGACCTCCAGAGTTCCTCTGTGGAGATGGGAGAACCTTCCAGAAGGACAACCATCTCTGCAGCACTCAACCAATCAGGCCTTTATGGTAGAGTGGCCAGACGGAAGCCACTCCTCAGTAAAAGGCACATGACAGCCCGCTTGGAGTTTGCCAAAAGGCACCGAAAGACTCTCAGATCATGAGAAATAAGATTCTCTGGTCTGATGAAACCAAGATTTAACTCTTTGGCCTGAATGCCAAGCGTCACGTCTGGAGGAAATCTGGCACCATCCCTACGGTGAAGCATGGTGGTGGCAGCATCATGGTGTGGGCATGTTTTCAGCGGCAGGGACAGGGAGACTAGGCAGGATTGAGGGAAAGATGAACGGAGCAAAGTACAGAGAGATTCTTGATGAAAACCCGCTCCAGAGCGCTCAGGACCTCAGACTGGGGCGAAGGTTCACCTTCCAACAGGACAACGACCCTAAGCACAAAGCCAACACAACGCAGGAGTGGCTTCGGGACAAGTCTCTGAATGTCCATCAGGGCCTGTGTTTTAGCTGTTATATCAGGGCCTGTGTTTTAGCTGTTACATTAGGGCCTGTGTTTTAGTTGTGATATCAGGGCCTGTGTTTTAGCTGTTACATTAGGGACTGTGTTTTAGCTGTTACATTAGGGCCTGTGTTTTAGCTGTTACATCAGGGCCTGTGTTTTAGCTGTTACATCAGGGCCTGTGTTGTTTTCTGCTGTTCTGCCTGTGCCTATGGAACCCTGACCTGCTCACCAGATGCGTAAAGAAATTTGGGCACAACATTTCCGCGAAATAAGCTTTTTGTGCGTATGGGAAATTTCTTGGATCTTTTATTTCAGCTCATGAAACATGGGACATTTATATTTTTGTTCACTGTAATAAGTTTTCCGGTGGTTATTATGTTGTCAGGTGAGCAAAACTTTTTTAAAGAATAACATATAACTTCAATCATTCATGTAATACATTACCCAAATCAATGTTTTTATGTACCATTATGTACCCGGCATGAGACACATGGCTATACCATTTGGACTGAGTCTGAAGGATGGTCCAATTTTATCCAGAGTTTTAACAAGAAAATGACAGTTAACATTTGATCATTAGTTGATCATTATTGGATCAAAATTGATCTATTTTCATACATTCTGAGTAAGCCTGCAGTTACAACAGTTTTGACAGAGTTTGGTGAAGGCACATGAGGCAAAGGGTAAGATTGCAACACAAGAAACCTCTCTTCCTGTGGTTGTTCTTGCTGTCTTCTTCAAAACCAACACCGTTGAGTAACACATTGAGACGTCAAACTGTCGAACACATTTTCCTTATTCAGTTAGTCAGTCTGAAATGTGTACCATAGGCATATTTTATGTATTACTGGTGATTGACATAAATGACTTGTCTAAATAGCATGCAGCAATCAAACATTCATAATAATGGTTCTCATCAACAGGCCCTTGGTCAGCCATGATGATAACGTGATAAAATAATGTCACATATTCCCTCAGGACCACATCATATGAAGGGGGTAGACATTACACCTTTATGAAACGAGTCATAACCCCTTCATTAGTGTTGCAGTATCATTCACCACAACTGTCATAGCACATGTATTCAACATCATCCACAAGGAATTTTCCAAATGAAAGTCCCTTCGAATAGCTCTTTATTTATCAGTACAACAGAAATGAGTATTACTACTGTCATAGCACCCAACCCCCCTGACACGCTATGTACGCAACAGTCTGGGAACACTGGGTAAGCCTCAGAGCATTACCCAGGTAGCATTATCAATTTAGCCGTTTATTTGCCTTGTACATGGCTACAATGGCAGAAGGGGTGGGAACCACACCTGGGTGTAAATAGTGTATTTCATATACTTGAACTAGCTGTACTTAAAGATTGAGCTTGTTTGGCACAATGGAACTAACGGGACAGTCCCAAAAGTGCAAAAAACATAAATCTGGCACTCCAGGCAGGCTCAAGCAAACGCTCAAAATATTTGAACGATTTAAAATACTATTTGAACCCAGGTCTGGATAACACCAGTGCAATTAGTGTCATTTTAACATCTTAATGGATGTGTACTGACCATAGCCCCTCCCTCCATTCCAGTTGTGCCTCTGGTCTGGTCTGGCAACGCTGACTGGAGCTGGACCCGACGACGGTGGATCTACCTGTACAGGCTCCGGACTGGAGCCGCTGACCGGAGCTGGACTGGGCACCGGTGGAGCAGATTGCTCTGGCTCCGGAGTGGATCCGCTGACTGGAGTTGGACCGGACCCCGGTGGAGCGGATTGCTCTGGCTCCGGAGTGGAGCCGGACCAGGCACCGGTGGAACAGGCACGGGCCGTGCCGGACTGGACACAAGCACCACTGTCTTGGTGCAGGGAGGAGGAACGGGCCGGACCGGGCTGACGACGTGCACCACTGGCTTGGAGCGGGGAGTAGGAACGGGCCGGACCGGGCTGACGACGCGCACCACTGGCTTGGTGCGGGGAGCAGGAACTGGCCGGACCGGGCTGACGACGCGTAACACTGGCTTGGTGCGAGGAGCAGGAACGGGCCGGACCGGGCAGACGACGTGCACCACTGGCTTGGTGCGGGGAGCAGGAACGGGCCGTACCGGACTGGCGACGCGCACCACTGGCTTGGTGCGGGGCGCAGGAACAGGCCGTCCCGGACTGGCGACGCGCACCACTGGCTTGGTGCGGGGAGCAGGAACTTGCCGTACCGGACTGGCGACGCGCACCACTGGCTTGGTGCGAGGGACAGGAACAGGCCGGACCGGGCTGGTGAGTCACTTGCTGTTTAGCCTCACAGCTTGGGGATAGGAGCTATCATTGAACCTGGTGGTCAATCTTTAGGCTGCTGTACAGCTTGACGGACCGTAGAGAATCAAACATTTGTCCTCCCATATTTGGGGTTCTGAGAATAAAAGCTTCAGAACAATCAATGTAGACCTGAACACCACAACCCAGAACCAAGAAGACCTGAACACAACAAACCCAGAACCAAGAAGACCTGAACACCACAACCCAGAACCAAGAAGACCTGAACACAACAAACCCAGTACTAAGAAGACCTGACCAGAACAAACCCAGAACCAAGAAGACCTGAACACAACAAACCCATTTTTATGAGCCGTTCTCCCCTCAGCAGCGTCCTGTGATCTGAAGAGGATCATCCTTTAGGTCAAAGTGCATTTCCTTAAACTCATAATATGGTGGAGCAATGGACATTTTGAAAAGTTTCCAATTCCAATTGTTCCTTATTGAAAAGCATTGAGAAAATATGGAATTTCAGTTTATTTCCTGAATTGAAATGGCATTGACCCCTAGCCTAGTTGCTGTTTCAAGAAAACCTTGTATATCTGGACCTGTATATTTAAATAAGTGATATAATTATATATAACAATACAATAATATATGCCATTTATGGGATGCTTTTATCCTGGGGACAGGGGGAGCAGGCAGGGGAAGGGTGAGGCCTACCTTTGTTTCCTTTCACCCAACGTTTCCCAAATGGTTGGTTTGGGACAAAATCTAGTAAACTGTAGCAAATAAAATCTGCACAAGACTATACAGCTACACTGTTACTCGATCAAAGTATGGCATTAACTTGGAATTGATATTGAGACTGCAAAGCATGATACTATAATGCTTTTTAATCACTTATCTAAATGTGTTTCTTACTTTTTGTAAAATATGATGAGTGGTTTGTTTATCCATGAGAAAATGTTAATAAACACTTTCATCTTCTTCCATTGGTTCTCACACGCTTACATTTTGTCAAACGGTGAATGTGGCCTCCTACAAGGCACTGATATTTTAACAAAGTAAAACAATGACAGAGGTAATGCTTATAGGGTTTATTTTAAAATAAGTTGAACAAATAAGAAATAGCAGTTTGTTGATTTGAGAGTAAATATGATGATAGAACATAGATATAATTAATATAATGCAAATGAGCACGCATTTAAATTCTAAAATGATGTCACTGATCCTCTTCAATACACATGTGAAATGATCTTATGTACATAGTATATTTTAGGACATCCCTACTCCTTATGACAAAAGTCTACTATGGGTCTCCTTCCAATGTTTTCACTTTGAGATCAGGGTTCTTATGTTTGTCGTTTGCATTACAAGCAAAAGCACAACTACACAAAAATGACATGGGGAAAAAATGTAGCATGTCATTTAAAACTACAGTGTGGGATTCTAAAAAACAACACAATGGTCACCTCCCCAACTGTTTTGGTAAACAGCTGAGAGATGTGGCTGGAGAAATATAACCACTATGGAATTCTATCCATGAGATCAAATTGATTGTTTTCACCATGTTTTGAAGGGTTCTGATGGGGTAGTACAGTTAAACTAAGCTTGTGAGGCATTTAAGTTATATTCTTCAAAAATCAATGGCTATACATCATTCATTTAAGTCTTAAAATGGATGAACCAATTGCAGACTGTAGCTTGAAACTGACTTAAACCCATGCCTTTTGTCGTATAGAAGTCACTGTTCCTGTACCACTTGGTAGCACACAGGACATAAGAAAAAATTACAGTTTGTTGATTTGAGAGTAAATGATCTAACATAAACAAGGGCTAACATTGAACTCAATGTGAAGTTACTGTAGCTAAAACTGAAGTTCGGGAGGAAATATTTCACTTCAACTCCTTCCCTCTACCAATAACTGTAGAAAATATATTGCATAATTCTTTACATTATTTGTGAATTGCTTGATAGAAGACGTGCATTGCAACTGGGTAATGTTCAATGTGTTACCGGGTAGGATTTAGCAAATTGCACTGTCCAATCGTATTCATACATACAAATGTCGACAATGGATCCTTCCTTATAGCTGGTGCTCTAGCCATACAAACAGCTGCTCCTTCTGGGGATGTGACAGCATCTGGAACAAAATGGGCATTTATGAAATAATTGGACACTTTTCAATTATTTTAGTTGCCATGTTTTATCACTATTTTATATATAGGTTAAGCTTCTATTCAAATTAGTGGGTAACCTAAGGCTTACCACTTTGAAGGGGTTTTGAGCCTATATGGCTAGTCCTAGATAAAAGTCCATTTAGAAAGGGGCCATGAAGAATCCCATGTGATCCTGTGGTCCTGTGTGAATCAGTTGGTAGAGAATGTTGTTTGCAACTGTCACGATCGTCGAATACATTGGACCAATGCGCAGCGTGATTTGCAAACATACTTCTTTATTAGTGTACCACACGAAACAAAACAACAAAACGATAATGTGACGTCCTTGGTTACAAACACAAACCTTCAACGGAACAAGATCCCACAAACACTGTGGCAAAACAGGCTACCTAAGTATGGTTCCCAATCAGAGACAACAAGCAACAGCTGACTCACGTTGCCTCTGATTGAGAACCACACCGGCCAACATAGAAACAAATCAGCTAGATAATAAACCTAGAACACAAAATATTGAAAACTACACACCCTGGCTCAACATAACAAAGTCCCAGAGCCAGGGCGTGATAGTACCCCCCCCCCCCCCCCCCCCCCCCCCCCCCCCCCCCAAAGGCGCGGACTGCGACCGCGCCAAACATAAACTGAACAGGGGAGGCCCGGGTGGGCATTCCTCCTCGGAGGCGGTTCCGGCTCCGGGCTTGACCCCCACTCCCTCTCTAACCCCCCAAAGCGCCCCTGGTCTGGTCTGGCCCTGCTGGCCAGAGCTGGACTGAACACTGGTGGAGCGGATTGGTCTAGCTCCGGAGTGGAGCAGCTGACCGGTGCCGGACCAGGCACCGGTGGAACAGGCACGGGCTGTGCCGGACTGACGACGCGCACCACAGGCTTGGTGCGGGGAGCAGGGACGGGCTGAACCGGGCTGACGAAGCGCACCACTGGCTTGGTGCGGAGAGCAGGAACAGGCCGGACCAGGCTGACGACGCGCACCATTGGCTTGGTGCGGGGAGCAGGAACAGGCCGGACCGGGCTGACGACGCGCACCATTGTCTTGGTGCGGGGAGCAGGGACGGGCCGAACCGGGCTGACGAAGCGCACCACTAGCTTAGTGCGGGGAGCAGGAACAGGCCGGACCGGGCTGACGATGCGCACCATTGGCTTGGTGCGGGGAGCAGGAACAGGCCGGACCGGGCTGACGACGCGCACCATTGGCTTGGTGCGGGGAGCAGGGACGGGCCGAACCGGGCTGGCGACGTGCATCACTGGCTTGGTGCGAGGGGCAGGAACAGGCCGGACCGGGCTTGCGACGCGCACCACAGGCTTGGTGCGAGGGGCAGGAACATGCCGGACCGGGCTGGCGACGCGCACCACAGGCTCGGTGCGAGGGACAGGAACAAGCCGGACTGTACTGGGGACACACACCACTGGCCCTACGCGGGGATCAGGAACGGGCCGGACCGGACTGGCAACACACCCCAGTACCTCTCGCCGTGCCTCTACATCCTCCTTCCCCCTGGTGACCAGTGACTCCCGTAACCTGGTGGCCTCCTGCTGCCCCGTCGTCCACGGCGTGAGCCCCCCCCTAAAAAATTTCTGGGCATCTCTCCTCCCCGTGGGCCATGCCTCCATGGCTCTCGCCAGACTCTCGCTCCTCTGCTCCCACGTCCAACCTCTATCCTCCTCCCGCTGCTTGACCCAGTCGAGGTTGATGTCCATTAGCGACCTCTCTGGCGTTGGCTCCTGGACACGCTGCTTGACCCAGTCGAGGTGGGATCTTCTGTCACGATCGTCGAATACATTGGACCAATGCGCAGCGTGATTTGCGAACATACTTCTTTATTAGTGTACCACACTAAACAAAACAACAAAACGATAACGTGACGTCCTTGGTTACAAACACAAACCTTCAACGGAACAAGATCCCACAAACACTGTGGCAAAACAGGCTACCTAAGTATGGTTCCCAATCAGAGACAACAAGCAACAGCTGACTCACGTTGCCTCTGATTGAGAACCACACCGGCCAACATAGAAACAAATCAGCTAGATAATAAACCTAGAACACAAAATATTGAAAACTACACACCCTGGCTCAACATAACAAAGTCCCAGAGCCAGGGCGTGACAGCAACGCCAGGTCTGTGGGTTCGATTTGGTGTGAAAATGTATCCACTCACTACTGTAAGTCGCTCTGGATAAGAGCATCTGGTAAATTAATAGAATTGTAAAACCTTATATCCACAGAACGCTAGAGAGATAGTGTCACGCCCTGGCTCTGGGGACTCTTAAATGTTAAGCCAGGGTGTGGAGTTTCTATGTCGTATTGTCAATGTTGTGTTTTCTAGATCGTGTAGATCTATATTGGCCAGGGTGGTTCCCAATCAGAGGCAGCTGTAGCTCGTTGTCTCTGATTGGGGACAATACTTAGGCAGCCTGTTTGGCACTAGTCGGTGTGGGATCTTGTTCCGTAAAGGTTTGTTGTGTGTAACCTAGGACTTCACGTATCGTTTGTTTGTTGTTTTTGTCGTGTGTTGTGTACTAAATAAAGATGTACGCTTATCACGCTGTGCCTTGGTTCCACAAATCTTTAAACGATCGTGACAGATAGATTGCGATGGACTGGTCCATATTTATGTGAGACTTACTAAATTGGCACAGCTCATAAATCAAATAAAAATATTAAATATCAAATTGACCATGACCAGTTTAGATGAGCAGGCAGGCCCCAGGAACAGAAAATAAACATGAAATACAAAACCAAGCTGCCACCTCAGCCTCTTGGTGTCTTCATATTGTCAACCTGTTCCTATTGTTATTACTGTTATAATGGACAATCTAGTTTTTATTCTAGGAGATTGCCGTGATTTCTTTAGAGATTAACTTATTTTCTAACTCGTATAGAATAAGACTTGTTCACATACTGTTCACATATTGTCCTCCTCTAGCGGTCTCCCAACGTAGAGGTTGGTCGTGGCAGCCCCAGTTAGGATGCCCGATCCAAGGACTCACACACTCACATTTGGCGGCATGATTGGTCGTGATGCATTCCGTGTTGATTATCCCACAGGAATGGAGACCGCATCCATCCTTACGTTTACCTACAGACTTCGTTATCCCTACAAGAGCTGTCAGTCGTGCCCCTGTCTGTCACAGCGGCTGGGTAGAGTGGAAACACTACAAGGTTGCTCGGTGCTGCCATCTTGGAAGGTCCATCCATTTGGACATGATGCTGTGCAGATTGTTGCTGCCCCTTCAGTCTTGCATTTCATGATTCCATCCCCAATACTCAGGTCAGTGTGACACACAGGAAGTGACTCCACTTTCCTTTAGAGCAGGTGATGTTGTTTGAGGGAAGGCCGGTCAGTGCTGTGGTAAGGCTTCTCGCAGTAACAATTAGACAGTTTCTCTCAGCCTGGAGTGGGCCACAGCCATTTTTGTTGTACAACATCCACTGTTCAGTGACGTAGTCTTTGAATGTTTCACTGACGACGTCTATGTTCTTTGTATCACCAGTGATCGGCAGATACTTCAACTATGCTGAGACGGCTTCCTTCTCAAGGGTGAACATGTAGCGTACAAAATAATCTAATCCAACAATGTACGCTTTAGAGCATTCAGTCGGTTCATCTTCTTGTTTATGCAGTCTTCCTATCAATGTCCAGGATGTTAGCTTTGTTTCCGAACCTTTCATCATGAGGTCGAATTTGTAGAGTTTGCAATAAAAGGTTTTGTCCTGTTCAAACTCGGATCCAACCTCGGCTAAATAATGGCTTTGAGTTTTTGTTCCATTTTCAACTTTAAAGTGCAAGCCTCTTAGGTAGCTGAATTTCATTATGACATCAACGTACTTGACAAATATTGCAGTCTAGCCAATATCATTCCGGAGACTGTCAAATTGTGCGCTTGTGTTGTCATGTAGGTCCTTGATACTGTAGTAGATAGTAATCACATCTGGTACAGGCATAGCTGTGAATCTACTAAGATATGTTGGACCACAGAACATACAGAGGCATTGTTGTGTCTTTGAGATGCTTACACTTTCCACCATAGAGACATTAAATCATAGAGTCCTGTACCACAACACCTTTCCTCTTCCATCTTTTCTTATGAGAGATGAGGTGGATTCTTTCTTTCTCTTGGACGACAAAATAGTTTTCACTGGGCCACACGTTTATCTCCTGGTACCAGTCGTACTGTCCAGATGTACCAGGCAAACGTCTGGTCTAATTGTATTTTTATGTCATTGGCTAGCAAATGATTGTTTGAGAATGGTTGCGCTCCGATGTTCTTTGCATTTTTCAAGGTCCTACTACAGGTTAACTACTTCAGTTCAGTTTTCAGGGAGTCGATCTGAAGCGAGATTGAGTCATTTAGCCAAGAGATTGAGCTCATTTAGCTAAGCAATTACTGTAGCTAAATTCATTTTTAAAAATTTAACCCTTTACACTTAATCCCGTAAACAGGTTGAAAATGGCAGATTGGTCACTGATAAGCGCTTACGTTGGAACAGAGTGGCTCTAAAGTAACATGCTGTACATGATGTCAGAGCACAGGGTCTCCGTTCTACAGTAACATGCTGTATTGGATTCAACTGACAGACGTTCTACGTGGGAGCAGCACCCGCAAAAAGAAGATGCCATCCTTCCTGCAAATTGGGTTACTTTTGCACATTTTGTTGTTGACTGAGTGAGGGGGATGCTGTAAACCAAGATCACTCAATGTGTTCTGAAAAATGAGAAGTTGAGGATTATAATAAATACCGCTTTGACCTCATACAAGCAAACTTCACAGGCGTGAGTCCAAATGTTCATATATCCTCATAACAAAACATGTCATTCACAGAAAATGTATGATTGCTTGGTTTGATGTAAAGTACAAAGATGACATGGCGTCATACCCGGGACGCACCTGAATGCACTCATGACTCCATTCCATGCACACCAATATTACTATCTGTTTCTCTGAAGTGCCTTGTGGAAGCCTAAACTGTAAGATCATATTTTATAACTTAGCAAGTCATGTTGGCAACAGAATAAGCTTTCAAATGATGCCCACCTGACCCAGATTGAGATTTGTAATGCACTGTTTTTGGATTGCGTAAACAACAACAGTAATTGTGTGATGGTGGGGATGCAGGGCTGTGTCCAAACAAAAAACTACAAGTGAGCTTGCTTCAGTTCCCCCATGGAGCAGCTAGGAGAAAAAAGCACCTCATAGATGAAGGCTCTTTCCTTTTTTTCAATTGTCGCCTAAAATGACATACCCAAATCTAACTGACTGTAGCTCAGGACCTGAAGCAAAGATATGCATATTCTTGATACCATTTGAAAGGAAACACTTTGAAGTTTGTGAAATTAATGTAGGAGACTATAACACATTAGATCTGGTAAAAGATAATACAAACACAAAAACATGCGTTTTCATTTTATTTTATCATCTTTGAAATGCAAGAGAACGGCCACAATATAATATTGCAGTTTAGGCGCAATTTAAATTGTGGCCACTAGATGGCAGCAGAGTGTGCGCAACGTTTCAGATTGATCCAGTGAATCATTGCAATACTGGTCTATTTTGTATCAAGTCTGCCCAAATGTGCCGAATTGGTCAATTGATACATTTTCAAGTATATAACTATAGAGAACATACAAAAATGATATGGTAATACAACATGTAACTTTACACACTCCCAGGAATGTCATACATGATGGCTCATTAGCTTATACACTAACTTTCACACATCTAGTTGGCCGGTCGGGGTGTGTGTGGAGCCAGAGACAGCAGGGGTTCAAACTGTAGAACCCAGTTCCTACATTTGAATGTAAAAATGGATTTTATCAAACTAAACTATGCTACATTTTATCTCTGGGACCCTTAGGATGACAAATCAGAGTAAGATTACTGAACGTAAGTACATTCTTTTCCTTCAGAGGTGAATGTATCAAACCAGTTGTCATGATAAGTTTTTTGTTGTTGTGCACTCTCCTCAAACAATAGCATAGTATATTTTCACTGTAATAGCTACTGTAAATTGGACAGTGCAGTTAGATTAACAAGAATTTAAGCTTTCTGCCCATTGAAGACATGTCTATGTCCTGGAATGTTTGCTGTTACTTACAACAGTCATGCTAATCACATTAGCGCACGTTAGCTCAACTGTCCCGTATACGGGACACCTATCCTGTAGAGGTTAAGTCATAAAAGTGCATTGAAATGACATAGGAACTGTGAACACTTTGGAGAAGTGTGTAACCATAACCTTTGTTCAGATAGTTTCCCCTTTATCTCCAAAGTTCTCATTTTCAGTTGCTGCCATGGTTATCCATATGATTTTCATATCTCTTCTGTTAGAAACATTTCAATTTGCTCCTGTCCACATAGGACAATTCCCCCAAGTGTAAAGTGGGGAAAGGACAGAGAAGGGCACAGACAGGAATGGCTGAGATGGAGATCAAACCACCATCGCCAAAGGGTTGGGAGTTTTACCTACTACACCAGACTCCAGCACACTTAAAAATGATAAATGCAGAAGATGAAAAACATGCAATTAAAGTTATTATTTAATGTAGATGAAAAATTCTTAAATTAGTGGTCGACGACTAGGTAACCAAATCCAAAGCACCTCCTTGTCTATAGATTACTTACAGGGCAAGGAAACCAATATGTAATTTTGTCAACTATCTAAGGGCTTGATTCAATCCGTAGCGCAGAAAATCTGTGTTGTAGCGTGATTGACATTTAAAGGCAACATTCACGGTAAACGCTGCATATGTCGGCTCAATCGAAAATGACCTTTAACTGTCAACAACGCTACAACCGAGATCTTTCACGATACAGATTGAATCAAGCCCTGTTTTATAATCTAAGTCTGAATACTGCCCTAACTGGGAAACTACACTGCAAGCACAAGTGTTCTGTGTTATCCCCATTCTACACCAGAAGCAGCAACAGGAGGCAGCATTAAAACAAACCACTTTCATCAGATCAGAATGCTTCAGAAGCGCTAGTGAAAAGCTTGAAATAGACTTGAAACAGAATAAAAAGATCCTTCAGCAGTGTGAGAGAGCGTGACCAGTATAATATCTCTCATTGATCACAGTGGTTCAGCTGCGCTAGCGCTACGCTATGCTAACATGTCTGGTGTAGCTGTCCAGTAAAGGTATGTCCAAGTAGTTATGGTAACACTTAACTTGACACGTTATGACATTATCATAACCACCTCATAATATGTCATAACAGCTGACATATGTCATAACCTGTCATAATATGGTCATAACACTGTCATTACACATATATTTAGACCTGTTATGACATATATTGTGTTATTTTATGACTGGTTATGACACCTACATAAGAGTGTAAAAACACACAAAACTTACAGCGGTAGTTATTTTATGGCTGGTCATGACACCTACATAAGTGTGTCAAAACCCACAAAACCTACCACCAGGGGCGGCCTGTTCAATAGGGCGATATGGGCGACGCACTGCCAAACGGGAAAAGGAAGGGATTTTTTTTCTAATCAATTATATCACGCAACAGTAGTTATCAGTGTTGTAATCTAGACGTCTGATCTGCCACAGTGCCACACTGCCACTAAATGTCCAATTGCTTCAAATGGCCACCCCCCCTTTTGGGGCGATTTCAGTCAGGTTGAAAATCGCCCAGAAGTCTGTCATAGACTCCCATGTAAAATCAATTTTTTTCAAATTTCAGAGCTTTCAATACAATCTCTATGGGTGTCTGAGGGCTTGCACTTACGCGCTTTCATCATACGTAATGTAACCATGAACGTAACTAAGAAAAGAGCGGATTGTGTCTTTGAAAGAAGTTCCTTTTTGTCGGCGAACAAATGAAGATAAATTGGCAACGAAACAATTAGGACCTCCCAGACCAAATTTAATAATTCAACAGGTTTCTACTAAAGGCGGAAAGTCCTACACCCGAGGATTTTCCAAAAATTGGTACGAACGAAAAAATAACATTGCCACTCAACTGGATGAGGGATACAGGCTAGCTGTCCGCCGCCACAACGATGAGGTTAGTGTTGATAATCACAAGTTTACTGGAGAACTGAGACCAAGTAGAGACTTTGGACAGGGTGGATATGGTATAATAAAGGCAGTTTATTCAGAGGTAAAGATATCTGGAATCGCGTGCACGGACCCGTTCGTCAAACTCTTAGGGAGCTATACATTAAGCCCCATTACTTACCATATCAGATAAGAGAAATTGCTGCAGCTACATATATTTTACATCCTGGCCCTACATAGTTCACTATTTGCATCACTTACCAAAATATTACATGTGGTCATATATGCTTGGAAAGTGGAGATGCCATAGAACGTCAAAAAAGTAAACATTGCTGGAGACACATTGCCGTTTTGGAGAAGACATCGCGTTTGCTAGCAAAGAGATTTGTTGTGGCAAATGAACTTGGGCTGGGAATTGCCAGGAACCTCACGATAAGATATATGCATTGCGAGTCTCATGATTCTATACGTATTGCGATTCGATACTGTGATTTTATTGCGCACCATATGTCTGTTGCAGAGGGATCAGAAAGCCATGAGAACGAGTTTTGATCAGTCATGGAAATAAAAGTGCTGAAAACAAATTGGCTCCCAATGTGAAAAGATTGAGAACAAGCTATGAAGGAACAATAATGGTGTTTTGGTGCAGGTACAGCCAACTAGCGCTAAAATATTGCGATATTGTCAATACAGTATATCGTAAAGTATCACTATGTAACTCGATTTCTTTCACCCCAATCCCTCAAATTAACGGTAAATAACTGAATTGTTTGCCCCACATTTAGCTAAGATGATTAGCTAGCCAGCTAAAATGTTTTATTTAGTTACCAGTCGCATCTACAATAGTTTACTGTCAATAACATGTCTCCAAAAATGACGTGGTGTCTCCAATTGTGTTGACATTTTACAATTGCGATGCGCATCCATGAGTATCCACTTTCTGTAGCTCAGCTGGTAGAGCACGGCGCTTGTAACGCCAAGGTAGTGGGTTCGATCCCCGGGACCACCCATATACAAAAATGTATGCACGCATGACTGTAAGTCGCTTTGGATAAAAGCGTCTGCTAAATGGCATATTATTATTATTATTATTATTATCTGAAGAGAGCCCCGAAACATTGTGTGCACTGTGCAGACATTTTATGCAATAAATGAAGTAGGTTGAATCTAGTAGTTCTGATCTTCTGATTGGTCCTGATGAGTTGGGCGAGGTCCCCTCCAGGCTACTGTCACTGTTGCATTGGCTCTGAGTCGGGTTCTCTGTCTTCAAATGTTCAGCCTAAGAGAGGGGATTTTTGTGTGTGTGTGTGTGTGTGTTTAACAGTGATGATGTGTGTGTGTGTGTGTGTGTGTGTGTGTGTGTGTGTGTGTGTGTGTGTGTTTAACAGTGAGGATGTGTGTGTGTGTGTGTGTTTGTGTGTGTGTGTGTGTGTCCTCAGAGCAAGAACTCGTGAGTTGGAAGAACTGAGAGGCCTATGGCGTGGGTGTTGTCCTTGGCCACCTGCTGACAAGGCTGACAAGATAGGACCCTTTTGTCCATTGTTATTGGATAGGAACATAACTTATAACCAGCTCCTGACCTAAATAGATCTTAGCACAACATTTTACTCAACATATCATATTCCATATTCACTATAACAAATATATTTACTACGACATTAGCAAGAACCGCCACATCCTCAGCCGGCTAATCCAGTGTGTGAAGTTTTGCGGAGTGTTTGAGTTAGCTTTGCGAGGCAAAGATGAAACTGAGGGCTCCACCAACCCTGGTAAGCCAATACTTTTGAGATCAGTCAATAAATGCTTCTGGTATTGACTTATATGCTGCCCCTGTCTTCATGTTGTTGCTGGACATATCTTTTTTTAAATGTGTGTAGGTCACCTAAATCATCAGAAAAATTGCCCCCCCTGAGAATTTTTTCAGGAGCTGCCACTGCCTACCACACAAGGCAAAACATTCCATTACACAATAGCCTACGTGTCAACAGTATGTTTATGTCATATACAATTTTTTTAATTGACCATATTAAATTATCATCGTAATTGCGCACACATTGATGTCAGACATGCACCTACCTCAATGCTCTGATGATGACTGGGATGAATGCAGGAGCAGATTTCAGGAGCAGGACAAGACACCCTATTTTGACTGATTTAAGGGCCTGTACATGACAGGCCTATCTGGCTTATATGATTATGGTCATGAAGGGTATTTTCTTAGTCCAAGTAAAGTGACACAGGATGGTCATAATGCTTCATGAAAGTGTCATAAAGTGTATTTTCTACAATTTATTTAAAATATGATTTCAAAAAGATTCTTTACAACAACAAAAACAAAAACAACAACAACGGACTTAAGAAACAAACTTGAAAATGAACAGAACATGCTACCATTCAGCCACAAGAGCATTAGTGAGGTCAAGCACTGATGTTGGGCGATTAGGCCTGGCTCGCAGTCGGCGTTCGAATTCATCCCAAAGGTATTCAATGGGGTTGAGGTCAGGGCTCTGTGCATGCCAGTCAAGTTCTTCCACATCGATCTCGACAAACCATTTCTGTATAGACCTTGTTTTGTGCACGGGGCATTGTCATGCTGAAACAGGAAAGGGCCTTCCTCAAACTGTTACCACAAAGTTGGAAGCACAGAATCCTCTAGAATGCCATTGTATGCTTTAGCTTTAAGATTTCTCTTCACTGGAACTAAGGGGCCTAGCCTGAACCATGAAAAACAGCCCCAGACCATTATTTCTCCACCAAACTTTACAGTTGGCACCAGTGGTGTCATGTAAATCTTGGTGGGGCAAACTCACCCCAATTTGTTTTGATTCATGCCGGTAAAGCCACTACACAACACAACGCTAAACAATACATTAATTGCACTATAACGGTGAAAAATGGTGCCAACAAACTGTTAGGGCCTACATAAAGCTGTCCCAACAGCAGGGCTTTCTTTTCAGCACCATGGAGTGAATCCTTACCACCGCTACACCTGGCTATCAGCGGACCCTTGTCTGGCAGCGAAACAGTTAATTCAGCCTCATTTACTGCCTTCTTAAAAACTACAGCTGACTTGCTTAAACAAATGTGTTTTCTACTGACAATTGAGATGTACAAACTATGGCATAAGGGAACAACGAGAGGATAAGAGGCAATCTGTAATTTTGATTAAGACATTAATGAGCAAGGTAGGACGGACATAGTCAATATAACTATTTGTTCAGCACTTTTGAAATGTACAGCGACAGAAGTCAGAACATGGGCTGTTCTTACAGTGTTCTCCCTGTACACCAAGTCAGAACCGTAGGATAAAGAAAGTGGGTATATAAGCAGACAATGAAAGCTCTCACAATATCCGATGATTACATTTCTCTAAAACAGGCTATAGGCTACATGTGCACCACCAAGTCAGAACAGTAGGCTAAGTTAAGAGGGGGAAAGGGACCAAATGATTAGGGTGAGGCACATGGGCTACTAACAGCTTAACACACAACATACACTTAGGGTTACTTTCTTGGCTACAGTATACATATCTTTGTGGCATATTCCATCATTATGCAGGAGCATACAAGACATATTTGGACTCACCTTGTGTTCTGTGCTGACTTGAATAGGAAGATGGCGCGGTGGTCCTTCTTCTGGGCAAGTTTTGTCATCAAACTCTGGCATTCTCTGGATTTATGGTGCTTTCAAGACAACTGGGAACTCTGAAAAAAACAAGGTTGAATCGTGATGTCAGTGATCTTCAGGTCAGAGCTCGAGAAAGAGGCCAGAGTTCCCGATTTGGAATTCTGAGTTGGATGACCAAGATTTTCCCAGTCTGAGTTTTTTTCAGAGTACCCAGTTGTTTGAATTCACTGAAGCCCATGGTGTTGAATGTGAATGTTTATCCTTTTAAGCTTGAAAAGAGACCCTTAAGCCCAGACTTGGACCACATACCTACTCCACTGAATAGCAGGCTAGTGATTTTTTTGCAACATTTGCAGTTAGCCACTGATTCCTTCCAAACCACTCATTGTTGAATTTGCGATTTTCCATCTTGTTGTGTAATGTTTATGTCCAATGGACAATGAGAACTGATACGTTTTATCTATAATTTCTCTTCATATGACAAGGATTGAAAAGGATTTCCCAGTCGATTGTCGGCTTGATTCATGAAGATGACTGCTTGTCTAGCTTGCTAGCTAAGATTTGAAAATATGATGTTGACATGATCAGTCCAATCAAAGCCACGGTAGATATAACGTGAATTGACGTCATTTTATCTGTGGCCAAGTACCTTGAGCCTTCTTGGATGGGCACTTCTAATATAAATCTATGGCAGCACCCAAGGGGCTTGAGTTTGTTAGCTCTCCCCGTATATTTTGCGGTGAAGTAGTGTCCCCATGAGTGACAGAACACTGAGCCAATCACGGTGCAACTAGAGAACATTACCAACCCCTACGCTCTGTATTTTCCACTGGCTGCCCCACCACCACAGAAAGCACTGAGCTAGACTGAAACACCTGCATTTAGGAGCTGTACACAATACTTCACAATAACAGCACTTACAGTTGATCAGGGCAGCTCTAACAGGGCAGAAATTTGACGAACTGTCATTTGAAAGGGTGTTCACATACTTTTGCACATATAGTGTATGTGTAAAAAAATATATATAATAATCCTGAGCTTTGTTATATCTCCTAGATATAGGACAGTCACTTCAAAACCTTAGTCCTTACCATACATTTTTTCACTGTCTTTCTTTGTGCCATTTATGAATGTGTTATTCAATGAGTTTATATGGCCTATAGCAGTAAAGGCCAAATTCAATATTTTTTCAAATCATTTTTACGTATTAGTTCTATACCTAAAGGGGTACTCATATTCCAAATGAAATAGCTAAATGATTGTTCACATTCAAGTCCATTTAGAGCAGCTGTGTGATGCACAAAAATGCTTGTGTATGAAAGTCACATCTCTTGATTGTCAGAGCTAACAGAACTAGTTTATTTTTACGTGCGTGCCTGGTTTATTGTGGTCCTCTGTAGCTCAGCTGGTAGAGCACGGCGCTTGTAACGCCAAGGTAGTGGGTTCGATCCCCGGGACCACCCATACACAAAAAAAAATGTATGCACGCATGACTGTAAGTCGCTTTGGATAAAAGCGTCTGCTAAATGGCATATTATTATTATTTATTCTATATTTTTACATTTTCAAGTGTTTTTTTACCTTCTATTTTGTATATTTCCATCAGACTAGTAGGGACAAATGAAGCCTGGAGGCTGCAGTAATGTTGTGATGTCAGTAGGGGGAGCTCTAGTTTAGAACACTGGAACCAAAGATGCTCCCCTTTCATCTGTGCTGGAACCTTCAGTACCACTTTGATGCAGCTGATGAAGAGTGATAGGAATGGGTCACATTTTGCCTCCTATAAAACATGTAGGCCCACTCCTCAAATAAAGAAATGCAACTACAGTATGCTGACTTTAGCACATTTTCTATTTAGATACAGTAACATCCGTTATGTGACATGCTGTTCATGCATGTTAATGCCATCACTAGGCTACTTTTAAAATGTGTCAACCACAGAACTCACACTTAGGCTACGCCTGCTTCTACTAACATTTGCAGCAGCCTACTTCTTGTTTCCACGCACTGACAGTAAGTTGACTTACAGTACAAGAGCTCTCCACTTCACTTCACTCAGTAAGTACGATATCTTGACATATTGTTTTTGGTTGTATGTTTTTAGCCTTTAATCATATGACTTACTGTATAATTTTACTTTTTGGTTTATTTTGAACTGTGTTTTGGTTTTTACATCAGTATTCATAAAGTGTCTCAGATTATGATCTAAAAGTCAAAACTGATCCCAGATCAGCACTCCTTCTCTCACTTTGTGAATACGGACCATGGACTGTGGTTTCATGTGTTTAGTTCAGTTCAGTTTATTCATTTGCATGTTTAAAAATGTATCAGTAGAGTAGAGTATGACAGTAATACCAAGATGCATTTTTGCAGAAAGGTCCCGGATCTCAATTCAATAGGGTCAATGTTCACGGTAAAACTATAACAGGGTCAAGTATAACTGTGTGTCTGTGTCCTTGTGTTGTGTGTTTGTGTGTGTGTGTGTGTGTGTGTGTGTGTGCGTGTGTAGTTTTTACATATTGATATTGATAAATGTAGTTTTACATATTGATCTGATCGTGAGATATACAGTCACGACCAAAATTATTGGCACCCTTGATCAAGAAATACTGTATAAAATAAATATTACAAATACTGAGCTATATTGCATGCTACAAAAGGGATGTACATTGTACATGTGGTTTCACATAAAGACTTGTGCATTCTATTTTAAGAGCTCTGAGAGCAATAGATTGTTGTGGAAACATTTAGAACATGGACTAAAGTAAGAGTGAGAGTAAGAGTAATAGTGATTGGGTGGATGCTTCGTAAGAGCTTTGGGAGTAATATTAAACCTGAGACAGAGTTGGTTAGGAGTATATTAACATGAAGACACAGTGATGTGGGTTGTGTTAGGAGTAGTATAACATGAGACACAGTGATGGTGGGTTGTGTTTAGGAGTAGTATTAACATGAGACACAGTGATGGTGGGTTGTGTTTAGGAGTAGTATTAACATGAGACACAGTGATGGTGGGTTGTGTTTAGGAGTAGTATTAACATGAGACACAGTGATTGGTGGGTTTGGTGTTTAGGAGTAGTTATTAACATGAGACACAGTGATGGTCGGGTTATGTTTAGGAGTAGTATTAACATGAGACCCAGTGATGGTGGGTTGTGTTTAGAGTAGTATTAACATGAGACCACAGTGATGGTGGGTTGTGTTTAGGAGTAGGTTATTAAACATGAGACACAGTGACGGTGGGTTGTGGTTAGGAGTAATATTAAACATGAGGCACAGTGATGGTGGTTGTGTTTAGGAGTAGTATTAACATGAGACACAGTGATGGGGGGTTTGGTGTTTAGGAGTAGTATACATGAGGCCACAGTGAGGTGGGTTTGTTTAGGAGTAGTATTACTTGAGACAGAGTGATGTTGGGATGTGTTTAGGAGAAGTATTAACATGAGACACAGTGACAGTGGGTTGTGTTTAGGAGTAGTATTAACATGAGACACAGTGATGGTGGGTTGTGGTTAGGAGTAGTATTAACATGAGATACAGTGATGGTGGGTTGTGGTTAGGAGTAGTATTAACATGAGACACAGTGATGGTGGGTTGTGGTTAGGAGTAGGTATTAACATGAGACATAGTGATGGTGGGTTGTGTTTAGCAGTAGTATTAACATGAGACACAGTGAAGGTGGGTTGTGGTTACGAGTAGTATTAACATGAGACACAGTGATGGTGGGTTATGTTTAGGAGTAGTATTAACATGAGGACACAGTGATGGTGGGTTTGTGGTTTAGGAGTAGTATTAACCATGAGACACAGTGATGGTGGGTTGTGGTTAGGAGTAGTATTAACATGAGACACAGTGAGTGTGGTGGGTTTGTATAGGAGTAGTATTAACATGAGACACATTGACGGTGGGTTGTGTTTAGAGTAGTATTAAACATGAGACACAGTGATGGGGGTTGTGGTTAGGAGTAGTATTAACATGAGACACAGTGACGTGGGTTGTGTTTAGGAGTAGTATTAACCTGAGGACACAGTGATGGTGGGTTGTGTTTAGGAGTAGCATTAACATGAGACACAGTGATGGTGGGTTGGGTTTTAGGGAGTAGTATTAACATGAGACACAGTGATGGTGGGTTATGTTTAGGAGTAGTATTAACATGAGACACAGTGATGGTGGGTTGTGTTTAGGAGTAGTATTAACATGAGACACAGTGATGGTGGGGTTATGTTTAGGAGTAGTATTAACAAATAAATAAAATTGTATTGGTCACATACACATATTTAGCAGATGTTATTGAGGGTGTGTAGCGAAAATGCTAGTGTTCCTAGCTACAACAGTGCAGTAGTATCTAATAATTCACAACAATACACACAAATCTAAAAGTAAAGGAATATAAATATTAGGATGAGTAATGTCTGAGTGGCATTGACTAAAATACTGTAGAATACAGTATATACAGATGAAATGAGTAAAACAGTATGTAAACATTATTAAAGTGACCAGTGTTCCATTATTAAAGTGACCAGTGTTTCCAAGTCTATGTACATATGGCAGCAGCCTCTAAGGTGCAGGGTTGAGTAGCCGGGTGGTAGGCGGCTAGTGATGGCTATTTAACAGTCTGATGGCCTTGAGATAGAAGCTGTTTTTCAGTCTCTTAGTCCCAGCTTTGATGCAACTGTACTGACCTCGCCTTCTGGATGATAGCGGGGTGAACAGGCCATGGCTCAGGTGGTTGATGTCCTTGATCTTTTTGGCCTTCTTGTGACATCGGGTGCTGTAGGTGTCCTGGAGGGCAGGCAGTGTGCCCCTGGTGATGCGTTGGGCAGACCTCACCACACTCTGGAGAGCCCTGCGGTTGCGGGTGGTGCAGTTTGCCGTACCAGGCGGTGAAACAGCCCGACAGGATGCTCTCAATTGTACATCTGTAAAAGTTTGTGAGGGTCTTAGGGGCCAAGCCGAATTTCTTCAGCCTCCTGAGGTTGAAGAGGCGCTGTTGCCGCCTTCTTCACCACACTGTCTGTGTGGGTGGACCATTTCAGATTGTCAGTGATGTGTACGCTGAGGAACTTTAAGCTTTTCACCTTCTCAACTGCTGTCCCATCGATGTGAATAGGGGTGTGCTCTCTCTGTTGTCTCCTGAAGTCCAGGATCACGATGTCCTTGTTTTGTTGACAGTTGAGGGAGAGGTTATTTTCCTGGCACCACTCTGCCAGGGCCCTCACCTCCCAAACATCAGTGTTTGTGTGCTTCCATGTGACTTTATCAAGTAGCCAGGTGTTTGGGTTTCACCATTCTACTGATTCATTTCCAGTTTGTTATGTTGTTATTAGACCAACATTATAGAGTGACATAATTATTAGGAGGCTGCAAGTAATGTTGAGATGCCAGTAGGGGGAGCTCTATTCTAGAACACTATAACCGTCAGTAAGCACTGTTGATGAGCTAATGGGAGTGTAAATTGATGGGTTGATAAATAGAATGAATGACATATGTAACTGACGGCAAATGTAAATTGAACTTTGAACTTTCCATATAGTAACTCAGTGGGGTCAACATGCAACACATTATAGATATTATAAACATTCCATATAGAAAGTCAACAATTTGTTAACGAATTGTTCTGTATAAAGAAAAGTGGAAATGGGGACATAGTTTTGTCAATTTTAGAAATGTGGGGCGCCACACTCTTATACAGTAGCGCGCTCCCTTCTCGGACATCTTGTTCTGGGTCATCATCATGCATGTTAATGTCTTAAAAGGAAGGAAGGACAGTTCTGACTGTATCACTACTTGTGTCTGACTACTTTAATATGTATCAACCACAGAACTTAAACTTACTAGCAGTCTCCACACTACCAGTACATTGGACTCTCTTTACAGGACCTCTCTCCTCACGTTTCACTCTGTAAGTATTGACAATATTTGAAAATAAAGTTTTTGGGCTTTATTTATTTTTAGCCACAATCATATACTTGGTAATGTATCATTTTCCTTCTTGTTATGTTACATGATTCTGTGGTTTGGTTGTTTACTCAGGGCCAGTATTCCATAAGTGTCTCAGTGTAGGAGTGTGGATCTACATATGCGATGATATGATTAACCCAGGGTATAAAAGACACCGCAACAACATTTTAATCTTCTGCTCAGTGTGTGGTGGCGTGTATTGACCCGTGTTGTTTGTTTGAATGACACAGTGGACATTTATCTGATGGCCTTTTAGGACCAGACTGACATGGGGTAGGTTGAAATCTATACTGTGTAGATGTGTTTTAAACTTTTCTACATCCATACCAACCAGCTCTTCTAAACTTTGATACCGACGCGCATGTTCCTTATGGGCTTCCCTGTTGTGTGTTGTGTGTGTGTTGTGTGCGCGTGTGTGTTTGTGTGTGGTGACTGGTGTGTGTGTGTGTGGGTGTGTGTGTGTGTGTGTTTTGTCGTGCGTGCGTGCGTGCCTGTTGTGTGTTGTGTGTGTGTGTCTGTGAGGCATATTTGTGTGTGCAGTCACTTTGGCGGTATTGCTCACAGTTGGGGATGAGGTAGCTATCATTTAAAACTGGTGTCAGTCTTTAGGCTGCCGTACAGCTATGATGTGGACCGTAGAGGATTGCACATTTATCCTCCTATATTTGGGGTTCTGCGAATAAACAGCTCAGAACAATCAATTAGATAATGTGTTTTACAAAACTACAGATCTGTTTCATGTGATTTTGTGTTGTTGTTGTTGTTTAATAATGACAGATGATATGTTCGCTGATGGTGTGATTTTGATTGATTTATGATGATGATTACTTAGTTTAATCCATAGAGAAAATTATTTTTTGCATCATACAGGTCATGTGAAGAACTTAAATATACAGATTTGACAGACATTAACACGTCACACCAATTAGTATACATAGACGTACAGACAGACAGTATTCACATGGACACCATATGGCGTCATGGTCTAAGTCACTGCATCGCAGTGCAGGCTGTCTGGCGCACTAGAGTATCCGTCCAGTGATTTTTTTCCTGGTTCGAATCCAGGCTCTGTCGTAGTCCGGCCGTGACCGGAGACCCATGGGGCGTCGTCCAATTGGCCCAGCACGTCCAGGTAGGGAGGAATGGGCCGCGGTCAGGGATGTTGGTA
>LR778290.1:15342417-15417141 GCA_902810595.1 Coregonus sp. 'balchen'
AATCAATGGATGATATTTCAAGTACATATGTTGTAGAATTAAACACCTATATGCCTTAAAATGTTTATGGATTGAGAACCAGTTGAAGGGTTAATACAGAGCAGAGACATGTATGTGTTTTTCATAAACTCCCTGCAGCTGGGCTGGGTATGTCAATGACATGTGATGGAGATACAACTCCTCGTGATGGCTGTATGGAGATTGGAGTAACAATGGAACTAGTGTTATCATTTGTTTGTGCTTATGACCTTATGACCTGACACATGGCCACATGCACATAATCTCAAGGGCCAGGGAGGATGGTAAATGATAAATGTTTAAATGTATGTGGTTGAGAATGGGTTATGGATGACATGTTTAAATCATGTTTAAGTATTAATGGATATGTTTTATAATGTGTTATGAAATGATAATGGTGAAACAGAATGAACATGATTGATACTTTGTACTCCATATGCATGCCTAGATAGTGAATATAGTCAATACAGAGTGTGATTGTTCTTTAACGTACGTATGTACATAATTTTTTGAGTCATGCCACTAATAAGATACAGAGGCCCTACTTAGAGAAGCGCAAGTAGCCCTCGTGAGTAGCCAACATGTGATACTGAAAGATGCTATTCATTCACATAGGGAGGAGTTTTATCAGTGTGACTATGCATGTGTCTGTATAAAAAGGAGCACTCCGGTTCAGGACAAGCAGTTGTTGCTCCATGGAGCAAGCTCGGCTTTGTTATGCAAATAATAAAAGTCTAAATTCACAAGTTCCAGTCTCTTGAGAAATATTTTTAAGTTGACTACTTTTTGAGTCAAATATTTCTACGACACTAGGTAACTACATCTGCCGATGTGCCCTTGAGCAAGGCACTTAACCCTAATTGCTCCAGTAAGTTGCTCTGGATAAGAGTGCCTGCTAAATGACTCAAATGTAAATGTAGAATGAATGAATGAATGAAGTTAATAACAAATCAGAGTACTAAGGTGAAATAATCATAAAAATATGAATTTTCACTCACCTGAACCACAAGAAGCCAGAGAGACAGAGGATGAGAACCAGAATAACAACTATGATTCCTACAGCTGCAGTCATAACTGATGTTTGTTTCCCTAAATGAAAATATAGATGATACGAGTACTGCATGTTAAAAACTGAAAATAAACGTAGTACAGGACAATAATACAATATTTCTTAAGTGATCTCATCTCAACGTATATTTAATTATAAAACAAAGTATGATAAGCTAAAGTATAATTATTAATATTAGCTTGAAACTTAATTTTGTATTGAAATATTGAAGATGAAACTTCACCTGGTAAATATATCATCAGAACTGTAGAGTTCCTAGACCCTCTTCCATTCCAGGCCTCACAGTGGTAATGTCCATTGTCCTTAGACTTGAAGTTACTTATGTTGTAGATCTGTCCAAATCCATTTAGAAAAGTCTTATTTTTAAAATACCAGGTGTATTTGTCCACAGGTGGGTTGGCATCACTGCTGCAGGTCAGAGTCACTGAACTGCCCTCCACTATTTCACCAGAGGGACTGACTGACACTGAGGTGTTCTTTGGGCCATCTGTTGGACAACAGTGTTTTAAATAGTGTTTTACATGAGGAGCATCATGGAACTTAGATTTGTGATTGAAATATTAATTTCAATGTGATCCTCTGATCAAAATATGAGGTTAGGTGTACATACACTGAATGTCCACAGACACAGAAGATGAGTTGAGACGTCCATATTTATTCTCAGCCTCACAGTAGTATTCTTCACTATCCTCAGAGCTGAAGGTTGTGAAATTGTATGTCTTTTCAGATCCTGTCAGTGAAGCTCCATTCTTCTTGTACCAGGTGTATTTGTCCACAGGTGGGTTGGCATCACTGCTGCAGGTCAGAGTCACTGAACTGCCCTCCACTATTTCACCAGAGGGACTGACTGACACTGAGGTGCTTTTTGGGCCATCTGGTAAAGGAGAACTTGTCAGAGGGTTAGGACAGTAGTATATTTATGACAGTAGTATATTTACAAATGAAAAAAAATAAGTATCTGTTAAGTCAGAGAACTATCTAAAACTCTAATTTACACAAAACGTTAACAGATACACATTTGCAGATGGTATGCTTTAGGACTACTTCATTTAATTCCAATTGTTTTGCTACCTTAGCATTCAAACACTGAGCTGAACTTTACTCACACTTCACATCCATGTTTATGGTCCTAGACCTGTCTGTCCCCATCTCATTCTGGACCTCACAGTAGTACTCTCCAGTGTCTGATGACTGGATTTGATTGAAGACTTGCTGTGGTCCTGTCATCCTCTGATAGCCACCTCCATTCTTCTTGTACCACCAGGTACAACTCTGCACAGGTGGGTTGGCATCACTGCTGCAGGTCAGAGTCACTGAACTGCCCTCCACTATTTCACCAGAGGGACTGACTGACACCGAGGTGCTCTTTGGTTTATCTGATAGAAAATATGAATTTCCCAAAGTGGTAATGTCACAATACTTAATTATAATGATAATAATTTAAAGTAATATAGACAATGAGTAAAACAAGCCTTTTTGTTCTGTACTGATTGATAAAGTAAGACCTGTCTCTTTTGCCTGAGTGCATGATACTTGCTGAGTAGAATACTGTACTATTGTACTGTACTCACACACTGCAGGAGAGCTGAGACCCTCATGGCCTTTTACAGTACAGGAGTAACTGTTTACATCATTACTGAGGACTGTATAGGGGGAAATCTTCTCAGTTACTATCTGTCCGTTCTTGTACCAGATGTAGGTGGGGTTACCAGTCAGAGGACAACTGGTGGTGCTACAGGTCAGTGTCTTCCATGTTGCAGTCTGTGAATAAGGAGTCACCTTCACCTGCAGATCTGGAGTAGACAACATAAATCTGAATCACCTGTTGTCTAGTGTCATTACATGATGCAATACATTCTCAAACAGATCAATAAAGACATGACAATTGCTATATAGACACAGTATTATATTATTTGTATTTCATAAATACAAACCAAGACAATTTTCCTGAACTAAATGGAATTCAACAGTTTAGCTTTATTGAATGTAACTGTACCTGTGACAGACAGAGTGACTCCAGGATCACCAGTATATTTCCTTACGGTCTGATCTGTTATAAATCTGAATGTGTACGTAGCTGAGTCACTGTCTCTCAGGTCTGTGATTGTCAGGGTGTGGACATTCTTCTTATCTCTATGGTACTTCACACGACCTTCTTTGTCTGGGTCATCACTCAGATTTACAGAATTCCAGCAGTATAATTTTTTGTGAACCAGAAGGTTGTTGTGACTGTACCACTGGGATATGTGTAAGAGCAGGACAGTTCCACTGTTGACCCCTTCAAGGCACAAATACTCTGAGGGGTGTAAGTCACACTCCAGCCATCCTGACCCAGTACCACTATAACACAGTCACACAATACAATGGTATCAGAATTAAGCAAAGGCCCATTAGCTCACACTGACAGTAGGGTTTGTCCACACTTTGTTGCCATAGTTGCTGAGTTGAGTGTGAATGGAAACCACAGATAAGCATCACTCAGTGAGGTGTGAAACATAACTATTTAAGTAAAATGGAGACTCCTAACAGAACACACCAGAATAACATTATGATTCTTATCCTTTTAGAAATGTCTGTTGATTGTTAAACAGAGCAACTAAAAGATAAGAATGAGACCATACCTGCCACAGACCAGAGAAAGACCACCAACACACTTCCTGCTGTTCTCAAGGCCATTGTTGCATCTCCCACCCTGCAGTCTTAGAAACATAAACAACAACTCACTCTATAGCTGGTGAATAACTACACCTGATACATTGAAGTATAAACTGTAAATGGGGTACAGGGCCTCATTACTGAAAATGAACCAGGCTCATATTGTGTTGTGTTGTATTGTGCTATATGGTTGTCTATGTGAATACTGTCTGTCTGTAAGTCTATTGCACTATGTATGTAATGTGTGTGACGTGTTTCATGTCTGTCTACGTTTGTCTATTTAAGATGACATGATGTATGATGCAAGAAAAAAATATCAGCCCAGAACTACACGGGAGGATCTTGTCAATGATCTCAAGGCAGCTGGGACCATAGTCCACCAAGAAAACAATTGGTAACACACTACGCCGTGAAGGACTGAAATACTGCAGCGCCCGCAAGGTCCCCCTGCTCAAGAAAGCACATATACCGGGCCGTCTGAAGTTTGCCAATGAACATCTGAATGATTCAGAGGAGAACTGGGTGAAAGTGTTGTGGTCAGATGAGACCAAAATGGAGCTCTTTGGTATCAACTCAACTCGCCGTGTTTGGAGGAGGAGGAATGCTGCCTATGACCCCAAGAACACCATCCCCACTGTCAAACATGGAGGTGGAAACATTATGCTTTGGGGGTGTTTTTCTGCTAAGGGGACAGGACAACTTCACTGCATCAAAGGGACGATGGAATGGGCCATGTACCGTCAAATCTTGGGTGAGAACCTCCTTCCCTCAGCCAGGGCATTGAAAATGGGTCGTGGATGGGTATTCCAGCATGACAATGACCCAAAACACACGGCCAAGGCAACAAAGGAGTGGCTCAAGAAGAAGCACATTAAGGTCCTGGAGTGGCCTAGCCATTCTCCAGACCTTAATCCCATAGGAAATCTGTGGAGGGAGCTGAAGGTTCGAGTTGCCAAACGTCAGGCTCAAAACCTTAATGACTTGGAGAAGATCTGCAAAGTGTTGTGGAACAAAATCCCTCCTGAGATGTGTGCAAACCTGGTGGCCAACTAAAAGAAACGTCTGACCTCTGTGATTGCCAACAGGGGTTTTGCCACCAAGTACTAAGTAATGTTTTGCAGAGGGGTCAAATACTTATTTCCCTCATTAAAATGCAAATCAATTTATAAAAATTTTTACATGCGTTTTTCTGGATTTTGTTGTTGTTATTCTGTATCTCACTGTTCAAATAAACCTACCATTAAAATTAGACTGATCATTTCTTTGTCAGTGGGCAAACGTACAAAATCAGCAGGGGATCAAATACTTTTTTTCCCCTCACTGTAACAACCAAAACACAGGTCAAAATAAAACTAACAGTAAAAGGACACAGTAAGTCGTATCCTCAAGTGTAATTAATGATGGCTAAAAACAATAACAAAATTAAAACAGAAAAATTAACAAAACAACATTTGAAGATATCGTCAAGCGTAAGGGGAGAGGTCTTGTACGGTCAACTTACTGGTAGGTTTTTTACTTGACCCTTCTTTGATCAGGTACGTCGACTGAGAACACATTCTCAATTACAGCAACGACCTCTGGCATAGTCACAGGGGAGAGGAGGGGGGATGAATGAGCCAACTGCAGGTTGGGGATGATTAGGTGGCAATGATGGTATGATTGGCCAGATTGGGAATTTAGCCAGGACACCGAGGTTAACCACCCACACTTACGATAAGTGCCATGGGATCTTTAGTGACCACAGAGAGTGTGGATCTTTAGTGACTACCAGCACAGTAGTCAAAACAGAAGTAACAAAAGATTGATCAAATTAAAATCCTACACCTGTTTGTGATGTGTGACATGTCTGTCTACTTCTGCCTGTTTCAGCTGACAAAAAATACTTTCCTAATGGATACAATAAAGTCATCATCCTCATCCTCATCAAGACCACCACCCTCACCACACTCTTGGTATTACTGACCGACTCTACTCTACTGATACATATTTAAACACGCAAATCAATAAACAGAATTTAATTAAACACATGAAACCACAGTCCACGGCCCGTACTCACAAACCGTCTCAGAGTAGGATAGCTGATCTAAGATCAGTTTTGCCTTTTAGATCATAATGAATAAGATTATATGGACAAGGCGGACCTGATCCTAGATCAATATATGAACCTAGATCAGCACTCCTATTCTGAGACTCTTTAGGAATACGGACCCTGATGTAACAGGTAAAAAAACAGGTACAAATGAAACAAAAAGAAAATGAAACAGTAAGTCGTACCCACAAGTACATGACTTGTGACTAAAAAACAAACAACCAAAAACAATATTTCATGATATTGTCAAGTGTACTTACAGAGTGAAGTGAAGGGGAGAGGTCTTATACAGCAAGTCAACTGACTGGTAGTGAGTGAAAACAAGAAGCAAGTGTGTGATTGACACATTATAAAAGAAGTCAGAACAGAAGTAGCTGATGCAGAACTGTCCTTTCCTTCCTCTTTAAGACATTAACATGCATGACGCCCAGACCAGCACGTCAGAAAAGCGATGTTAATGTATTTCTATAGAAATTGTGCAACAGACTGCCTGTAGTTGTCTTTCTTCATTTGAGGAGTGGGCCTATATTTCTTTAGTAAACAAAATGTGTCCCATTTCCAACGTGATCTTTATACTACATACAGAACCATGTAAACAATGTGTTGTCTATACTATTTAGAATGTTAACAATTTATTAGAATGTGATGCTTTGCCCTTCTGAGTTCTGTATATACAGGTCAAAGTTCCATGATGTCATTCAATTAGAACCCATTCCATTTAAACACCCATGACCATCACTCCTCATCAGCTGCATCAAAGTGCTAGTGAAGGTTCCAGTGTTCTAGACTAGAGATCCCCCTACTGCATCTCAACATTACTGCAGCCTCCTAATAATAATGTCCTCTATAACGTTGGGCTAATAACAACATTACAAACTGGAAATACATTAGATAGAATGGTGAACACTGGCTACTTGTTAGATTTAAGCACACAAACCCTGACGTCTGTAGTAGTACAACATGCCACTATCATATTCTACTGGTAGTAGCATTAGTTAACAGAGGCATTAGTATCATGCGGCAGGTAGCTTAGTGGGTAAGAGCGTTGCGCCAGTAACCGAAAGGTCGCTGGTTCTAATCCCCGAGCCGACTAAGTGAAAAATCTGTCGATGTGCCCTTAAGCAAGGCACTTAACCCTAATTGCTCCTGTAAGTCGCTCCTGTAAGTCGCTCTGGATAAGAGCGTCTGCTAAATGACTAAAATGTAAATGTATCACCATAGCCTGCTGTATTGACTGCTGCTGTCCATATACTGTATAGTCGAGTGTAGACTGTTCTCCATATATAGTCTAATGTAGCCTGTTATCCATATATAGTCTAATGTAGCCTGTTATCCAAATATAGTCTAATGTAGACTGTTATCCATATATAGTCTAATGTAGCCTGTTATCCATATATAGTCTAATGTAGCCTGTTATCCATATATAGTCTAATGTAGCCTGTTATCCATATATAGTCTAATGTAGCCTGTTATCCATATATAGTCTAATGTAGCCTGTTATCCATATATAGTCTAATGTAGCCTGTTATCCATATATAGTCTAATCTAGCCTGTTATCCATATATACTCTAATATAGCCTGTTATCCATATATAGTCTAATATAGCCTGTTATCCATATATAGTCTAATGCAGCCTGTTGTCCATATATAGTCTAATGTAGCCTGTTATCCATATATAGTCTAATGTAACCTGTTCTCCATATATAGTCTAATGTAGCCTGTTATCCATATATAGTCTAATGTAACCTGTTCTCCATATACAGTCTAATGTAACCTGTTATCCATATATAGTCTAATGTAGCCTGTTATCCATATATAGTCTAATGTAGCCTGTTATCCATATATAGTCTAATGTAGCCTGTTATCCATATATAGTCTAATGTAGCCTGTTATCCATATATAGTATAATGTAGCATGTTGTCCATATACTATTCTGTGAATATAAAGTGCTAATGAGGTACATGCAGTATAATGTTTATATATAGGACTCTGATATGGTTCAGGATGTAGAGGTCTATGGATGACAGGAAGGTGATGCTGAGTCAGTTCATCTAAACCAACAACATTTACTGGCAGTGAGAGAAACAAGAAGTAGCCTACTGTAAGTGTGAGTTCTGTGGTTGACAAATTTTTTAAATAGCCTAAACAGGGTGTTAAGGCATTAACATGCATAACCAGCATGTCAGAAAAGTGTTGCATTTCTTATTATTTTGAGGAGTGGGCCCTACATTTTTATAAGAGGCAAGATGTGACCCATTCCCATCACTCCTCATCAGCTGCATCAAAGTGCTACTGAAGGTTCCAGTGTTCTAGACTAGAGCTCCCCCTACTGCATCTCAACATTACTGCAGCCTCCTAATAATAATGTCCTCTATAATGTTGGTCTAATAACAACATAACAAACTGGAAATGAATCAGGTAGAATGGTGGAAACACAACACTGGCTACTACTTGATAAAGTCACATTGAAGCACACAAACACTGATGTCTGGGAGGTGAGGGCCCTGTCAGAGTGGTGCCAGGAAAATAACCTCTCCCTCAACGTCAACAAAACGAAGGAGCTGATCGTGGACTTCAGGAGACAACAGAGAGAGCACGCCCCTATTCACATCGATGGGACAGCAGTTGAGAAGGTGAAAAGCTTAAAGTTCCTCAGCGTACACATCACTGACAATCTGAAATGGTCCACCCACACAGACAGTGTGGTGAAGAAGGCGCAACAGCGCCTCTTCAACATCAGGAGGCTGAAGAAATTCGGCTTGGCCCCTAAGACCCTCACAAACTTTTACAGATGTACAATTGAGAGCATCCTGTCGGGCTGTTTCACCGCCTGGTATGGCAACTGCACCACCCGCAACCAGGGGCACACTGCCTGCCCTCCAGGACACCTACAGCACCCGATGTCACATGAAGGCCAAAAAGATCATCAAGGACAGCAACCACCCGAGCCACGGCCTGTTCATCCCGCTATCATCTAGAAGGCGAGGTTAGTACAGGTGTATCAAAGCTTGGACCGAGAGACTGAAAAACAGCTTCTATCTCAAGGCCATCAGACTGTTAAATAGCCATCACTAGCCGCCTACCACCCGGCTACTCAACCCTGCACCTTAGAGGCTGCTGCCCTATGTACATAGACTTGGAATCACTGGCCACTTTAATAATGGAACACTGGTCACTTTAATAATGTTTACATACTGTTTTACTCATTTCATCTGTATATACTGTATTCTACAGTATTTTAGTCAATGCCACTCAGACATTACTCATCCTAATATTTATATTCCTTTACTTTTAGATTTATGTGTATTGTTGTGAATTATTAGATACTACTGCACTGTTGTAGCTAGGAACACTAGCATTTTGCTACACCCTCAATAACATCTGCTAAATATGTGTATGTGACCAATACAATTTTATTTTATTTGTTAATACTACTCCTAAACATAACCCACCATCACTGTGTCTCATGTTAATACTACTCCTAACCACAACCCACCATCACTGTGTCTCATGTTAATACTACTCCTAAACACAACCCACCATCACTGTGTATCATGTTAATACTACTCCTAAACACAACCCACCATTACTGTGTCTCATGTTAATACTACTCCTAACCACAACCCACCATCACTGTGCCTCATGTTAATACTACTCCTAAACACAACCCACCATCACTGTGTCTCATGTTAATACTACTCCTAACCACAACCCACCATCACTGTGCCTCATGTTAATACTACTCCTAACCACAACCCACCATCACTGTGTCTCATGTTAATACTACTCCTAAACACAACCCACCATCACTGTGTCTCATGTTAATACTACTCCTAACCACAACTCTGTCTCAGGGTTAATATTACTCCCAAAGCTCTTACGAAGCATCCACCCAATCACTATTACTCTTACTCTCACTCTTACTTTAGGCCATGTTCTAAATGTTTCCACAACAATCTATTGCTCTCAGAGCTCTTAAAATAGAATGCACAAGTCTTTATGTGAAACCACATGTACAATGTACATCCCTTTTGTAGCACACAATATAGCTCAGTATTTGTAATATTTATTTTATACAGTATTTCTTGATCAAGGGTGCCAATAATTTCGGTCGTGACTGTATATCTCACAATCAGATCAATATGTAAAACTACATTTATCAATATCAATATGTAAAACTACATAAAACTACACACGCACACACACACACACAAACACACAACACAAGGACACAGACACACAGTTATACTTGACCCTGTTATAGTTTGACCGTGAACATGACCCTATTGAATTGAGATCCGGGACCTTTCTGCAGAAATGCATCTTGGTATTACTGGCATACTCTACTCTACTGATACATTTTTAAACATGCAAATGAATAAACTGAACTGAACTAAACACATGAAACCACAGTCCATGGTCCGTATTCACAAAGTGAGAGTAGGAGTGCTGATCTGGGATCAGTTTTGACTTTTAGATCATAATCTGAGACACTTTATGAATACTGATGTAAAAACCAAAACACAGTTCAAAATAAACCAAAAAGTAAAATTATACAGTAAGTCATATGATTAAAGGCTAAAAACATACAACCAAAAACAATATGTCAAGATATCGTACTTACTGAGTGAAGTGAAGTTGAGAGCTCTTGTACTGTAAGTCAACTTACTGTCAGTGCGTGGAAACAAAAAGTAGGCTGCTGCAAATGTTAGTAGAAGCAGGCGTAGCCTAAGTGTGAGTTCTGTGGTTGACACATTTTAAAAGTAGCCTAGTGAGGGCATTAACATGCATGAACAGCATGTCACATAAGGGATGTTTATTTTATTTTATTTTTATTTTACTGTATCTAAATAGAAAATGTGCTGAAGTCAGCATACTGTAGTTGCATTTCTTTATTTGAGGAGTGGGCCTACATGTTTTATAGGAGGCAAAATGTGACCCATTCCTATCACTCTTCATTAGCTGCATCAAAGTGGTACTGAAGGTTCCAGCACAGATGAAAGGGGAGTATCTTTGGTTCCAGTGTTCTAAACTAGAGCTCCCCCTACTGACATCACAACATTACTGCAGCCTCCAGGCTTCATTTGTCCCTACTGGTCTGATGGAAATATACAAAATAGAAGATAAAAAAACACTTGAAAATGTAAAAATATAGAATAAACCAGGCACGCACGTAAAAATAAACTAGTTCTGTTAGCTCTGACAATCAAGAGATGTGACTTTCATACACAAGCATTTTTGTGCATCACACAGCTGCTCTAAATGGACTTGAATGTGAACAATCATTTAGCTATTTCATTTGGAATATGAGTACCCCTTTAGGTATAGAACTAATACGTAAAAATTATTTGAAAAAATATTGAATTTGGCCTTTACTGCTATAGGCCATATAAACTCATTGAATAACACATTCATAAATGGCAAAAAAAAGACAGTGAAAAAATGTATGGTAAGGACTAAGGTTTTGAAGTGACTGTCCTGTATCTAGGAGATAAAACAAAGCTCAGGATTATTTTTTATATTTTTTTACACATACACTATATGTGCAAAAGTATGTGAACACCCTTTCAAATGACAGTTCGTCAAATTTCTGCCCTGTTAGAGCTGCCCTGATCAACTGTAAGTGCTGTTATTGTGAAGTGGAAACAAGAACAGCTCAGCCTCGAAGTGGCAGGCCACACAAGTTCACACAACGGGATCGCAGAGTGCTGAAGTGCATAAAAATCATCTGTCCTTGGTTGCAACTCTCACTACAGAGTCCCAAACTGCCTCTGGAAGCAACGTCAGCACAAGAACTGTTCGTCGGGAGCTTCATGAAATGGGTTTCATGTTCAATGCTAGGCATCGGCTGCAGTGGTATAAAGCTCGCCGACATTGGACTCTGGTGCAGTGGAAAAGCGTTCTCTGGAGTGATGAATCACACTTTACCATCTGGAAGTCTGACAGATGAATCTGGGTTTGGTGGATGCCAGGAGAACGCTACCTGCCCCAATGCATAGTGCCAACCAGTGGCGACCTGTCATTCAGGGAAGAGCCCTACCTGTTATTTTGGCATTAATACGTGTCACATATAAGTTTGCAAACAATGCAAAACAAAACTCATTGACTTAATAAAGCCGCATAAAAACATGGTCTCTTTTTTTGCTTTCTTGAGTAAGGCAGCTCCTAAATGCAGGTGTTTCAGTCTAGCTCAGTGCTTTCTGTGGTGGTGGGGCAGCCAGTGGAAAATACGGAGCGTAGGGGTTGGTAATGTTCTCTAGTTGCGCCGTGATTGGCTCAGTGTTCTGTCACTCATTACATTTTACATTTACGTCATTTAGCAGACGCTCTTATCCAGAGCGACTTACAGTTAGTGAGTGCATACACATATATATATATATATTATTATTTTTTTCATACTGGCCCCCCGTGGGAATCGAACCCACAACCCTGGCATTACAAATGCCATGCTCTACCAACTGAGCTACATCCCTGCTGGCCATTCCCTCCCCTACCCTGGACGACGCTGGGCCAATTGTGCGCCGCCCCATGGGTCTCCCGGTCACGGCCAGCTACGACAGACCCTGGATTCAAACCAGGATCTCTAGTGGCACAGCGATGCAGTGCCTTAGACCACTGCGCCACTCGGGGACACTACTTCACCGCAAAATATACGGGGAGAGCTAAAAAACTCAAGCCCCTTGGGTGCTGCCATAGATTTATATTAGAAGTGCCCATCCAAGAAGGCTCAAGGTACTTGGCCACAGATAAAATGACGTCAAATCACGTTATATCTACCGTGGCTTTGATTGGACTAATCATGTCAACATCATATTTTCAAATCTTAGCTAGCAAGCTAGACAAGCAGTCATCTTCATGAATCAAGCCGACAATCGACTGGGAAATCCTTTTCAATCCTTGTCATATGGAGAATTATAAAACGTATCAGTGCTCATCGTCCATTGGACATAAACATTACACAACAAGATGGAAAATCGCAAATTCAACAATGAGTGGTTTGGAAGGAATCAGTGGCTAACTGCAAGTGTTGCAAAAAAATCACTAGCCTGCTATTCAGTGGAGTAGGTGTGTGGTCCAAGTCTGGGCTTAAGGGTCTCTTTTCAAGCTTAAAAGGATAAACATTCACATTCAACACCATGGGCTTCAGTGAATTCAAGACAACTGGGTACTCTGAAAAAAACTCAGACTGGGAAAATCTTGGTCATCCAACTCAGAATTCCAAATCGGGAACTCTGGCCTCTTTCTAGAGCTCTGACCTGAAGATCACTGACATCACGATTCAACCTTGTTTTTTTCAGAGTTCCCAGTTGTCTTGAAAGCACCATAAATCCAGAGAATGCCAGAGTTTGATGACAAAGGTTGCCCAGAAGAAGGACCACCGCGCCACCTTCCTGTTCAAGTCAGCACAGAACACAAGGTGAGTCCAAATATGTCTTGTATGCTCCTGCATAATGATGGAATATGCCAGAGAGATATGTATACTGTAGCCAAGAAAGTAACCCTAAGTGTATGTTGTGTGGTAAGCTGTTAGTAGCCCATGTGCCTCACCCTAATCATTTGGTCCCTTTCCCCCTCTTAACTTAGCCTACTGTTCTGACTTGGTGGTGCACATGTAGCCTATAGCCTGTTTTAGAGAAATGTAATCATCGGATATTGTGAGAGCTTTCATTGTCTGCTTATATACCCACTTTCTTTATCCTACGGTTCTGACTTTGTGTACAGGGAGAATACTGTAAGAACGGCCCATGTTCTGAATTCTGTCGCTGTACATTTCAAAAGTGCTGAACAAATAGATATATTGACTATGTCCGTCCTACCTTGCTCATTAATGTCTTAATCAAAATTACAGATTGCCTCTTATCCTCTCGTTGTTCCCTTATGCCATAGTTTGTACATCTCAATTGTCAGTAGAAAACACATTTGTTTAAGCAAGTCAGCTGTAGTTTTTAAGAAGGCAGTAAATGAGGCTGAATGAACTGTTTCGCTGCCAGACAAGGTTCCGCTGATAGCCAGGTGTAGCGGTGGTAAGGATTCACTCCATGGTGCTGAAAAGAAAGCCCTGCTGTTGGGACAGCTTTATGTAGGCCCTAACAGTTTGTGGGCACCATTTTTCACCGTTAGAGTGCAATTCATGTATTGTTTAGCGTTGTGTTGTGTAGTGGCTTTACCGGCATGAATCAAAACAAATTGGGGTGTCACGTTCGTTATAAGAAGCAGACCAAGGCGCAGCATGATATGCGTGCATCTTTTAATGAGTACTTTACACAACTAATAAAACAACAAAACGATACGTGAAGTCTACAGGTTCACCAACACAAACCTATACAGATCAAGATCCCACAATAAACTAGTGCCAACAGGCTGCCTAAGTATGGATCCCAATCAGAGACAACAAGCCACAGCTGCCTCTGATTGGGAACCACCCCGGCCAACAAAGAAATACACGAACTAGAACATGAACATAGAAAATACAACATAGACACTACACACCCTGGCTCAACATTAAAGAGTCCCCAGAGCCAGGGCGGGACAGTACCCCCCCCCCAAAGGCGCGGACAGCGACCGCGCCAACCAAACTCAAGAGGGTAGGGGCCGGGTGGGCATTCCGCCTCGGAGGCGGATCCGGCTCCGGGCGTGACCACCACTCTCTCGCTACCCCCACCGTAGCGCCCCTGGTCTGGTCTGGCCCAGCTGGCCGGAGCTGGACTGGACACCTGTGGAGCGGATTGCTCAGGCTCCGGTGTGGAACAGGCACGGGCTGTGCAGGACTGACGACGCGCACCACTGGCTTGGTGCGGGGAGCAGGAACAGGCCGGACCGGGATGACGACGCGCACCACTGGCTTGGTGCGGGGAGCAGGAACAGGCCGGACCGGGCTGACGACGCGCACCACTGGCTTGGTGCGGGGAGCAGGAACGGGCCGGACCGGGCTGGAGACGCGCACCACTGGCTTGGTGCGGGGAGCAGGAACAGGCCGGACCGGGCTGACGACGCGCACCACTGGCTTGGTGCGGGGAGCAGGAACAGGCCGGACCGGGCTGGCGACGCGCACCACTGGCTTGGTGCGGGGAGCAGGAACAGGCCGGACCGGGCTGGCGACGCGCACCACTAGCTTGGTGCGGGGAGCAGGAACAGGCCGGACCGGGCTGACGACGCGCACCACAGGCTTGGTGCGGGGAGCAGGAACAGGCCGGACCGGGCTGGCGACGCGCACCACTGGCTTGGAGCGGGGAGCAGGAACAGGCCGGACCGGGCTGGCGATGCGCACCACTGGCTTGGTGCGGGGAGCAGGAACGGGTTGGGCCGTACTGAGAACACGCACCACTAACTTAGTGCAGGGAGCAGGAACGGGTTGGGCCGTACTGGGAACACGCACCACTAACTTAGTGCGGGGAGCAGGAACAGGTTGGGCCGTACTGGGAACACGCACCACTAACTTAGTGCGGGGATTAGGAACGGGCCGGGCCGGACTGGGAACACGCACCACTGGCTTAGTGCGAGGAGCAGGAACGGGTCGGGCCGTACTGGGAACACGCACCACTATCTTAGTGCGGGGAGCAGGAACGGGTTGGGCCGGGCTGACGACGCGCACCACTGGCTTGGTGCGGGGAGCAGGAACGGGCCGGACCGGGCTGACGACGCGCACCACTGGCTTGGTGCGGGGAGCAGGAACGGGCCGGACCGGGCTGGAGACGCGCACCACTGGCTTGGTGTGGGGAGCAGGAACAGGCCGGACCGGGCTGACGACGCGCACCACTGGCTTGGTGCGGGGAGCAGGAACAGGCCGGACCGGGCTGGCGACGCGCACCACTGGCTTGGTGCGGGGAGCAGGAACAGGCCGGACCGGGATGACGACGCGCACCACAGGCTTGGTGCGGGGAGCAGGACAGGCCGGACCGGGCTGGCGACACTTACCACTGGCTTGGTGCGGGGAGCAGGAACAGGCCGGACCGGGCTGGCGACGCGCACCACTGGCTTGGTGCGGGGAGCAGGAACGGGTTGGGCCGTACTGGGAACACGCACCACTAACTTAGTACGGGGAGCAGGAACGGGTTGGGCCGTACTGGGAACACGCACCACTAACTTAGTGCGGGGATTAGGAACGGGCCGGGCCGGACTGGGAACACGCACCACTGGCTTAGTGCGAGGAGCAGGAACGGGTCGGGCCATACTGGGAACACGCACCACTATCTTAGTGCGGGGAGCAGGAACGGGTTGGGCCGGGCTGACGACGCGCACCACTGGCTTGGTGCGGGGAGCAGGAACGGGCCGGACCGGGCTGACGACGCGCACCACTGGCTTGGTGCGGGGAGCAGGAACGGGCCGGACCGGGCTGGAGACGCGCACCACTGGCTTGGTGTGGGGAGCAGGAACAGGCCGGACCGGGCTGACGACGCGCACCACTGGCTTGGTGCGGGGAGCAGGAACAGGCCGGACCGGGATGACGACGCGCACCACAGGCTTGGTGCGGGGAGCAGGACAGGCCGGACCGGGCTGGCGACGCGCACCACTGGCTTGGTGCGGGGAGCAGGAACAGGCCGGACCGGGCTGGCGACGCGCACCACTGGCTTGGTGCGGGGAGCAGGAACGGGTTGGGCCGTACTGGGAACACGCACCACTAACTTAGTACGGGGAGCAGGAACGGGTTGGGCCGTACTGGGAACACGCACCACTAACTTAGTGCGGGGAGCAGGAACGGGTTGGGCCGTACTGGGAACACGCACCACTAACTTAGTGCGGGGAGCAGGAACGGGCCGGGCCGGACTGGGAACACGCGCCACTGGCTTAGTGCGAGGAGCAGGAACGGGCCGGTCCGGACTGGGAACACGCACCACTAACTTAGTGCGGGGAGCAGGAACGGGCCGGGCCGGACTGGGAACACGCACCCCTGGCTTAGTGCGAGGAGCAGGAACGGGTCGGGCCATACTGGGATCACGCACCACTAACTTAGTGCGGGGAGCAGGAACGGGTTGGGCCGTACTGGGAACACGCACCACTAACTTAGTGCGGGGAGCAGGAACGGGCCGGACCGTACTGGGAACACACACCACTGGCCTTGTGCGGGAAGCAGGAATGGGTCGGGCCGTACTGGGAACACGCACCACTGGCTTAGTGCGGGGATCAGGAACGGGCCGGACCGGACTGGTGACACACACCACTTGCTTGGTGCGAGGAGCGGGACTGGGTTTCCTCATAAACCTTCGCTCCCTCTGCTGCCTACTCAGTTCCTCTCGCCGTGCCTCTACACCCTCCTTCTCCCTTATCGCCTCCAGTAGCTCCTCCCTCTGACCAATTAACTCCTGCTCCCTCATGACCAATAGCCCCCGTAACCTGGTGGCCTCCTCTCCTATTCTGCATATACGCCCTGTCGCTGCCTCCTGCTGCCTAGCCTGAGTACGGGGAGTTGGCTCTGCTCTACCTCTAGGCTCCGCCAACCTCCCTTCCAGCCCCCCAAACCTGGTGGCCTCCTCTCCTAATCCGACCGATACGTCCTGTAGCTGCCTCCAGCATCCCCGTCGTCCATGCCGTGTGCCCCCCCCAAAAATGTTTATTGCGGCTGCCTCTCGCCTGTCCGACGACGGCACTGTTGGCGCCGTACCTCCTCTCTCGCCAGGGCCTTAACTTTTGCCCATGGCCCTCTGCCCGCGAACATGTCCTCCCAAGACCACCATTCGCCCACCTGGGACATCGCCAACTTCTCCAGTTCCTTACCCGGCGTTTGCTCCTGAACACGCTGCTTGGTCCTGTTTTGGTGGGATCTTCTGTCACGTTCGTTATAAGAAGCAGACCAAGGCGCAGCGTGATATGCGTACATCTTTTAATGAGTACTTTACACAACTAACAAAACAACAAAATGATACGTGAAGTCTACAGGTTCACCAACACAAACCTATACAGATCAAGATCCCACAATAAACTAGTGCCAACAGGCTGCCTAAGTATGGTTCCCAATCAGAGACAACAAGCCACAGCTGCCTCTGATTGGGAACCACCCCGGCCAACATAGAAATACACGAACTAGAACATGAACATAGAAAATACAACATAGACACTACACACCCTGGCTCAACATTAAAGAGTCCCCAGAGCCAGGGTGTGACATGGGGTGAGTTTGCCCCACCAAGATTTACATGCTAAAAATCACCACTGGTGCCAACTGTAAAGATTGGTGGGGAAATAATGGTCTGGGGCTGTTTTTCATGGTTCAGGATAGGCCCCTTAGTTCCAGTGAAGAGAAATCTTAAAGCTAAAGCATACAATGGCATTCTAGAGGATTCTGTGCTTCCAACTTTGTGGTAACAGTTTGAGGAAGGCCCTTTCCTGTTTCAGCATGACAATGCCCCGTGCACAAAACAAGGTCTATACAGAAATGGTTTGTCGAGATCGATGTGGAAGAACTTGACTGGCATGCACAGAGCCCTGACCTCAACCCCATTGAATACCTTTGGGATGAATTCGAACGCCGACTGCGAGCCAGGCCTAATCGCCCAACATCAGTGCTTGACCTCACTAATGCTCTTGTGGCTGAATGGTAGCATGTTCTGTTCATTTTCAAGTTTGTTTCTTAAGTCCGTTGTTGTTGTTTTTGTTGTTGTAAATAATCTTTTTTAAATCATATTTTAAATAAATTGTAGAAAATACACTTTATGACAATTTCATGAAGCATTATGACCATCCTGTGTCACTTTACTTGGACTAAGAAAATACCCTTCATGACCATAATCATATAAGCCAGATAGGCCTGTCATGTACAGGCCCTTATATCAGTCAAACGAGGGTGTCTTGTCCTGCTCCTGAAATCTGCTCCTGCATTCATCCCAGTCATAATCAGAGCATTGAGGTAGGTGCATGTCTGACATCAATGTGTGCGCAATTACGATGATAATTTAATATGGTCAATTAAAAAAAATGTATATGACATAAACATACTGTTGACACGTAGGCTATTGTGTAATGGAATGTTTTGCCTTGTGTGGTAGGTTTTGTGGGTTTTGACACTCTTATGTAGGTGTCATGACCAGCCATAAAATAACTACCGCTGTAAGTTTTGTGTGTTTTTACACTCTTATGTAGGTGTCATAACCAGTCATAAAATAACACAATATATGTCATAACAGGTCTAAATATATGTGTAATGACAGTGTTATGACCATATTATGACAGGTTATGACATATGTCAGCTGTTATGACATATTATGAGGTGGTTATGATAATGTCATAACGTGTCAAGTTAAGTGTTACCATAACTACTTGGACATACCTTTACTGGACAGCTACACCAGACATGTTAGCATAGCGTAGCGCTAGCGCAGCTGAAACCACTGTGATCAATGAGAGATATTATACTGGTCACGCTCTCTCACACTGCTGAAGGATCTTTTTATGCTGTTTCAAGTCTATTTCAAGCTTTTCACTAGCGCTTCTGAAGCATTCTGAACTGATGAAAGTGGTTTGTTTTAATGCTGCCTCCTGTTGCTGCTTCTGGTGTAGAATGGGGAAAACACAGAACACTTGTGCTTGCAGTGTAGTTTCCCAGTTAGGGCAGAATTCAGACTTAGATTATAAAACAGGAATTGATTCAATCTGTATCGTGGAAGATCTCGGTTGTAGCGTTGTTGACAGTTAAAGGTCATTTTCGATTGAGCCGACATATGCAGCGTTTACCGTGAATGTTGCCTTTAAATGTCAATCACGCTACAACACAGATTTTCTGCGCTACGGATTGAATCAAGCCCTTAGATAGTTGACAAAATTACATATTGGTTTCCTTGCCCTGTAAAATTTCCTTGCCCTGTAAAATATCTCCTGAGTGGCGCAGTGGTCTAAGGCACTGCATCGCAGTGCTAACTGTGCCACTAGGGATCCTGGTTCGAATCCAGGCTCTGTCGCAGCCGGCCGCGACCGGGAGACTCATGGGCGGCGCACAATTGGCCCAGCGTCGTCCAGGGTAGGGGAGGGAATGGCCGGCAGGGATGTAGCTCAGTTGATAGAGCATGGCGTTTGCAACACCAGGGTTGTGGGTTCGATTCCAACGGGGGGGCCAGTATAAAAAAAATATGTATTCACTAACTGTAAGTCGCTCTGGATAAGAGCGTCTGCTAAATGACTAAAATGTAAATGTAAATGTAAGTAATCTATAGACAAGGAGGTGCTTTGGATTTGGTTACCTAGTCGTCGACCACTAATTTAAGAATTTTTCATCTACATTAAATAAAAACTTTAATTGCATGTTTTTCATTTTCTGCATTTATCATTTTTAAGTGTGCTGGAGTCTGGTGTAGCAGGTAAAACTCCCAACCCTTTGGCGATGGTGGTTTGATCTCCATCTCAGCCATTCCTGTCTGTGCCCCTCTCTGTCCTTTCCCCACTTTACACTTGGGGGAATTGTCCTATGTGGACAGGAGCAAATTGAAATGTTTCTAACAGAAGAGATATTAAAATCATATGGATAACCATGGCAGCAACTGAAAATGAGAACTTTGGAGATAAAGGGAAAACTATCTGAACAAAGGTTATGGTTACACACTTCTCCAAAGTGTTCACAGTTCCTATGTCTTTTCAATGCACTTTTATGACTTAACCTCTACAGGATCGGTGTCCCGTATACGGGACAGTTGAGCTAACGTGCGCTAATGTGATTAGCATGACTGTTGTAAGTAACAGCAAACTTTCCAGGACATAGACATGTCTTAAATGGGCAGAAAGATTAAATTCTTGTTAATCTAACTGCACTGTCCAATTTACAGTAGCTATTACAGTGAAAAGAGACTATGCTATTGTTTGAGGAGAGTGCACAACAACAAAAAAACGTATCACGACAACTGGTTTGATACATTCACCTCTGAAGGAAAATAATGTAGTTACGTTCAGTAATCTTACTCTGATTTGTCATCCTAAGGGTCCCAGAGATAAAATGTAGCATAGTTTAGTTTGATAAAATCAATTTTTACATTCAAATGTAGGAACTGGGTTCTACAGTTTGAACCCCTGCTGTCTCTGGCTCCACACCCACCCCGACCGGCCAACTAGATGTGTGAAAGTTAGTTTATAAGCTAATGAGCCATCATGTATGACATTCCTGGGAGTGTGTAAAGTTACATTTTGTATTACCATATCATTTTTGAATGTTCTCTATAGTTATATACTTGAAAATGTATCAATTGACCAATTCGGCACATTTGGGCATACTTGATACAAAATAGTCCAGTATTGCAATGATTCACTGGATCAATCTGAAATGTTGCGCACACTCTGCTGCCATCTAGTGGCCAAAATTAAAATTGCGCCTAAACTGCAATATTATATTGTGGCCACTCTTTTGCATTTCAAAGATGATAAAATAAAATGAAAACGCATGTTTTTGTGTTTGTATTATCTTTTACCAGATCTAATGTGTTCTATTCTCCTACATTAATTTCACAAACTTCAAAGTGTTTCCTTTCGAATGGTATCAAGAATATGCATATCTTTGCTTCAGGTCCTGAGCTACAGTCAGTTAGATTTGGGTATGTCATTTTAGGCGACAATTGAAAAAAAGGAAAGAGCCTTCATCTATGAGGTGCTTTTTTCTCCTAGCTGCTCCATGGGGGAACTGAAGCAAGCTCACTTGTAGTTTTTTGTTTGGACACAGCCCTGCATCCCCACCATCACACAATTACTGTTGTTGTTTACGCAATCCAAAAACAGTGCATTACAAATCTCAATCTGGGTCAGGTGGGCATCATTTGAAAGCTTATTCTGTTGCCAACATGACTTGCTAAGTTATAAAATATGATCTTACAGTTTAGGCTTCCACAAGGCACTTCAGAGAAACAGATAGTAATATTGGTGTGCATGGAATGGAGTCATGAGTGCATTCTGGTGCGTCCCGGGTATGACGCCATGTCATCTTTGTACTTTACATCAAACCAAGCAATCATACATTTTCTGTGAATGACATGTTTTGTTATGAGGATATATGAACATTTGGACTCACGCCTGTGTAGTTTGCTTGTATGAGGTCAAAGCGGTATTTATTACAATCCTCAACTTCTCATCTTTCAGAACACATTGAGTGCTCTTGGTTTACAGCATCCCCCTCACTCAGTCAACAACAAAATGTGCAAAAGTAACCCAATTTGCAGGAAGGATGGCATCTTCTTTTTGTGGGTGCTGCTCCTACATAGAACGTATGTCAGTTGAATCCAATACAGCATGTTACTGTAGAACGGAGACCCTGTGCTCTGACATCATGTACAGCATGTTACTGTAGAGCCACTCTGTTCCAACTTAAGCGCTTATCAGTGACCAATCTGCCATTTTCAACCTGTTTACGGGATGAAGTGTAAAGGGTAAAAAAATGTTTTAATGAACTTAGCTACAGTATTGCTTAGCTAAATGAGCTCAATCTCTTGGCTAAATGACTCAATCTCGCTTCAGATCGACTCCCTGAAAACTGAACTGAAGTAGGCAACCTGTAGTAGGTCCTTGAAAAATGCAAAGAATATCGGAGTGCAACCATTCTCAAACAATCATTTGCTAGCCAATGACATAAAAATACAATTAGACCAGACGTTTGCCTGGTACATCTGGACAGTACGACTGGTACCAGGAGATAAACGTGTGGCCCAGTGAAAATGATTTTGTCCTCCAAGAGAAAGAAAGAATCCACCTCATCTGTCATAAGAAAAGATGGAAGAGGAAAGGTGTTGTGGTACAGGACTCTATGATTAAATGTCTCTATGGTGGAAAGTGTAAGCATCTCAAAGACAAAACAATGCCTCTGTATGTTCTGTGGTCCAACATGCGCAGAAAGGGTTGAAAATCTGAACAACTTTGCAGCTATAGAAGCCGAAGCTGATTTTTATCGGAATTGAATGTCTCTTTCTTTGCCACTGCAGAAAGAGGAAGTAATCAAGACAGAAGAGTTTTGTTGACATGCTGAGAATGGAATTGATAGGATATTGAAGATTGTTTAATAACACTCAGGCCTGTTATCTTAGTAGATTCACAGCTATGCCTGTACCAGATGTGATTACTATCTACTACAGTATCAAGGACCTACATGACAACACAAGCGCACAATTTGACAGTCTCCGGAATGATATTGGCTAGACTGCAATATTTGTCAAGTACATTGATGTCATAATGAAATTCAGCTACCTAAGAGGCTTGCACTTTAAAGTTGAAAATGGAACAAAAACCCAAAGCCATTATTTAGCCAAGGTTGGATCCGAGTTTGAACAGGGCAAAACCTTTTATTGCAAACTCTACAAATTCGACCTCATGGTGAAAGGTTCGGAAACAAAGCTAACATCCTGGACATTGATAGGAAGACACTGCATAACCAAGAAGATGAACCGACTGAATGCTCTAAAGCGTACAATGTTGGATTAGATTATTTTGTACACTACATGTTCACCCTTGAGAAGGAAGCCGTCTCAGCATAGTTGAAGTATCTGCCGATCACTGGTGATACAAAGAACATAGACGTCGTCAGTGAAACATTCAAAGACTACGTCACTGAACAGTGGATGTTGTACAACAAAAATGGCTGTGGCCCACTCCAGGCTGAGAGAAACTGTCTAACTGTTACTGCGAGAAGCCTTACCACAGCACTGACCGGCCTTCCCCCAAACAACATCACCTGCTCTAAAGGAAAGTGGAGTCACTTCCTGTGTGTCACACTGACCTGAGTATTGGGGATGGAATCATGAAATGCAAGACTGAAGGGGCAGCAACAATCTGCACAGCATCATGTCCAAATGGATGGACCTTCCAAGATGGCAGGACCGAGCAACCTTGTAGTGTTTCCACTCTACCCAGCCGCTGTGACAGACAGGGGCACGACTGACAGCTCTTGTAGGGATAACGAAGTATGTAGGTAAACGTAAGGATGGATGCGGTCTCCATTCCTGTGGGATAATCAACACGGAATGCATCACGACCAATCATGCCGCCAAATGTGAGTGTGTGAGTCCTTGGATTGGGCATCCTAACTGGGGCTGCCACGACCAACCTCTACGTTGGGAGACCGCTAGAGGAGGACAATATGTGAACAGTATGTGAACAAGTCTTATTCTATAGCAGTTAGAAAATAAGTTCATCTCTAAAGAAATCACGGGCAATCTCCTAGAATAAAAACTAGATTGTCCACTATAACAGTAATAAAAATAGGAACAGGTTGACAATATGAAGACACCAAGAGGCTGAGGTGTCAGCTTGGTTTTGTATTTCATGTTTATTTTCTGTTCCTGGGGCCTGCCTGCTCATCTAAACTGGTCATGGTCAATTTGATATTTCATATTTTTATTTGATTTATGAGCTTTGCCAATTTAGTAAGTCTCACATAAATATGGACCAGTCCATCGCAATCTATCTCTCTAGCGTTCTGTGGATATAAGGTTTTACAATTCTATTAATTTACCAGATGCTCTTATCCAGAGTGACTTACAGTAGTGAGTGGATACATTTTCACACCAAATCGAACCCACAGACCTGGCGTTGCAAACAACATTCTCTACCAACTGATTCACACAGGACCACAGGATCACATGGGATTCTTCATGGCCCCTTTCTAAATGGACTTTTATCTAGGACTAGCCATATAGGCTCAAAACACCTTCAAAGTGGTAAGCCTTAGGTAACCCACTAATTTGAATAGAAGCTTAACCTATATATAAAATAGTGATAAAACATGGCAACTAAAATAATTGAAAAGTGTCAAATTATTTCATAAATGCCCATTTTGTTCCAGATGCTGTCACATCCCCAGAAGGAGCAGCTGTTTGTATGGCTAGAGCACCAGCTATAAGGAAGGATCTGTCACTAAGAACCGATGTGGATGTGGTGGAGGAGTCAGGCGCAGGACACAGAGGTACGTCCAACAGACTTTAATAGTCCAACGTAAATGAGAAAAACACGACCTCGACTAAAACCAAGAGGCGAGGGAAAATTACGCAACACGCGTAAACACTAAACACAAAACAAAACAGAGTGCAAACACGTAGCTCCGACAAAGTGGCAGTCATAACAACACACAATCAGTCTAGTGCAAAACAAGGAACTTATAAGACAAGTAATCAACACACAAATGGACACAGGTGTAACAGACAGACAAAAGCAATCAACTAACGAAACATAGAGCGGTGGCAGCTAGTACTCCGGGGACGGCGAACGCCGAAGCCTGCCCGAACCAGGAGGAGGAGCAGTCTCGGCAGAATCCGTGACAGGATCCATTGTCGACATTTGTATGTATGAATACGATTGGACAGTGCTTTTCAATAAGGAACAATTGGAATTGGAATCTTCCTCAATTGAAATGGAATTGACCTCAACCCTGAGTGCAACTTTTCAAAATGTCCATTACTCCACCATATTATGAGTTTAAGGAAATGCACTTTGACCTAAAGGATGATCCTCTTCAGATCACAGGACGCTGCTGAGGGGAGAACGGCTCATAATAATGGGTTTGTTGTGTTCAGGTCTTCTTGGTTCTGGGTTTGTTGTGTTCAGGTCTTCTTGGTACTGGGTTTGTTGTGTTCGGGTCTTCTTGGTTCTGGGTTTCTTGTGTTCAGGTTTTCTTGGTTCTGGATTTGTTGTGTTCAGGTCTTCTTGGTACTGGGTTTGTTGTGTTCAGGTCTTCTTGGGACTGGGTTTGTTGTGTTCAGGTCTTCTTGGTTCTGGGTTTCTTGTGTTCAGGTCTTCTTGGTTATGGGTTTGTTGTGTTCAGGTCTTCTTGGTACTGGGTTTGTTGTGTTCAAGTCTTCTTGGTTCTGGGTTTGTTGTGTTCAGGTCTTCCTGGTTCTGGGTTTGTTGTGTTCAGGTCTTCTTGGTTCTGGGTTTGCTGTGTTCAGGTCTTCTTGGTTCTGGGTTTGTTGTGTTCAGGTCTTGTTGGTTCTGGGTTTGTTGTGTTCAGGTCTTCCTGGTTCTGGGTTTGTTGTGTTCAGGTCTTCTTGGTTCTGGGTTTGCTGTGTTCAGGTCTTCTTGGTTCTGGGTTTGTTGTGTTCAGGTCTTCTTGGTTCTGGGTTTGTTGTGTTCAGGTCTTCTTGGTTCTGGGTTTGTTGTGTTCAGGTCTTCTTGGTTCTGGGTTTGTTGACTGTACTTTAGAGAACAGAGGGGTCCTCCTCAGCTGCTTGTGCTGCTGCGGGTCTGAAGAGAGAGAAACTGAAATAAAACAACATCCACATCCTAAATGGTGGCACCCTATACCTTTTATAGTGCACTATCATTGACCAGGGCCTATGGGCTCAGGTTAAAAGTAGTGCACTAAATAGGGTGCCATTTGGAACACAGCAAAAAGTTCATCAAAACCCTCATCACATCACTCCCTCATTATAGACATGTCATAGTAATTTTATTGAGATGTCCATCATTGGGTTGATAGTTTAAGGAAATGCCATCACTAGTGGCTACTAGGGGTCAACTGTTATGTTTATTGATGACATCTCCTACAATAAGCAGCAACATATGAACGACCTAAACGCAGAATATGCTCACGGTGTGGCAGCTCTGGGGCGGTTGAATTTCACAGCATGTAGTTTTGTATTGAAGTATTGAAGATGACTCTTTACCTGCTACAATGATCATCTGAGCTGTAGAGTTACTAGATGCTATTGTATTCTCAGCCTCACAGTAGTATTCTCCACTGTCCTCAGAGCTGATGTTAGTGATGCTGTAACTCTGTCCTGATGCTTTTGGCGAGGTTACGTTCTTCTTGTACCAGGTGTATTTATACACAGGTGGGTTGGCATCACTGCTGCAGGTCAGAGTCACTGAACTGCCCTCCAATGTTTCACCAGAGGGACTGACTGACACTGAGGTACAGTGGAGGAAAAAAGTATTTAGTCAGCCACCAATTGTGCAAGTTCTCCCACTTAAAAAGATGAGAGAGGCCTGTAATTTTCATCATAGGTACACGTCAACTATGGCAGACAAAATGAGAAAAAATAATCCAGAAAATCACATTGTAGGATTTTTAATGAATTTATTTGCAAATGATGGTGGAAAATAAAGTATTTGGTCAATAACAAAAGTTTCTCAATACTTTGTTATATACCCTTTGTTGGCAATGACACAGGTCAAATGTTTTCTGTAAGTCTTCACAAGGTTTTCACACACTGTTGCTGGTATTTTGGCCCATTCCTCCATGCAGATCTCCTCTAGAGCAGTGATGTTTTGGGGCTGTCGCTGGGCAACACGGACTTTCAACTCCCTCCAAAATGTTCTATGGGGTTGAGATCTGGAGACTGGCTAGGCCACTCCAGGACCTTGAAATGCTTCTTACGAAGCCACTCCTTCGTTGCCCGGGCGGTGTGTTTGGGATCATTGTCATGCTGAAAGACCCAGCCACATTTCATCTTCAATACCCTTGCTGATGGAAGAGGTTTTCACTCAAAATCTCACGATACATGGCCCCATTCATTCTTTCCTTTACACGGATCAGTCGTCCTGGTCCCTTTGCAGAAAAACAGCCCCAAAGCATGATGTTTCCACCCCCATGCTTCACAGTAGGTATGGTGTTCTTTGGATGCAACTCAGCATTCTTTGTCCTCCAAACACGACAAGTTGAGTTTTTACCAAAAAGTTATATTTTGGTTTCATCTGACCATATGACATTCTCCCAATCCTCTTCTAGATCATCCAAATGCACTCTAGCAAACTTCAGACGGGCCTGGACATGTACTGGCTTAAGCAGGGGGATACATCTGCACTGCAGGATTTGAGTCCCTGGCGGCGTAGTGTGTTTCTGATGGTAGGCTTTGTTACTTTGGTCCCAGCTCTCTGCAGGTCATTCACTAGGTCTCCCCGTGTGGTTCTGGGATTTTTGCTCACCGTTCTTGTGATCATTTTGACCCCACGGGGTGAGATCTTGCATGGAGCCCCAGATCGAGGGAGATTATCAGTGTGTCTTCCATTTCCTAATAATTGCTCCCACAGTTGATTTCTTCAAACCAAGCTGCTTACCTATTGCAGATTCAGTCTTCCCAGCCTGGTGCAGGTCTACAATTTTGTTTCTGGTGTCCTTTGACAGCTCTTTGGTCTTGGCCATAGTGGAGTTTGGAGTGTGACTGTTTGAGGTTGTGGACAGGTGTCTTTTATACTGATAACAAGTTCAAACAGGTGCCATTAATACAGGTAACGAGTGGAGGACAGAGGAGCCTCTTAAAGAAGAAGTTACAGGTCTGTGAGAGCCAGAAATCTTGCTTGTTTGTAGGTGACCAAATACTTATTTTCCACCATAATTTGCAAATAAATTCATAAAAAATCCTACAATGTGATTTTCTGGATTTTTTTTTCTCAATTTGTCTGTCATAGTTGACGTGTACCGATGATGAAAATTACAGGCCTCTCTCATCTTTTTAAGTGGGAGAACTTGCACAATTGGTGGCTGACTAAATACTTTTTTTCCCCACTGTATTCCATGGTCCATCTGGTGGACAATTTGTAACAACACAATGTTCATTCATATTGCTTTACATGAGGAGCATCATGGAACTTATACATGTGATTGAAATAAATGAAATATTAATATAAATATGTGTAACTTAGATGATAATGTAACAATACAGTGTTTGTGTAGTACTACAGTAGTGAGATGAGTACAATCATGGAACTTGGACATAGATTGAAATAATAGATAGATAGAATAGAGAAGAGAAGATGTTACTAAAAGAATACATCTGGAGATGGATCACACATACTCACATCTGACAGTGAGAGTCTCTTCAGGAGAGTGGAGATCCTCATGGCCTTCTACAGCACAGGAGTATCTGCCTGCATCCTCACTGCTGACTGGGTTTAGGAACAGACTGTTAGATTGGTTGGTTACATGTCCATTCTTGTACCAGATGTAGGTGGGGTTGGGGTTGTCACTCAGAGTACAGGTGGTGCTACAGGTCAGTGTCACCTTCTGTCCCTCTGTCACAGTGGGTGGAGTCACCTTCACCTGCAGGTCTGGAGTAGATAACAACATTAAACCCCTCAATTACCTGTTGTCTAGTTCAAATGAGGCAGGAGTGGACATTCTTAAATCATCAATTCAGACATTCCTATTTTACGCATACTTTCATATTATTTAAAGTATTTCAATACAAATTAAGACAATTTTCCAGAACCAATTAAACAGATCAGCACTATATATAATATCACTGTACCTGTAACAGACAAAGTGACTCCAGGGATACCAGAATATTTCCCTCCGGTCTGATCTGTTATAAATCTGAACTTGTACTCAGCTGAGTCACTCTCTCTCAGGTCTGTGATTGTCAGGGTGTGGCCATTCCTCTTATCGCTACGGTACGTCACACGACCTTTGTAGTCTGGGTCATCACTCAGACTCACATAATTCTCCATAGCATCAATTCTGCTGAACCAGAAGGTTGTTGTGACTTTATACCAACTGGGATACGTGTAAGAGCAGGACAGTTCCACTGTTGACCCCTTCAAGGTACAAATACTGTGAGTGGTGTAAGTCACACTCCAGCCATTCTGCCCCAGTACCACTGAAACACAGTTAGACATCACAAGGACATTACATTAACTTCAAGGTCCTTTGACTCACACTAACACTTTGTTCCCGTAGTTGCTGAGTTGAGACATAGATACTCTTTGGTTGAGTGTGAATGGAAACCGTTTAAAGTGAAGAGAACACGCCAAATGTGTCACTTGTAGAACATGAAAATGTTTTGCTTTTAGAAATATCTGTAGATTGACAAACCAGGCAACTAAAAGATAAGAATGAGACCATACCTGCTACAGACCAGAGAAAGACCACCAACACACTTCCTGCTGTTCTCAAGGCCATTGTTGCATCTCCCACCCTGCAGTCTTAGAAACATAAACAACAACTCACTCTATAGCTGGTGAATAACTACACCTGATACATTGAAGTATTCACAAAGTGTCTCTGAGTATACCAGGAGTGCTGATCTAGGATCAATTTAACTTTTTAGATTATTATATGGACCAGGGAGACCTGATCCTACATCAGCACTCCTACACTGAGACACTTAATGAATACTGGCACTGATGTAACAACCAAAACACAGCTCAAAACATAACAAGAAGTACAATTATACATTACCCTCAAGTATATGACTTATGACTAAAAACCGATAACCCAAAACAATATTTCAAGATATCATCAAGAGTACTTACAGATTGAAGTGAAGGGGAGAGGTCTTGTACAGTGAGTCAATTTACTGGTAGTGTGGAGACTGACAGTAAGTGTCCGTTTCGTGGTTGACAAATACTTAAAGTAGTCAGAACAGAAGTAGCTAATACAGAACTGTCCTTTCCTTCCTCTTTAAGTCATTAACATGCATGAGGACCAGAACAGCATGTCAGGAAAGGGAGGTTACTGTATTAGAGTGGGCCCTACATTTCTAAAATGGATGAAAAATGTCCCCCATTTCCACTTTTATTTAAATACAGAACTATGTTAACAATATGTTGACTATTCTATTTGGAATGTTTATAAAATCTTAGAATGTGTTGCCTTCCCATCTGAGTTCTACATGGAACAGGTCAATGTTCCATGATGTTATTTATTCTATTCTACGAACTCAATCCATTTACACTCCTCATTAGCTTCATCAAGGTGCTACTGACGGTTCCATTGTTCTTCACTAGAGCTCCCCCTACTGCATCTCAACATTACTGCAGCCTCCTAATAACAATGTCCTCAATAATGTTGGGCTAATAACAACATAACAAACTGGAAATTAATCAGATCGAATGGTGAAACACAAAACTGGCTACTAATTGACAAAGTCACATTTATGCACCAAAAAAACCCTGATGTCTGTAGTAGTACAACATGCCACTATCATATTATGTTACACTGTTGACCCTTGTGTACAGTCCTGGTAGTAGCATTAGCTAGCAGAGGCATCAGTATCATCATCACCATAGCCTGCTGTATTGACTGCTGCTGTCCATATACTGTATAGTCTAATGTAAACTGTTTTCAATATACAGTGCATTCGGAAAGTATTTCCACATTTTGTTACGTTACTGCCTTATTCTAAAAGGGATTAAATTAATTGATTTCCTCATCAATCTACACACAATACCCCATAATGACTAAACTAAAACAGGTTTTCCAACATTATAGCAAATGTATTAGACATAAAAAACAGAAATACCTTATTTAAATAAGTATTCAGACCCTTTGCTATGAGACTTGAAATTGAGCTCAGGTGCATCCTGTTTCCTTTTATCATCCTTGAGATGTTTCTAGAACTTGATTGGAGTCCATGTGTGGCAAATTCAATTGATTGGACATGATTTGGAAAGGCACACACCTGTCTATATAAGTTTCCCACAGTTGTCAGTGCATGTCAGAGCAAAACCCAAGCCATGAGGTCTAAGGAATTGTCCGTAGAGATCTGAGACAGGATTGTGTTGAGATCTGGGGAAGGGTACCAAAAAATGGCTGCAGCATTGAAAGTCCCCAAGAACACAGTGGCTTCCATCACTCTTAAATGGAAGAAGTTTGGAACCACCAAGACTCTTCCTATAGCTGGCCGCCCGGCCAAACTGAGCAATCAATTGAACATTTAGTCACTTCACCCTACCTACAGTGAGGGAAAAAAGTATTTGATCCCCTGCTGATTTTGTACGTTTGCCCACTGACAAAGAAATGATCAGTCTATAATTTTGATGGTAGGTTTATTTGAACAGTGAGAGACAGAATAACAACAACAAAATCCAGAAAAAACGCATGTCAAAAATGTTATAAATTGATTTGCATTTTAATGAGGGAAATAAGTATTTGACCCCTCTGTAAAACATGACTTAGTACTTGGTGGTAAAACCCTTGTTGGCAATCACAGAGGTCAGACGTTTCTTGTAGTTGGCCACCAGGTTTGCACACATCTCAGGAGGGATTTTGTCCCACTCCTCTTTGCAGATCTTCTCCAAGTCATTAAGGTTTCGAGGCTGACGTTTGGCAACTCGAACCTTCAGCTCCCTCCACAGATTTTCTATGGGATTAAGGTCTGGAGACAGGCTAGGCCACTCCAGGACCTTAATGTGCTTCTTCTTGAGCCACTCCTTTGTTGCCTTGGCCGTGTGTTTTGGGTCACTGTCATGCTGGAATACCCATCCACAACCCATTTTCAATGCCCTGGCTGAGGGAAGGAGGTTCTCACCCAAGATTTGACGGTACATGGCCCCGTCCATCGTCCCTTTGATGCGGTGAAGTTGTCCTGTCCCCTTAGCAGAAAAACTCCACCCAAAGCATGATGTTTCCACCTCCACGTTTGACGGTGGGGATGGTGTTCTTGGGGTCATAGGCAGCATTCCTCCTCCTCCAAACACGGCGAGTTGAGTTGATGCCAAAGAGCTCCATTTTGGTCTCATCTGACCACAACACTTTCACCCAGTTCTCCTCTGAATCATTCAGATGTTCATTGGCAAACTTCAGACGGACATGTATATGTGCTTTCTTGAGCAGGGGGACCTTGCGGGCACTGCAGGATTTCAGTCCTTCACGGCGTAGTGTGTTACCAATTGTTTTATTGGTGACTATGGTCCCAGCTGCCTTGAGATCATTCACAAGATCCTCTCGTGTAGTTCTGGGCTGATTCCTCACCGTTCTCATGATCATTGCATCTCCACGAGGTGAGATCTTGCATGGAGCCCCAAGCCGAGGGAGATTGACAGTTATTTAGTGTTTCTTCCATTTGCGAATAATCGCACCAACTGTTGTCACCTTCTCACCAAGCTGCTTGGCAAAGGTCCTGTAGCCCATTCCAGCCTTGTGTAGGTCTACAATCTTGTCCCTGACATCCTTGGAGAGCTCTTTGGTCTTGGCCATGGTGGAGAGTTTGGAATCTGATTGATTGATTGCTTCTGTGGACAGGTGTCTTTCATACAGGTAACAAGCTGAGATTAGGAGCACTCCCTTTAAGAGTGTGCTCCTAATCTCAGCTCGTTACCTGTATAAAACACACCTGGGAGCCAGAAATCTTTCTGATTGAGAGGGGGTCAAATACTTATTTCCCTCATTAAAATGCAAATACATTTATAACATTTTTGACATACGTTTTTCTGGATTTTTTTGTTGTTATTCTGTCTCTCACTGTTCAAATAAACCTACCATTAAAATTATAGAATGATAATTTCTTTGTCAGTGGGAAACGTACAAAATCAGCAGGGGATCAAATATTTTTTTCCCTCACTGTACATATACATACTACCTCAATTACCTCGACTAACCTGTACCTCCGGACACGACTCGGTACCGGTACCCCTTGTATATAGCCTCGTTATTGTTATTTTATTGTTGCTCTTTTATTTTATTTAGTAAATATTTTTACTTAACTATTATTTTTCTTAAAACTGCATTGTTGGTTAAGGGCTTGTAAGCATTTCACGGTAAGGTCTACATTATATCCGGCGCATGTGACAAATACAATTTGATTTGATTTTGATTTGATCTCTGGAGAGACATGAAAATAGCTGTGCAGAGACGCTCCCCATTCAACCTGACAGAGCTTGAGAGGATCTGCAGAACATTTTGGGAGAAAATATATAGTCTAATGTAGCATGTTGTCCATATATTGTCTAATGTAGCCTGTTATCCATGTATAGTCTAATGTAGCCTACTATACATATATAGTCTAATGTAGCCTGTTATCCATATATAGTCTAATGTAGCCTGTTATCCATATATAGTCTAATGTAACCTGTTATCCATATATAGTCTAATGTAGCCTGTTATCCATACAGTGGGGAGAACAATTATTTGATACACTGCCGATTTTGCAGGTTTTCCTACTTACAAAGCATGTAGAGGTCTGTAATTTTTATCATAGGTACACTTCAACTGTGAGAGACGGAATCTAAAACAAAAATCCAGAAAATCACATTGTATGAATTTTAAGTGATTAATTTGCATTTTATTGCATGACATAAGTATTTGATACATCAGAAAAGCTGAATATTTGGTACAGAAACCTTTGTTTGCAATTACAGAGATCATACGTTTCCTGTAGTTCTTGACCAGGTTTGCACACACTGCAGCAGGGATTTTGGCCCACTCCTCCATACAGACCTTCTCGAGATCCTTCAGGTTTCGGGGCTGTCGCTGGGCAATACGGACTTTCAGCTCCCTCCAAATATTTTCTATTGGGTTCAGGTTCTGGAGACTGGCTAGGCCATCCAGGACCTTGAGATGCTTCTTACGGAAGCCACTCGATAGTTGCCCTGGCGTGTGTTTCGGGTCGTTGTCATGCTGGAAGACCCAGCCACGACCCATCTTCAATGCTCTTACTGAGGGAAGGAGGTTGTTGGCCAAGATCTCGCGATACATGGCCCCATCCATCCTCCCCTCAATACGGTGCAGTCGTCCTGTCCCCTTTGCAGAAAAGCATCCCCAAGAATGATGGGTTTCCACCTCCATGGCTTCACGGTTGGGATGGTGTTCTTCGGGGTTTGTACTCATCCTTCTTCTTCCTCCAAACACAGCGAGTGGAGTTTTTAAGACCAAAAAGCTCTATTTTTGTCTCATCAGACCACATGACCTTCTCCCATTCTTCCTCTGGATCATCCAGATGGTCATTGGCAAACCTCAGACGGGCCATGGACATGCGCTGGCTTGAGCAGGGGGACCTTGCGTGGCTGCAGATTTTAATCCATGACGGCGTAGTGTGGTTACTAATGGTTTTCTTTGAGAATGTGGTCCCAGCTCTCTCTTCAGGTCATTGCCAGGTTCCTGCCGTGTAGTTCTGGGCTGATCCCTCACCTTCCTCATGATCATTGATGCCCACCACGAGGTGAGATCTTGCAGGGAGCCCCAGACCGAGGGGGAATTGACCGTAATCTTGGACTTTCTTCCATTTTCTAATAATTGAGCCAACAGTTGTTGCCTTCCTACCAACCATGCTTGCCCTTGTCCTGTAGCCCATCCCCCGGCTGTGCAGGTATACCATTTTTATCCCTGATGTCCTTACACAGCTTCTGGTCTTTGGCCATTGTGGAGAGGTGGAGTCTGTTTGATTGGTGTTGTGGACAGGGTTGTCTTTTTATCGCGGTAACGAGTCAAACAGGTGCCAGTAATACAGGTAACTAATGACGTGAGGAAAAAGGAGGGCTTCTTAAAGAAACAAAATAAAAAGGCCGGTGAGAGCCGGAATTTTCTGAAATGTGTGGGTGGTAGGGTGATAAACGTACTTATGTCATGCAATAAAAATTACAATCAAATTAATTATTAAAACCATACGATGTGATTTTCTGGATTATTTTTGTTTTAGATTCCGTCTCTCACAGTTTGAAGTTGTACCTGATGATTAAAAAGTACAGACATATCATACAGGAGTTCGTCACGGTTAAGGCACGGAAAAACAAATGAAAATTAGAGCAAGCCCACAGTATTTTAAATAAAATGTTTACGCAAGTTTTAAACAGAAGATGTATATACTCAGTATTTGTTAACTATAGAGGATAACTAATTATGGTAATGCAAAATAAAACATGAAAATCAACTAAAATAATTTGGAGGTTCCCGCTCATTTTTGCTTGTTTTGTTTTAAACTAAGCGAAACAATACTTTAGCTCTCAACCCACTCCTACATGAGACACTCTAAGAAATAAAGGCCCTGATGTAACAACCCAAAAACACAGGTCAAAACATAACAAAAAAGTAAAGGATACTGTAAGTCTTACCCTCAAATATATGAATATATGACAAAAAACAAATAACAAAATTCAATATTTCAAGATATCGCAAGTAACTTCCAGAGTGAAGTTGAAGGAGGAGGTAGCTGTACTAGTATTCAACTTACTGTCAGGAGTGTGAATTCTGTGGGTTGGATAAATAGAATCGAACTGAGGAGGCAGAACCACATTATCTGAATGTCTGCCGACTAATCAGTATGGATGCCGAACACCACATCAAAGCTGAACCATTGGAACAAGAAGCGAAGATGATATTCCTAAGGGGAAAGGGCGGGGACTGCTCACGTTTCAATGATCTCGCCATCACGGTTGACAACTCCGTTGTGTCCTCCTCCAGAGTGCCGAAGAGCCTTGGCGTGACCCTGGACAACACCCGTCGTTTCCCTAAAAATCAAGGCGGGGACCCATCATGCAGGTTCATGTTAAAAATTTGGAGGTACGCCCCGCCTTTTCCAGGGAAAGGGGGCAGGTCCCCAATCCGGCATTTTCCTCCCCTTGGATTCGCAACCGCTGTTGGCTGGGTCCCCCACTTGCCATTAAAACCCCCACAACCATCCAGAATGCCGCGCCCGTGGTGTTTTAACTTTCCCAGTTTTTATCACCCCCCTCCTCCGCACCCAATGGTTCCCGTTTTTAAGCTCGATCCGTTACAAACCATGGGCTTGCCTATGGAGAGTGAGGGGAACGGGACCTCCGTACCCTTTAGGTCTGATCAGTCCCCACACCAGGGGAGGGCATTGGTTTTATCCCCCTTGGCCTGGGCTCCCCTTCCTTGCAAGCATGTTTTCCCCTCGCCCAGTCAAAAATGTTGCTGCTTGGCACCCCCTGGTGGAACAACTCCCTCCGACCCAGGAAACAGCCCGGAGCACCACCATTAGACATTTGAAACCCCCCCACCCCTCTTTAAGCACCTGGGGTAGGAAAAGTAACCCTTTTACCCCCCCCCCCAAAAAAAAAAAATAATTGTAAAGTGGTTTTCCCCCGGCTATAGGGTGAATCCCAATTTGTATCGTCGGATAAAGGCCCGCAAATGAGTAAATGTGCCCCTTTAGCAAGGATTAACCAAAATTTCCCTTTTTAAGTCGCTCTGGGTAAGAGCTCCTTTAAAAGACTAAAAATTTAAATTTAAAAAAAGATCCCCGACCAGCACAAAACAGAAAAGGGGGTTCTGTATTTTAATAGAAAATTTCGCAACAGCCCGCATTCTTTTTTTTTAATTGGGGAGTGGGCCAAAATCTTTAAAATTTAAGCAAAATTTTGTCACTTTTCCCAAAGTGATTTTTAAAAACTACAAAGAAACCTTTTTTAAACAATGTTTTTCCCCTAAAAAAGGGGCCCCTTGGGGGCGGTTGCTAGGTGATTTGTGCGAAAACCCTGCAACCCCTCTATACTTTTGGGAACGTTAAAAATTTTTTATTAAATTTTGTTCCCCTTGCCCTCTGATTTCTTATAAAAAGGTCAAATTTCCATGATGTCATTAAATTAGAACCCTTTCCCCATTTAAACCCCTCATGACCTAAATCCTCATCAGTTTGCATAAAAATGCTACTAAAGGGTTTTCCGGGTTTTCTAGACTAGAGCCCCCCCCCCTACGTTTACCCAAACATTACTGCACCCCCAAATAAAATGTAAATCAAAAAAAATTGGGGGCTAATAACAACTTTAAAAACGGGAAAATACATAAATTTAAAATGGGGGGGCCAAACCCACTGTCTACTTGAAAAATAACTTTTTAAAGCACACACAATGGGTCTTTTTTGAAAAGTACAAAATTCCACTTTTAAATTCTTTTTTAAACCGGTTTGACTTTTGGAAATTTAGAGGACTGGGGGCCAAATATAGGAGGACAGGTCATTGTAATGTTGGCGGGAAATTTAAAAATAAAAAAAATTACCCGTCCTCCTTATCCTGCCCCCAACCCCTCCTCTTTTGTAGATCCCTTTAAAAACCTTACCCGGGCCCAGAGGCATCAGTATCTAATCATCCCCCATGTGATCCCTGTTTATTTGTAGGGGCTAATGTGGGGGCCTGTTGTCCATATATTTCTAATGTCCTTTTACCCCCTTTTAGCCAATGAAAGCCGGGTTATTTTATAATAGCCCCTTAATTTTAGCCTGTTTTTCCATATGGGTCTAATGTACCTGTTTATCCAGTATACCCTGATTTTGGCCCTTTTTTCCCAATAGTTTAATGTAGCCTTTACCCCATGTAAGGCCTTTGGGGACCTTTTTTTCCTTTATAGTCTAATTTTACCCTTTTTTTCCCCAAAAATAGTCAAAATGTAGCCTTTTATCCAATAGTCCAATGTAACCTTTACCCAATATGCTAATGTACCCTGTTATCCATAGTTTTAATTTTGCCTGTTGTCCATAAAAGCAAATTTTAAAGCCTTTTTTTCCAGGGAAAAGGCCTTGATAAAAGCCCTGTTTTCCCCTTTATAGCCCTAAGGTAGCCTTTTTACCCAAGGGGTAACCTAAAGTAGTTTTTTCCATATGGGTCAAATTTTACCCTTTTTTTCCAATAGTCTTAATGTGGGCCCGTTATCCAATTCCAAGGAAACTTTTTTACCCATATAGTCTAATGTGGGGGGCCTTTTAACCCATATAGTCTAATTAGCCTTTGTAAAATTATTTCTAATTTTAGCCTTTTTTTCCATATAGCCCTAATTTAGCCTGTTGTCCAAAATAGCCCTTGTAGCCGTTTGCCAATGGGGTCAATGTAGTTTTTTTTCCCTATAGTCTAATATAGCCTGTTACTTATATAGTCTAATTAGAAATGTTATCCATTGGGCCCAAAATGTAGCCTTTGGGCCTATATAGTCAAAAGTGCCTTTTATCCATTATAGTCAAAATGAAAGCCTGTTACCTATATATAGTCAAGGTACCTGTTGCCCAAATTTTAGTCTAACGTCCCGTTATCCATATGGTCTAATGAAAAATTTTGCCCCAATAGACCCTTAATGTACCCTGTTGTCCAAATATATTTCTAAGTACCCTGTTATCCATAATAGTCAAATGTGCCTTTTAAACCCAAAATTTTCCCTAATGTACCTGTTACCCCATAAATAGTTAATGTAGTTTTAAAATTTAATATAGTCAATTTTTGGCCTGTTAAAATATATAGTCAAATGTCCCTTTGGGCCCAATCTATTTAAAAATAGCCTTTTTTCATATATTAAAATGTAGCTTTTTGGCCCTATTAAGCTAAGGTAGTCGTTATCCATATATAGAAAATGAAACCTGGTTCTATATAAAAGTCTAATGTAGCCTGTTATTATAATAGTTAATGTAGGCTTTTTCCCCAATATAAGCAAATGTACCCAAATTTTCCCAATAGTTAATTTGCCTGTTATCTTATTACCCAAATGTACCTGTTTCCTTTATTAGTCTAATGTACCGGTTTTTTCAATCTATTGTCAAAAGTAGCCTTTTTTTCAATATTTATTTTTAGCTTGTTGTCCAATAAGTCTAATGAGTCTTTTACATAATAGTCCAATGAAAACCGGGGAATCTATATATAGTCTAATGAAAAGGCCTGTTATCTAATATAGTCTAATGTAGCCTTTACCATATATTTTTAAATGTACCCTGTTATCCATATATGGGTCTTATGTGCCTTTATCCATTAAAAGCTAATGTACCCTGTTATCTAATATGTCTAAGGGAGCCTTTTTCCCCCCATATATGGGCCCTAATGTAGCCTTTTTTAAATCTATTGTCAAAATTTCCCTGTTTTTCATATATATTACAAGGGTAGTTTTGGTTTGTCCATAATAGCCCAAAATTTAGTCTTATCCATAAAAAGCCCAAATGTAACCGGGTATCTATTTTAAAAGTCTAATGAGCCGTTATCTATATTAGTTAATTTAGCCTGTTATCTATAATATCTAATGTAGCCTGTTATCCATAAAGTCTAATGTGCCTTTTGCCCCTATATAGCCCAAATGTCCCCTGTTTTCCATATATAGTCAAAGGGTAGCCTTTACCCTATATATCAAATTGTACCCTTTTTCTCCATATAAAAGGTCTAATGAGCCTGTTATCCATATATGGGCCCAAAAATGTGCCTGTTATCCATATAAAAGTCTAATTTAGCCTGTTTCTATAAAATTCAAAATTAGCCTGTTACCATTTATCAAAATGTAGCCTTTTGTAATCTTTTGTAAAAAAGTAGCCTTTTTTCATATTATACAATGTAGTTTTTTTCCCCATATATAGTCTAATGTAGTTTTTTATCCATATATTCTAATGAAACCCTGGTATCTTTATATATTCAAATGTACCCTGTTTTTTTATAATAGTCAAATTAAGCCTTTTAAAATCCATATTAGTCTAATTAGCCTTTATCCCATATATAGTCAATGAAAGCCTGTTATCCATATATGTCTAATGTAGCCTTTATCTATATATAGTCTAATTAGCCTTTATCCATAAAATGGGTCTAATTGGGCCCGTTGTCAATCTATTTAAAAATAGCCTGTTTTCATATAATTACAATGTACCCTTTTTTTGTCCATATTAGTCTAAGTAGCCCTGTTACCCATATATAGTCCAATGAAACCCTGGAATCTATTAAAAGGTCTAATGTACCCTGTTATCTTTTTATATAGTCAAAATGTAAGCCTGTTATCATATATGCCCAATTTTCCCTTTTTTACCCCTATAAAAGTAACCCCCTTTTTATCCATATATAGTCAAGTAGCCTTTTTCCCTTTTATTGTAAAAATGTACCCTTTTTTTTCAAAATTTTTAAAAATGTAGTTGGGTTTCCCCCAATATGTCTAAAGGGTAGCCGCATCCTATTATTCAAATGTACCGGTTACCAAATAAAAATAGCTAATGAAACCTTTTTGTCCATCTATTGTCAAATGAGCCGGGTTACTATATATATTTAAGTAGCCTTTTACCCATATATTTTTAAAGGTACCCTTTTAAATCCAATATTGTCTAATGTAGCCTTTTTATCCTTTAATTGTCAAATGTAGCCTGTATTATATAAAATTTTGTAATCGCTCTGGAAAAGGGTCCTCAAATGAGGGGAAATTTAAAATGTAGTCAAAATGTAGCCTTTTATAAATAAACCCCCCGGTTTTTCCCCAAAAAAAATTTTAAAATATTTACTTGAATCCAAAAATCGCATATTTTTTTTTTAAAGGACCCAAAAACTTTTAAAAAGGCCCCTTTTTTTACCACTAAGGGGTACCGAAATTACCCCTTTCTCGAAACCCTGGGTTTGCCCACGACACCCTGAAACAGGGGCGGGACCTACCCAAAATTTGCTTTCCCCTATTTTTGTCGGCCCAAAATTTCCTGGGGGCCAAGCACTGAAAGCCTGTTTGAGCGGCCGGGGACCTTAAACAAATATCAGCACATTGTACAGGGGGTTCAACTAATGGCATTGTGTGGGAGTCAGTGGGGGTTTCAGTTCTGGGGTTTGGGAACCTGAAAGGTTGGGGGTCTTTTGATTGTGCTGATTTTTAAAAAAGTGGTTTTTTAGGGAAATTTTGGGTCTGTTTCGGAAAACATCTGGAAAGCTTTACTAAATTCCTGGAAAAAGAGGAATGGGAAATTGGGGAAAAAGCCAGGGATTGGTTTTTTAAAAATCACCCATATTTTTTTCAATGGGTTTTAATAAAATTTCCCAGGTCTTAAAAAAGGGACGGGGGGAAGACAACATTGGGTCAACAGTTTGGGCCCGGGGTTTTTTCCCCAAGATAAAAATGCGTATTGAAAATTAATACTTAAACTTTGATACAAAAAATCTTCAAATCAAAAAAACAGTGAAAAGGGGTTTCTTATCATCAAAGCATAATTAGCAACGTTGACTTGGACCCAAAAACCTTTTTAAATTAGTCAGGACAAAAGGGTACTGTTTAACAAAAATGTCCCCTCCTTCCTCTAAAAAAACTTTAACCCTCATGGGCCCAAAAACCCCCTGTCGGGAAAGGGGGGTTCCTGTATTAGAGTGAGCCCTACTTTTCCCCTTTTAAAAGGACAAAATGTCCCCATTTCCACTTTTTTTTAATACGCCCATTTTAAAACCCCTAATTTTTGATGCCCCATGCCCCAAGGGAAAATTTAAAAATTAGCAAATCCAAAAATTGGGCCCATACAAATCTGTCAGTTTTATGGTAAGATTTTCTTTTTTTTTTCCCTTTTTTAATTTCACCTCAACCACCGCGCCCCACCTATTTCCCCAACTTCCAATTGTGGTTAAAGGTGACAGAGCTAGAGGGGTGTTTGTAAACCCATGAAACCCCAAAAAAATTGGGTCTTCTCAAAAACTTTTTGCACAAACGACCCCCTAAAGCGTTTGGGCCCGTCAAAAGTCGGTACATCGTCTGTAGCTTTCCAAACAATTTGGGTTTTCTACTAAAAATGTGTGGAAAGATGAACTCTCACAAAAATGCCCTGTTTTTTTTGCTCTAGGCCGCCCACACCAACCAAGAAAAAATAGGAAAAGTATTTTTACCAGTGCCAAAAAAAAAAAAAAACCAATAGCAAAATTTCACAAAAGTAAAAGGGAAACCAAAATTTAGCCCACAAAATTTAAAAGGGAACCAATAACTAGTCCCCAAAAGTACAAAAAAATAAAAGCTATTTCAAAAAAAGTATAATGGAATAAAAAATTAAAGTCAAAAAATTTACAAGGGAAACCCAATTTTACCCACAGTCCAAAAGTAAAAACAAAATAATTGAATGCACATCTAACATGGTTAAAGGAAATTTTTTAAACAGCATTATTTTTCACCCCATCTCACCGGGACCCCTCTCCAAGGGGGAAAAAGCGGCCATGTTGGCATTTTTAAAAGTTGTTTAAAGGCCAAAATCTCTCATGTAGCACATTTGGATATTTCTCATCCCCCCACACGGGCATTTAAAAAATAAATTTAAAGAAGTGGGACTCTGATACCCCTCTACCCTCCCCACATTTACAGTACAGAAAAATAAAATTTTAAAATTTGAAAAAGAAGGATGACCCCCTTTTCCAAAATGTCTTGGATTTAAAAATGGTGGACCGGCGGCCATTTTTGTGAACCATTTCAAAAGTGTTAATGTTATTTTACTTGTGATTATCAAAACCAAACATGAAAAAACCAAAGAAAGTCACAGAAAAGAAGCCAAAGCGGGAAACGTGGAGATAGATATAATAGAAAAGATTTTTAAGATACAAAAACAAAAACGGGATAGAAATGGGGCTGGTTTTTCGACGTTTTAAAGGGAGGTCCCATATGTTTTCTCAGTGGGTTTTTCCAGGGTAACTTTTCCCAAACCCAGAGGGGAGGGGGGGAAATTAAAGGGACGAGGGGAAAGGGGAGGGGGGGACTAGGGTCAAAACACACCCATTAAAATGTTAAAGCCCCAAATTTTGGACGGGTGTTACCCCAACCCCTGGGTTAAAATAGTTTTTTAAAAAATTCCCCAAATTTTTTTGGGCGTTTGTTGAGCCTGCCTGGATTTGCCAGTTTAGGGTTTTTTTGCATTTTTGGGACTGCCCCTTGGGGCCCAAATTTTGCCAAACAAGCTAAATCTTTTTAAGTACATATTAAGTAATAAAAATCCCTTTTTAAACACCCGGGTGGGGTTTCCCCCCCCTTTTTCCCATTGTACCTTGTAAAAGGGAAAAAAAACGGCTAAATTGCTAAGGCTCCCTGGGAAATGCTCTGGGGGCTTTCCCCAGTGTTCCCAGGATTTTTCCTTTACATGCGTTCAGGGGGGGGGTGCTAGGGACAGTAGTAATCCCTTCTTTAAAATTTGTCCTGAAAAAATAAAGGCTATTCGAAGGGACTTTCTTTGGAAAAAATTTTTTTGGGGATGATTTTAAAATAAATTGCTATCATTTGTGGTGAATATACTGAAACCCTAATGAGGGGTTATGACGGGTTTCATAAAGGTGTAAGGTTACCCCCCAAAAATTTTTTTTTAAAAAAAAAATTTTTTTTTTAAAACCCGGGGGGGGGAAAAATTTTTTTTTTTTTGTTTTATTTTTTAAAAAGTCTTTTCAAACCCCGTAAAAAAAAAATTTTTTGGGGGGAAAAAAAAAAAAAAAAAAAATTTTTCCCCTTTTTAAAAAAGGGGGGGTTTTTTAAAAAAAAAAAAAAACCCCCAAAAAAAAATTTTTTTTTTTTTTTTTCCCCCCCCCCCCCCCCCCCTTTTTTTTTTTTTGGGGGGTTGAAATTTTTTAAAAAAAAAAAATTTTTTTAAAAAATAACAAATTTTTTGTTATTTTTTTTTTTTTAAAAAAATTTAAAAAAAAAAAAAGGAAGGTTTTTTGGGGCCCCTTTAAAAAAAAAAAATTTTTTTTTAAAAAAAAGGGGGGTTTTTTTTTTTAAAAAAATTTTTTTTTTTTTTTTTGAAAAAAAAAAAAAAAAAAATAAAAAAATTTTCCCTTTTTTTAAAAAAAAAAAAAATTTTTTAAAAAAATTTTTTGGGGTTTTTTTTTTTTAAAGGGGGGGGGGGCCCCCCCGAACAGCAAAAACAACCCCCCAAAAAAAAAAAAAAACCCCCCCCAAAAAAAGGCCCAAAGGCCCCAAAAAAAAAAAAGGGGAAAAAAACACACCCCAAAAAAAAACCCCCGGGGAAAAATTAAAAAAACCCCCCCCCCCAAAAAAAAGGTTTTAAAAAAAGGGGGGGCCCCCCCCCCAAAAAAAAAAAAAACCCAAAAAACCCAAAAAGGTTTAAAACAAAATTTTTTCCCCCCCCTTTTTTTTGGGGGGTTTTTCCCGGGAAATTTTTTCCCCCCTTTTTTTTGGGGGGGGGGGGTTTTTTTTCCCCCCTTTTTTTGGGTTTTTTTTTTTTTCCCCCCCCTTTTTTCCCCCAAATTTCCCCCCCCCCCCCAAAAACCCCCAATTTTCCCCCCCCACCCAAAAAAAAATTTTTTTAAACCCGGGGTTTTTTTTTTGGTTTTTTTTTTTTTCCGGGGCCCCCCCCCCCCCCCCTTTAAAGGGTTTTGGGCCCCCCCCTTTTTTTTTTTATGGGGGGATTTGGGCCCCCAAATTTTCCCCCCCAAGGGGGGGCCCCCCCAAAAAACCCCCCCCGGGTTTTTTTTTAAAAAAAAAACCAAAATTTTAAAAAAAGGGGGGGTTTTTTTTTTGGGGGGTAAAAAAAAATGGATAAGGAAAAAAAATTTTAAAAAAAATTTAAAAAAAGGGCCCCTTTTTTAAAGGAAAAAAAAAAAAAAAAAAATTTAAAAGGGGCCGGGAAAGAAAAATTTTTCCTTTTTTTAAAAAAAAAAAAAATTTTTTAAAAAAACCCCCCCCCGGGGGAAAAAAAACAACTTCCCCCAAAAACTTTAAAAGGTTTTTCCGGCCGGCGGGGGGAAAAAAAAAGGGGAAAACCCCCCCCAAAAACCCCCCCTTTTTTTTTTTTTGGGGGGGGGCCCCCCCAAAAAAAAACCCCTTTTTTCCCCCTCCTTTCCCTTTTAAAAAGGGGGAAGGGGGGGGTTTTTTTTTAAAAAAAAAAAAATTTTGGGGAAAAAAAAAAAAATTTTAAAAAAAGGGGGGGGGGGGGGGGGGCCCCCCCCCCCCCTTTTTTTTTCCCCTTTTCCCCCCTTTTTTTTTCCCCCAAACCCCCCCCCCCCCCCCCCCTTTTTTTTTTTGGTTTTTCCCCCCCTTGGGGGAAAAGGGGGGGAAAAAAAGGGGGGCCCCCCCTTTTTTTGGGGGAAAAAGGGGCTTTCCCCGGGGAAAAAAAAAAGGGGGGGGGGAAAATTAAAAACCCCCCCCAAAAAAAAAAATTTTTTTTAAAATTTGGGGGGAGGAAAGCGGGGGGGGCAATTGGGGTGGGGGTTTTTGGGGTTTTTTTTTGGGGCCCCAGAAAGGGGGGAAAGGAACCCGGGGGGGAAAAAAACCCCCCCGGGGGGGAAAAAACCCCCCCCCCCCCAAAAGGGGGGCCCCCCCCGGAGAAGGAAAAAAAAACCCCAAAAAAAAAATTTTTAAATTTTGGGCCCCCCCCCCCCCCCCCAAAACCCGGGGTTTAAAAAAAAAAAAAGGGGCCCGGGGCCCCCGGGAAAAAAAAAAAAGGGAAAAAAAAAAAGGGGGGGGGGGGGAAAAAAAAAAAAAAAAAAAAAAAGGGGGCCCGGGGGAAAAAAAAGGGAAAAAAAGGGGGGGAAAAAAGGGGGGGGGGGAAAAAAAATTTTTGGGGTTTTTTTAAAAGGGGTTTTAAAAGGCCCCCAAAAAAAACCCAAAAAATGCCCCCCTTTTGGGGGGGAAAAATTTTTTTTTCCCTTTTTTTTAAATTTTTTTCCTTTTTTTGGGGGGGAAAAAAAAACCTTTTAAAAAATTTTTTTTTTTTGGGGGGTTTTTTTCCCCGGGGCCCCCCCCTTTTTGGGGGTTTTTTGGGGGGAAAAAAAAGGGGGGGGGGGGGGGGAGGGGGGGGGTTTTTTTGGGAAAAAGGGGGGGGGTTTCCCCCCCCGGGGCCCCCCCCCCCCCCCCCCCCGGGGGGGGGGAAAAAAAAAAAACCCCCCAACCAAATTTTTTAAAAAGGGTTTTTAAAAGGGGGGAAAAAATTTGTTGTTTTAATTTTTTTTTCCCCTTTTTTTTGGGAAAATTTTAAAAAATAAAAATTTTTTTAATTTAAAAAAGGGGGTTAAAAATTCCCCCCCAAAAAGGGGGAAAAAGGGGGAAAAAAAACCCCCCGGGTTTAACCGGGTTTTTCCCGGGGCCCCCGGGGGGGGGCCCCTTTTTGGTTAATTTTTTTTGGGGGTTTGGGGGGTTTTTTTTTTCCCCCTTTTTTTAAAAAAAATTTTTTTTTGGGGGGGGGCTTTTTGGGTTTTTTTTTCCCCTTTTTTTTTGGGGGGGGTTTTTTTTTTTGTTAAAAAACCCCCCCCCCCTTTTTTTTTTGTTTTAAGGGGGGGGAAAAAACCGGAAAAATTTTTTTTTTAAACAAAATTTTAAATTTAAAAAAAGGGGGGGGAAAAAAGGGCCCCCCCTTTTTTTTTTTTGGGGGCCCCCGGGGAAAAGGGGGCCCCGGCCCAAAATTTTTGGGGTTTTTGGGGTTTTTTTCCCAAAAAAAGGGGGGAAAGGGGGGTAAATTTGGGGGGGGAAAAAATTTTTTTGGAAAATTTTAAAAAAATTTTTTAAGATTGGGAACAAAAAGGGGGGAAAAAAGGGGGGGTTTTTTTTTTTTGGGAATTTTTTTCCCCCCTTTTTTTTAAAACCCCCTTTTGGGTTTAATTTGGGGGCCCCCCTTTTTTTTAAAAAAGTGTCCCCCCCTTTTTTGGGGGGGGTTTCCCCCCCCCCCCCCCCCAAAAAAAAATTTTTTTTTTTTTGGGCCCCCCTTTTTTCCCCCCCCGGGGGGTTTTAAAAAATTTTTTTTTTTTTTTTTTTCCAAAACCCCCCCCCCAAAAAAAACCTTTGGGCCCCGGGGGGTTTTTTTTTTGGGGGCCCCTTTTTTTTTTTTTTTTCCCTTTTTCAAAATTTTTGAAAAAAAACCCCAAAAACCCCAAAAAAAACCCCCCCAAAAAAAAGCCCCCGGGGGGGGGAAAAAAATTTTTTTTTGGAAAATTTTTTTTTGGCCCCGGGGGAAAAAAGGAAAAAAATTTAAAAAAACCCAAAACCCCAAAACCCGGGGAAAAAATTTTTCCCCCCCCTTTTTTGCAACCCCCCCTTTTTTTTGGGGGAAAAGTTTTGCCCCCCTTTTTTTCGGTTGGGAATTTGGGGAAAAGATTTTCCTTTTAAAATTTTTTTTGGGGGGGAAATTTTGGGTTTTTTTTTTTTTTTTAAAAAAAAGGGAAAAGGGGCTTGGGTTTCTTCCTTGGGGAGGGGGGGGGGGGGCCCGGGAAAAAGGGAAATTTAAAAAAAAAAAGGAAAAAAGGGGGGGGAAAGCCCCCGGGGGGGGGGGGAAAAGGGGAAACCCCCAAGGGGGGTTTTTAAAAAAAAAAAGGGGGAAAATTTTTGGGGGAAAAAAAAATTTTTTTTGTTTTTAAATTTTTAAAAAAGGGGGGGGGTTTTTAAAAAAAAAACCCCCAAAAAAAAAAAAACCCAAAAACCCAAAAAATGGGGAAAAAAAAAAAAACCCCAGCAATGGGAAAATTTTCCCCCTGATTTTTAAAAAAAAAATTTTTTAAAAAAGGGCCCCCAAAAAAAAATTTTTTTTAAAAATTTTAAAAAAAAACCCCCCAAAAAAAAAAAAAAATTTTTTTTAAAAAAAATTTTTTTTTTTTGGGGGGGGGGGTTTTTTTTTATTAAATTTTTTTTTTTAAAATTAAAAACCCCCGGGGTTTTAAAAAAACCAAAACCTTTTTTTTAAAGGTAAAATTTTGGGGGAAAAAAAAAAAAACCGCCAAAAAAGGGGGGTTTTTCAAATTTTTTTAAAAAAAAAAAAAAATTTTTTTTTTTAAAAATTTTTTTTTTTAAAAAAAAAAAGGGGGGGCCCCCCCGGGAAACCCCCCAAAAAATTTTTAAAATTTTTTAAAAAAAAAAAAGGGGGGGTTTTGTTTTTTAAAAAAATTTTTAAAAATTTAAAAAAAAAAAAAAAAAAAAAAAACCCCCCCAAAAAAAAAAAATTTTCCCCCAAAAAAATTTTTTAAAAACGGCAAATTTAAAACATTATTAATGTATCTAAAAATAGGGTTAATAATGAAAAATGTGTTTGTTTAAAAACAAGTGATACATACATGAACAATAGGGTTTTAAACAAAATAAAAATAAAATTAATTAAAATATCAATCTTTGAAACAATACAAAGAAATTATTAAAACATCAGGAGAAACCTGGTCCAAGAGCTAGAATATTAAAAGCTGTTATCAATATTATCCATTAGTCGCTGAGAAATGTAGGCCTATTTTATGTCACACTATAATACAAAAGTATGTGGGACACTCTCTATAGTCAAACATTGGCAGTAGAATGGCCTTACTGAAGAGCTCAGTGACTATCAACGTAGCATCTTCATAGGATGCCACCTTTCCAAAAAGTCTGTTAATCAAATTTCAGCTAGAGCTGCCCCGGTCAACTGTAAGTGCTGTTATTGTGAAGTGGAAATGTCTAGAAGTAACAACTGCTCAGCCACGAAGTGGTAGGCCAAACAAGCTCACAGAACGGGACCGCCGAGTGCTGAAGCATGTAAGGCGTAAAAATAATCTGTCCTCGGTTCCAACACTCACTATCGAGTTCAGCCGCACACAAACCTAAGATCACCATGCGCATTGCCAAGCGTCTGATGGAGTGGTGTAAAGCTCGCCGCCATTGGACTCTGGAGCAGTGGAAATGCGTTCTCTGGAGTGATGAATCACGCGTCACTATCTGGTAGTCCGACGGACGAATCTGGGTTTGGCGGATGCCAGGAGAATGCTACCTTCCCCAATGCATAGTGCCAACTGTTTAACATTTTTTTTATTTCACCTTTATTTAACCAGGTAAGCCAGTTGAGAAACAGGTTCTCATTTACAACTGCGACCTGGCCAAGATAAAGCAAAGTAGTGCAATAAAAACAACACAGAGTTACATATGGGGGTAAAAAAAAACATAAAGTCAGAAATACAACAGAAAATATATATACAGTGTGTGCAAATGTAGCAAGTTATGGAGGTAAGGCAATAAATAGGCTATAGTGCAGAATAATTACAATAGTATTAACACTGGAATGCTAGATGTTGCAAGAGATGATGTGCAAATAGAGATACTGGGGTGCAAAAGAGCAAAATAAATAACAATATAGGGATGAGGGTAGTTGGGTGGGCTAATTTCAGATGGGCTGTGTACAGGTGCAGTGATCGGTAAGGTGCTCTGACAACTGATGCTTAAAGTTATTGAGGGAGATAAGAGTCTCCAGCTTCAGAGATTTTTGCAATTCGTTCCAGTCATTGGCAGCAGAGAACTGGAAGGAATGGCGGCCAAAGGAGGTGTTGGCTTTGGGAATGACCAGTGAGATATACCTGCTGGAGCGCAGACTACGGGGGGGTGCTGCTATGGTGACCAATGAGCTAAGATAAGGCGGGGATTTGCCTAGCAGTGATTTATAGATGGCCTGGAGCCAGTGGGTTTGACGACGAACATGTAGTGAGGACCAGCCAACAAGAGCGTACAGGTCACAGTGGTGGGTAGTGTATGGGGCTTTGGAGACAAAACGGATGGCACTGTGATAGACTACATCCAATTTGCTGAGTAGAGTGTTGGAGGCTATTTTGTAAATGACATCGCCGAAGTCAAGGATCGGTAGGATAGTCAGTTTTACGAGGGCATGTTTGGCAGCATGAGTGAAGGAGGCTTTGTTGCGAAATAGGAAGCCGATTCTAGATTTAACTTTGGATTGGAGATTCTTTATGTGAGTCTGGAAGTTGAGTTTACAGTCTAACCAGACACCTAAATATTTGTAGTTGTCCACATACTCTAGGTCAGACCCGTCGAGAGTGGTGATTCTAGTCGGGTGGGCGGGTGCTAGCAGCGTTCGATTGAAAAGCATGCATTTAGTTTTACTAGTGTTTAAGAGCAGTTGAAGGCTACTGAAGGATTGTTGTATGTCATTGAAGCTCGTTTGGAGGTTTGTTAACACAGTGTCCAATGAAGGGCCAGATGTATACAAAATGGTGTCGTCTGCGTAGAGGTGGATCTGAGAGTCACCAGCAGCAAGAGCGACATCATTGATATACACGGAGAAAAGTGTCGGCCCAAGAATTGAACCCTGTGGCACCCCCATAGAGACTGCCATAGGTCCAGACAACAGGCCCTCCGATTTGACACACTGAACTCTATCTGAGAAGTAGTTGGTGAACCAGGCGAGGCAGTCATTTGAGAAACCAAGGCTATTTAGTCTGCCAATAAGAATGCGGTGGTTGACAGAGTCGAAAGCCTTGGCCAGGTCGATGAAGACGGCTGCACAGTACTGTCTATTATCAATTTGGTTATAATATCGTTTAGGACCTTGAGCGTGGCTGAAGTGCACCCGTGACCAGCTCGGAAACCGGATTGCATAGCGGAGAAGGTACGGTGGTATTCGAAATGGTCGATGATCTGTTTGTTAACTTGGCTTTCGAATACTTTCGAAAGGCAGGGCAGGATGGATATAGGTCTGTAGCAGTTTGGATCTAGAGTGTCACCCCCTTTGAAGAGGGGGATGACCGCGGCAGCTTTCCAATCTCTGGGGATCTCAGACGTTATGAAAGAGAGGTTGAACAGACTAGTAATAGGGGTTGCGACAATTTCGGCGGCTAGTTTTAGAAAGAAAGGGTCCAGATTGTCTAGCCCAGCTGATTTGTAGGGGTCCAGATTTTGCAGCGCTTTCAAAACATCAGCTGTCTGAATTTGTGTGAAGGAGAAGCGGGGGGGGCATGGGCAAGTTGCAGCAGAGGGTGCAGAGTTTGGTGGCCGGGTTAGTGGTAGCCAGATGGAAAGCATGGCCAGCTGTAGCAAAATGCTTGTTGAAATTCTCGATTATTGTAGATTTATCGGTGGTGATAGTGTTTCCTAGCCTCAGTGCAGTGGGCAGCTGGGAGGAAGTGCTCTTATTCTCCATGGACTTTACAGTGTCCCAAAACTTTTTGGAGTTAGTGCTACAGGATGCAAATTTCTGTTTGAAAAAGTTAGCCTTTGCTTTCCTGACTGCTTGTGTATATTGGTTCCTAACTTCCCTGAAAAGTTGCATATCGCGGGGGCTATTTGATGCTAATGCTGTACGCCACAGGATGTTTTTGTGCTGGTCAAGGGCAGTCAAGTCTGAGGAGAACCAGGGGCTATATCGGTTCTTAGTTCTGTATTTTTTGAATGGGGCATGTTTATTTAAGATTGAGAGGAAATTATTTTTAAGGAACAACCAGGCATCCTCTACTGACGGAATGAGATCTATATCCATCCAGGATACCTGGGCCAGGTCAATTAGGAAGGCCTCCTCGCTAAAGTGTTTTAGGGAGCGTTTGACAGTGATGAGGGGTGGTCGTTTGACCGCGGACCCGTTACGGACGCAGGCAATAAGGCAGTGATCGCTGAGATCCTGGTTGAAGACAGCTGAGGTGTATTTAGAGGGTATGTTAGTCAGGATGATATCTATGAGGGTACCCATGTTTAAGGATTTAGGGTTGTACCTGGTAGGTTCGTTGATAATTTGCGTGAGGTTGAGGGCATCTAGCTTGGATTGTAGGATGGCTGGGGTATTAAGCATATCCCAATTTAGGTCACCAAGCAGTACAAACTCAGAGGATAAATGGGGGGCAATCAATTCACATATGGTGTCCAGGGCACAGCTGGGGGCTGAGGGGGGTCTGTAGCAAGCGGCAACAGTGAGAGACTTATTTCTGGAAAGGTGGATTTTTAGAAGTAGAAGCTCAAACTGTTTGGGCACAGACCTGGATAGTATGATAGAGCTCTGCAGGCTATCTCTACAGTAGATTGCAATTCCACCCCCTTTGGCAGTTCTATCTAGACGGAAAATGTTATAGTTGGGGATGGAAATTTCAGAATTTTTGGTGGCCTTCCTGAGCCAGGATTCAGACACTGCAAGAACATCAGGGTTGGCAGAGTGTGCTAACGCAGTGAATAACTCAAACTTAGGAAGTAGACTTCTGATATTTATGTGCAAGAAACCAAGACTTTTGCGATTACAGAAGTCATCAAATGATAGCTCCTGGGGAGTAGGAGTGATACTGGGGGCTACAGGGCCTGGGTTAGCCTCTACATCACCAGAGGAACAGAGGAGGACTAGAATAAGGATACGGCTAAAGGCTTTAAGAACTGGTCTTCTAGTGCGTTGGGTACATAGAATAAAGGGGGCAGATTTCCGGGTGTTATAGAAAAGATTCAGGGCATTATGTACAGACAAGGATATGGAAGGATATGAGTAAAGTGGAGGTAAACCTAAGCGTTGGGTAACAATGAAAGAGATAGTATCTCTAGAGGCATCAATTGAGTTGGTCTCTGAGTGTATGGGGGGAGGAACAAAGGAGCTAACTAAGGCAGGTTTAGCTAGGCTGGGGGGTCTACAGTGATATAGTACAATTAGAAATAACCGAAACAACAATAAACTAACCATGTTTGGGCTGAGGCTAAACATAAACAGGATGTAGTACCGTAAAAAGGAAACAGTCCAGCAGATATCAGCTGTATAGCTGAGTTATCATAAGGTCCGGTGGTAAGAGGCCACGGCTAGCGTGTGCTACGTCCGTTTTGTTGTAGCCAGCTGGTAGCGATGAATCCGGAGTTAAAGGTCCCAGTGATTCAGTGATTCCGGCGGAAAAAACTGATATGTTCTGGGTCGATAACGCGCTGTGCAGACTGGCCGAATATCCAGTGATCAATGTCCAGTGATTAAAAATTAATCCCCGGAAAAAAATCCAATATTCTGGGTGAAACACCGCTAGCTGTGGCTAATAGCAAGTAGCTAGTTCAGTAGCTAGTTCAGTTTAGTGAGTAAGAGGCCACGGATAACGTGTGCTAATGGGCCAGGGCTAGCAGATGGATGGAATCTTCGTGGTTAACGTCGTAACCACATCAGACGATTTCGTCGGCAGACCAGTCGTGTAGGATCGGCGGGGCTCCGTGTCAACACTAGGTGGTCCCGTCCGGTTGATAGAGAGGTAGATAGCCGGGAGATGGGCCTAGCTCGGGATGATTAGCCAGACCACAGCGTCCGTTTTGTTGTAGCCAGCTGGTAGCGATGAATCCGGAGTTAAAGGTCCAGTGAATCAGTGATTCCGGCGGAAAAACTGATATGTTCTGGGTCGATAACGCGCTGTGCAGACTGGCCGAATATCCGGTGATCAATGTCCAGTGATTAAAATTAATCCCGCGGAAAAAATCCAATGATCTGGGTGAAATACCGCTAGCTGTGGCTAATAGCAAGTAGCTAGTTAGCTGGCTAGCTAGTTTCAACTGGAGATTCTAGATTCTAGATAAAAGGTAAGTCAATAATAGAATCCGTTCCACATTGAGTGAGGCGGGTTGCAGGAAAGTATATTTTGTAGAAGGATGAAAAGTCTGATAGGGAAATATGTACGAAAAATACAAAAAAACAGGGTATTTACAGGCTATTTACAGACACACGACAGAAACAGGACTGCACTACTTCGCCATCTTGGAACTTGAGTGTAACTGTAACGTTTGGTGGAGGAAGAATATTGGTCTGGGGCTGTTTTTCATGATTCGGGTTAGGCCCCTTAGTTCCAGTGAAGGGAAATCTTAACGCTACAGCATACAATGACATTCTAGACGATTCTGTGCTTCCAACTTTGTGGCAACAGTTTGGGGAAGGCCCTTTCCTGTTTCAGTATGACAATGCCCCCGTGCACAAAGCGAGGTCCATACAGAAATTGTTTGTCGAGATCGGTGTGGAAGAACTTGACTAGCCTGCACAGAGCCCTGACCTCAATATGGAGTTGGTCCCCCCCTTTGATTTTTGAATTAGATTTTCGAAGAGCAGGTGTCCACATACCTTTGGTCATTCTTCTTATCTCTATGGTACGTCACATGACCTTTGTAGTATGGGTCATCAATCAGACTCACAGGATTCCCCTCAGCATAACTTTTAGTGAACCAGAAGGTTGTTGTGACTGTACCACTGGGATATGTGTAAGAGCAGGACAGCTCCACTGTTGACCCCTTCAAGGCACAGATACTCTGATGGGTGTAAGTCACACTCCAGCCATTCTGACCCAGTACCACTGAAACACAGTCATACGTCAAAAGGACATTAAAGTCAGCTCAAACATGTAATGCTGCAACAATGCTGTTGACACAATCACACTTGTTTTGCTGTTCATTCACAAGCACTTTGTCCTACACTGAGCTGTGTTCAGATTGAAACCACAAACACCTTTAACGTGTGAGGTGTGAAGAACAGCTCTAAATATAAACAAGGATGTGAACAATGCACATCAGACGAACATTCAGAAACACTCTATGCTGAATTGTTTAATAGTATTTAATAAATGTCTATAGATTGAATAAAAAATATGTGAAGTGTATTACTAAAAAGATAAGAATAAGACCATACCTGCTACAGACCAGAGAAAGACCACCAACACACTTCCTGCTGTTCTCAAGGTTGTATCTCCCACCCTGCAGTCTTAGACACATAAAGGTAGACAACTAAAGCACACGTTTTAACTGGGTTGAATAACGTGATATGTACATTTAGGGGTGAACAATTGCTTATTGTATAGATATGTTGTACCATAAAACACGTTTCCCCTGGTTGTTTTAAACGTGTTTCATACCATCTAGGGACCATAACTATAACATTGAGACCTGGAGGTTTGTATCTGGAATTGTTTGTTGATTAAAAAAATACAAATACAAAGTGTGTACTGAAAATGGGTTCTCATGACGTGTGTACTGAAACTATACTATGTAAAACTATATGACCACATTGTGTTATTATAGCCTTTATTTGCCTTTTTCATTCATGATTATGGCGAAGACGGAGCTGGGGGCAATTCATAATCGTCTGATTCTAACTTGAATACCTACGTTGTGTACTTTATAGCCAGACAGTAAACGGGGCACTTGCCTGAACAGATGATCCTGTGTGTGTATCAGTCCTGCAAAGGAGAGACAGTCAATAATAGAGGAGTTACATCTGGTCCACACTTTGATTGACACTTCACACACACAAATAGTTCCCGCAAAACACCAGTCTCAATGTCAACAGTGAAGAGGCGACTCCGGGATGCTGACCTAGGCAGAGTTGCAAAGAAAAAGTTCAGTGTCTGTGTTCTTTTGCCCATCTTAATCTTTTAGTTTTATTGGCCAGTCTGAGATATGTATTTTTCTTTGCAACTCTGCCTAGGTCAGCATCCCGGAGTCGCCACTTCACTGTTGATGTTGAGACTGGTGTTTTGCTGGTACTATTTAATGAACGTTTAATTTTTTTTGCTGCGTTATGAAAGGAACTTGACACGGACATGAATTATCTGTTTTGTGTGTTAACACACTCTTGGTATGCTAGCTAGCTAGCGGGTAGCTACTGGTAACGTTTATTGGTAATTATCTGTTTAGTGCAACGGTGGAGAGTTGTTTCCAATGTTAATGTGCTAGCTAACCAACGTTTAATTTTTGCTGCGTTACGAAAGAAACTAGACACGGACATGAATTATCTGTTTAGTGTGTTAACACACTCTTAGTGGTTTGTTGTAACCAAGTATTGGTGCTAAACTGTGTGTTATTGGATGCTAGCATGCTAGTTAGCTATGGCGTCATAGCTAGGCATCGTGGGCTGTTGTGGTTAGTTACTGTGGGTTGGCATTGTTGTTCGGCGGTGCCGGGGGTAGCACGAAGCTAGCTAGCTAGCCGTTCTTCAAACAAGGTCAACACAGTGGCCATTGCTAGCTAGCCAACAGACACGGACACGAATTATCTGCTTAGTGTGTTAACACACTATTGGTGGTTTGTTGTGACCAAGTATTGGCGCTAAACTGTGTGTTTTTGGATGCAAGTGTTGGTGCTAAACTGTGTGTTTTTGGATGCTAGCATGCTAGTTAGCTATGGTGTCATAGTTAGCTAGCTGAATAAAGTGGGTTGAGTCTATTCCTTTAAACATTGAACCGCTGTGGTTCACAACAATTCTGATTTCTAAAGGTGGAAGTTGGTAGAGTTTTTGTTCGGGTGGTTCAGTGAAACAATTATAGTTGTTAGAAGTAGACATTTTTGGTGAGGGAGGCCCTGCTCTCTACTCTCCCAGATGTTTAGAACATTTCATTCCGATCTCCTCTGCATTATTGTAGCCATATGCTACAGCCTGTCAACTATGCCTCTGCCTATCCCTGTTCTCTCCTCTCTGCACAGGCTACACAAACGCCCCACACCGCGTGGCTGCTGCCTCTCTAACCTGGTGGTCCCTGCACGCACCCCACACCTGGAGTTCCAGGTCTCAGGCAGCCTCTGGAACTGCCGTTCTGCTGCCAACAAAGCTGACTTCATCCCAGCCTATGCTAATCTCCAGTCCCTCGACTTCCTGGCGCTGACGGAAACATGGATTACCACTGAAAACACTGCTACTCCTACTGCTCTCTCCTCGTCTGACCATGTGTTCTCGCATACCCCGAGAGCATCTGGTCAGAGGGGTGGTGGCACAGGAATCCTCATCTCTCCCAAGTGGACATTCTCAATTTTTCCCCTAACCCATCTGTCTATCTCCTCATTTGAATTCCATGCTGTCACAGTCACTAGCCCATTTAAGCTTAATATCCTTGTCATCTATTGCCCTCCAGGTTCCCTTGGAGAGTTCATCAATGAGCTTGACGCCTTGATAAGTTCCTTTCCTGAGGATGGCTCACCCCTCACAGTTTTGGGGGATTTCAACCTCCCTATGTCCACATTTGACTAATTTCTCTCTGCCTCCTTCTTTCCACTTCTCTCCTCTTTTGACCTCACCCTCTCACCGTCCCCCCCTACTCACAAGGCAGGCAATACGCTTGACCTCATCTTTACTAGATGCTGCTCTTCTACTAATCTCACTGCAACTCCCCTCCATGTCTCCGACCACTACTTTGTTTCCTTTTCTCTCTCACTCTCCTCCCACACTACTCACTCTGCCCCTACACAGATGGTAAAGCGCCGCCCAACCTTCGCTCTCTCTCTCCCACTACTCTCTCCTCTTCCATCCTATCATCTCTTCCCTCTGCTCAATCCTTCTCCCTCCAATCTCCTGATTCTGCCTCCTCAACCCTCCTCTCCTCCCTTTCTGCATCCTTTGACTCTCTGTGTCCCCTATCCTCCCGGCCGGCTCGGTCCTCCCCTCCAGCTCCGTGGCTTGATGACTCATTGCGAGCTCACAGAACAGAGCTCCGGGCAGCGGAGCGGAAATGGAAGAAAACTAAACTCCCTGCCGACCTGGCATCTTTTCACTCCCTCCTCTCTACATTTTCTTCATCTGTTTCTGCTGCTAAGGCCACTTTCTACCACTCTAAATTCCAAGCATCTGCCTCTAACCCTAGGAAGCTCTTTGCCACATTTTCCTCCCTCCTGAATCCTCCCCCCCCCCGCCCCCCCCCCCTCCTCTCTCTCTGTGGATGACTTCGTCAACCACTTTGAAAAGAAGGTTGACGACATTCGATCCTCGTTTGTTAAGTCTAATGACACTGCTGGTCCTACTCACACTGCCCTATCCTATGCTTTGACTTCTTTCTCCCCTCTCTCTCCAGATAAAATCCTGCGACTTGTGACTGCAGGCCCCCCAACAACCTGCCCGCTTGACCCCATCCCCTCCTCTCTTCTCCAGACCATCTCCGGTGACCTTCTCCCCTACCTCACCTCGCTGATCAACTCATCCTTGACCGCTGGCCATGTCCCTTCCGTCTTCAAGAGAGCGAGAGTTGCTCCCCTTCTCAAAAAACCAACACTCGATCCCACTGATGTCAACAACTACAGACCAGTATCCCTTCTTTCTTTTCTTTCCAAAACTATTGAGCGTGCCGTCTTTAGCCAACTCTCTTGCTATCTCTCTCAGAATGACCTTCTTGATCCAAACCAGTCAGGTTTCAGGACTGGTCATTCAACTGAGACTGCTCTTCTCTGTGTCACGGAGGCTCTCCGCACTGCTAAAGCTAACTCTCTCTCCTCTGCTCTTGTCCTTCTAGACCTGTCTGCTGCCTTTGATACTGTGAACCATCAGATCCTCCTCTCCACCCTCTCCGAGCTGGGCATCTCCGGCGCGGCTCACTCCTGGATTGCGTCCTACCTGACCGGTCGCTCCTACCAAGTGGCGTGGCGAGAAGCTGTCTCCGCACCACGTGCTCTCACCACTGGTGTCCCCCAGGGCTCAGTTCTAGGCCCTCTCCTTTTCTCCCTATACACCAAGTCACTTGGCTCTGTCATATCCTCACATGGTCTCTCCTATCATTGCTACGCTGACGATACACAACTAATCTTCTCCTTTCCCCCTTCTGATAACCAGGTGGCGAATCGCATCTCTGCATGTCTGGCAGACATATCAGTATGGATGACGGATCACCACCTCAAGCTGAACCCTGGCAAGACGGAGCTGCTCTTCCTCCCGGGGAAGGACTGCCCGTTCCATGATCTCGCCATCACGGTTGACAACTCCGCTGTGTCCTCCTCCCAGAGTGCGAAGAGCCTAGGCGTGACCCTGGACAACCCCCTGTCGTTCTCCGCCAACATCAAGGCGGTGACCCGCTCCTGCAGGTTCATGCTCTACAACATTCGGAGAGTACGACCCTGCCTTACACAGGAAGCGGCACAGGTCCTAATCCAGGCACTTGTCATCTCCCGTCTGGACTACTGCAACTCGCTGTTGGCTGGCCTCCCTGCCTGTGCCATTAAACCCCTACAACTCATCCAGAATGCCGCAGCCCGTCTGGTGTTCAACCTTCCCAAGTTCTCTCACGTCACCCCCCCTCCTCCGCACACTCCACTGGCTTCCAGTTGAAGCTCGCATCCGCTACAAGACCATGGTGCTTGCCTATGGAGCAGTGAGGGGAACGGCACCTCTGTACCTTCGGGCTCTGATCAGTCCCTACACCCAAACGAGGGCATTGCGTTCATCCACCTCTGGCCTGCTGGCTCCCCTTCCTCTGCGGAAGCATAGTTCCCGCTCAGCCCAGTCAAAACTGTTCGCTGCTCTGGCACCCCAATGGTGGAACAAGCTCCCTCACGACGCCAGGACAGCGGAGTCACTCACCACCTTCCGGAGACATTTGAAACCCCACCTCTTTAAGGAATACCTGGGATAGGATAAAGTAATCCTTCTACCCCCCCCCCCCCCCCCCCCCCAAAAAAAATAAAAAAAATGGTAAAGCGATTATCCCACTGGCTATAGGGTGAATGCACCAATTGGTAAGTCGCTCTGGATAAGAGCGTCTGCTAAATGACGTAAATGTGCCCTTGAGCAAGGCACTTAACCCTAATTGCTCCTGTAAGTCGCTCTGGATAAGAGCGTCTGCTAAATGACTAAAATGTAAATGTAAATGTAAGATGCCAGTTGAGGACCTGTGAGGCAACTGTTTCTCAAACTAGACACTCATGTATTTGTCCTCTTGCTCAGTTCTGCACCGGGGCCTCCCACTCCTCTTTCTATTCTGGTTAGAGCCAGTTTGCGCTGTTCTGTGAAGGGAGTAGTACACAGCGTTGTACGAGATCTTCAGTTTCTTGGCAATTTCTCGCATGGAATAGCCTTCATTTCTCAGAACAAGAATAGACTGACGAGTTTCAGAAGAAAGTTCTTTGTTTCTGGCCATTTTGAGCCTGTAATCGAACCCACAATTGCTGATGCACCACATACTCAACTAGTCTCAAGAAGGCCAGTTTTATTGCTTCTTTAATCAGCACAACAGTATTCAGCTGTGCTAATATAATTGCAAAAGGGTTTTCTAATGATCAATTAGCCATTTAAAATGATAAACTTGGATTAGCAAACACAACGTGCCATTGCAACACAGGACTGATGGTAGCTGATAATGGGCCTCTGTACGTCTATGTAGATCTTCCATTAAAAATCTGCCATTTCCAGCTACAATAGCCATTTAAAACATTAACAATGTCTACACTGTATTTCTGATCAATTTGATGTTATTTTAATGGACAAAAAAATTGCTTTTCTTTCAAAACCAAGGAAATGTATAAGTGACCCCAAACTTTTGAACGGTAGTGTACATTCAGTAAGCTTGCTCTGATTTGTCATCCTGAGGGTCCCAGAGATCAAATGTAGCATAGTTTTGTTTGATAAAATCAATTTTTATATTCAAATGTAGGAACTGGGTTCAACAGTTTGACCCCCTGCTGTCTCTGGCTATATGTATGAAGGTTAGTGTATTTTCTGTAAGGAAGCTAATGATCAATCATGTATGACATTCCTGGGAGTGTGTAAACATATATTTTTTATTACCATAGCATTTTTGTATGTTCTCTACAGTTATGTACTTGAAAATGTACAAATTGACCAATTCGGAACATTTGGGAAAACTCTTAGCGAAATATTGCGTTGTAATGTAATTCTTCACTGGATCAATCTGAAACTTTGCACCTAGATTCCTACATCACTGTCTGGTCTTTCTCTTGCATTTCAAAGATGATGCAAAAAATAATACATTTCTAATGTGTTATATTCTCCTCCATTCATTTCAAATTTCCACAAATGTCAAAGTGTTTCTTTTCAAATGGAATCAAGAATATGCATGTCCTTGCTTCAGGTCCTGAGCTACAGGCAGTTAGATTTGGGTATGTCATTTTCTGCGAAAATTGAAACAAAGTGTCAGATCCTTTTAAACTAGGGTCATTTCAGTGAATAGAAATAATAATTCTGAGGTTAATGAGACAACTCAGTTAACACTGCCTCTGTGTGTGTGTGTAATCAACTCGTCATCAATATTTGATTATTTGAATCAGCTGTGTAGTGCTCGGGCAAAAACCAAAATGTGCACCCTTTGTGGACCCCAGGATCGAGTTTAGGATACGCTAGCCTAGCCACTCATGGTTATGTGGTGTAATGGCGCCATCATGTGTCCAATATGCAGAAATACAAGACACTTTGATCTTATTTGCAACATTACATTTACATTTTAGTCATTTAGCAGACGCTCTTATTCAGAGCGACTTTCAGTGAATACATATATATTTTTTATACTGGCCCCCCGTGGGAATCGAACCCACAACCCTGGCGTTGCAAACGCCATGCTCTATCAACTGAGCTACATCCCCACAATTGGCCCAGCGTCGTCCAGGGTAGGGGAGGGAATGGCCGGCAGGGATGTAGCTCGGTTGGTAGAGCATGGCGTTTGCAACGCCAGGGTTGTGGGTTCGTTTCCCACTGGGGGCCAGTATGAAAAAATTATAAAAAATAAAAAAATAATGTATGCACTCACTAACTGTAAGTCGCTCTGGATAAGAGCGTCTGCTAAATGACTAAAATGTAAATGTAAATAAGAAAAACACAAATCTATTCCAGCATTTACTCAAAAGTTAAAGTTCATGGTCTGGAAAACGTTCTAGATATGATAGCAAGAGAATAGCGGTGTAAGGCCTAGCTTTGGCTTGGAACCGTATCTCTTCAGTCCAGGATCTGTGTTGGTTCTCTTCAGTCCAGATTCTGTGGTGGTTCTCTTCAGTCCAGGTTGTGTGGTGGTTCTCTTCAGTCCAGGTTGTGTGGTGGTTCTCTTCAGTCCAGGTTGTGTGGTGGTTGTCTTCAGTGGGAGAGTCCCCTCACATTCTGAAAGAAGACATACTGAATTAGCATTCCCTCTAACATTTTTATGGACACACACACACACACACACACACACACACACACACTTACTGCCAGGGTGTCGTACTCTAGTGACCTGGTCTTCATGTTCAGAGCTGTGTACGTGTCACTGTTAGAGTCAGGATGGACACTCTGAGAGAGAGAGAGAGAGAGAGAGAGAGAGAGAGAGAGAGAGAGAGAGAGAGAGGAGAGAGAGAGAGAGAGAGAGAGAGAGAGAGGGAGAGGAGAGAGAGAGAGAGAGACGAGAGAGAGGAGGAGGGAGAGAGAGAGAGAGAGAGGAAACAGTGAAAATGGTATGAAAGAGACTGTCGTGACACAGTAAATTAATGTTGGCAGGTGTGAAGGTGGAGGTGTAACTCAGGTTTTCCCAAACTTGGGGCTGGGACACCCCCTTGGTGCACGTTTAGTTTTTTGCCCTAGCACTACACAGCTGATTCAAATAATCAAAGCTTGACGATGAGGGGGGACATGACTGATTTTGGGAAATCCTGGTGTAACTGATGGAATCACCTGTGTGTCTCCTGTGTCTCCTGTGGCTTCACTTCCTCCTCTGAATCTCCTGTAAAAGAGATCAAGAGGAACAGAGTGAGTTATGCTCTCTACTGTCCTCTACTGGAAGTTAATATAATAATATGCCATTTAGCATGGGTGGTCGAACCCACTACCCTGGCGTTACAAGCGCCATGCTCTACCATGAACTAATGAATTAATGAATTAATTAAGTTAATAACAAATCAGAGTGCTAAGGTATAATAATCATAAAAATATGAATTTTTACTTACCTGAGCCACATGAAGCCAGAGAGACAGAGGATGAGAACCAGAACAACAACTATGATTCCTACAGCTGCGGTCATAACTGATGTTTGTTTCCCTAAATTAAAATATGGATGATACGAGTACTGCATGTTATAAACTGAAAATAAACGTAGTACAGGACAATAATACAATATTTCTTAAGTGATCTCATCTCAACGTATATATACAGTGCCCTCCACTATTATTGGCACCCCTGTTTAAGATGTGGTCGAGGACTTCCAAAAATTCTCCTTTTTTTTTTTAAACAACATAGAACCCAAATGCAAAAAAAGAGAAAAATCCAACCTTTTATTTAAGTACATTACTTTGGTGGTAAAAAAAAAATCACACATTTAGAAAAAAAAAAAACTTGAAATCATGTGTCCCACAATTATTGGCACCCCTAACAATTCCGCAGAAAATTTTAATTGATTTTTTTACAAATATATTTTTCTGTAGTTGCTAAAGTTGGTCAGGGTATCTAGGAACTTTTAATTAGTAATTCATGACTTCCTGTTTCCCTGGGGTATAAATATGACGTGACACAGAGGCCTAATTCTCTTACCCATTTGTCAACATGGCAAAGACAAGAGAACACACCATTCAAGTAAGGCAGATTTGTGTCGACCTTCATAAGTCAGGCAATGGCTACAAGAAAATAGCCACTTGCCTTAACTTGCCCGTATCTACAGTCAGAGGAATCATTAAGAAGTTTAAAACAACTGGAACAGTGACAAACAAGGCTGGAAGAGGTCCCAAGTTTATCTTGCCACAACGCACAGTGAGGAGGATGGTAAGAGAAGTAAAAAAAAGTCCTAAGCTCACTGTCACAGAATTGCATCAAAGATTGGCATCTTGGGGTCACAAAGTCTCCAAAACAACCATCAGACGCTCTCTATATGCCAACAAGCTGTTTGGGAGGCATGCAAGGAAAAAGCCTTTTCTCACTAACACTCACAAACGTAAACGTCTGGAGTTTGCTAAGCGGCACTGGGACTTCAACTGGGATCGTGTGCTTTGGTCAGATGAGACTAAGATTGAGCTTTTTGGCAACAAACACTCTAAGTGGGTCTGGCGTAAAACAAAAGATGAGTATGCCGAAAAGCACCTCATGCCCACCGTGAAGTATGGTGGAGGATCTGTGATGCTGTGGGCCTGTTTCTCTTCCAAAGGCCCTGGGAACCTTGTTAGGGTGCATGGCATTATGAACGCTTTGAACTACCAGGACATTTTAAATACAAACCTGATGGCCTCTGCCAGAAAGCTGAAGATGGGTCGTCATTGGGTCTTTCAGCAGGATAATGATCCAAAACATGTGGCAAAATCTACACAAAAATGTTTCAGCAGTCACAAACTCAAGGTCCTCCCATGGCCATCTCAGTCCCCAGACCTCAACCCAATCGAAAACCTGTGGGGCGAGCTAAAGAGTAGAGTGCGTAAGAGAGGACCCAGGACACTGGATGATCTAGAAAGATTGTGCAAAGAAGAATGGTCAAAGATCCCTCTCTCTGTGTTCTCCAATCTTGTGAAATGTTATAGGAGGAGATTAAGTGCTGTCTTGTTGGCAAAAGGGGGTTGTACAAAGTATTAACATCAGGGGTGCCAATAATTGTGGGACACATGATTTCAAGTTTTAATTTTTCTAAATGTGTGATTTTGTTATTTTACACCAAAGTAATGTACTTAAATAAAAGGTTGGATTTTTCTATTTTTTTGCATTTGGGTTCTATGTTGTTTAAAAAAAAATGAGAATTTTTGGAAGTCCTCGACCACATCTTAAACAGGGGTGCCAATAATTGTGGAGGGCACTGTAATTAAAAAACAAAGTATGATAAGCCACAGTATAATTATTAATATTAGCTTGAAATGTAATTTTGTATTGAAATGTTGAAGGTGAAAATTCACCTGGTAAAGTTATCATCAGAACTGTAGAGTTCCTAGACCCTCTTCCATTCCAGGCCTCACAGTGGTAATGTCCATTTTCCTTAGACTTGAAATTACTTATGTTGTAGATCTGTCCAAATCCATTTTGAAAAGTCTTATTTTGAAAGTACCAGGTGTATTTGTCCACAGGTGGGTTGGCATCACTGCTGCAGGTCAGAGTCACTGAACTGCCCTCCACTATTTCACCAGAGGGACTGACTGACACTGAGGTGTTCTTTGGGCCATCTGGTGAACAATATGTAACAACAGTGTTTTAAATAGTGTTTTACATGAGGAGCATCATGAAACTTGGACTTGTGGTTGAAATATTAATTTAAATGTGATCCTCTGATTAAAAGATGAGGTTAGGTGTACATACACTGAACGTCCACAGACACAGAAGAAGAGTTGAGACGTCCATATTTATTCTCAGCCTCACAGTAGTATTCTCCACTGTCCTCAGAGCTGATGGCTGTGAAATTGTATGTCTTTTCAGATCCTGTCAGTGAAGCTCCATTCTTCTTGTACCAGGTGTATTTGTCCACAGGTGGGTTGGCATCACTGCTGCAAGTCAGAGTCACTGAACTGCCCTCCACTATTTCACCAGAGTGACTGACTGACATTGAGGGGTTCTTTGGGCCATCTGTAAAAGGAGAATTTGTCAGAGGGTTAGGACAATAGTATATTTAAGACAGTAGTATATTTACAAATGACAACTATCTAAAACTAACACAAAACATTAACAAATACACATTTGGAGATGATTTAGGACTACTTCATTTAATGCTAATTGTTTTGCTACCTTAGCATTCAAACACTGAGCTCTACATTACTCACACTTCACATCCATGTTGATGGTCGTAGACCTGTCTGTCCCCATCTCATTCTGGGCCTCACAGTAGTACTCTCCAGTGTCAGATGACTGGATTTGATTGAAGACATGCTGTGGTCCTGTCATACTCTGATAGCCTCCTCCATTCTTCTTGTACCACCAGGTGTAACTCTGCACAGGTGGGTTGGCATCACTGCTGCAGGTCAGAGTCACTGAACTGCCCTCCACTATTTCACCAGAGGGACTGACTGACACTGAGGTCTTTGGTTTATCTGATGTAAAAGACAACATTTTGTCGAAATAATATTAACAATGAGTAAAAAATAGGCTTTTTGTTCTGTAATGATTGATAAAGTAAGACATGTCTCTTTTGCCTGAGTTCATGATACTTGCTGAGTAGAATAATGTACTATTGTACTGGACTCACACACTGCAGGAGAGCTGAGACCCTCATGTTTTTTTACAGTACAGGAGTAACTGTCTTCATCCTCACTGCTGATGGAGTACATGGGGGAGGAGTCCTCTTGTACATTCTGTCCGTTCTTGTACCAGATGTAGGTGGGGTTGGGGTTGTCCCTCAGAGTACAGGTGGTGCTACAGGTCAGTGTCCTCTGTCCGTTTGCAGCAGGAATCACCTCCACCTGCAGACCTGAAATTGTATGTATAAAACCACATACACCTCTTTGTTAACAGGATGGTCCATTTATTTTCTCCTGTAATTCAGTATGATATACAGCTGTATCATACAGTGTAGTATTACCTGTGACAGTCAGAGTTGTTCCTGGGAAACTATGACCCCATTCAAAGTCGTATGTTTTAAAAGTGAAGCGATACTCAGCTGAGTCCTCCTCTCCTTAAGAACTGTAATTCTCAGGGTGGTGTGACCTCTCTCCAAGGCTCGACCTAAATACTCTGGGTCTTTGGTTAGGTCCTCAGGGATCAACCTATCACTTCTTAACCAGAATGTTGATGTGGTGTAATGATAACTGTAATATGTACATGATATGTCCACTGTTGACCCCTTCAAGGCACAAATACTCATCTTATTGTAATTCACTCTGTTGCATCTCTGACCCTGAACACCTGAAACACAATGAAAAGAGGGCATGATTTACACTATACAGTTATGAGCTGCAGTAATCCTGTGTTGCAGTTTGGTTAGATAACGGTGAGGGCTGTTTAGCAGACAGAATAGTTATACTTGAAAAGTTCTACTAAATACTGAGGTAAGTCCACACTCACACACTGCAGGAGAGTGGAGATCCTCATGGCCTTTTACAGCACAGGAGTAACTGTCTTCATCACTAAAGTAGTCTGAGTACGAGCTGGAAGAGTCCTCCTTTACTTTGTGTCCATTCTTGTACCAGATGTAGGTGGGTTTGGGGTTGTCAGTCAGAGGACAGGTGTTGCTACAGGTCAGTGTCACCCAATTTTGCCATCTTGAAGGAGTCACCTTCACCTGCAGAGCTGGAGTAGATTACGACATTAAAACCCTGGATCACCTGTTCTCTAGTTTAATGACATGATTCAAGACATTCTCAAACACATTTAATTCTTAAATATATGTAATATATACAAATCTAATTTCTAGACCTAAATGTACAGTAGATATTAATTAAACAGACTAGCAGTATAAAGCATGTAACTGTACCTGTGGATCTCCAGGATCACCAGTATGTCTCCCTCCGGTATGATCTGTTATAAATCTGAACTTGTACGTAGCTGAGTCACTCTCTCTCAGGTCTGTGATTGTCAGGGTGTGGACATTCTTCTTATCACTACGGTACGTCACACGACCTTTATAGTCTGGGTCATCACTCAGACTTACATAATTCTCCACAGCATACATTTTAGTGAACCAGAAGGATGTTGTGACTGTACCACTGGGATATGTGTAAGAGCAGGACAGCTCCACTGTTGACCCCTTCAAGGCACAGATACTCTGAGTGGTGTAAGTCACACTCCAGCAATTCTGACCAAGGACCACTATAACACAGTCACACACTACAATGGTATCAGCATTAGGACATGGTCTATTGGCTCACACTGACAGTAGGGTTTGTCCACACTTTGTTGCCGTAGTTGCTGAGTTGAGTGTGAATGGAAACCACAGATAAGCATCACTCAGTGAGGTGTGAAAGATAACTATTTACAGTGAAGTGGAGACTCCTTACAGAACACACCAGAATAACATTATGATTCTTATCCTTTTAGAAATGTCTGTAGATTGTTAAACAGAGCAACTAAAAGATAAGAATGAGACCATACCTGCTACAGACCAGAGAAAGACCACCAACACACTTCCTGCTGTTCTCAAGGCCATTGTTGCATCTCCCACCCTGCAGTCTTAGAAACATAAACAACAACTCACTCTATAGCTGGTGAATAACTACACCTGATACATTGAAGAATAAACTGTAAATGGGGTAGAGGGCCTCATTACTGAAAATGAACCAGGCTCACACACACATGCACACACACACACACACACACACACACACACACACACACACACACACACATGTGTGTGTGTGTGAGTGTGTGTGTGCATGTGTGTGTGTGAGCCTGGTTCATTTTCATTTTCAGTAATGAGGCCCTATACCCCATTTACAGTTTATACCTCAATGTACAGTATAGATGTCAACCCTAATCCCTATCAGTCTGCTCTTAAAGGGCCCTCAGCTACACTGAACAAAAATATAAACGCAACATGTAAAGTGTTTGTTCTATACGCACAAAAAGCTTATTTCGCTCAAATTTTGGGCACAAATTTGTTTACATCCCTGTTAGTGAGCATTTCTCCTTTGCCAAGATAATCCATCCACCTGACAGGTGTGGCATATCAAAATTAAACAGCATGATCATATCTGATTAAACAGCATGATCATTACACAGGTGCACCTTGTGCTGGGGACAATAAAAGTCCACTCTAAAATGCACAGTTTTGTCACAACACAATGCCACAGATGTCTCAAGTTTTGAGGGAGCATGCAATTGGCATGCTGACTGCAGGACTGTCCGCCAGAGCTGTTGCCAGATAATTGAATGTTCATTTATCTACCATAAACCGCCTCCAACGTCGTTTTAGAGAATTTGGCAGATCGTCCAACTGGCCTCACAAACGCAGACCATGTGTATGGCGTCGTGTGGGTGAGCGGTTTGCTGATGTCAATGTTGTGAACAGAGTGCCCCATGGTGGCAGTGGGGTTATGGTATGGGCAGGCATAAGCTACGGACAGCATACATAATTGCATTGGCAATTTGAATGCAGAGAGATACCGTGACGAGATCCTGAGGCCCATTGTAGTGCATTTCATCACAAGGATCTGTACACAATTCCTGGAAAGTGAAAATGTCCCAGTTCTTCCGTGGTCTGCATACTCACCAGACATGTCACCCATTGAGTATGTTTGGGATGCTCTGGATCGACGTGTACGACAGCGTGTTCCTGTTCTCACCAATATCCAGCAACTTCAAACAGCCATTGAAGAGGAGTGCGACAACATTCCACAGGAAACAATCAACAGCCTGACCAACTCTATGCGAAGGAGATGTGTCGCACTGCATTAGGCAAATGGTGGTCAAACCAGATAGATACTTACTGGTTTTCTGATCCACACACCTACCTTTAAAAAAAAAGGTATCTGTGACTAACAGATGCGTGTCTGTATTCCCAGTCATGTGAAATCCATAGATTATGGCCTAATGAATTAATTTCAATTGACTGATTTCCTTATATGAACTGTAACTCAGTAACATCTTTGAAATTATTGAATGCTGTGTTTATATTATTGTTGAGTATAAATCCACTGTGACACACACACACACACACACACACACACACACACACACACACACACACACACACACACACACACACACACACACACACACACACACACTAAGCAGGGATTCAAATGTTTGTTTGCATGTCTTTTTTACCCTGGTTAATCATCTCATCCCTATAAAGATCCACACTCCTACACTGAGACACTTTATGAATACTGGCCCTGATGTAACAACCAAAACACAGCTCAAAACGTAACAAGAAGTAAAATGATACATTACCCTCAAGAATATGACTAATGACTAAAAACAAATAACTAAAAACGATATTTCAAGATATTGTCAAGAGTATTTACAGAGTGATTTGAAGGGGAGAGGTATTGTACAGTGTGTCAACTGACTGGTAGTGTGTAGGAACTGCTAGTAAGTGTCAGTTCTGTGGTTCATACGTATTTAAAGTAGTCAGGGCACAAGTAGCTGATGCAGAACTGTCCTCTCCGTCCTCTTTAAGACATTAACATGTATGAGGACCAGAACAGGACGTCAGAAAAGGGAGGTTCCTGTATTAGAGTGAGCCCTACATTTCTAAAATGTACAAAATGTCCCTATTTCCACTTTTATTTAAATACAGAACCATGTTAACAATATGTTGACTATTCTACAAATGTAATCAATCAGCTGCAACAAAGTGCTACTGAAGGTTCCAGTGTTCTAGACTAGAGCTCCCCCTACTGCATCTCAACATTACTGCAGCCTCCTAATAATAATGTCCTCTATAATGTTGGGCTAACAACAACATTACAAACTGGAAATTAATCACATAGAATGGTGAAACACAACACTGGCTACTTGACAAAGTCATATTTAAGCACATAAACACTGATGTCTGTAGTAGTACAACATGCCACTATCATATTATGTTACATAGTTGACCCTTGTGTACAGTCCTGTTAGTAGCATTAGCTAGCAGAGGCATCAGTATCATCATCACCATAGCCTGCTGTATTGACTTGTTAGTCTATTGTAGTCTGCTGTCCATAAAAAATGCCATTTAGTAGACTCAACTATCCAAAGCAATTAACTGTCATGTGTGCATATATTTTACGTATGGGTGGTCCTGGGAACGTAACCCATTACGTTGCAGGTGCCATGTTCTACCAACTGAGCTACAGAGGACCACATTCTGCATAGTCTAATGTGCATTTACAGATTTCTGATATGATTCAGTAAGCCTGTGAGAGGACAGACAGGAGAGTAAAAAAAAACACAACCCACCGTCACTGTGTCTCATGTTAATACTACTCCAAACACAACCCACCATCACTGTGTCTCATGTTAATACTACTCCTAAACACAACCCACCATCACTGTGTCTCATGTTAATACTACTCCTAAACACAACCCACCGTCACTGTGTCTCATGTTAATACTACTCCTAAACGCAACCCTCCGTCACTCTGTCTCAGGGTTAATACTACTCCTAAACACAACTCACCATCACTGTGTCTCATGTTAATACTACTCCTAACCACAACCCACCATCACTGTGTCTCATGTTAATACTACTCCTAAACACAACCCACCATCACTGTGTCTCATGTTAATACTACTCCTAAACACAACCCACCATCACTGTGTCTGATGTTAATACTACTTCTAAACACAACCCACCATCACTGTGCCTCATGTTAATACTACTCCTAAACACAACCCACCGTCACTGTGTCTCATGTTAATACTACTCCTAAACACAATCCACCGTCACTGTGTCTCATGTTAATACTACTCCTAAACACAACCCACCGCCACTGTGTCTCATGTTAATACTACTCCTAAACACAATCCACCGTCACTGTGTCTCATGTTAATACTACTCCTAAACACAACCCACCGCCACTGTGTCTCATGTTAATACTGCTCCTAAACACAACCTTCCGTCACTCTGTCTCAGGGTTAATACTACTCCTAAACACAACCCACCATCACTGTGTCTCATGTTAATACTACTCCTAAACACAACCCACCATCACTGTGTCTCATGTTAATACTACTCCTAAACACAACCCACCATCACTGTGTCTCATGTTAATACTACTCCTAACCATTACATTACATTTACATTTTAGTCATTTAGCAGACGCTCTTAACCAGAGCGACTTACAGGAGCAATTAGGGTTAAGTGCCTTGCTCAAGGGCACATTAACGTCATTTAGCAGACGCTCTTAGCCAGAGCGACTCACAAATTGGTGCGTTCACCCTATAGCCATTGGGATAAACCACTTTACAATTTGGGGGGGGGGGGGGGGGGGGGGGTGGGGGGGGGGGGGGGGGGGTTAGAAGGAATCTTTAGCCTTATCCCAGGTATTCCTTAAAGAGGTGGGGTTTCAAATGTCTCCGGAAGGTGGTGAGTGACTCCGCTGTCACAACCCAACCCACCATCACTGTGTTTCATGTTAATACTACTCCTAAACACAACCCACCATCACTGGGTCTCATGTTAATACTACTCCTAAACACAACCCACCATCACTGTGTTTCATGTTAATACTACTCCCTAACACAACCCACCATCACTGTGTCTCATGTTAATACTACTCCTAAACACAACCCACCATCACATGTGTCTCATGTTAATACTACTCCTAAACACAACCTACCGCACTGTGTCTCATGTTAATACTGCTCCTAAACACAACCTTCCGTCACTCTGTCTCAGGGTTAATACTACTCCTAAACACAACCCACCATCACTGGTCTCATGTTAATACTACTCCTAAACACAACCACCATCATGTGTCTCAGTTAATACTACTCCTAAACACAACCCACCATCACTGTGTCTCCTGTTAATCTACTCCCTAACCACAACACAACCACCATCCTGTGTTTCATGTTCATACTACTCCTAAACACAACCCACCATCACTGTGTCTCATTTATACTACTCTAAACACAACCCACCATCACGTGTTTCTACTACTACTCCCTAAACACACCCACCACACTGTGTCTCATGTATACTACTTTACTCCTAAACAACAACCCACCATCACTGTGTCTCATGTAATACTACTCCTAAACAACAACCACCCATCACTGTGTCCTCATGTTAATGCTACTACTCCGCAACCAAACCCACCATCCTTATTCTCATGTTAATCTACTCCTAACACAAAACCCACTATCATGTGTCTCAGATTAATACTACTTCCTAACCATAAACAACCAAACCATCCACTGTGCCTCATGTTTAATACTACTCCTAACACAACCCACCATCACTGTGTCTCATGTTAATACTACTCCTAAACCACCCTACCATCCTGTGTCTCATGTTAAACTCTTCTCCTAAACACAACCCACCATCACTGGTGTATCATGTTAATACTACTGCTAAACAAAACCCACCATCCTGTGTCTCATGTTAATACTACTTCCTAAACAACCCACCATCACTGTGTCCCTCAACGAATGTTAATACTACTCCTAAACAACACCCACCATCACTGTGTCTGATGTTAATACTACTCCTAAACCAACAACCATCACTGTGTCTCATGTTAATACTACTACGACTCCTAAACCCACCCCCATCAACTGTGTCTCATGTTAATACTACTCCTAAACACAACCCACCATCACTGTGTCTTATGTTAATACTACTCCTAACACAACAAACCATCACTGTGTCTCGGTTAATACTACGACTCCTAACACAACCCACCATCACTTGGTCCTCATGTTAAATACTACTCCTAACCCCCTGTATCATGTTAATAATACTCCTAAACACAACCCACAGTCACTGTGTCTAATGTTAATACTACTCCTAAACACAACCCACCGTCACTTTGTCTCATGTTCATACTACTCCTAAACACAACCCTCCGTCACTCTGTCTCAGGGTTAATACTACTCCTAAACACAACCCACCATCACTGTGTCTCATGTTAATACTACTCCTAAACACAACCCACCATCACTGTGTCTCATGTTAATACTACTCCTAAACACAACCCACCAACACTGTGCCTCATGTTAATACTACTCCTAAACATAACCCACCGCCACCGATTATGTCCATGTTCCATCAGCGAGGAGAAATTCAATATGCCTGTGATCTTCTGAGTTGCCAGTTTTACCATTGGGAATGAGAGAGTGCAGTATGATGTCAGTGACTAGTGGAGCAGTAACACACAGCTGATTACAAGTTTGATACACTGTGGTCGGCTGTGGTCGGCTGTGGTCGGGAGAGGTTGTGTTTTCTCTAGCAGGAGGTAAGCTTGAGGTAAGCTTGGCTTCTTATATGCTGTTGAGTAAAGCTTAAACCATGCATTTGATCGTAGGTAGGTAGTTGTAGTTATGTATTGTAGGTAGTTTATTTAGGTAGTTATTGTAGGTTTCCGTAGGTAATTATTGTAGGTAAGTATTGTTTACGGCGGAGCCCGGAGAAAGCACGAGGCTAGCTAGCGGGTAGCTACCGGTAACGTTTAACAACGGTGGAGAGTTGTTTCCAATGTTAGTGTGCTAGCTAGCCAACGTTTAATTTTTGCTGCGTTATGAAAGGAACTAGACACGGACACAAATTATCTGTTTAGTGTGTTAACACACTATTGGTAGTTTGTTGTAACCAAGTATTGGTGCTAAACTGTGTGTTATTGGATGCTAGCATGCTAGTTAGCTATGGCGTCATAGTTAGGCATCGTGGGCTGTTGTGGGTAGTTACTGTAGGTTAGCATTGTCTTCGGTGTAGCACGAAGCTAGGCAGCTAGCCGTTCTTCAAACAAAGTCAACACAGTGGCCATTGCTAGCTAGCCAACACGACCAGCTAACTGTACTGTAGTAGCTAAATACAATATACTTATGCTAGCTAGCCAACGTTTAATTATTGCTGCGTTATGAAAGGAACTAGACACGGACACGAATGATCTGTTTAGTGTGTTAATACACTATTGGTAGTCTGTTGTAACCAAGTATTGGTGCTAAACTGTGTGTTATTGGATGCTAGCATGCTAGTTAGCTATGGTGTCATAGTTAGGCATCGTGGGCTGTTGTGTGTAGTTACTGTAGGTTGGCATTGTCTTCGGTGTAGCACGAAGCTAGCTAGCTAGCCGTTTTTTTTTTTTTTCGAACAGAGTCAACACAGTAGCCATTGTGTGCTGTACTGTGGCAGCTAAATACAATATATTTGTGCTAAGCTAGCCAACGTTTAATTATTGCTGCGTTATGAAAGGAACTAGACACGGACACGAATTATCTGCTTAGTGTGTTAACACACTATTGGTGGTTTGTTGTGACCAAGTGTTGGTGCTAAACTGTGTGTTATTGGATGCTAGTATGCTAGTTAGCTATGGTGTCATAGTTAGCTAGCTGAATAAAGTGGGTTGAGTCTACTCCTTTAATCATTGAACCGCTGTGGTTCACAACAATTCTGATTTCTAAAGGTGGAAGTTGGGAGAGTTTTTTGCTCGGGTGGTTCAGTGAAACAATTATAGTTTCTGAGGTGGAAGTTTTGGTGAGGGAGGCCCTGCTCTCTCCTCTTCCAGATGTTTAGTTCATTTCATTCCGATCTCCTCTGCATTATTGTAGCCATTTGCTACAGCCTGTCAACTATGCCTCTGCCTGTCCCTGTTCTCTCCTCCCTGCACAGGCTACACAAACGCCTCACACCGCGTGGCTGCTGCCTCTCTAACCTGGTGGTCCCTGCACGCACCCCACACCTGGAGTTCCAGGCCTGGCAGTGGCTGCCGCCTCTTGCACAACAGTGCCCG
>LR778290.1:15417241-15484655 GCA_902810595.1 Coregonus sp. 'balchen'
ACAACACACACACCACAAAAACCCACACCACACACACACACACACCACACACACACAGGGAAGGCCCATAAGGAACATGGAGTCTGTATCAAAGTCTAGAGAGCTGGTTGTTATGGATGTAGAAAAGTTAAAACACATCCTACACAGTATAGATGTCAACCCTACTCCCTATCAGTCTGGTCCTAAGTTTGTTTTATGTATTTTTACCCTGGTTAATCATCTCATCCCTATGTAGATCAACACTCCTACAATGAGACACTTTATGAATGCTGGCCCTGATGTAACAACCAAAACACAGCTCAAAACATAACAAGAAGTACAATTATACATTACCCTCAAGTATATGACTTATGACTAAAAACCGATAACCCAAAACAATATTTCAAGATATCATCAAGAGTACTTACAGATTGAAGTGAAGGGGAGAGGTCTTGTACAGTGAGTCAATTTACTGGTAGTGTGGAGACTGACAGTAAGTGTCCGTTTCGTGGTTGACAAATACTTAAAGTAGTCAGAACAGAAGTAGCTGATACAGAACTGTCCTTTCCTTCCTCTTTAAGTCATTAACATGCATGAGGACCAGAACAGCATGTCAGGAAAGGGAAGTTACTGTATTAGAGTGGGCCCTACATTTCTAAAATGGATAAAAAATGTCCCCCATTTCCACTTTTATTTAAATACAGAACTATGTTAACAATATGTTGACTATTCTATTTGGAATGTTTATAATATCTTAGAATGTGTTGCCTTCCCATCTGAGTTCTACATGGAACAGGTCAATGTTCCATGATGTTATTTATTCTATTCTACGAACTCAATCCATTTACACTCCTCATTAGCTTCATCAAGGTGCTACTGACGGTTCCATTGTTCTTCACTAGAGCTCCCCCTACTGCATCTCAACATTACTGCAGCCTCCTAATAACAATGTCCTCAATAATGTTTGACTAATAACAACATAACAAACTGGAAATTAATCAGATCGAATGGTGAAACACAAAACTGGCTACTAATTGACAAAGTCACATTTATGCACCAAAAAACCCCTGATGTCTGTAGTAGTACAACATGCCACTATCATATTATGTTACACTGTTGACCCTTGTGTACAGTCCTGGTAGTAGCATTAGCTAGCAGAGGCATCAGTATCATCATCACCATAGCCTGCTGTATTGACTGCTGCTGTCCATATACTGTATAGTCTAATGTAAACTGTTTTCAATATACAGTGCATTCGGAAAGTATTTCCACATTTTGTTACGTTACAGCCTTATTCTAAAAGGGATTAAATTAATTGATTTCCTCATCAATCTACACACAATACCCCATAATGACTAAACTAAAACAGGTTTTCCAACATTATAGCAAATGTATTAGACATAAAAAACAGAAATACCTTATTTAAATAAGTATTCAGACCCTTTGCTATGAGACTCGAAATTGAGCTCAGGTGCATCCTGTTTCCATTTATCATCCTTGAGATGTTTCTAGAACTTGATTGGAGTCCAAGTGTGGCAAATTCAATTGATTGGACATGATTTGGAAAGGCACACCTGTCTATATAAGTTCCCACAGTTGTCAGTGCATGTCAGAGCAAAATCCAAGCCATGAGGTCTAAGGAATTGTTCGTAGAGATCTGAGACAGGATTGTGTTGAGATCTGGGGAAGGGTACCAAAAAATGGCTGCAGCATTGAAAGTCCCCAAGAACACAGTGGCCTCCATCACTCTTAAATGGAAGAAGTTTGGAACCACCAAGACTCTTCCTATAGCTGGCCGCCCGGCCAAACTGAGCAATCAGGAGAGAAGGGCCTTGGTCAGGGAGAATATCTGTGGAGATGGGAGAACCTTCCTGAAGGACCACCTTCTCTGCAGCACTCCACCAATCAGGCCTTTATGTAGCCAGATGGAAGCCACTCCTCAGTAAAAGGCACATGACAGCCCGCGTGGAGTTTGCCAAAAGGCACCTAAAGGACTCTCAGACCATGAGAAACAAGATTCTCTGGTCTGATGAAACCAAGATTGAAATCCTTGGCCTGAATGCCAAACATCACGTCTGGACGAAACCTGGCACCATCCCTACGGTGAAGTATGGTGATGGCAGCATCATGCTGTGGGGATGTTTTTCAGCGGCAGGACTGGGAGACTAGTCATGATCGAGGGAAAGATGAACGGAGCAAAGTACAGAGAGCTCCTTGATGAAAACCTGCTCCAGAGCGCTCAGGACATCAGACTGGGGTGAAAGTTCACCTTCCAACAGGACAACGACCATAAAACATAGCCTACACAACGCAGGAGTGGTTGAATGTCCTTGAGCGGCCCAGCCAGAGACTGGACTTGAACCCGATTGAACATTTAGTCACTTTACCCTACCTACAGTGAGGGAAAAAAGTATTTGATCCCCTGCTGATTTTGTACGTTTGCCCACTGACAAAGAAATGATCAGTCTATAATTTTGATGGTAGGTTTATTTGAACAGTGAGAGACAGAATAACAACAACAAAATCCAGAAAAACGCATGTAAAAAAATTTATAAATTGATTTGCATTTTAATGAGGGAAATAAGTATTTGACCCCTCTGTAAAACATGACTTAGTACTTGGTGGCAAAACCCTTGTTGGCAATCACAGAGGTCAGACGTTTCTTGTAGTTGGCCACCAGGTTTGCACACATCTCAGGAGGGATTTTGTCCCACTCCTCTTTGCAGATCTTCTCCAAGTCATTAAGGTTTCGAGGCTGACGTTTGGCAACTCGAACCTTCAGCTCCCTCCACAGATTTTCTATGGGATTAAGGTCTGGAGACAGGCTAGGCCACTCCAGGACCTTAATGTGCTTCTTCTTGAGCCACTCCTTTGTTGCCTTGGCCGTGTGTTTTGGGTCACTGTCATGCTGGAATACCCATCCACAACCCATTTTTATGCCCTGGCTGAGGGAAGGAGGTTCTCACCCAAGATTTGACGGTACATGGCCCCGTCCATCGTCCCTTTGATGCGGTGAAATTGTCCTGTCCCCTTAGCAAAAAAACTCCACCAAAGCATAATGTTTCCACCTCCACGTTTGACGGTGGGGATGGTGTTCTTGGGGTCATAGGCAGCATTCCTCCTCCTCCAAACACGGCGAGTTGAGTTGATGCCAAAGAGCTCCATTTTGGTCTCATCTGACCACAACACTTTCACCCAGTTCTCCTCTGAATCATTCAGATGTTCATTGTCAAACTTCAGACGGGCATGTATATGTGCTTTCTTGAGCAAGGGGACCTTGCGGGCACTGCAGGATTTCAGTCCTTCACGGCGTAGTGTTTTACCAATTGTTTTCTTGGTGACTATGGTCCCAGCTGCCTTGAGATCATTGACAAGATCCTCTCGTGTAGTTCTGGGCTGATTCCTCACCGTTCTCATGATCATTGCAACTCCACGAGGTGAGATCTTGCATGGAGCCCCAGGCCGAGGGAGATTGACAGTTATTTTGTGTTTCTTCCATTTGCGAATAATCGCACCAACTGTTGTCACCTTCTCACCAAGCTGCTTGGCAAAGGTCCTGTAGCCCATTCCAGCCTTGTGTAGGTCTACAATCTTGTCCCTGACATCCTTGGAGAGCTCTTTGGTCTTGGCCATGGTGGAGAGTTTGGAATCTGATTGATTGATTGCTTCTGTGGACAGGTGTCTTTCATACAGGTAACAAGCTGAGATTAGGAGCACTCCCTTTAAGAGTGTGCTCCTAATCTCAGCTCGTTACCTGTATAAAACACACCTGGGAGCCAGAAATCTTTCTGATTGAGAGGGGGTCAAATACTTATTTCCCTCATTAAAATGCAAATACATTTATAACATTTTTGACATACGTTTTTCTGGATTTTTTTGTTGTTATTCTGTCTCTCACTGTTCAAATAAACCTACCATTAAAATTATAGAATGATAATTTCTTTGTCAGTGGGAAACGTACAAATCAGCAGGGGATCAAATATTTTTTTTCCCTCACTGTACATATACATACTACCTCAATTACCTCGACTAACCTGTACCTCCGGACACGACTCGGTACCGGTACCCCTTGTATATAGCCTCGTTATTGTTATTTTATTGTTGCTCTTTTATTTTATTTAGTAAATATTTTTTCTTAACTATTATTTTTCTTAAAACTGCATTGTTGGTTAAGGGCTTGTAAGCATTTCACGGTAAGGTCTACATTATATCCGGCGCATGTGACAAATACAATTTGATTTGATTTTGATTTGATCTCTGGAGAGACATGAAAATAGCTGTGCAGAGACGCTCCCCATTCAACCTGACAGAGCTTGAGAGGATCTGCAGAACATTTTGGGAGAAAATATATAGTCTAATGTAGCATGTTGTCCATATATTGTCTAATGTAGCCTGTTATCCATATATAGTCTAATGTAGCCTACTATACATATATAGTCTAATGTAGCCTGTTATCCATATATAGTCTAAAGTAGCCTGTCATCCATATATCGTCTAATGTAACCTGTTATCCATATATAGTCTAATGTAGCCTGTTATCCATATATAGTTTAATGTAGCCAGTTAACCATATATAGTCTAATGTAGCCTGTTATCCATATATAGTCTAATATAGCCTGTTATCCTATATAGTCAAATGTAGCCTGTTATCCATATATAGTCTAATGTAGCCTGTTTCCATCTATAGTCTAATGTAACACCTGTATCCATATATAGTCTATATAGCCTGTTATCATATATATTATAATGAGCCTTGATTCTATATAGTCTATTGTATCCTGTTATCCATATATAGCCTAATGTTAGCATGTTGTCTATATTTCTATGGTAGCTTTCATCATATATATCTAATATGCCTGTTTCCATATATTTCTAATGTCACCTGTTATCCATATATAGTCCTAATGTAGCCTTTTGTCCATAATTAGCTAATGTAGCCTGTGTCCTATACTATTATGTGAATAATAAAAAGTGCTAATGAATAACAAATAACAGTATATTTTCTCCTCTTCTCCTCTCCCTATTTTCGTTCCATTTTCTAGCTTGGGGAGGCCGAGAGGAGACAAGGCAAAACCACGGGGGAAGAAGGGAAAAACGACAAAGGCCGAAACACGAAGGGCAGACAGAAAAGCGAAGAGGAACCCGCGAAGACATATGAAGGTAGGAAAGGGGGGAGGGGAGGCAAGGAGGGAAGACACACAAGATTAACAAAAATTAAAAGACCGTGGAGATGAGTATTAATTTTTCAACGTTGAGAATATAGCGATTTGTTTAACGTCCAAGGGAGGGTCAGCAGACTGTGAAAAAATTTGGAAACAACAAATACGAGAAAAAAGCTATAAGAAAAGCAAAGATGATAGGCGATTAAAACAGAGAAGCTACGAAAAAAGATGGAACATAATACCACTGCCAGGACAATTCAACCACTCCTACCCTGGACAGACTGCGGTGTCCAATTTTGCGCGCCTGCCCACATGGGCTCCAGCTCTCACTCTAGCTTTGCTCAACTTAGCAGATTCTGTGGTGGTTCCGCATCCCGGCTCGTCCGCGCTGGTCATATCCCCGGGGTAGCCCAATATCGCATCATCCACTGTATCGCCGTCCTGCCCGATCTCCTTCCTTGCTTTCCACTCCTCTCAATCCTTCTTTCCCTTTCGTTACCCCTTGTTTGCTCCCTCCCAATTTCCCCGCCGGCCACACACCCCTAGGCAGAGGGCGGGGAAAAGTGAAGGGTGGGATGGGGTGGGGGGGGATGGGGATGACGAGGGGAGGTTTTTTTTTTGGGGGGGGTGAGCGAGGGGGTAGGTTCGAAACAGGAATCCCCCCACCCCCCCCCGACCAGGTGGGGAAGGACCCCCCCCCGCAATACGCCGCAAACAGGGCCCGCAACTAGGGCACACACAACCGTCCCCACCGCCCCCCGTAGCAGAAAGCGGCCTAAGAGCAGTGCCAAGGTCTTTGTCCAGGGTAGGGGATGGATGGTGGCCGGGGGGCAGGGATGTAGCTCAGTTTTGGTAGGCATGGTGTTCCCACGGGGGCCCCATAATGAAAGTGTAAAATAATGTTATGTGCACTCACTAAAACTGTCAGTTTTCTGGATAAAGTGTCTGCTAAAATAAATGACTAAATGTAAATAAGGGACTCTGATAATGGTTTCAGGATGTAGAGGTCTATGGATGACAGGAAGGTGATGCTGAGTCAGTTCATCTAAACCAACAACACTTACTGGCAGTGCAGAGAAACAAGAAGTAGATTACTGTAAGTGTCAGTTCTGTGGTTGACACATTTAAAAAAAATAGCGTGGTACAGTGGAATGTATCTAAGTATATTCTAATGTACCCTGTTTTCTACAATACCGGTCAAAAGTTTGGCATTCTCTCAACCAGCTTCACCTGGAAGGCTTTTCTAACAGTCTTGAAGGAGTTCCCACATATGCTGAGCACTTGTTGGTTGCTTTTCCTTCACTCTGCGTCTGACTCATCCCAAACCATCTCAATTTGGTTGAGGTTGGGGGAATGTGGAGGTCAAGTCATTTGATGCAGCACTCCATCACTCTCCTTCTTGGTAAAATAGCCCTTACACAGCCTGGAGGTGTGTTGGGTCATTGTTCTGTTGAGAAACAAATGATAGTCCCACTAAGCCCAAACCAGATGGGATGGCGTATCGCTGCAGAATGCTGTGGTGGCCATGCTTGTTAAGTGTGCCTTGAATTCTAAATAAATCACAGACAGTGTCACCCGCAAAGCACACGCACGACCATAACACCTCCTCCTACATGCTTTACGGTGGGAAATACACATGCAGAGATCATCAGTTCACCCACACCGCATCTCACAGAGCCAAGGCAGTTGGAACCAAAAATCTCCAATTTGGAGTCCAGACCAAAGGACACATTTCCATCGGTCTAATGTCCATTGATCGTGTTTCTTGGCCCAAGCAAGTCTCTTCTTATTGGTGGGTCGGGTAGCAGAGCTCTTGCGGGGGTGACACGTGTCACTAACTAGCAAGCTAGCTAACTTTAGAAACAGGGGGCAGGGCACGCGTAGACAAGATGGCGTATTGAATAGAAAGCGGTACAAAACACCTCAAGATAAAAAACATAATATTCAAAATCAGTAAGTTAGACTAAATATTAGCATTTCATATATTCGCAGTTAATATAATTCAATCTGGATAATAACACAAAACAGACCATAAGGCTAGAGAAATATATCGACAAATATTACAACAACACGCAACTCCCAAACATGACTGAAGATAAGCGTGGCGAGCCGATCCCCAAAAGGAAACGCGACTCATCGACTGATACAGATGATGTATGCTTTTCACCACTGGGTATGGTAAGTGTGGAAAGCGACCTGTTGAAGTCGATAAATGACAAATTGGCATACTAGAATTGGTCAGTAAAGACGTAAAAGAGTTGAAAGAGAGTCTTGAAATTATGAACGAATAAGCTTTGGTAATGGCGAAAGAAACCAAAAAATTAAAAGTGACAGTCTCTAAGATGGAAACGGACGTTAGGGAACTAAAAAAGGAGAACAACCTTCTGAGAGAAGCCTTACTAGACATCCAAACTAGATCGATGATAGAAATCTAGTACTTATGGGTATTCAGGAAAAGGAGGGAGAAATAACAGAGAATATTATGAAGGACTTCCTGCATACAGCGCTACAAATCCCACTCGAGGCTGTCGATAAAATCCAACTCGAACGTGTACACCGTTTCGGAAAAAGAGGACAGAAATATGAGCGCCCAATCGTTGCCAAATTTGCTTTTTTTTTTAGATAAAGCAATGGTGAAAAGCCCAGGAAAAAGACTTGCTGGCACGAAAATAGGCATGAATGATCAGTTCCCGAGGGAGATTGCAGAAAGGCGCAAAGTTCTGTATCCAATCTTCAAGGAAAACAGATTGAAAGGGAAACGTGTTGCACTCGTGGTGGATAAACTATATATTGACAACCAAATGTTCAGAGACACAAAGACTACTCCATGGCTATTCTAAAAGTTGTAATAGAGGAGTCGAATATTGGAGCACCCGATACTAGCAATGATAGGGATTGTAATATTAAATAACATTTATAGTAAGTATAGTATTTTATAAAAGGATAAAACGACATAACAAGCAGAATAATACATCTTTAAATAGAAATAATAAGAACACAGCTTTTTTGGCGGGAGGTTGTTGTTTTGGCGGATGGTTGTTGTGGTTGGTCCTGTGTTTTCTCTGGCGTCCTTTCCCCCTTGCGGCAGATGCGGTTGCGTTTGCACGCTCGGCCCATTTCTTCCGCAGTCAACCATGTGGTGTGCATTTTTGTGTTTGAAAAGGTGTTTTGTTAAGTGAGTGAGAGGGGAAATGGTTGCATATCCCAGAGCCGACCGGGGGTCTATGAGCAGGGGTAGTGAGAGAGAGCTTTCAATGTTGTGTAGATGAGGGATATACATTTTTAAATATAGTATACATCTAATCTAATTTTTTATTGTCCTATCATGATGGAAAGATCCCTAACCCTATAACCTGGAAACCCACCTGAGCGACCCATACACCAAAGAGAAGTTCCCATCTCTTTTATGGACCTGCTGTGAGTATGCAGCCTAAACAGAGAAATAAATGCGGTCAGAGACCTACTTGAGCAGCACCGCCCCCTCAAGATTCTGAGCCTGCCTGGCAGGGTTGGTCCTACAAAGCCAGAGCCCCCTGATGGGAGAGCATAATATACAAGGAAATTCTCAAAGCTGCTAATGAGAACCTTGACGACCTTTTACCTAGCCGGTGGTGATTCCGGTGGGGTACGCCCACCCAGGTAGTGGCAGTGCTGGCAACACTGGCTGCAGTAACCCATGGGGAGGGGGTCACTCTTGGACAATCAGAGAGGGGGTTTATCATTGTGGCCCAGGTGGCACAAAATAATCAAAGGTCTGACTGCACGGAGATGCTTGGGATAATGGTTACAACAGGGGATCAGAGTGTTTGTGTCTCAGGTGAAGAGGGTGGATCTGATCTCCATCACCTAGGACTTGACATAGATTAAGTAGATTAATCAAATCTCACATTGTTGTCAATTTCTGCTCAATCTGCATGCTTTCTCAATCAGCTTTAACTGTATGTGCACTCGTAAATCAGGTTATTTCTTGAGTTGGGCTCTGGGATATAACAGCCGTTGAGTATCTGATTTTATGGTGGATTGTGGAGGAGGGGGGTTGAGTGTGTTGGAGTATGTGAGTATGTGCGTGTGTGTTTGTCCGGCATCTGTTGTGGGGGGGTGGGGATGTTGGGGGGGAGGGGGGGGGGGGGGGGGGTATGGGATGGACCACGGGAATTGTTTGCTAGGATAATAATTGCTTGTCAATGAATTAAATGTAATACAATGGCAATCCGGGTTATATGTTAAAATCCTACGCATGAACTGCCGACATTATTACGCATATTAATTGATAATGATGGAAAATAGAATATGCATAATAAAATAAATAAAATGGTTATATATATAGAGAGATTGGTGACAGCATTGGAAATGCTTTTGGCGGTTAATCTGCTTCTGTTTTGTGGGTGGCACTGTGTGCTGTTTTCGATGGATGGGTCCTGGCCTCTCGGGGCTTTAGGATCCGGAGGGACGTGGGTGGGATGCTGATCACTGGGATGACGGCTCAACTTGGGATGGGGAGGGGCTTTAGCGGGGGAATTAGTGGAGAACAATTGAAGGGTTACTCCGTAGCAATGCAAATGTCACGGTACAGCTATATGGACACTCAGTATTTTTTATTGGTAAATTTACAAACATATATAATGATAAATAGACTTGAAACTTGTATCTCATTATGGTGTATGGTGAAATAAGTATAGCCAGTTATAATTGTAATGGCTTAGCTGATAAGAAGAACAATATTTACATGGCTCAAAGAGAAGGAATATAATATCTATTGTATACAGGAAACTCATTCAACAATTCGAGATGAAGTTGCGTGGAAAAAAGAATGGGGGGGGGGGGGGGATATACTTCTCCCATGGGCAAAGAAATTCAAAAGGGGTGATGATATTAATTAATAGTAATTTCGATCCGAATGTGCAAATTGTCCAAATAGATACGCAAGGTAGATGGATTATTTTAAATATGTTATTGGACCCTAAACAGATATGGCTCATTAACCTTTACGGACCAAATAATGATGATCCACAATTCTTTGACAAGATATATATATATAATAAATTATCAACCCTGCAAGCAATTCAAGACAATATTATTATGGTGGGGGATTATAATACTGTTTTAAATAGCTCAATGGACCGTAAAGGAAATCACACCACAAACAATCACCCACATGCTCTTAAGGAAATTGTGAATGTCATGGATACATTAGAACTAGTAGATATATGGAGGCTTAAATATAATGATCTAGTGAGATATACATGGCGGAGACTGAATCAAGCTAGTCGTCTTGACTTCTTTCTTATCTCATTCTCGTTGGCACCAAAAGTAAAAAAAAGTGTTGATAGGGGATAGAATGCGGTCGGACCATCATAAAATAGGCATAGACATCACTCTTACTGAATTTCCACGTGGGCGAGGATATTGGAAATGTTATCAAAGCCTATTGGATGATAATATATTTATAATTAGAACAAAGGAATTTATAACTGACTTTTTACAACATAACATAGGTACAGCAAATCCCCTTATTGTATGGGACACCTTTACATGTGCCTTTAGAGGCCATGCAATTCAGTACTCATCTTGAAAACAAAAGCAATTTAGGTCAAAAGAGTTTATACTAACAAAGGAAATAGAAAGTCTAACAGAACAGATAGATGGCAATAAAACTGTAACATAGAGGCTCAGAATAAATTAGAGGAAAAACTAAAATAAATGGAGAAACTTATTCAAGAAAGATCAAGTGTAATATATTATACAAATAAAGCAAACTGGATGGAATATGGGGAAAATGCACAAAATCATTTTTTAATCTTCAACATAGGAATGCTACCAAAAATAACTTAATGAAACTGGTTACAATTGACGGAGTCACCCATAATTCACCAAAAGATGGTTAAGCCGAGGTGCTGTGCTGAGGCGTTTCTTTGATTTACGAGAAGAAATTGAACAGTTCATGGAAGAAAAGGGCAAACCAGTGTTAGAATTTAATTCCGCAGAATGGATGCAGGACCTTGCATTTATGGTGGATGTTACAGAGCACCTGAATAACTTGAACAAACAGCTGCAAGGGCGCAACAAAGTTGCCACGCAGTATTATGACAGCATACGTTCTTTCAAGTTGAAGCTGTCATTGTGGGAGACGCAACTCGCCGGTGGTGATGCAGCTCACTTCCCCTGTCTGAAAAATGTGTGCGCGACCCAACATGTGGCAGACATGAAGCGGTTCAAAGATAAAATAACGGGACTGTTAAGGGAGTTTGAGCAACGCTTTCAGATTTTTGGTGAACTGGAGAAAGACTTCAAAGTTTTTTGTTCGCCATTCACCGTGAATCCCTCTGATCTGCCCGTCAGCATCCAACTTGAAATAATAGACTTGCAGTGTGACTCGGATTTGAAGGGCAAATTTGCCGCAGCTGGCTTGGACACATTTTATTACAATATCTTGCCAGGTTACCCCAACTTGACAGCCCTCGCTGCAAAACTGTTGTGCATGTTTGGAACCACATATCTTTGTGAGCAAGTTCTCTGTAATGAGCATAAATAAAACAAAGCTGCGCTCAAGGCTCACGCACAAGCACTTGAATCACATCCTGAAGTTGGCTGCCACTCAGGATGTGACGCCTGATATTGATGCGCTGGTGAAAGCTAAAAGATGCCAGGTATCAGGAGTCAAATAAACTATGCAACCCCACTTAAAGTGCTGCATGAGACACCCTGATATAGTTCTGTGATCTGTGATATACTTCTGTGAATCACTGAGGCATTGTGTGTTTGTGCGTTGTTTGTCCTCAGAATTTCAAATAACTTGAGATGTTTTATGATTTATGTGATGTTGTGCTTTTGGACACACTGTCCTCAGGCTCCAGCTTTATGTTTATATGTTTTTATGTTGATGTGCTATTGTTTTTAATTGATTTTATTTTATTTGTATATTTAACCTATTCTTGACTCTGTGGTTCTTGCACTTGTTTGGGGAACAGGATTTCATTATTTGTATCTACATGTCTGCCTGAGAAATGACACCCTGATATAGTTCTGTGATCTGTGAAACAGCTATGTGAATCACTGAGGCATTGTGTGTTTGTGTGTTCTTTTTCTTTAGAATTTTCAAATAAACTTCAGGTGTTTTATGATTAATAGTGATGTTGTGCTTGTACTATTTTGGACACACTGTCCTCAGGCTTAAGCTTTATGTTTTATGTTGATAGTATTAAAACAAAGAAAACAATCTGAAGTTGTTGTTTTTAAGTTATATATACCATGATTTTACCGGTCCGGCCCACTTGGGAATAGATTTTCCTCCATGTGGCCCCTGAGCTAAAATGAGTTTGACACCCCTGTTTTAAAGGAAAGAATGAATGGGGCCATGTATCGTGAGATTTTGAGTGAAAACCTCCTTCCATCAGCAAGGGCATTGAAGATGAAACGTGGCTGGGTCTTTCAGCATGACAATGATCCCAAACACACCGCCCGGGCAATGAAGGAGTGGCTTCGTAAGAAGCATTTCAAGGTCCTGGAGTGGCCTAGCCAGTCTCCAGATCTCAACCCCATAGAAAATCTTTGGAGGGAGTTGAAAGTCCGTGTTGCCTTGTGAATGTTGACCTGCTTAAAAGTCTTACTCACATTGGCTACGGAGAGCGTGATCACATAGTCATCCGGAACAGCTGGTGCTCTCATGCATGCTTCAGTGTTGCTTGCCTCGAAGCGAGCATAGAAGTGGTTTAGCTCGTCTGGAAGTCTTGTGTCACTGGGCAGCTCACGGCTGTGCTTCCCTTTGTAGTCTGTAATAGTTTTCAAGCCCTGCCACATCCAACGAGCATCAGAGCCGGTGTAGTACGATTCAATCTTAGTCCTGTATTGACTCTTTGCCTGTTTGATGGTTCGTCGGAGGGCATAGCGGGATTTCTTATAAGTGCTCCTTGAAAGCGGCAGCTCTACCCTTTAGCTCAGTGCGGATGTTGCCTGTAATCCATGGCTTCTGGTTGGGGTATGTACGTACGGTCACTGTGGGGACGACCTCATCGATGCACTTATTGATGAAGCCAGTGACTGATGTGGTGTACTCCTCAATGCTATCTGAAGAATCCCGGTCTGTGCTAGCAAAACAGTCCTGTAGCTTAGCATCTGCATCATCTGACCACTTTTTTGTTAACCGAGTCACTGATGATTCCTGCTTTAGTTTTTGCTTATAAGCAGGAATTAGGAGGATAGAGTTATGGTCAGATTTGCCAAATGGAGGGCGAGGGAGAGCTTTGTATGCGTCTCTTTGTGTGGAGTAAAGGTGGTCCCCTGCCACTAGGGGCGCTGCCTCTGGATGAACATTTTCCTGTTTACTTATGGCCTTATACAGCTCAATTGAGTGCAATGTTAGCGCCAGCATCGGTTTGTGGTGGTAAATAGACAGCTACCAAAAATATAGATGAAAACTCTCTTGGTAAATAGTGTGGTCTACAGCTTATCATAAGATACTCTACCTCAGGCGAGCAAAACCTTGAGACTTCCTTAGTATTTGATTTTGTGCACCAGATGTTGTTTACAAATATACACCGCCACCCCTTGTCTTTCCGGAGTCAGCCGTTCTATCTTGCCGATGGAGCGTATAGCCCGCTAGCTATATGTTGTCCATGTCGTCGTTCAGCCACGACTCGGTGAAACATAAGATATTACAGTTTTTAATGTCCCGTTGGTAGGATAACCATAATTTTAGGTCATCCAATTTATTCTCAAATGATTGAACATTGGCTAATAGGATTGATGGAAGACGCAGTTTACTCGCTCGCCGTCGGATCCTTACAAGGCACCCCGACCTACGTCCACAATATCTCTGTCTCTTTCTCATGCGAATGATGGGAATTTGGGCCTTGTCGGGTGTCTGTAGGATATCCTTCGTGTCCGACTTGTTGAAGAAAAGTTATTCATCCAATACGAGGTGAGTAATCGCTGTCCTGATATCCAGAAGCTCTTTTTGGTCATAAGAGACGGTGGCAGAAACATTATGTACAGAATAAATTACAAATAACGCGGAAAAACACACATAATAGTACAATTGGTTAGAGGGCTGTAAAACGGCAGCCATCTTCTCCGGCGCCATTCTATTCTGTGATTATAAAGTGTTAATGAAGTGGTTCAGGGTGTAGAGGTCTATGGATGACAGGAAGGTCATGCTGAGTCAGTTCATCTAAACCAACAACATTTACTGGCAGTGCAGAGAAACAAGAATTAGTAAGTGTGAGTTCTGTGGTTGACACATTTTTTAAATACCCTAAAACGGGCGCTAAGACATTAACATGCATAAACAGCATGTCAGAAAAGTGTTGCATTTCTTATTCTTTTGAGGAGTGGGCCCTACATTTTTATAAGAGACAAAATTTGACCCATTCCCATCACTCCTCATCAGCTGCATCAAAGTGGTATTGAAGGTTCCAGCATTCTAGACTAGAGCGCTCCCTACTGACAACATTACTGCAGCATCCTGTCTCTTCATACGATGTCCGCATTCATTTGGGCAGTAACATAAGCCACGATCACATTCTATTACACTGGCTGCGTCCGCAATGACACCCTACGTGCCCTGGTCAATAGTAGTACACTATTAAGGGAACAGGGAGCCATTTGGGAGAGAACCACTGTTGCCCATTGTGTATATTTCCGGTACCTAATCATAATGTCCTCAATAATGTTGGGCTAATAACAACATAACAAACGAATTAAACGCAACACTGGCTTGAAAAAGTCACATTTAAGCACATAAACAGTGATGTCTGTACTGTAGTACATGCCACTATCATATTATGTTACACTGTTGGCTCTTGTGTACAGCAGATGTCATTGCAGTGGATGGCATTCGTTTTACGGGCTCCTGACTTACTCTGCTATTTTGTGTATTTTTTACGCTGATCTTAACTTTTTTTGGGACATACTGTCTCCGCCATAATTTCCTATGACAGAAAACAGCTTCTGGACATCAGGACAGTGATCACTAAACTTGATTTGGACAAACATTTCTACTTCAACGAGACGGCAATTATGGATGTTCTGCTTACTCCGGACCAGGCCCTAATCCCCGGGACTCAAAAGAGGAATCGGCGGCGATAGAGAGGCAAGCGAGCAGGCATCCTGACGAGATTACGTCGGCAATCAAATAGACCGCCATTGCCCTCTGTTCTATTGGCGAACGCGCAATCACTGGAGAACAAACTGGATGAGCTCTGTTCGAGACTATCCTATCAACGGGACCTGAAAAACTATATTATATGTTTCTCAGAATCGCGGCTGAACAAGGACATGGATATACAACTCGCTTGTTTGTCTACACAAATAAATGGTGCTATCTAGACTCTAAAAGGGTTCATTGGCTGTCCCCATAAGATAACCCTTTGAAGAACCCTTTATGGTTCCAGGTAGAACCTTTTTGGGTTCCATGTATAACCCTTTCCACAGAGTGTTCTACATGTAACCCAAAGGGGTTCTACCTGGAACCAAAAAGGGTGCTCCTATTGGGACAGCCGAAGAACCCTTTTGGAACCCTTTTCTCTAAGAGTGTATGCATCTTCAAGAATGGACGGCAGACTCTGGTAAGTTGAAGGGGTTAGGGGTGTGTCTTTTTGTTAACAACTGCTGGTGCATGATCTATAATGTTAAGGAAGTCTCAAGTTTTTGCTCGCCTGAGTTAGAATATCTTGTGATAAGCTGCAGACCATAGTGTTGCCCATGAGAGTTTTCATCTACACTGAACGAAAATATAAACGCAACATGCAACATGGGTCTCAGGATCTTGTCACAGTATCTCAGGATCTCGTCACAGTATTACAGTATCTAACCGGGATTCATCCGTGAAGAGCACATTTCTCCAGCATGCCAGTGGCAATCGAAGGTGAGTATTTTCCCACTGAAGTCGATGACGACGCCAAACAGCAGTCATGACCCTAGTGAGGATGATGAGCACGCAGATGAGCTTCCCTGAGACAGTTTCTGATAGTTTATGCAGAAATCCTTCGGTTGAGCAAAGCAAACATTTCATCAGCTGTCCAGGTGGCTTTTCTCAGACCATCCCGCAGGTGAAGAAGCCGGACTTGGAGGTCCTTTTCTGGCGTGGTTATGTGGTCTGCGGTTGTGAGGAAGGTTGGACGTACTGCCAAATTCTCTAAAACGACGTTGGAGGCGGCTTATGGTAGAGAAATGAGCATTAAATTATGTGGCAACAGTTCTGGTTGACATTCCCAAAGTCAGCATGCCAATTGCATGCTCCCTCAAAACTTGAGACATCTGTGCCTTTGTATTGTCTGACAAAACTGCCCATTTTTATTGTCCCCAGCACAAGGTGCACCTGTGTAATGATCGTGCTGTTTAATCAGCTTCTTGATATGGCACATATCAAGCAAAGTAAAAATGCTCACTAACAGGGATGTAAACAAATTTGTGAACAAAATTTGAGATAAATAAGCTTTTTGTGGGATCTTTTATTTCAGTTCATGAAACATGGGACCGACACTTTATATGTTGCGTTTATTTTTTTGTTCAGTATATATTTTGTGTAACTGTCTATTTACCATCAGAAATCCATGCTGGCACTAAGACAGCACTCAAAAAGCTGTGAAGAGCCATAAGCAAACAAGAAATTGCACATTCAGAGGCGGAGTTTCTCATGGCAGGTGATATCAATGCTGGGAAACTGAAAACACTTTTACCTCATTTTTACAAGCATGTCACCTGTGAAACTAGCGGTGACAAAACTCTAGATCACCTTTACTCCACACAAACATAAAAGGCCCTTTGGCAAATCAGACCATATCTCTATCCGCCTGCTTCCTGCTTACAAACAAAAACTCAAACAGGAAGTACCAGTGACACGCTAAATACGGAAGTGGTCCGATCAAGTGGATGCTAAACTACAGGACTGTTTCGCTAGCACAGACTGGAATATGTTCCGGGATTCAGCCGATAACATTGAGTTTACCAGATCAGTCACCGGCTTCATTAATAAGTGCATCACCAACATTGTACGCACAGTGACGTACGTACATACCCCAACCAGAAGCAATGGATTACAGGCAACATCCACATAGAGCTAAAGGCTAGAGGGCTTGAAAGCCTCCACTTTCAAGTAGCAGGACACTAATCCTGACGCACACATGCATACTGACACCACACACACAAACACACTCTCTCACACACACACACGCGCGCACACACAAACACATACACACACACACACACACACACTTTCACTCTCACCACATATGCTGCTGCTACTGCTCCACATAAGCTGCTGCTACATCTTAGTCTATTATCTATCCTGATGCCGAGTCACTTTGCTCCTACCTATGGGGCGGCAGGTAGCCTAGGGGTTAAGAGTGTTTGGCCAGTAAAGGTTGCTGGTTGGAATCCCCGAACCGGCAAGATGGAAAAATCTGCAGTTCTGCCCTTGAACAAGGCAGTTAACCCCCAACAAGAACTGATTCCCGGCGCCGATGACGTCGATTAAGGCAGCCCCCCGCACTGCTCTGATTCAGAGGGGTTGGGTTAAATGTGGAAGACACATTTCAGTTGAATGTATTCAGTTGTGCAACTGACTAGGCATACCCCTTTCTCTTATATGTACGTACATATCTACCTCAATTACCTTGTACCCCTGCACATCAACTCGGGACTTGTGTATAAACATGTTATTTTTACTAATTATTGTTAATTATTATTCACTGTGTATTTATTCCTTGTGTCACTATTTCTATTTATTTCATATAAAGTCTGCATTGTTGGAAAAGGATCCATTAGTCAGCATTCCAACCCACCATCACCGTGTCTCATGTTAATACTACTCCTAAACACAACCCACCATCACTGTGTCTCATGTTAATACTACTCCTAAACACAACCCACCATCACTATATCTCATGTTAATACTACTCCTAAACACAACCCACCATCACTGTGTCTCATGTTAATACTACTCCTAACCACAACCCACCATCACTGTGTCTCATGTTAATACTACTCCTAACACAACCCACCATCACTGTGTCTCATGTTAATACTACTCCTAAACACAACCCACCATCACTGTGTTTCAGGTTAATACTACTCCTAAACACAACCCACCATCACTGTGTCTCATGTTAATACTACTCCTAAACACAACCCACCATCACTGTATCTCATGTTAATACTACTCCTAACCACAACCCACCATCACTGTGTTTCAGGTTAATTCTGCCCCTAAAGTTCTTACGAAGCTGTTAAACATGTACAGTATATATCTCACAATCAAATGTTCAATAAAAAGTCACTACTATAATCTACTACTCTCAGAGCCCTCAAAATAACATGTAAAAGTCTCCACTATAATCTACTACTCTCAGAGCCCTCACAATAACATGTAAAAGTATCCACTATAAGCTACTACTCTCAGAGCCCTCACAATAACATGTAAAAGTATCCACTATCAGCCACTGCTCTCAGAGTCCTCACAATAACATGCAACAGTCTCCACTATAATCTACTACTCTCAGAGCCCTCACAATAACATGCAAAAGTCTCCACTATAATCTACTACTCTCAGAGCCCTCACAATAACATGCAAAAGTCTCCACTACAATCTGATACTCTCAGAGCCCTCACAATAACATGCAAAAGTCTTATACATGAAACCACATGTACAGTATTTCTCCCAATCAGATTCATATGCAACAATACATCTACAGAGTGTAGTGTACATAACAGAAAAACAAAACAACATAATATCCAATAGCATCACCATGCCCATGACAGAGTAATATGGTTTATGGCTACAGACAAATAATAAAATATACTGTACATATTTTAAGATATTGTCAAGCATACTTACAGAGTGAAGGGGAGAGAGGTCTTGTGATGAACTTTCTGGCAGTCTAAGGAAACAGACACTGACTGTGAGGATTTAGGTATGTGGTTGTCACAACTTTGAAGTAGTGAGAGACCATAGAGTTGGATAAAAGACACACTAGCTACAAAGACTGTTTAAGCATTGACATGACATTGCATGCATCCTTTCAGTTTGTTTATCGACTGTCATTAAACTCATGGAGGTTGAACAAGAAGAAATTGACAACTTTCAAAAGGAGATAGCCCTCAATTGCGCTGCCGATGCTGTCACAGAAGCCCTCATGAAAAGATGCAAAGCTGTGCCCTCTATCCAACTCTATGTCAGGGACCAAGACGCTGATTCAGAGATGGCTTGCTTCCTCATTCACAGAGGCTGTTTTCAAGTGCATCAAAACTGTGACGTGTCATGGGTAAATTCTGACTGACTGAATGATCTACAAATCACCTTGCATGATAAATAACTACTTCATATTATTTGTAGATCAGTCAGTCTCGACTCCAGATAAAATCCTGCGACTTGTGACTGCAGGCCGCCCAACAACCTGCCCGCTTGACCCCATCCCCTCCTCCCTTCTCCAGACCATCTCCGGTGACCTTCTCCCCTACCTCACCTCGCTGATCAACTCATCCTTGACCGCTGGCCATGTCCCTTCCGTCTTCAAGAGAGCGAGAGTTGCTCCCCTTCTCAAAAAACCAACACTCGACCCCACTGATGTCAACAACTACAGACCAGTATCCCTTCTTTCTTTTCTTTCCAAAACTATTGAGCGTGCCGTCTTTAGCCAACTCTCTTGCTATCTCTCTCAGAATGACCTTCTTGATCCAAACCAATCAGGTTTCAGGACTGGTCATTCAACTGAGACTGCTCTTCTCTGTGTCACGGAGACTCTCCGCACTGCTAAAGCTAACTCTCTCTCCTCTGCTCTTGTCCTTCTAGACCTGTCTGCTGCCTTTGATACTGTGAACCATCAGATCCTCCTCTCCACCCTCTCCGAGATGGGCATCTCCGGCGCGGCTCACTCCTGGATTGCGTCCTACCTGACCGGTCGCTCCTACCAAGTGGCGTGGCGGGAAGCTGTCTCCGCACCACGTGCTCTCACCACTGGTGTCCCCCAGGGATCGGTTCTGGGCCCTCTCCTTTTCTCCCTATACACCAAGTCACTTGGCTCTGTCATATCCTCACATGGTCTCTCCTATCATTGCTACGCTGACGATACACAACTAATCTTCTCCTTTCCCCCTTCTGATAACCAGGTGGCGAATCGCATCTCTGCATGTCTGGCAGACATATCAGTATGGATGACGGATCACCACCTCAAGCTGAACCCTGGCAAGACGGAGCTGCTCTTCCTCCCGGGGAAGGACTGCCCGTTCCATGATCTCGCCATCACGGTTGACAACTCCGCTGTGTCCTCCTCCCAGAGTGCGAAGAGCCTAGGCGTGACCCTGGACAACACCCTGTCGTTCTCCGCCAACATCAAGGCGGTGACCCGCTCCTGCAGGTTCATGCTCTACAACATTCGGAGAGTGCGACCCTGCCTTACACAGGAAGCGGCGCAGGTCCTGGTCCAGGCACTTGTCATCTCCCGTCTGGACTACTGCAACTCGCTGTTGGCTGGGCTCCCTGCCTGTGCCATTAAACCCCTACAACTCATCCAGAATGCCGCAGCCCGTCTGGTGTTCAACCTTCCCAAGTTCTCTCACGTCACCCCCCTCCTCCGCACACTCCACTGGCTTCCAGTTGAAGCTCGCATCCGCTACAAGACCATGGTGCTTGCCTATGGAGCAGTGAGGGGAACGGCACCTCTGTACCTTCAGGCTCTGATCAGTCCCTACACCCAAACGAGGACATTGCGTTCATCCACCTCTGGCCTGCTGGCTCCCCTTCCTCTGCGGAAGCACAGCTCCCGCTCAGCCCAGTCAAAACTGTTCGCTGCTCTGGCACCCCAATGGTGGAACAAGCTCCCTCACGACGCCAGGACAGCGGAGTCACTCACCACCTTCCGGAGACATTTGAAACCCCACCTCTTTAAGGAATACCTGGGATAGGATAAAGTATTCCTTCTAACCCCCCCCCCCCCCCCCCCCCAAATTGTAAAGTGGTTATCCCACTGGCTATAGGGTGAACGCACCAATTTGTGAGTCGCTCTGGCTAAGAGCGTCTGCTAAATGACGTTAATGTGCCCTTGAGCAAGGCACTTAACCCTAATTGCTCCTGTAAGTCGCTCTGGTTAAGAGCGTCTGCTAAATGACTAAAATGTAAATGTAAAATGTTAAAGTCGGCTGCAATGTCGAACGCGGCCACATTTACATGCTTGACAACCAATGATGTCATACGATATTATAATAACTGTCTACAGTACTGTGGAAAGATGTTTAACTTCTGTTTCTTTTTTGTTTTATTTTAAGGTAACAGACAATATAGAATGACAGGATAACCTGCAATATTTAAAAGAACAAAGATTTTGTATGAATTGTCTTAAACTTTGAGCTTATTTACAACATGATGCATACATTACACTGAATCACACTTTATCTAAAATAGGTAATAATGCATAATTTTACTATAAAACAAGCGTGATTATGGTATTAATATTCCTTCTCATAAATGTCATTGCTCAATAATGTCTGACAGCAATACAAAGTAAATCATTTTAACACATCAAGATAAACTTGGTCCAAGATTGTACACATTAAAAAGCTGTTATCAATGTTATCAATATCAGTCACTGAGAGAAGTACATTAGGTAATTTAAAAATCTGGAAATGTGTCACACCCTGGCTCTGGGACTCTATATGTTGAGCCAGGGTGTGTTCATTCTATTTGATTATTTCTATGTTGGTAGTTCTGTTGTGTTTATTTCTAGGTTGGCCAGAGTGACTCCCAATCAGAGGCAACGATTGTCAGCTGTCGTTGGTTGTCTCTGATTGGGAGCCATATTTTAACTGTCTGTTTTCCCTTTGTGTTTGTGGGTTCTTGTTCCGTGTTGGTCATTGTTACTGTGGACTTCACGAGTCGTTTCTTGTTTTGTTTATTGTTGTCTATTATCACTAAAGATAATAAAGTTAACTATGTTCGTTCATCACGCTGCGCCTTGGTCTATTCAATACGACGATCGTGACAGAAGAACCCACCTTACAAGGACCAAGCAGCGTGTCCAGGGGCAGATCTTGGACTGGACATGGGAGGAAGCGCCGGCAAAGGAGATGGAGAGGTTGGCGATGGCCCAGGTGGGCAAAGTGTGGTCCTGGGAGGACATGCTCGGGGGAAAAGGGCCATGGGCGAGGATTAAGGCCCTGGCGAGAGAGGAGCAGCGGCGTCAGCAGTGTCAACGTCGGACAGGCGAGAGGCAACCCCAGAAAATGTTTAGGGGGGGGGCACACGGCATGGACGACGGGGCTGACGGAGGCAGAAAAGGGGCGGATTCAGAAGGCCACCAGGTTACGGGGGCCACTGGTCAAAGTAGGGAAGGAAGGTGTAGAGGCACGGCGAGAGGTACTGGGGTGTGTTACCAGTCCGGTCCGGCCCGTTCCAGATCCCGAGGTAGAGCCAGTGGTGTGTGTCCCCAGTACGGTCCGGCCTGTTCCGGCCCCTCGCACCAAGTGTACAGTGTGCGTCGCCAGCCCAGTCCGGCCTGTCCCTGCTTCACGCACCAAGCCTATGGTGTGCGTCGCCAGCCCAGTCCAGCCTGTCCCTGCTCCACGCACCAAGCCTACGGTGTGCGTCGCCAGCCCAGTCCGGCCGGTCCCTGCTCTACGCACCAAGCCTACGGTGTGCGTCGCCAGCCCAGTCCGGCCTGTCCCTGCTCCACGCACCAAGCCTACGGTGTGCGTCGCCAGCCCGGTCCGGCCTGTCCCTGCTCCACGCACCAAGCCTACGGTGTGCGTCGCCAGCCCGGCCTGTCCCTGCTCCACGCACCAAGCCTACGGGGTGCGTCGCCAGCCCAGCCCGGCCTGTCCCTGCTCCACGCACCAAGCCTACGGTGTGCGTCGTCAGCCTGGTAAGGCCCGTTCCTCCTCCACGCACCAAGCCAGGGGTGCGAGTCGTCAGCCTGGTAAGGCCCGTTCCTCCTCCACGCACCAAGCCAGGGGTGCGCGTCGTCAGTCCAGCACAACCCGTGCCTGGGTCACCGGTGCCTGGTAAGGTACCGGTCAACTGCTCCACTACGGAGCTGAAGCTAACCGCTCCTGCTAAGTCCAGTTCAGCTCCAGCCAGCGGGGCCAGACTGGACCAGGGGCGCTATGGGGGGTTTATTGGAGGGTGGTGGGCAAGGCCGGAGCCAGAACCGCCGCCGAGGAGGTATGCCCACCCAGCCCTCCCCTGTTTTGTTCAAGTTGAGGCGCGGTCGCAGTCCGCGCCTTTAGGGGTGGGTACTGTCACACCCTGGCTCTGGGACTCTATATGTTGAGCCAGGGTGTGTTCATTCTATGTGATTATTTCTATGTTGGTAGTTCTGTTGTGTTTATTTCTAGGTTGGCCAGAGTGACTCCCAATCAGAGGCAACGAGTGTCAGCTGTCGTTGGTTGTCTCTGATTGGAAGCCATATTTTAACTGTCTGTTTTCCCTTTGTGTTTGTGGGTTCTTGTTCCGTGTTGGTCATTGTTACCGTGGACTTCACGAGTCGTTTCTTGTTTTGTTTATTGTTGTCTATTATCACTAAAGATAATAAAGTTAACTATGTTCGTTCATCACGCTGCGCCTTGGTCTATTCAATACGACGATCGTGACAAAATGTCAAAACCCCATATAAAAAGAGCAGAAGCATAATCTATCCTATTTATCATCAATATACATAATTATCATTACAAGGAAAGAGAATTCAACTCCACATTTACTCAAAAATTAAAGCTATGGAAAACATTCTGGATCTGATAGCAATATGATAGCAGGAGAATAGAGTGGTGAGGCCTAGTTTTGGACCTCACTGTAAATAAGGTACAGTGAGGGAAAAAAGTATTTTATCCCCTGCTGATTTTGTACGTTTGCCCACTGACAATGAAAAGATCAGTCTATAATTTTAATGGTAGGTTTATTTGAACAGTGAGAGACAGAATAACAACAAAAAAATCCAGAAAAATGCATGTCAAAAATGTTATAAATTGATTTGGATTTTAATGAGGGAAATAATTATTTGACCCCTCTGCAAAACATGACTTAGTACTTGGTGGCAAAACCCTTGTTGGCAATCACAGATGTCAGACATTTCTTGTAGTTGGCCACCAGGTTTGCACACATCTCAGGAGGGATTTTGTCCCACTCCTCTTTGCAGATCTTCTCAAAGTTATTAAGGTTTCGAGGCTGACGTTTGGCAACTCGAACCTTCAGCTCCCTCCACAGATTTTCTATGGGATTAAGTTCTGGAGACTAGCTAGGCCACTCCAGGACCTTAATGTGCTTCTTCTTGAGCCACTCCTTTGTTGCCTTGGCCGTGTGTTTAAAGTCATTGTCATGCTGGAATACCCATCCACGACCCATTTTCAATGCCCTGGCTGAGGGAAGGAGGTTCTCACCCAAGATTTGACGGTACATGGCCCCGTCCATCGTCCCTTTGATGCGGTGAAGTTGTCCTGTCCCCTTAGCAGAAAAACACCCCCAAAGCATAATGTTTCCACCTCCATGTTTGACAGTGGGGATGGTGTTATTATGGTCATAGGCAGCATTCCTCCTCCTCCAAACACGGCGAGTTGAGTTGATGCCAAAGAGCTCCATTTTGGTCTCATCTGACCACAACACTTTCACCCAGTTCTCCTCTGAATCATTCAGATGTTCATTGGCAAACTTCAGACGGGCATGTATATGTGCTTTCTTGAGCAGGGGGACCTTGCGGGCGCTGCAGGATTTCAGTCCTTCACGGCGTAGTGTGTTACCAATTGTTTTCTTGGTGACTATGGTCCCAGCTGCCTTGAGATCATTGACAAGATCCTCCCGTGTAGTTCTGGGCTGATTCCTCACCGTTCTCATGATCATTGCAACTCCACGAGGTGAGATCTTGCATGGAGCCGCAGGCCGAGGGAGATTGACAGTTCTTTTGTGTTTCTTCCATTTGCGAATAATCGCACCAACTGTTGTCACCTTCTCACCAAGCTGCTTGGCGATGGTCTTGTAGCCCATTCCAGCCTTGTGTAGGTCTACAATCTTGTCCCTGACATCCTTGGAGAGCTCTTTGGTCTTGGCCATGGTGGAGAGTTTGGAATCTGATTGATTGATTGCTTCTGTGGACTGGTGTATTTTATACAGGTAACAAACTGAGATTAGGAGCACTCCCTTTAAGAGTGTGCTCCTAATCTCAGCTCGTTACCTGTATAAAAGACACCTGGGAGCCAGAAATCTTTCTGATTGAGAGGGGGTCAAATACTTATTTCCCTCATTAAAATGCAAATCAATTTATAACATTATTGACATGCGTTTTTCTGGATTTTATTTTTTGTTATTCTGTCTCTCACTGTTCAAATAAACCTTCCATTCAAATGATAGACTGATCATTTCTTTGTCATTGGGCAAACATACAAAATCAGCAGAGGATCAAATACTTTTTTCCCTCACTGTATTTCTGTTTTTGTTTTTAATAAATTTTCAAAAATGACTGAAAACCTGTTTTCGCTTTGTCTATATGGGGTATTGTGTGTAGATTGATGAGGAATTGTTTTTATTTAATAAATTTTAGAGTAAGGCTGTAACCTAACAAAAATTTGGAAAAGTCAAGGGGTCTGAATACTTTCTGAATGCACTGTACACTACAAGGTTTTTGTGAAACTTGTTGTGTTCAGGTCTTCTTGGTTCTGGGTTTATTGTGTTCAGGTCATCTTGGTTCTGGGTTTGTTGTGTTCAGCTCTTCTTGGTTCTGGGTTGTTGTGTTCAAGTCTTCTTGGTTCTGGGTTGTTGTGTTCAGGTCTTCTTGGTTCTGGGTTTGTTGTGTTCAGGTCTTCTTGGTTCTGGATTGTTGTGTTCAGGTATTCTTGGTTCTGGGTTGTTGTGTTCAGGTCTTCTTGGTACTGGTTTGTTGGGTTCAGGTCTTCTTGGTTCTGGATTGTTGTGTTCAGGTCTTCTTGGTTCTGGGTTGTTGTGTTCAGGTCTTCTTGGTACTGGGTTTGTTGTGTTCAGGTCTTCTTGGTTCTGGATTGTTGTGTTCAGGTCTTCTTGTTTCTGGGTTTGTTGTGTTCAGGTCTTCTTGGTTCTGGATTGTTGTGTTCAGGTCTTCTTGGTTCTGGGTTGTTGTGTTCAGGTCTTCTTGGTTCTGGTTTTGTTGTGTTCAGGTCTTCTTGGTTCTGAGTTTGTTGTGTTCAGGTCTTCTTGGTTCTGGGTTTGTTGTGTTCAGGTCTTCTTGGTTCTGGGTTTGTTGTGTTCAGGTCTTCTTGGTTTTGAGTTTGTTGTGTTCAGGTCTTCTTGGCTCTGGGTTTGTTGACTGTACTGTAGAGAACAGAGGGGTCCTCCTCAGCTGCTAGTGCTGCTGCGGTTCTGAAGAGAGAGAAACTGAAATAAAACAACATCCACATCCTAAATGGCGGCACCTTATACCTTTTATAGTGCACTACCTTTGACCAGGGCCTATGGGCTCAGGATAAAGTAGTGTACTAAATAAGAAATAGGGTGCCATTTGGAACACAGACAGAACAGTTCCTCAAAACCATCACTCCCTCATTATAGACCAGTGGAGGCTGCTGAGGGCAGGACAGCTCATAATAATGGGTGGAACAGAGCAAATGGAATGGCATCAAACACATAGAAACCATGTGTTTGATGTATTTGCTACCATTCCACTTATTCCACTCCAGCCATTACCACGAGCCTGTCCTCCCCAATTAAGGTGTCACCAACCTCCTGTGTTATAGACATGTCATAGTAATTGTCTTGAGATGTCCATTGTTGGGTTCGTAGTTTAAGGAAATGACATCACTAGTGCTCACTATGGGTAAACTGTTTTGCTTATTGATGACATCTCCTACAATAAGCAGCAGCAAATTAATGACCTTAATGGCAGAATATGCTCACCAGGTGGCAGCAGTGGGGCGGTTACATTTCACAGCAGTTTATTGCACATCCTCGTCCTGTTTCTGGTGTTGAGGCATGAATGACCTTAATGCACAATATGCATCACTCATGACATCATCATTGTCTACTCCTCCAATGAGCACATGGCTGAATCTACATATGAGGAGACCGAGGTTCGGACCTCGTTAATGTTTTCTAATTTGGAAATAATAATAATAGCCTAATACAAATACTGTACACAGTAAAGAAAATGAATTACGGATCAACATATCTAAATATTGCTTCCAGCGTTGGTCAAAGCTCAGAATGCTTATTTTCTTGATCTGACTAATCGCGCCTTCCTTTTTGTGAATGAGTGGAATCATGAACAGTGGTTTGTTCGTTATGTTCTCCTGCGTACCCCGGATCTGCCTCCCTGATTGGCCTTTTTAGCAGCACATTCACCATTCTCTCAAATGACTAATTCCCCTTCTTTCGGCACAGGCCGAGGGCGAGGGGAAACGAACTACGCCAGCTCGCAGGCGGCTCTTCTAACAGTGTTTGCGAGATGCCGGACAAAAGGAAAAATGTTTTACTGTCCCCCGACTCCTGCCTTGTCTACAGACATCCCCCAAGCAAAAACAATCACTCTCGGAGAATGAGTGCACAGCTGGTAAATAGTCTCTTATAGATACATACTGTATGTCAGTCAGTCAGGTCGGGGGAATAGCTGCCGGCAGAGACTTCTATTGCAGTAACGTTGAAGGGCTCTGGTTAGTATTACTTAGCCAGCTAGAAAGATGAAGTAAGAAGCTAACGTTAAATGGAGCCTACCTCAGCAGGAGCAAACCATACACTACTAAGTCCTTCAGAGAGAGTAGGCTACTGAGACAGACGGTGAGGTGGTGCTCAGTGGAGAGGCTGAGGCAGGTTGCAATGCATGCAGGTGGAAGTAGAGGAGACAGAGAGAGAGAGGAAGCAAGCAGAGAGAGAGGTTTTTACAGTGGTTCCCAAACTTGGGGTCGGGGCCCCATGTGGGGTCCCCTGATAAAATCTGTTTCAATATGAATATCTCCACATGGCCTATCTTCGCTATAGGCATACATTAAAATGCTATCAACATGCGAACAATACAGTTATAAAAATGTCACACGTTTTTGTTTCGTCGCTGATGCAGTGTGAATCATCTCCCATATTTCCCCTCTTTCAGGGGTATAACATTACAACTGTATAGCTAATAGGCTATGTGTTTGAAGATGGACTGAGGTGAATGAACCTACAGCAGCCAAGGTGATAACGGCTGGGGTCATTTTTGCTTGTTTTTGCTGTTTTCCAAATAGCATTTAAAAGTGTTTTTATTGTATAGAAATGCAGTAAATGAGATTCAACTTTCCAACCCCCTGGACATCCAGATTTGGTTGTAAACAAACTTATCCCTTAATGCTGTGTGTTTCCAATGTTCTAGTATTGGCTCTATGTTGCTGTATTGGCAGAGTATGCTCACTGGGTGGCAGAACTGGGGTGGTTGAATTTCACATCAGCGTATTGGACATCTTCGTCCTGTTTCTGTGGTTGAGGCAGCTGGATGGTGGAGTACAGAGGCACTTCCTGGTTTTTGGAGTGAGAGAAGTGGACGGAGGCGTAGTGAACGTCATCCTGCTCTACGTTGGCTGCTGTCTGTGTTGCAGTAGGGGTCATGGCCATGCCTGAGATGTTGTCATATACTGGACTAGAGTCTCCCTGATGGGGTGAGAGGACAGACAACATGAGGAGTAGAAATGTTCCACAAAGAATACACAGACATCACAGTCATCTTCTGATTCCAACAGACTCACCTGTCCATCGTCTGCTATATCACTTGGGTCTCTTGTGTCAGAGTTGGATTTGGAGGCATTCTTCCTGTTTTGCACATTAATTAATTAATTAATTAATTAATTAATTAATGAAGTCAACAACAAATCAGAGTGCTAAATCTAAATAATAAACAACATAAAAATATGTATTTTCATTCACCTGAGCCACATGAAGCCAGAGAGACCGAGGATGAGAACCAGAACAACCACTATGATTCCTACAGCTGCAGTCATAACTGATGTTTGTTTCCCTATAATATAATATAGATGATGTGAGTACATGGTATGATATAATAAACTAAAAATAAACGTAAATACAGGACATTAATGCAATACTTGTTAAGGGATCTTATAACCCAATGTATAATTATAGGTGTAATAATCCAAAGTATAATGATTAAGATTAGATTGAAACATGTCGTTTTGTATTGAAGTATTGAAGATCAAACTTTACCTGCTACAATGATCATCAGAGCTGTAGAGTTACTAGATGCTATTTTATTCCGGGCCTCACAGTAGTATTCTCCACTGTCCTCATAGCTGATGTTATTGATATTGTAACTCTGTCCTGATGCTTTTGGTGAAGTTACGTTCTTCTTGTACCAGGTGTATTTCTCCACAGGTGGGTTGGCATCACTGCTGCAGGTCAGAGTCACTGAACTGCCCTCCACTATTTCACCAGAGGGACTGACTGACACTGAGGTGTTCTTTGGTCCATCTGATGTAAAAGACAGTGGATTTAAAAAGAGTACAAATTAGGTCAGTTAAAAATATTATATTTACTTTCCACAATTGTACTTCTTATTGAAGATGATCAATTCAAGTATCACGTGGAGCTAATATCTGTCACTACAATGTTAATATAGCAAACTAAAGATTTAAACCCCATGTACTTACATGTGACAGTGAGAGTCTCTTCAGGAGAGGGGAGATCCTCATGGCCTTCTACAGCACAGGAGTATCTGCCTGCATCCTCACTGCTGACTGGGAATAGGCTATAGACAGGAGAGGAGGTGTTGCTGTTTGGTATAGGCTGTCCATTCTTATACCAACTGTAGGCTGTGATGGGGTCCAGTGTACATTTGGTTCTACATATCAGTGTGACTCTCTCCTCCTCTGACACAGATGTAGGATCCATCTCCAACACAACATCTAGAGAAAGAGGAAACACATCATTATTCTCCTCCTATATCTGTCCTCTTATATGATATACTAGATTTGTTTTTTTCTGTCACATACTACTACTGTGTCTGTATGACTGACCTTAATAAGGTCATTACAGTAATAGATGTGTGATGTGTGACAGATTACCTGTGACAGTCAGGGAGACAGGTGTGCCAGCAAACTTTGCTCCGGATGTTATGAATCTGAACCTGTACTCAGCAGAGTCACTCAATCTCAGGTCTGTGATTCTCAGGGTACAGTTACTCTTCTTATCCCCAAGGTACTCTAAATGACCCGCATACCCTGGCACCAAGCTCAGATCTTCAGTATCCATACCAGACCATTTAGTAAACCAGAAAGCTTTTTTGATCTCATGATAACTGGGATATGTGTAAGAGCAGGATATGTCCACTGTTGACCCCTTCAAGGCACAGATCCTCTGATGGGTGTAAGTCACACTCCAACAGTTCTTACCTGAAACACAAAATGACAATATAACACCTTATATAAATCTTTAATTACAATATCTACTGGTATACACTGATGGTTTTATAAAGTAGAAAAACAAACAAGTTTAACATTTTAAAGTCGTGACAACCATAATTAGTGAATAATTATCTATATTAATTGCTTAATTGGCATAAGTCTCACGACCTGAAACTAAATTGTATGACATTTTTATAAAAAACTCCACACTCACACACTGAAGGAGCGAGGAGATCCTCATGGCCTTTTACAGCACAGGAGTAACTGTCTGCATCACTAAAGTAATCTGAGTACAGACTGGAAGAGTCCTCCTTTACATTCTGTCCATTCTTGTACCAGATGTAGGTGGGGTTGGGGTTGTTAGTCAGAGTACATGTCTTGATACAGGTCAGTGTCCTCTTCCCTGCCTCTGTGGCAGGATTCACCTTCACCTGCAGGTCTAAATACAGGGTTAATTACAATAACATAATTAAACCAATCAAGTATTATGGATGAAATAAAAAGAAACCAACAGTGAATAGAAATCTATGAGTATGATCATTTGTTCAGTGTAACCTGTGACAGTCAGTGTTGTTCCAGGGAAGCTGTATCCCCATTTTGATGTCTGTGTGTTGAATATGAACTTGTACTCAGCTGAGTCCTCCTCTCTCAGATCTGTGATTCTCAGGGTGGAGCGACCTCTCTCCTTCTCTCCACCATACTCCACACGACCTGCATACCCTGGGTCTGTGGTTATGTCCTCAGGGATCAACTTATCACTCCACCTAGCACTCTGTTTAGGACTAAACCAGAGTGATGATGTGACGGTATCATAACCACTGCCATAAGTACATGATATGTCCACTGTTGAACCCTTCAAGGCACATATTCTCCTCTTAGTGTAATTCACTCTGTTGCAGTCCTGACCCTGGACACCTGCAATATAATGGAACCATATTATACTGTATTTGAAGTTATTTTCATAAAAGCCGAGACCTATCAAATTACACAGTGAGACCAAAAGGACGTAGTACAAACATTCTGTATAAATTCTGTATTAGAGTTCATATTAGACTCCCACTCACACACTGAAGAAGAGTGGAGATCCTCATGGCCTTTTACAGCACAGGAGTAGCTGTCTTCATTGTTACTGGAGACTGGGTCTTTGTACTGGGGGGAGGTGCTCTCATCTAGATATTGTCCGTTCTTGTACCAGATGTAGGTGGGGTTGTCAGTCAGAGTACAGGTGGTGCTACAGGTCAGTGTCTTATCCTGATGTCCACCAGTCACCTTCACCTGAAGACCTGGAGAAAAAACAATATCACTGTAAATCCCTTTATCACTGACTTATCACTCTAATACAAAGATGGAAGAAATCCTATGTTATACAGACATAAATACAAACCAAGACAATTCTCCTGAACTAAATGGAATTCAACAATTTAGCTATATTGAATGTAACTGCACCTGTGACAGACAGAGTGACTCCAGGATCACCAGTATATTTCCATCCTCTAGTCTGTTCTATAAATCTGAACCAGTACGTAGCTGAGTCACTCTCTCTCAGGTCTGTGATTGTCAGGGTATGACCATTCTCTTCATCCTCACGGTACATCACACGCCCTTTGTAGTCTGGGTCATCACGCAGACTTACATATATCTCCACAGCATCAATTTTAGTGAACCAGAAGGTTGTTGTGACTGTACCACTGGGATATGTATAAGAGCAGGACAGCTCCACTGTTGACCCCTTCAAGGTACAGATACTCTGAGTGGTGTATGTCACACTCCAGCCATCAAGACCCAGGACCAGTGGCGGTTTTACACGGAGGCCGGGGGAGGCCCGTGCCTCCCTGGAAATGTCCCTGGCCACCCCTGTGGCCCCCCCGTGCTGACCAAATAAAAAATTATGAATTTATAACTATTTTACACGCGAGCGCCAAAAGCGGAACTAATGCAACACTCTACACGGCAACGTTCTACATGGGTAAATTAGAGTGGCGCACCCAAAAACTGTATCCTGCCATGTATTTGTGGACCGTTTTGCCAGACAGCACAACCGCCGTATCCTGTTGCTGTAGTGTATCTATATGATATATATGCTAGTAGCGTATGAGTGCCGCTGTGAGGAAAAAGAGATATAATGAACAATAAAACAACAAGCTTGAGCTTCTTAAGACACGGTGGGTTTATCTGTTCTCAATACCACCGGTAAAATGAATGGAGTTAGTCTGGTGTCCACATGAAGTTACGTGTGTAGACAAAGAGTCTGGTGTCCATATGAAGTTACATGTGTAGACAGAGACAGTCTGGTGTCCATATGAAGTTAGATGTGTAGACAAAGAGTCTGGTGTCCATATGAAGTTACATGTGTAGACAGAGACAGTCTGGTGCCCATATGAAGTTACATGTGTAGACAGAGACAGTCTGGTGCCCATATGAAGTTACATGTGTAGACAAAGAGTCTGGTGTCCATATGAAGTTAAATGTGTAAACAAAGACAGTCTGGTGCCCATATGAAGTTACATGTGTAGACAAAGAGTCTGGTGTCCATATGAAGTTAAATGTGTAAACAAAGACAGTCTGGTGTCCATATGAAGTTACATGTGTAGACAGAGACAGTCTGGTGCCCATATGAAGTTACATGTGTAGACAAAGAGTCTGGTGTCCATATGAAGTTACATGTGTAAACAGAGACGGTCTGGGGTCCATATGAAGTTAGATGTGTAGACAAAGACAGTCTGGTGTCCACATGAAGTTACATGTGTCTACTTAGAATGAACCCACCGTGTCTTAAGAAGCTGAAGCTTGTTTTATTTTTCATTTTACATCATCTATCTTTTTTTCCTCACAGTACCAGTAGTTCCACACACTACTAGAGTGTATGTATGTTTGTATGTATGTATATATATCCCACCAATCCTCTCTCAAGAGGTTTTCAAAAAGGGGCAAACTCATGTCTCAAGACCTGCTTCTGTTGGTTCCCCTCTCCTGCCTGTAACTTTCCATCCACATCCCCAAAGTTTTGTGGCCCATTATGACATCACTCCATTAAGTGATTGCTGCATGTACTGCTCTAAGGAAACACTTCTCTCTCTCTCTCTCTCTCCTCTCTCTCTCTCTCTCTCTCTCTCTCTCTCTCTCTCTCTCTCTCTCTCTCTCTCTCGATAGATAGATAGAGTTTATGATTTTATTCTTTTGAATTATCTCTGCCAAACATCTATGTACTACAAATCTTCAAGCTCCACAGATGTTTTATGGCATCCACTAAACCTCTTTAGATATTTGTAAATTATACAGTGTGATACCTTTCAACGAAAGTTTATTTTATTTTTTACCAACTATGATTTTTCCTTTTGAAAACAAGCAAAGCAAGAAAAAAAAGAAACAAAATCACTCCAATCATTGCACACTTGTGTCGTTCAGACTTTGCAGGTCCAGCTTTGACATGATGATCTAACTAACACTAATATTGTAACTAATATTGTAACTGAAATATGTATGATCCTATGATGAGCGATTGCTTACTTCCCTTTCACTCTTAAAAAATTACTGAAAAAAAATGTGTATAAAAAGGTATATGTTTGTTTAGTGAGCATTCATGCTGTCATTTTTTCCTAATGTGAACTATGGTGGAAATGTGCTGTCCTAAATGGACTTGCCCATATATGTTGTAAAGCCTTTTTTTGTACACCTGCTCATCAACTGACAGTGAAGTACACAAAGACACAGACACACACACACACACAGACACCTGTAATATTCTTGTTTTCATGTTGTTGCTGATATCCATCAGTGTTGTTCATATTGCTACATTGTGTTGACATGATTGTTGCTTTTAAACGAATGTTAACTTAATGTTTATTGTCTGCATCCTATTGGACTACTGGATGTTAATGTGTAACACGTTTCCCTGTTTATGTGCTTTAGCAATACTGTATGTCAATATGGTCATGCTAGTAAAGCCTCTTTGAATTGAATTTCTTTTCTGATTTGGTTTATTTTACCTAAATGGATACAGGGTAGTGTGTTTTGTTTATAAATCACTCAGAAAGTTTTCTTTCTTAAAACAAAATGTGGAATCAACTGTCCACAGTAGTGGGGCTTCCATAAATAGGAAATGGCACATTGTTGTACCCTTTGTTGTATCCTGGAGTTTTGTTCACATTGAATATGAACCCTGTATTTGTACCCTGTACTTTTTTTTTTTTTCATTTTTATGGCACTATCTCTCTTGCATCTGCACTCTTGTACAAAATACGTGTTATAATAAATGTCATATGATTTTAAAGTAAAATAAAGTTTATAATCTTTGAATATCATGTGTTGCCAGTTTTTTTATGTGTGCCCCCCTGATTAAACACTGGCCCCTCCTTGGCCCCCCTAGTAAAATGTGTCTAGAACCGCCACTGCCCAGGACCACTATAACACAGTCACACAACACAATCGTATCAGAATTAGGACATGGTCTATTGGCTCACAATAACAGTAGGGTTTGTCCACAATTTGTTGCCGTAATTGTTGAGTTGAGTGTGAATGGAAACCACAGATAAGCATCACTCAGTGGGGTGTGAAAGATAACTATTTAAGTGAAGTGGAGACTCCTAACAGAACACACCAGAATAACATTATGATTCTTATCCTTTTAGAAATGTCTGTAGATTGTTAAACAGAACAACTAAAAGATAAGAATGAGACCATACCTGCTACAGACCAGAGAAAGATCACCAACACACTTCCTGCTGTTCTCAAGGCCATTGTTGCATCTCCCACCCTGCAGTCTTAGAAACATAAACAACAACTCACTCTATAGCTGGTGAATAACTACACCTGATACATTGAATTATAAACTGTAAATGGGGTACAGGGCCTCATTACTGAAAATGAACCAGGCTCATATTGTGTTGTGTTGTATTGTGCTATATGGTTGTGATTACTGTCTGTCTGTAATTCTATTGCACTATGTATGTAATGTGTGACGTGTTTCATGTCTGTCTACATCTGTCTATTTAAGTTCACATGCTGTATGATGCAACAAATAATTTCCTAATGGATAAAATAAAGTCATCATCATCATCATCATCATCATCATCATCCAAATCATCACCATCATCAACATCATCATCGTCATTATAAACAACAACAACAACAACAACAATCACATTGAACAGATCTGTAGTTTTGTAAACACATATTTCTACATTGATTGTTCTGAAGCTGTTTTATTCTCAGAACCCCAAATATAGGAGGATAAATGTTCAATCCTCTACGGTCCATCAAGCTGTACAGCAGCCTAAAGACTGACCACCAGGTTCAATGATAGCTCCTATCCCCAAGCTGTGAGGATAAACAGCAAGTGACTCAAACACACACACACACAGACACACACACACACACACACACACACACACACACACACACACACACACACACACGCACACACACACGGAAGGCCCATAAGGACCATGGAGTCTGTATCAAAGTCTAGAGAGCTGGTTGTTATGGATGTAGAAAAGTTAAAACACATCCTACCCAGTATAGATGTCAACCCTACTCCCTATCAGTCTGGTCCTAAAGGGCCCTCAGCTAAATCCACTGTGTCATTCACACAAACACACGGGACCATACACGCACACACACTGAGCAGAGATTCAAATGTTTGTTTGCGTGTCTTTTATACCCTGGTTAATCATCTCATCCCTATGTAGATCCACACTCCTACACTGAGACACTTTATGAATACTGTCCCTGATGTAACAACCAAAACACAGATCAAAACATAACAAGAAGTAATATGATACATTACCCTCAAGTATATGACTTGTGGCTAAAAATAAATAACCCAAAACTATATTTCAAGATATTGTCAATACTTACAGAGTGAAGTGAAGGAGAGAGGTCCTGTACAGAGAGTCAATTTACAGGTAGTGCGGAGACTGCTAGTAAGTTTAAGTTCTGTGGTTGATACATATTAAAAGTAGTCAGAACACAAGTAGCTGATACAGAACTGTCCTTTCCTTCCTCTTTAAGACATTAACATGCATGACGACCAGAACAGCATGTCAGAGAAGGGAGGTTACTGTATTAGAGTGGGCCCCACATTTCTAAAATTGACAAAATATGTCCCCATTTCCACTTTTCTTTAATACAGAACCATGTTAACAATATGTTGACTATTCTATATGGAATGTTTATAATATCTTATAATGTGTTGCGTTGCCCCACTGAGTTCTATATGGATCAGGTCAAAGTTCAATTTACATTTGGTCAGTTCCATGATGTCATTCATTCTATTCTACAAACCCATTCAATTTACACTCCTCATTAGCTTAATCAAAGTGCTACTGACGGTTCTAGTGTTGTAGACTAGAGCTCCCCCTACTGGCATCTCCACATTACTGCAGCCTCTTAATAATAATGTCCTCTATAATGTTGGGCTAATAACAACATTACAAACTGGAAATGAATCAGGTAGAATGGTGAAACACAACACTGGCTACTACTTGACAAAGTCACATTGAAGCACACAAACACTGATGTTTGGGAGGTGAGGGCCCTGGCAGAGTGGTGTCAGGAAAATAACCTCTCCCTCAACGTCAACAAAACCAAGGAGCTGATAGTGGACTTCAGGAGACAACAGAGAGAGCACGCCCCTATTCACATCGATGGGACAGCAGTTGAGAAGGTGAAAAGCTTAAAGTTCCTCAGCGTACACATCACTGACAATCTGCAATGGTCCACCCACACAGACAGTGTGGTGAAGAAGGCGCAACAGCGCCTCTTCAACCTCAGGAGGCTGAAGAAAGTCGGCTTGGCCCCTAAGACCCTCACAAACTTTTACAGATGTATAATTGAGAGCATCCTGTCGGGCTGTTTCACCGCCTGGTACGGCAACTGTACCACCCGCAACCGCAGGGCTCCCCAGAGGGTGGTGAGGTCTGCCCAACGCATCACCAGGGGCACACTGCCTGCCCTCCAGGACACCTACAGCACCCGATGTCACAAGAAGGCCAAAAAGATCATCAAGGACATCAACCACCTGAGCCACGGCCTGTTCACCCCGCTATCATCTAGAAGGCGAGGTCAGTACAGGTGCATCAAAGCTGGGACTGAGAGACTGAAAAACAGCTTCTATCTCAAGGCCATCAGACTGTTAAATAGCCATCACTAGCCGCCTACCACCCGGCTACTCAACCCTGCACCTTAGAGGCTGCTGCCCTATGTACATAGACTTGGAATCACTGGCCACTTTAATAATGGAACACTGGTCACTTTAATAATGTTTACATACTGCTTTACTAATTTCATATGTATATACTGTATTCTACTGTATTATAGTCAATGCCACTCAGCCATTACTCATCCTAATATTTATATTCCTTTACTTTTAGATTTGTGTGTATTGTTGTGAATTATTAGATACTACTGCACTGTTGTAGCTAGGAACACTAGCATTACGCTACACCCTCAATAACATCTGCTAAAAATGTGTATGTGACCAATACAATTTTATTTTATTTGTTAATACTACTCCTAAACATAACCCACAATCACTGTGTCTCATGTTAATACTACTCCTAACCACAACCCACCATCACTGTGTCTCATGTTAATACTACTCCTAAACATAACCCACCATCACGGTATCTCATGTTAATACTACTCCTAAACATAACCCACCATCACGGTATCTCATGTTAATACTACTCCTAAACATAACCCACAGTCACTGTGCCTCATGTTAATACTACTCCTAAACACAACCCACCATCACTGTGTCTCATGTTAATACTACTCCTAAACACAACCCACCATCACTGTGTCTCATGTTAATACTACTCCTAAACAAAACCCACCATCACTGTGTCTCATGTTAATACTACTCCTAACCACGACCCACCATCACTGTGTCTCAGGTTAATACTACTCCTAACCACAACCCACCATCACTGTGTCTCATGTTAATACTACTCCTAAACACAACCCACCATCACTGTGTCTCATGTTAATACTACTCCTAAACATAACCCACCATCACGGTATCTCATGTTAATACTACTCCTAAACATAACCCACCATCACTGTGTCTCATGTTAATACTACTCCTAACTACAACCCACCGTCACTGTGTCTCATGTTAATACTACTCCTAACCACAACCCACCGTCACTGTGCCTCATGTTAATACTACTCCTAAACACAACCCACCATCACTGTGTCTCATGTTAATACTACTCCTAAACACAACCCACCATCACTGTGTCTCATGTTAATACTACTCCTAACCACAACCCACCATCACTGTGTCTCATGTTAATACTACTCCTAAACACAACCCACCGTCACTGTGTCTCATGTTAATACTACTCCTAAACACAACCCACCATCACTGTGTCTCAAGTTAATACTACTTGTAAACACAACCCACCATCACTATGTCTCATGTTAATACTACTCCTAACCACAACCCACCATCACTGTGTCTCATGTTAATACTACTCCTAACCACAACCCACCATCACTGTGTCTCATGTTAATACTACTCCTAACCACGACCCACCATCACTGTGTCTCAGGTTAATACTACTCCTAACCACAACCCACCATCACTGTGTCTCATGTTAATACTACTCCTAAACACAACCCACCATCACTGTGTCGCATGTTTAATACTACTCCCTAAACATAACCCACCATCACGGTATCTCATGTTAATACTACTCCTAAACATAACCCACCATCACTGTGTCTCATGTTAATACTACTCCTAACTACAACCCACCGTCACTGTGTCTCATGTTAATACTACTCCTAACCACAACCCACTGTCACTGTGCCTCATGTTAATACTACTCCTAAACACAACCCACCATCACTGTGTCTCATGTTAATACTACTCCTAAACACACCCCACCATCACTGTGTCTCATGTTAATACTACTCCTAACCACAACCCACCATCACTGTGTCTCATGTTAATACTACTCCTAACCACGACCCACCATCACTGTGTCTCAGGTTAATACTACTCCTAACCACAACCCACCCATCACTGTGTCTCATGTTAATACTACTCCTAAACACAACCCACCATCACTGTGTCTCATGTTAATACTACTACTCCTAAACATAACCCACCATCACGGTATCTCATGTTAATACTACTCCTAAACATAACCCACCATCACTGTGTCTCATGTTAATACTACTCCTAACTAACAACCCACCGTCACTGTGTCTCATGTTAATACTACTCCTAACCACAACCCACTGTCACTGTGCCTCATGTTAATACTACTCCTAAAACACAAACCCACCCATCACTGTGTCTCATGTTAATACTACTCCTAAACACAACCCACCATCACTGTGTCTCATGTTAATACTACTCCTAAACACAACCCACCATCACTGTGTCTCATGTTAATACTACTCCTTAACACAACCCACCATCACTGTGCCTCATGTTAATACTACTCCTAAACACAACCCACCATCACTTTGTCTCATGTTAATACTACTCCTAAACACAACCCACCATCACTGTGCCTCATGTTAATATTACTCCTAACCACAACCCACCGTCACTGTGTCTCATGTTAATACTACTCCTAAACACAACCCATCATCACTGTGTCTCATGTTAATACTACTCCTTAACACAACCCACCATCACTGTGCCTCATGTTAAATCTTTGCTTTATCTTGGCCAGGTCGCAGTTGTAAATGAGAACCTGTTCTCAACTGGCTTACCTGGTTAAATAAAGGTGAAAAAAAATAATAATAATAATAATAATTTTAATACTACTCCTAAACACAACCCACCATCACTGTGTCTCATGTTAATACTACTCCTAAACACAACCCACCATCACTGTGTCTCAAGTTAATACTACTTGTAAACACAACCCACCATCACTATGTCTCATGTTAATACTACTCCTAACCACAACCCACCATCACTGTTTCTCATGTTAATACTACTCCTAAACACAACCCACCATCACTGTGTCTCATGTTATACTACTCCTAAACACAACCCACCATCACTGTGTCTCATGTTAATACTACTCCTAAACACAACCCACCATCACTGTGTCTCATGTTAATACTACTCCTAAACATAACCCACCATCACGGTATCTCATGTTAATACTACTCCTAAACATAACCCACCATCACTGTGTCTCATGTTAATACTACTCCTAACTACAACCCACCGTCACTGTGTCTCATGTTAATACTACTCCTAACCACAAAACCCACCATCACTGTGTCTCATGTTAATACTACTCCTAACCACAACCCACCATCACTGTGTCTCATGTTATAATACTACTCCTAAACACAACCCAACCGTCACTGTTGTCCTCATGTTAATACTACTCCTAAACACAACCACCATCACTGTGTCTCAAGTTAATACTACTTGTAAACCAACCCACCATCACTATTTCTCATGTTTTAAAACTACTCCTAACTACAACCCCCTCACTGTGTCTCATGTTAATACTACTCCTAACCAAACCCACCATCACTGTGTCTCATGTTAATACTACCCCTAACCACGACCACCATCACTGTGTCTGGTTAATACTACTCTAAAACCACAACCCACCATCACTGTGTCTCATGTTAATACTACTCCTAAACACACCCACCATCACTGTGTTCTCATGTTAATACTACTCCTAAACATAACCCACCATCACGGGATCTCATGTTAATACTACTCCTAAACATAACCCACCATCACTGGGTCTCATGTTAATACTACTCCCAACTACAACCCCCCACCGTCACTGTGTCTCATGTTAAAACTACTCCTAACCACAACCCACCGTCCCCTGTGCCTCATGTTATATACTACTCCTAAACACCAACCCCCATCACTGTGTCTCATGTTAATACTACTCCTAAACCCCAACCCACCATCACTGTGTCTCATGTTAATACTACTTCCTAACCACAAACCCACCATCACTGTGGGCTCATGTTAAAACTACTCCTAACACCAACCCACCGTCACTGTGTCTCATGTTAATACTACTCCTAAACACAAACCCCCCATCATGTGTCTTTAAGTTAATACTACTTGTAAACACAACCCACCATCACTATGTCTCATGTTTAAAACTACTCCTAACCAACCCCACCATCACTGTTTCTCATGTTAATACTACTCCTAAACCACCCAACCCACCATCACTGTGTCTCATGTTAATACTACTCCTAAACACAACCCCCCATCACGTGTCTCATTTTAATACTACTCCCTAAACACAACCCACCATCACGTGTCTCATGTTAATACTACTCCTAAACATAACCCACCATCACTGTGTCTCATGTTAATACTACTCCTAAACACAACCCACCATCACTGTGTCTCTGGTTTAAAAACACTCCTAACCACAACCCACCATCACTGTGTCTCATGTTAATACTACTCCTAAACAACAAACCCACCATCACTGTGTCTCATGTTAATACTACTCCTTAACACAACCCACCATCACTGTGCCTCATGTTAATACTACCTCCTAAACACAACCCACCATCACTGTGTCTCATGTTAATACTACTCCTAAAACACAACCCACCATCACTGTGCCTCATGTTAATATTACTCCTAACCACAAACCCACCGTCACTGTGTCTCATGTTATACTACTCCTAAAACACAACCCATCATCACTGTGTCTCATGTTAATACTACTCCTTAACACAACCCACCATCACTGTGCCTCATGTTAAATCTTTGCTTTATCTTGGCCAGGGTCGCAGTTGTAAAATGAGAACCTGTTCTCAACTGGCTTACCTGGTTTAAAATAAAGGTGAAAAAAAATAATAATAATAATAATAATTTAATACTACTCTAAACACAACCCACCATCACTGTGTCTCATGTTAATACTACTCCTAAACACAACCCACCATCACTGTGTCTCAAGTTAATACTACCTGTGTAAACCAACCCACCATCACTATGTCTCATGTTAATACTACTCCTAACCACAACCCACCATCACTGTTTTCTCATGTTAATACTACTCCGAAACACAAACCCACCATCACTGTGTCTCATGTTAATACTACTACTCTAAACACAACCCACCATCACTGTGTCTCATGTTAATACTACTCCTAAACACAACCCACCATCACTGGTGTCTCATGTTAATACTACTCCTAACATAACCCACCATCACGGTATCTCATGTTAATACTACTCCTAAACATAACCCACCATCACTGTGTCTCATGTTAATACTACTCCTAACTACAACCCACCGTCACTGTGTCTCATGTTAATACTACTCCTAACCACACCCACCGTCACTGTGCCTCATGTTAATACTACTCCTAAACAAACCCACCATCACTTTGTCTCATGTTAATACTACTCCTAAACACAACCCACCCCATCACTGGTCTCATGTTAATACTACTCCTAAACACAACCACCCATCACTGTGTCTCATGTTAATACTACTCCTAACCACAACCCCACCATCACTGTGTCACATGTTTAATACTACTCCTAACCACAACCCACCATCACTGTGTCTCATGTTAATACTACTCCTAACCACAACCCACCATCACTGTGTCTCATGTTAATTACTACTCCTAACCACAACCCACCATCACTGTGTCTCATTAATACTACTCCTTAACCACAAACCCACCTCACTGTGTCTCATGTTAATACTACTCCTACCACGACCCACCATCACTGTGTCTCAGGTTAATACTACTCCTAACCACAACCCACCATCACTGTGTCTCACTGTTAATACTACTCCTAAACACAACCCACCATCACTGTGTCTCATGTTAATACTATCTTCCTAACCACAACCCACCATCACTGTGTCTCATGTTCATACTACTCCTAAACACAACCCACCATCCCTGTGTCTCATGTTAATACTACTTCCTTTAACCACCAACCACCATCACTGTTCCTCATGTTAATACTACTCCTAAACACAACCCACCATCACTGTGTCTCATGTTAATACTACTCCTAAACACAACCCCACCATCACTGTGCCTCATGTTAATATTACTCCTAACCACAACCCACCGTCACTGTGTCTCATGTTCATACTACTCCCTAAACACAAACCCCACATCACTGTGTCTCATGTTAATACTACTCCTTAACACAACCCACCATCACTGTGCCTCATGTTAAATCTTTGCTTTATCTTGGCCAGGTCGCAGTTGTAAATGAGAACCTGTTCTCAACTGGCTTACCTGGTTAATAAAGGTGAAAAAAAAAAAAAAAGAAAAAAAAAAATGTTAATACTACTCCTAAACACAACCCACCATCACTGTGTCTCATGTTAATACTACTCCTAAACACAACCCACCATCACTGTGCCTCATGGTAATATTACTCCTAACCACCAACCCACCGTCACTGGTGTCTCATGTTAATACTACTCCTAAACACAACCCACCATCACTGTGTCTCATGTTTAATACTACTCCTAAACACAAACCCACCATCAATGTGTCTCATGGTTGATGTGGACGGGTGAGGTCGGGTGAGGTTGTCGGGTAAGCTTGGCTTTATACATAGTTTTGGGCTTTGTCGAGTAAGGCTAAAAGAAACTATGTAATTTAAAAACTTTTAATGTATTTAGATTTTATTGGGGGTCTTTTTTTTTAAACCCCCCCCAAAAAAATTTTTTCCCCCCCTTTTTTTAAAATTTTTTTCCCCCCCCCCTTTCCTTTTTTTAAAAATTTTCCCCCCCCCCCCCCCGGTTTCTTTTTAAAAAAAAAACCCCCCTTTTTTCCCCAAAAACCCCCCCCCCCCAAACTTTGTTTTTTTTCCCCCCTTTTTTTTCCCCCCCGAAAAAATTTTTTTCCCCCCCCCCCCCAAAAAAAAAAAAAAAAAAAAATTTTTTAAAACCCCCCCCCCCAAAATTTTTTCCCCCCCTTTTTTAAACCCCTTTCCCAAACCCCCCTTCCCCCCCCCTTTTTTACTCCCCCCCCCCCCCCCCTTTTCCCCCCCCCCCAAAAGGGGGCCCAAAAAACCCCCCCCCCCAAAAGGGGGAAAATTTTTGGGGGGGGCCCTTTTTTTTTCCCTTTTTTTTCATATTTTTTGGGTTTTCCCCTTTAAAAAAAATTTTTTTTAAAAATTTTTTAATTTAGGGGGTTTTAAATTTTTTTTTTTTTTAAAAAAAAAAAAAAAAAAAAAAAAAAGAAAAAAAAAAAAAAAAAAAAAAAAAAAAAAAAAAAAAAAAAAAAAAAAAAAAAAAAAAAAAAAAAAAAAAAAAAAAAAAAAAAAAAAAAAAAAAAAAAAAAAAAAAAAAAAAAAAAAAAAAAAAAAAAAAAAAAAAAAAAAAAAAAAAAAAAAAAAAAAAAAAAAAAAAAAAAAAAAAAAAAAAAAAAAAAAAAAAAAAAAAAAAAAAAAAAAAAAAAAAAAAAAAAAAAAAAAAAAAAAAAAAAAAAAAAAAAAAAAAAAAAAAAAAAAAAAAAAAAAAAAAAAAAAAAAAAAAAAAAAAAAAAAAAAAAAAAAAAAAAAAAAAAAAAAAAAAAAAAAAAAAAAAAAAAAAAAAAAAAAAAAAAAAAAAAAAAAAAAAAAAAAAAAAAAAAAAAAAAAAAAAAAAAAAAAAAAAAAAAAAAAAAAAAAAAAAAAAAAAAAAAAAAAAAAAAAAAAAAAAAAAAAAAAAAAAAAAAAAAAAAAAAAAAAAAAAAAAAAAAAAAAAAAAAAAAAAAAAAAAAAAAAAAAAAAAAAAAAAAAAAAAAAAAAAAAAAAAAAAAAAAAAAAAAAAAAAAAAAAAAAAAAAAAAAAAAAAAAAAAAAAAAAAAAAAAAAAAAAAAAAAAAAAAAAAAAAAAAAAAAAAAAAAAAAAAAAAAAAAAAAAAAAAAAAAAAAAAAAAAAAAAAAAAAAAAAAAAAAAAAAAAAAAAAAAAAAAAAAAAAAAAAAAAAAAAAAAAAAAAAAAAAAAAAAAAAAAAAAAAAAAAAAAAAAAAAAAAAAAAAAAAAAAAAAAAAAAAAAAAAAAAAAAAAAAAAAAAAAAAAAAAAAAAAAAAAAAAAAAAAAAAAAAAAAAAAAAAAAAAAAAAAAAAAAAAAAAAAAAAAAAAAAAAAAAAAAAAAAAAAAAAAAAAAAAAAAAAAAAAAAAAAAAAAAAAAAAAAAAAAAAAAAAAAAAAAAAAAAAAAAAAAAAAAAAAAAAAAAAAAAAAAAAAAAAAAAAAAAAAAAAAAAAAAAAAAAAAAAAAAAAAAAAAAAAAAAAAAAAAAAAAAAAAAAAAAAAAAAAAAAAAAAAAAAAAAAAAAAAAAAAAAAAAAAAAAAAAAAAAAAAAAAAAAAAAAAAAAAAAAAAAAAAAAAAAAAAAAAAAAAAAAAAAAAAAAAAAAAAAAAAAAAAAAAAAAAAAAAAAAAAAAAAAAAAAAAAAAAAAAAAAAAAAAAAAAAAAAAAAAAAAAAAAAAAAAAAAAAAAAAAAAAAAAAAAAAAAAAAAAAAAAAAAAAAAAAAAAAAAAAAAAAAAAAAAAAAAAAAAAAAAAAAAAAAAAAAAAAAAAAAAAAAAAAAAAAAAAAAAAAAAAAAAAAAAAAAAAAAAAAAAAAAAAAAAAAAAAAAAAAAAAAAAAAAAAAAAAAAAAAAAAAAAAAAAAAAAAAAAAAAAAAAAAAAAAAAAAAAAAAAAAAAAAAAAAAAAAAAAAAAAAAAAAAAAAAAAAAAAAAAAAAAAAAAAAAAAAAAAAAAAAAAAAAAAAAAAAAAAAAAAAAAAAAAAAAAAAAAAAAAAAAAAAAAAAAAAAAAAAAAAAAAAAAAAAAAAAAAAAAAAAAAAAAAAAAAAAAAAAAAAAAAAAAAAAAAAAAAAAAAAAAAAAAAAAAAAAAAAAAAAAAAAAAAAAAAAAAAAAAAAAAAAAAAAAAAAAAAAAAAAAAAAAAAAAAAAAAAAAAAAAAAAAAAAAAAAAAAAAAAAAAAAAAAAAAAAAAAAAAAAAAAAAAAAAAAAAAAAAAAAAAAAAAAAAAAAAAAAAAAAAAAAAAAAAAAAAAAAAAAAAAAAAAAAAAAAAAAAAAAAAAAAAAAAAAAAAAAAAAAAAAAAAAAAAAAAAAAAAAAAAAAAAAAAAAAAAAAAAAAAAAAAAAAAAAAAAAAAAAAAAAAAAAAAAAAAAAAAAAAAAAAAAAAAAAAAAAAAAAAAAAAAAAAAAAAAAAAAAAAAAAAAAAAAAAAAAAAAAAAAAAAAAAAAAAAAAAAAAAAAAAAAAAAAAAAAAAAAAAAAAAAAAAAAAAAAAAAAAAAAAAAAAAAAAAAAAAAAAAAAAAAAAAAAAAAAAAAAAAAAAAAAAAAACCCCCCCCAAAAAACCCAAAACCCCCCAAAAACCCCCCAAAAAAAAAAAAAAAACCCCCCCAAAAAAAACCCACCCCACCCCCCCCCCCCCCAAAACCCCCCCCCCCCCCCCCCCCCCCACCCCCCCCCCCCCCCCCCCCCCCCCCCCCCCCCCCCCCCCCCCCCCCCCCCCCCCCCCCCCCCCCCCCCCCCCCCCCCCCCCCCCCCCCCGGGAACCTTCCCCTTTTGAAAAGAAGGTTGACGACATCCGTCCTCGTTTTTTTTAAGTCTAATGACACTGCTGGTCTTGCTCACACTGAAAACTATGCTTTGGGCTTCTTTCTCCCCCTCTTTTCCAGATAAAATCTTTTCACTTTTTGATGCAGGGCCCCCCAAAAACCCGCCCGCTTGATCCCCTCCCCTCCTCTCTTCTCCAGACCCTCATCCCGGGGGGGGGGGGGGGGGGGGGGGGGGGGGGGGGGGGGGGGGGGGACCCTTTTCCCCTAACCCCACCCCGCTGATCAACTTTATCCTTGCCCTGGCCATGTCCCTTCCTTTTTCAAGGAGCGGGTTGCACCCCTTTCAAAAAACCAAAACTCATCCCACCCGAGTCAACAAATACAGACCAGTATCCTTTTTTCTTTTTCTTTCCAAAAAATATTGACGTTTCCGTCTTTAGCCAACTCTTTTTTTATCTCTCTCAAATTCCCCTTTTTGATTTTCCCCCAAAACCCGTCAGGTTTTAGGACTGGTCCCTTTAAATGAGACGCTTTTTCTCTGGTCCAAAGGGGGCTCTCCGCACTGCAAAGCTAACTCTTCTCCTCTGCTCTTGTCCTTCTAGACCTGTCTGCTGCCTTTGATACTGTGAACCATCAGATCCTCCTCTCCACCCTCTCCGAGCTGGGCTATCCGGCGCGGCTCACTCCTGGATTGCGTCCTACCTGACCGGTCGCTCCTACCAAGTGGCGTGGCGAGAAGCTGTCTCCGCACCACGTGCTCTCACCACTGGTGTCCCCCAGGCTCAGTTCTAGGCCCTCTCCTATTCTCCTATACACCAAGTCACTTGGCTCTGTCATATCCTCACATGGCCTCTCCTATCATTGCTACGCTGACGATACACAACTAATCTTCTCCTTTCACCCCTTCTGATAACCAGGTGGCGAATCGCATCTCTGCATGTCTGGCAGACATATCAGTATGGATGACGGATCACCACATCAAGCTGAACCTTGGCAAGACGGAGCTGCTCTTCCTCCCGGGGAAGGACTGCCCGTTCCATGATCTCGCCATCACGGTTGAACAACTCCGTTGTTTCCTCCTCCCAGAGTGCGAAGAGCCTTGGCTTGACCCTGGACAACACCCTGTCGTTCACCGCTAACATCAAGGCGGTGACCCGATCCTGCAGGTTCATGCTCTACCAAACATTCGGAGAGTACTACCTTGCCTTACAACAGGAAGCGGCACAGGTCCTAATCCAGGCACTTGTCATCTCCCGTCTGGATTACTGCAACTCGCTGTTGGCTGGGCTCCCCTGCCTGTTGCCATTAAACCCCTACAACTCATCCAGAATGCCCGCAGCCGTCTGGTGTTCAACCTTCCCAAGTTCTCTCACGTCACCCCCGCTCCTCCGCACACTCCACTGGCTTCCAGTTGAAGCTCGCATCTGTTACAAGACCATGGTGCTTTGCCTATGGAGCTGTGAGGGGAACGGCACCTCCGTACCTTCAGGCTCTGATCAGTCCCTACACCCAAACGAGGGCATTGCGTTCATTCCACCTCTGGCCTGCTGGCTCCCCTTCCTCTGCGGAAGCATAGTTCCCGCTCAGCCCAGTCAAAAACTGTTCGCTGCTCTGGCACCCCCAATGGTGGAACAAGCTCCCTCACGACGCCAGGACAGCGGAGTCACTCACCACCTTCCGGAGACACTTGAAACCCCACCTCTTTAAGGAATACCTGGGATAGGATAAAGTAATCCTTCAAGTTCACACAACGGGATCGCTGAGTGCTGAAGTGCATAAAAACCGTCTGTCCTTGGTTGCAACTCTCACTACAGAGTCCCAAACTGCCTCTTGAAGCAACGTCAGCACAATAACTGTTAGTCGGGAGCTTCATGAAATGGGTTTCCATGGCTGAGCAGCCGCACACAAGCCTAAGATCACCATGTGCAATGCCAGGCCATCGGCTGCAGTGGTATAAAGCTCGCCGACATTGGACTCTGGTGCAGTGGAAAAGTGTTCTCTGGAGTGATGAATCACACTTTACCATCTGGAAGTCTGACAGACGAATCTGGGTTTGGTGGATGCCAGGAGAACGCTACCTGCCCCAATGCATAGTGCCAACCAGTGGCGACCCGTCATTCAGAGAAGAGCCCTACCTGTTATTTTGGCATTAATACGTGTCACATATCAGTTTGCAAACAATGCAAAACAAAAATCATTGAGTTAATAAAGCTGCATAAAAACATGGTCTCTTTTTTTGCTTTCTTGAGTAAGGCAGCTCCTAAATGCAGGTGTTTCAGTCTAGCTCAGTGCTTTCTGTGGTGCTGGGGCAGCCAGTGGAAAATACAGAGCGTAGGGGTTGGTAATGTTCTCTAGTTGCACCAGTGATTGGCTCAGTGTTCTGTCACTCATGGGGACACTACTTCACCGCCAAAATATACGGGGAGAGCTAAAAAACTCAAGCCCTTGGGTGCTGCCATAGATTTATATTAGAAGTGCCCATCCAAGAAGGCTCAAGGTACTGGCCACAGATAAAATGACGTCAAATCACGTTATATCTACCGTTGGCTTTGATTGGACTGATCATGTCAACATCATATTTTCAAATCTTAGCTAGCAAGCTAGACAAGCAGTCATCTTCATGAATCAAGCCGACAATCGACTGGGAAATCCTTTTCAATCCTTGTCATATGAAGAGAAATTATAGATAAAACGTATCAGTGCTCATCGTCCATTGGACATAAACATTACGCAACAAGATGGAAAATCGCAAATTCAACAATGAGTGGTTTGGAAGGAATCAGTGGCTAACTGCAAATGTTGCAAAAAAATTACTAGCCTGCTATTCAGTGGAGTAGGTGTGTGGTCCAAGTCTGGGCTTAAGGGTCTCTTTTCAAGCTTAAAAGGATAAACATTCACATTCAACACCATGGGCTTCAGTGAATTCAAGACAACTGGGTACTCTGAAAAAAACTCAGACTGGGAAAATCTTGGTCATCCAACTCAGAATTCCAAATCGGGAACTCTGGCCTCTTTCTAGAGCTCTGACCTGAAGATCACTGACATCATGATTCAACCTTGTTTTTTCAGAGTTCCCAGTTGTCTTGAGCACCATAAAGCACCATAAATCCAGAGAATGTCAGAGTTTGATGACAAAGGTTGATGACAAAACTTGCCCAGAAGAAGGACCACCACGCCACCTTCCTGTTCAAGTCAGCACAGAACACAAGGTGAGTCCAAAAATGTATTGTATGCTCCTGTATAATGATGGAATATGCAGAGAGATATGTATACTGTAGCCAAGAAAGTAACCTTAAGTGTATGTTGTGTGGTAAGCTGTTAGTAGCCCATGTGCCTCACCCTAATCATTTGGTCCCTTTCCCCTCTTAACTTAGCCTACTGTTCTGACTTGGTGGTGCACATGTAGCCTATAGCCTGTTTTAGAGAAATGTAATCATCGGATATTGTGAGAGCTTTCATTGTCTGCTTATATTCCCACTTTCTTTATCCTACGGTTCTGACTTGGTGTACAGGGAGAATACTGTAAGAACGGCCCATGTTCTGACTTCTGTCGCTGTACATTTCAAAAGTGCTGAACAAATAGTTATATTGACTATGTCCGTCCTACCTTGCTCATTAATGTCTTAATCAAAATTACAGATTGCCTCTTATCCTCTCGTTGTTCCCTTATGCCATAGTTTGTACATCTCAATTGTCAGTAGAAAACACATTTGTTTAAGCAAGTCAGCTGTAGTTTTTAAGAAGGCAGTAAATGAGGCTGAATGAACTGTTTCGCTGCCAGACAAGGTTCCGCTGATAGCCAGGTGTAGCGGTGGTAAGGATTCACTCCATGGTGCTGAAAAGAAAGCCCTGCTGTTGGGACAGCTTTATGTAGGCCCTAACAGTTTGTGGGCACCATTTTTCACCGTTAGAGTGCAATTAATGTATTGTTTAGTGTTGTGTTGTGTAGTGGCTTTACCGGCATGAATCAAAACAAATTGGGGTGAGTTTGCCCCACCATGATTTACATGCTAAAAATCACCACTGGTGCCAACTGTAAAGTTTGGTGGAGAAATAATGGTCTGGGGCTGTTTTTCATGTTTCAGGCTAGGCCCCTTAGTTCCAGTGAAGAGAAATCTTAAAGCTAAAGCATACAATGGCATTCTAGAGGATTCTGTGCTTCCAACTTTGTGGTAACAGTTTGAGGAAGGCCCTTTCCTGTTTCAGCATGACAATGCCCGGTGCACAAAACAAGGTCTATACAGAAATGGTTTGTTGAGATCGATGTGGAAGAACTTGACTGGCATGCACAGAGCCCTGACCTCAACCCCATTGAATACCTTTGGGATGAATTCGAACGCCGACTGCGAGCCAGGCCTAATCGCCCAACACAGTGGCGGCTCCTGAAAAAATTCTCAGGAGGGGCAATTTTTCTGATGATTTAGGTGACCTACACACATTTAAAAAAAGATATGTCCAGCAACAACATGAAGACAGGGGCAGCATATAAGTCAATACCAGAAGCATTTATTGACTGATCTGGGGAGATGGATTCCAGTTTCTGTGACAGATTATAAATAATCTCTGATGCCTTTGTTATATTAGCTTTTGGTTGAATGTACTGTCGTAGTAAATATATAATTTTATAGCTTGGTCTGACTAAAATCTTGTGCATGACCCATTTTGTGTTGGGCCTTTGTATTCAATACAATGAACAAGAGTCCTATCTTGTCAGCCTTGTCAGCAGGTGGCTAAGGATAACACCCACGCCATAGGTCTCTCAGTTCTTCCAACTCACGAGTTCTTGCCCTGAGGACACACACACACACACCCACACACACACACACACACACACACACACACACACACACACACACACACACACATCATCACTGATAAACACACACACACACACACACACACACACATCATCACTGATAACAAACACACACACACACACACACACTGATAACAAACACACACACACACACACAAATCCTCTTCTCTTAGGCTGAACATCTGAAGACAGAGAACCCGACTCAGAGCCAATGCAACAGTGACACTAGCCTGGAGGTGACATCGCCCAACTCATCAGGACCAATCAGAAGATCAGAACTACTAGATTCAACCTACTTCATTTTATTGTATAAAATGTCAGCACACAATGTTTAGGGGCTCTTCTGATAAACTCCCTACGAGTTTGACGAACGGGTCCGTGCACGCGATTCCAGATATCTTTACCTCTGAATAAACTGCCTTATATTATACAATTATCCACCTTGTACCAAAAGTCTCTACTTTTTCTCCGTTCTCCAGTAAACTTGTTTTATCAACAATAGTAAGGTTCAATGACACAGAAAGCAGTTCAATGTCGGGGTACAGAGTCGCTCTCTTACCAGGATCGCGGTCCGCTCTGACCAGGGTGAAGGTGGCCGGCTCCACCTCTCTGTCCGGGACTCTGTCATCCAGTCAAGTCTCCCAGCTGTATTGGGATTCCGCTGCCAGCAGCGTTTTCATTATTTAGTCCGTTCGTAGCGGGTATGTACACGATCAACAAGATCAGTCCAAAACCGAAGATCAGTCCAAAGCAGAATGTTTGCAGAATGTTTGTAAACTAAGTCTACAAATTAAAAACATAAAATAACGCCACACTGCAGGTCGCAACATAGACGCTGGTAGCCGCCATTGTCTTAGTTACGTTCAACGTTACGTCACGTATGACGAAAGCGCGTAAGTGCATGCACACAGACACCCATAGAGAATGTATTGAAAGCTTTGAAATGTGAAAAAAATAGATTTTACATGACAGGCTATGAGAGACTTCTGGGCGATTTTCAACCTGACTGAAATCGCCCAAAAAACGGGCGGGGCCATTTGAAGCACGACTTTAGCCTGATTTGACATTTAGTGGCTGGCAGATCAGACGTGAACACTGATAACTGCTGTTGCCGTGATATAATTGATTAGAAAAAAAATCCCTTCCTTTTCCCGTTTGGCAGTGCGTCGCCCATATCGCCCTATTGAACAAGCCGTCCATGGCCCAACATCAGTGCTTGACCTCACTAATGCTCTTGTGGCTGAATGGTAGCATGTTCTGTTCATTTTCAAGTTTGTTTCTTAAGTCCGTTGTTGTTGTTTTTGTTTTTGTTGTTGTAAATAATCTTTTTTAAATCATATTTTAAATAAATTGTAGAAAATACACTTTATGACAATTTCATGAAGCATTATGACCATCCTGTGTCACTTTACTTGGACTAAGAAAATACACTTCATGACCATAATCATATAAGCCAGATAGGCCTGTCATGTACAGGCCCTTATATCAGTCAAAAGAGGGTGTCTTGTCCTGCTCCTGAAATCTGCTCCTGCATTCATCCAAGTCATCATCAGAGCATTGAGGTAGGTGCATGTCTGACATCAGTGTGTGCGCAATTACGATGATATTTAATATGGTCAATTAAAAAAATTGTATATAACATAAACATACTGTTGACACGTAGGCTATTGTGTAATGGAATGTTTTGCTTTGTGTGGTAGGTTTTGTGGGTTTTGACACTCTTATGTAGGTGTCATAACCAGTCATAAAATAACACAATATATGTCATAACAGGTCTAAATATATGTGTAATGACAGTGTTATGACCATATTATGACAGGTTATGACATATGTCAGCTGTTATGACATATTATGAGGTGGTTATGATAATGTCATAACGTGTCAAGTTAAGTGTTACCATAACTACTTGGACATACCTTTACTGGACAGCTACACCAGACATGTTAGCATAGCGTAGCACTAGCGCAGCTGAAACCACTGTGATCAATGAGAGATATTATACTGGTCACGCTCTCTCACACTGCTGAAGGATATTTTTATGCTGTTTCAAGTCTATTTCAAGCTTTTCACTAGCGCTTCTGAAGAATTCTGAACTGATGAAAGTGGTTTGTTTTAATGCTGCCTCCTGTTGCTGCTTCTGGTGTAGAATGGGGAAAACACAGAACACTTGTGCTTGCAGTGTAGTTTCCCAGTTAGGGCAATATTCAGACTTAGATTATAAAACAGGGCTTGATTCAATCTGTATCGTGGAAGATCTCGGTTGTAGCGTTGTTGACAGTTAAAGGTCATTTTCGATTGAGCCGACATATGCAGCGTTTACCGTGAATGTTGCCTTTAAATGTCAATCACGCTACAACACAGATTTTCTGCGCTACGGATTGAATCAAGCCCTAGATAGTTGACAAAATTACATATTGGTTTCCTTGCCCTGTAAGTAATCTATAGACAAGGAGGTGCTTTGGATTTGGTTACCTAGTCGTCGACCACTAATTTAAGAATTTTTCATCTACATAAAAAAAAGACTTTAATTGCATGTTTTTCTTGTTCTGCATTAATCATTTTTAAGTGTGCTGGAGTCTGGTGTAGCAGCTAAAACTCCCAACCCTTTGGCGATGGTGGTTTGATCTCCATATTTGTCAAGTACGTTGATGTCATAATGAAATTCAGCTACCTAAGAGGTTTGCACTTTAAAGTTGAAAATGGAACAAAAACCCAAAGCCATTATTTAGCCAAGGTTGGATCCGAGTTTGAACAGGGCAAAACCTTTTATTCCAACCTCTACAAATTCGACCTCATGATGAAAGGTTCGGTAACAAAGCTAACATCCTGGACATTGTTAGGAAGACAATGCTATTGCATAAACAAGAAGATGAACCGACTGAATGCTCTAAAGCATACACTGTTGGATTAGATAATTTTGTACACTACATGTTCACCCTGGAGAAGGAAGCCGTCTCAGCATAGTTGAAGCATCTGCCGATCACATGTCATACAAAGAACATAGACGTCGTCAGTGAAACATTCAAAGACTACGTCACTGAACAGTGGATGTTGTACAACAAAAATGGTTGTGGCCCACTTCAGGCTGAGCGAAACTGTCTAATAGTTACTGCGAGAAGCCTTACCACAGCACTGACAGGCCTTCCCCCAAACAACATCACCTGCTCTAAAGGAAAGTGGAGTCACTTCCTGTGTGTCACACTGACCTGAGTATTGGGGATGGAATCATGAAATGCAAGACTGAAGGGGCAGCAACAATCTGCACAGCATCATGTCCAAATGGATGGACCTTCCAAGATGGCAGGACCGAGCAACCTTGTAGTGTTTCCACTCTACCCAGCCGCTGTGACAGACAGGGGCAACGACTGACAGCTCTTGTAGGGATAACGAAGTCTGTAGATAAACTTAAGGATGGATGCGGTCTCCATTCCTGTGGGATAATCAACACGGAATGCATCACGACCAATCATGCCGCCAAATGTGAGTGTGTGAGTCCTTGGATCGGGCATCCTAACTGGGGCTGCCACGACCAACCTCTACGTTGGGAGACCGCTAGAGGAGGACAATATGCTAACAGTATGTGAACAAGTCTTATTCTATACGAGTTAGAAAATAAGTTCATCTCTAAAGAAATCACAGGCAATCTCCTAGAATAAAAACTAGATTGTCCATTATAACAGTAATAACAATAGGAACAGGTTGACAATATGAAGACACCAAGAGGCTGAGGTGTCAGCTTGGTTTTGTATTTCATGTTTATTTTCTGTTCCTGGGGCCTGCCTGCTCATCTAAACTGGTCATGGTCAATTTGATATTTAATCTTTTTATTTGATTTATGAGCTGTGCCAATTTAGTAAGTCTCACATAAATATGGACCAGTCCATTGCAATCAATCTCTCTAGCGTTCTGTGGATATAAGGTTTTACAATTCTATTAATTTACCAGATGCTCTTATCCAGAGCGACTTACAGTAGTGAGTGGATACATTTTCACACCAAATCGAACCCACAGACCTGGCGTTGTAAACAACATTCTCTACCAACTGATTCACACAGGACCACAGGATCACATAGGATTCTTCATGGCCCCTTTCTAAATTGACTTTTATCTAGGACTAGCCATATAGGCTCAAAACCCCTTCAAAGTGGTAAGCCTTAGGTTACCCACTAATTTGAATAGAAGCTTAACCTATATATAAAATAGTGATAAAACATGGCAACTAAAATAATTGAAAAGTGTCCAATTATTTCATAAATGCCCATTTTGTTCCAGATGCTGTCACATCCCCAGAAGGAGCAGCTGTTTGTATGGCTAGAGCACCAGCTATAAGGAAGGATCCATTGTCGACATTTGTATGTATGAATACGATTGGACAGTGCAGTTTGCTAAATCCTACCCGGTAACACATTGAACATTACCCAGTCGCAATGCACGTCTTCTATCAAGCAATTCACAAATAATGTAAAGAATTAAGCAATATATTTTCTACAGTTACGGGTAGAGGGAAGGAGTTGAAGTGAAATCTTTCCTCCCGGACTTCAGTTTTAGCTACAGTAACTTCACATTGAGTTCAATGCTAGCCCTTGAGTACCAAACTTATTTCATGAGCAGGTGTCTGTCTCTGCAGGTACCTGTGGACCCCTGTGGTAGCAATAGATGAATGGAATGGTTCTGGAAAGGGTCCATCAGCGAATCTGTGCAGATCGGTAATTCAAACCATTTTCCAGGTGTACTGATGCATGTGTTCAGGTGACTTTTATACAAGCCATGCGTTTTTACTGATTCGTTATAATATATTTTTTCTGTTGTAGTGTATTAGGATTATGTCTTTGTTAATGGTTTTTAAGTGGAACTGAAAGAATGTTGTTTATGTTAGTTCAAAAGTAGCCAGTTTTAGGGTGACGCCCCAGGGGAGACTGGTGATTGGACAGCAGGGGGAGCAACCCATATTTTCACATTGTTTATAAGTATGGGCTAGACGAAGAAGAAAGCAGAGCGACCATTGCAATCTGAGGCGTCGCTCTCCGGGTGGGCATGTCACCTGTAACTCATGCTGAAAGCTTGTGATATGAATAAACTTATGATCAGAGGTTCAGTATGAGCGGACTCCTTTGTTTATCAGCAATGACTAGCAACATTTACTCGATACCACAAATGGCGTCACAAACAGGATGGACTGCATTTACTTCTTTGTTCCATTCATTCAGCCGCCAAGCTAACTCGTTCTGAAGTCATGGCCAGACAAGGGTCAGTTTTTTTCTCACAGCTTTGGAAGTTTGTTAGTTTGGATACTATTTGAGTGTACACTGGAGAAATGTACCGTTAGAACAAATGTGCGTTATGTTGCGTTATTGCTGAGAACTGGGGGTCTGGCAAATCATTATACATTTCTTTTTGCACTGGTAAACAGTGCAAAAGGGGGGATAGCCTATAAATTGGCTATAGATATGTGTTGCTTGAATAGGAAGTCAAGAACAATCGGGGGCCAAGTATGTATACAAGTTAGGACATTGCAGGATTTGATAAGCTCTCGGAACAAACGGGGCGACCATAGGGTGGGCCGTAAAATCCTGGTAACGCGTTAGGGGTTTCAGGTGTGTTCTGGGGACACGAGGTTTGGAATATAAATTATATTGATGTTATATCTCAGCTGGTGGTTGACGAAGCATTTGTCTGGAGTAACCTCTCATAAAATATCCAGAACTCACGGCAGCCTAAAGTTATAAGGAAAAAGGAAAAAGTAATTAAAGACGCAATGTCGGGTGCATTGTTTTTATGCTACATGGTGCATACAGGCTAATGCTAAATGCTAATGCTAATGCTAATATGCTGCATGATAACATGTGGACCGTAGAGGTCCACTGCGATGGGATAAAGCCTCTTAAATTATGTTTGTGTGTGTGTGGAATTCAGGTTCTATGTTTTGTGAGCGCTGTTAAATGTTGTTGACTATGAGGGGAAAACGGAGGTACAGCAGGTCTGTTAAACTCCCTTCCACGGTGAAAAAGTATTTTTGAATGTATCGCGCATGCGTGGGATTTTACTAGACTGGGCTGCAGGGGGAGACAGAGAAATAGCCACAAACAAAGAGGAGAGATTTTAACACAAATCTTCTAGGTTTAAAGCGGCTGTTTGAAAATAAAACTATTTGTTCGGATGTAGTGAATTTATAAATTAGATATATGTTGACGGATTATAATAAATTAAATTAAATGACGGATAAATAAATAAAATAATGTTTTTTGAGCGATCTATAATTATTCCTGAGTTAAGTCTTAGAGCGAATGTAAACGAAGGAATATTGAATGCTGGAAGTAACTCAGTATTGCATTAACTACTAAAATCTTTTTCTGTGTCTCTGTTCTTTTGTCATATGAGAGGAGCAATAGGACGATACGGCAGGAGAGAGAGAGAGAAAGAGAGGGGGTGCTGACGTACACGTCACGTGACGCAACAGAGGATCAAGTCAAAAAGGTTTTGGTACTGGTCTGGTTACAAAATCTTCCCCTACAGGATATTTGATGTTATGACAATTTCACATAGGCTTGGCAAATACTGATTCATTAAAAATTGCATTTTAGAGTCTCTGGCATCACTTGGATTTGATTGCAGTTGTGTTGGGAATCAAGGACTGACATTATTCTGTAAAATTAAGATAATTAGGTGCTTATAGAGCAAGGGGGTTTATGGGAATTGTAGTGTTGTAAGGTTAGAAGGCTTTGTTTTTGGGATTGCTGTGAAGTTGACTAACTTACATTTACTTTCCTGATGGGTTGTGGTAAGATAGCCACTAATTGATAAATTGGTAAGATAGGATATAGAAAAAAAAAAATTGGTTTTAATTATTCATCCTTTTTAATTGATTTTTAATTGATTTTTAATTTGTTTAATTAAAATTATTTTTTGAATAAAATGTAATTGCATTTTTTGATATTCATATTTTGGTTGATTGATTAAAAAAATAAATCAACCAAGGTTATTGATAATTAAAGGGGGGAAGCCATAGGCTATATAGTCTAAAATAAAATAAGTCACAATAAAGGAATATAAAAGAGTAGTTACAATGGGGAGAAAGGACAGCAAGGCTATGAAGGTGATTACATCTGTTGATATAGTACAAGATAGTCATCCTTTAATTAAAGTATTAGTATTGCTAGGTTATGCGGCAAATGAAACAAAAGTTGCCCTTCATTCTCAAACAAAAACTGATAAAAGATTCCAGCGATAAGATAAATAAAGGTATAGAGAAAAGGCTAAAGGAAGAGAAGGCGACAGAAAAACTAATGGCAGAAGTTAGTACACCTTTCTCACACATGGAATCAGCAAAAAGACACCCACCTTACGAGAAGGAAGTAGAGCTTAGGGATGTTTATCCTCAGCTTCCAGTGATCCTCCAGCAGGGTGATTATTACATCAGAGATGAAGATGAACGAATAATAGAGAGAGGACAAGCAGAAACGACGATAAAGATGAATCCAAAACTCCAGAAGTAAGAAAAAACCGAGATGTCTGGAAACTAAGAGAAGAATGAGGTTCGGAAAGATGAGGATGAAGATACAGAAGAGAAGAAAAACTGCTGAGAAAAGGATCCCAAGAATTGGAGGAGAAGAATACATTGAGGCCAAGAAGCTGAAGAAAAGTAAGAAGATGATGGAAGATTATATTTCGAGGACAGAACTTAGAATATAAGCTTTTGAAGAATACTGATATGTGAACAACAGGAAGAACAGGACGAAGAAACTCTCAAAAAACTCAATCATACAACTGGTGGAGAAGGAGAAGAGAAGCTTTGGTTATGAAGAATCAGAGTGAACCAAATCAACAATCACTGTTACAGCTTCAACTGAACAAGATCAAATGCAATTGTACCAGCCAAGGGGGGTACCAGGTGTTCCATATCCACAGCCAGTTTCTGGACAGACACAGAATTGGAGAGGAAGAGGACGAGAAGGCTTAGAAGGAGGAGGAAGATTTCAGCTACACTTCCAGCAACTTTCAGAAGACTGTTATAATTATGGACAGGTTGGTTACTTTACCTGTGAGTGCAATAAGTCAGGAGGAAACATCAGAGGGAATTTCAGAGGAAGATACAGAAGCCAGTCAAGATCATCTGGAGGACAGGTGAACCCCTACAGGGGTCCGGAGCAAGGACTCTAGAGGTGCCTAGAAGATACGAAGGGGGGTGTCAGCTGATAGCACCGATTAGAGAAGAAGAGAAAATATCTAACAATTGAAGTAAAAACAAAGGACTATGAGAAATGAGGTGATAGTGGAAAAGCTTTTATCTGTGTTCAGCCTAAAGAGGTTAAACATCTCACTATGTAAAATTAACTAATTAGGATAGGGATTTGAGGTAGTAAAACAGTTAATTACTCTTAAGGAACCAATTGAGCTCTGCTATTGAACTCAAAGAGAAATTAAAATAGACATACTAATATTAGAACATATACCTATTGCAGTGTTGGGAAGAGATGCATTGTTTAAATTGAATTGTACAATCAGATGTACACTAGACAACTGTCTGGTAGAGGATTTTAAAAAAGTAGGGTTTTTGGGAATCATATTTGCTTAAAAAGATAATATCATAGGAAGGATGATAATCTATTAGACTGCCTATTAGACAATCTGTCTGAAAAATAAAGTTAAAAGGGGTGACTGTTATTCTGGGTTACATTCTTACACCAAGAGATTTCAGGCTAGGCTAAAAGGTGTTTAGTCGTTTGCCAAGTCTGTGTGTAAAGAAGTCATCACATATTCTAAAATTGGTGGTAAAGGATTTTGTGAATAAATCAGTGGAAAAGGTTTTTAAAGGTTAGGAGAAAAGATTAGATTAAAAAAGTTAGGATAACTAGGTTGAAGGAACTCTAAGACAGTAAGCTAAGTTTCAAAGTTAGTAGTAAGAGAGTGGACATTTTAGAGTAGGAAGATCAAGGTAATTGTAGGTGTATTTTTATAATCAAAAGTTTGAAAGTTAGGGTTTAGAGTAGGAAGAGAGAGTGAATGTAAGTTACATTTACGTCATTTGACACTAGTGGTAATAGATGGAAGTACAAGTAAAGAGTTCAAAGCTTTGGGGAAACTAGATGAAGTAACAACAATGACATTAACACTTCAGTATATTAAAACAACAGTGAGAAGCAATTTAACTCTTTCAACATTGATAGTTATTAAAGCCATAAATATATCGCATTTGATTATAAGGAAACCAATAGCTCCAGCACCAATTTTAGAGGAAAAGACTGTTATTAGGGTTAGGATGGGGACGTTCCTCCCACATGGAGAGATAATTATGGAGAAGAAGTATTGTTATCAGGACCAGAAGTAGAAGCTGTTGCACCTAGTCAAAGGAAGTATAGTTTGTACAACGATATGAAGTGGAAGAGGGTTATGAGTGATTGTTCATTTAGTTTGCGTAATGTTACAGAGAAAGATCAGGGAGAATATATGTGTACTTATCTAGTGCAAGCATAAAAATTTGTTCCAGTTAAGAATTATTGGTTAAAATGCTATGTAATTCGTAAAGTAACGCTTAAAATGGAAGATGTGAAATCTGTTGAAGCTTCCACAGTCACCGAAGGAGTTCAGGAGGAGTAGATTACAGTAGCCACTCCAACAGTAGATAATACACCGAGGATATCGGGAACTTTCCCACTAGAAGTAGTTAAGGGTGTTAATACATCAACTAAATCAACTACTTTAATGGTAACTTTGGAAGGGATTAATGATACGATGGCAATAGCAAATGTAGGAAGTATGACACCAACACCGACAACAACTTTTCTGAAATTGAAGGAGGTAGCAAGAGAGACTCAGGGGTTTATGATACGGATAGAGAGTCAATCTGAAATAGTGAAGGATACTATCATGGAGGTACAGGATGAGGTCTTTGATTTTAATGACAGACAAGGAGAGGTATCTGATCAGTACCGCACGTTAGGGAAGAGAGAAACTAAATGGATGGGTTTGATTCTTCTGTTGTGAAAATTAGAGATAGATTGGCAGGTAGGAATCTTTGGTTCCAGCAGCTCATTCTGTAAGATCAGTGAGGAATCTTGAGGGTCCATGTCTGTTGAGAATTCCAGCACCAAACATTTTAGAGACGGTCGCTCGACCTCTATCAAGTATGTGTCAGTCTTGGCTATTGTATCAGCAACAATCAGTAACAGATAAAATAATATCGTTGTCAAAACATTTGTTTAAGACTAGGTTTAAGTGTTCTTGGTTAAATGAATTACCCTATGGGAATTTGTTAAATGGGAAGTAAAATCAGGTAACAGCGAACCCTGAAGCATTGGAGGTGAAACCATTGAGGGCTAAAAGTTGTTTTGTTCTAATAAAACATATGATGTAAGGGGTATGTTTATGGGAATATCAGATTGGGATGATTATATGATAACTTTGGGTAAGCATGACCTTAAGGGTAGTAATGAGAAATATGTTACTTTTTATGTTCAAGTTAGTAAGAAGAGCAGGACTTTGATGGTTGAAAGATCAACTTTTGCCTGGCAATGTGACTATTGGGAATTTTAGAGATATATGGTGGGTTTGTGGTGATAAAGCGTATATATTCTTACCCTATGGATGGACAGGATGTTGTTACATGTCAACGTTGAAGCTTCCATATGAGGCTTTTACCATTAAAAGAGGGGTAGCACCGAACACAGATCAATCTGAAACTAGAGTTGAAAATAGGGTGAAAAGAGACATGGCGACATGTCATAGTCTTCAAGCCTATCATTGAAGGATAAATCTAAGGGAGAAGGGGGGACTTTTTCCATGGTATGGTGTAACAATTGGGAAGATCATATTGATAATATTAGTTATACTTTGAGTGCAGATAGTTCAGATATTATCACTAGGGTTATATATGCATTGAAGAATATAAGGGATGCATTTGGTAGATCTGAAGGAGCTGGATGGTCAGCGAAGACTTGGTTGCAAGATCAGTTAGGCCAGTAGGAGCAGTGATGGATTACATTTTAGTAGCAGCTTTGGTAGCACTGTGTGTGATGTTTGTAATATGTTACTGACCTTTGAGAAAGCTATGATATTGAGATAGGTTGGAGTAGTGATGCCTGGAGACAACACTCAGATGCCGTTGTTGACTGTTCCTGATCTGGATGAAGATGGACAAGGGGGTCTGGATGGAGTATTAATGGATAAATATCCTTTTTGATTATTTGATCATTTTTCCAAAAAAAATTCAATATTAGGGGGATTATAGTATGATTGTATGAATCAAAGGGGGGGAAGTGTGAATGTGAATGAATCGTATTATCCTATTTCATTATTCTATCATTTATATTGATTCATACATCATTTATATATCATTTTATATTCTTAGTTGATATTGATGTTTAATTTGAAAGTGTTGTTTTGCAAAAGATACTGTTTGGTCTTTTCTTTTCTTCCAGAAGCATTTGGGGGAATATGTGGAGATTGAAATACTCAAACAAGGACAATATGAAGGGACAATATGAAAGGACAATGACTGGAGGAGATGAAACAAGGAGGGTGTGGAAAGATTCCGATTCCATCATCAACAATACATTGGAAGTCGAGACTACAGAGGAGATGAAGTGTAGTGGACTACATTCCAGTGTCTGCAATGAAATATAGACATATTTGCATGTGTAATACATAATTTGTGTCATAGTCTTAGGTATTGATTTTTGTAGAATGATATTTGATGTTATTGAATACATGTGGGGATCTTAGATGTTTTTGTTTATTTCGTTGATGCTTAGGGACAGGGAGTCTAGGCAGGGAGAGGTCCACTGTAGGGTCCAATGGGTTGACCAGCCTTAGAGTGGACATTTTTTGGATAGTATTTTGTTTGCAGGGGCTTACATGTGTATTTAATTGCATCATAGTTTCAAATGCATATATAAAGAAATATGAAGTAATCGGGAGTACCTAGGTGGTTGCCTGGGGCAGAGGGACCGTGAGAGAATTTTACTGTCTTGATTGATGGATGGATATCTGGAACGAAGTTGCCAGACAGTTTTTCGCTCTCACACTCCATAAAGATTTGTTCATATTTCATAGTAATGTATTCACACTTCATAAACAGTTATTCATATTTAATAGAAAGGTATATACACTCTAGAGAATAATATTTTTTTGGTTTAATGTTAAAGATACTTAATAAGATAAATTGTTACTTGTCATAATCCTATTCTGTTTGTTTTCGAGACTTTTAGTTAGTCTCGAAGGGGGGAAATGTAGTGTATTAGGATTATGTCTTTGTTAATGGTTTTTAAGTGGAACTGAAAGAATGTTGTTTATGTTAGTTCAAAAGTAGCCAGTTGTAGGGTGACGCCCCAGGGGAGACTGGTGATTGGACAGCAGGGGGAGCAACCCATATTTTCACATTGTTTATAAGTATGGGCTAGACGAAGAAGAAAGCAGAGCGACCATTGCAATCTGAGGCGTCGCTCTCCGGGTGGGCATGTCACCTGTAACTCATGCTGAAAGCTTGTGATATGAATAAACTTATGATCAGAGGTTCAGTATAAGCGGACTCCTTTGTTTATCAGCAATGACTAGCAACATTTACTCGATACCACACTGTCCTCTAGTGACGCCAAAATAAATAATGGGTACATGTTTCTAACTCGACATGGCCCGATGTGTCACATTGCATACATTTATGAGAAGGGAGACAGGACTGGTGACTTCTACATTCTGAGAAGAAAAAAAACGTTTTTAAGTCAGCCTAAGTCAGCTTAATGATGATGGAAGTTTTACTTGTTTCATGTCATTTTTCTGTAGTTGTGCTTTTCCTCACATTTAGTATTTAGTATTTTAGTATTTATTAGGATGCCCATTAGCTGCTCCTCTTCCTGGGATCCAAACAGGGTTAAAGCAGTTACATCACAACAAAACACAACAACAACCTACATCATAAATATAACAATACATCATACAATACATTATTACATCATTCATCTAATATTACACATTTACAATATAAAATCCACAATACCACAATTGTCACGCCCTGACGTATGGAACTCTTGTATGTTGAGTCAGGGTGTGTGAATCTATGTGATGTTTTCTATGTGTAGAATCTAGGTATTGGTTTTCTATGTTTGGCCGGCTGTGATTCCCAATCAGAGACAGCTGTCGCTCGTTGTCTCTGATTGGGGTTCATACTTAAGTAGCCTGTTTGCCTACCGTTGTTGTGGGATCTTGTTCCGTGTTAGGCTCGTATGTGTTTAGCCTGAGGACTTCACGTTACCTTGTTTCTTGTTTTGTTTGATGTTTATTTGATTTAATAAACATGTTCGCATACCACGCTGCACTTTGGTCTGACTCGTGTCTCAACGTTCGTGACAACATACCATAACATTACAAAGTGTGTGTGTGTGTGTGTGTGTGTGTGTGTGTGTGTGTGTGTGTGTGTGTGTGTGTGTGTATGTCACGCAAACACAAAACCCCTGATCTCATAGTGAAAACATTGGAAGGAGACCCATGAAATTATATAGTAGACTTTGTCGTAAGCAAATGTACAACGTACATTATTGAGGAGGATCAGTGACATCATGTCAGAATTGGAAAGCATTCTCATTTGCATAATACTGATTTATGTTTATGTTAGATCATGTACTCTCAAATCAACAAACTGTCATTTTTTATTTTGTCCTGTGTGCTACCAAGTGGTACAGGAACAGTGACTTCTATACGACAAAAGGCATGGGTTTAAATCAGTTTCAAGCTACAGTCTACAAAATATACAATGTACATAAGATCATTTCACATGTGTATTGAAGAGGATCAGTGACATCATTTTATAATTTAAATGCGTGCTCATTTGCATGATATTAATTATATCTATGTTCTATCATCATATTTACTCTCAAATCAACAAACTGCTATTTCTTCTTTGTTCAACCTATTTTAAAATAAACCCTATTAGCATTACCTCTGTCATTATTTTACTTTGTTAAAATATCACTGCCTTGTAGGAGGCCACATTCACCGTTTGACAAAATGTAAGCGCGTGAGAACCAATGGAAGAAGATGAAAGTGTTTATTAACATTTTCTCATGGATAAACAAACACATGCCACTCATCACATTTTACAAAAAGTAAGAAACACATTTAGATAAGTGATTAAAAAGCATTATAGTATCATGCTTTGCAGTCTCAATATCAATTCCAAGTTAATGCCATACTTTGAATCGAGTAACAGTGTAGCTGTATAGTCTTGTGCAGATTTATTTTGCTACAGTTTACTAGATATTGTCCCAAACCAACCATTTAGGAAACGCTGGGTGAAAGGAAACAAAGGTAGACCTCACCATCCCCCTTGCCTGCTCCCCCTTTCCCCATGATAAAAGCATCCCATAAATGGCATATATTATTGTATTGTTATATATAATTATATCACTTATTTAAATATACAGGTCCAGATATACAGGTTTTCTTGACACTGCAGCTAGGCTAGGGGTCAATACCATTTCAATTCAGGAAATAAACTGAAATTCCATATTTTCTCAATGCTTTTCAATAAGGAACAATTGGAATTGGAATCTTCCTCAATTGAAATGGAATTGACCTCAACCCTGAGTGCAACTTTTCAAAATGTCCATTGCTCCACCATATTATGAGTTTAAGGAAATGCACTTTGACCTAAAGGATGATCCTCTTCAGATCACAGGACGCTGCTGAGGGGAGAACAGCTCATAATAATGGGTTTGTTGTGTTCAGGTCTTCTTGGTTCTGGGTTTGTTGTGTTCAGGTCTTCTTGGTTCTGGGTTGTGGTGTTCAGGTCTTCTTGTTTCTGGGTTTGTTGTGTTCAGGTCTTCTTGGTTCTGGGTTGTGGTGTTCAGGTCTACATTGATTGTTCTGAAGCTTTTATTCTCAGAACCCCAAATATGGGAGGACAAATGTTTGATTCTCTACGGTCCGTCAAGCTGTACAGCAGCCTAAAGATTGACCACCAGGTTCAATGATAGCTCCTATCCCCAAGCTGTGAGGCTAAACAGCAAGTGACTCACCAGCCCGGTCCGGCCTGTTCCTGTCCCTCGCACCAAGACAGTGGTGCGCGTCGCCAGTCTGGTATGGCCCGTTCCTGCACCCCGCACCAAGCCAGTGGTGCGCGTCGCCAGCCCGGTCCGGCCTGTTCCTGTCCCTCGCACCAAGCGAGTGGTGTGCGTCGCCAGCCTGGTCCGGCCTGTTCCTGTCCCTCGCACCAAACCAGTGGTGAGCATCGTCAGTCCGGTACGGCCAGTTCCTGCTCCCCGCACCAAGCCAGTGGTGCGCGTCGTCACCCCGGTCCGGCCCGTTCCTGCTCCTCGCACCAAGGCAGTGGTGCGCGTCGTCAGCCCGGTCCGGCCCGTCCTGCTCCCCCGCACAAAGCCAGGTTGCGCAGTTGTCAGCCCGGTCCGGCCCATTCCTGCTCCCCGCTCCAAGCCAGTGGTGCGCGATCGTCAGCCCCGGTCCCGGCCGTTCCCCCCCCTGCACAAAAAAGGGTGCTTGTGTCAGTCCGGGCACGGCCCATGCCCGTTCCCCCCGTTTCCTGTTTTCCGGCTCCCAACCCCGGGCCCGACAATCCCCCGGGGTTAAAACCCCCCGGGGTTTTCCGGGGCCAACCCTTTCCCCGGGGGCCCCCTTCCGGAC
>LR778290.1:15484755-15510594 GCA_902810595.1 Coregonus sp. 'balchen'
CCCGAATCCGATTATCCAACCTGATAGTGAGTGAAATAAGATTATCCAGCGTAGGCGATTCATCATATGACACCAATTCATCTTTTAAAGTCTCAGACAAAGCATTGATGAACACTCCTTGTAATGCCTCGTCATTCCAACCACTCACTGCTGCTAAAGTCCGAAACTCCACTGCCATCTCCGCCACACTACGAGCCCCCTGCCGAAGAGAAAACAACCGTTTCGCAGCCTCCTTGCCTCGTACGGGGTGGTCAAAAACCTTCCTCATCTCCGTGGTGAAGGCAACGTAAGCGTTGCAAATGTCCGACTGACTCTCCCAGACCGCGGATCCCCAGGCACGAGCGGAACCGCTAGTAGAGTTGATAAGGTAGGCAATACGGGCTCTTTCTGAGGCGTAGGTGAGGGGCTGTTGTTCAAACACTAACGAGCATTGAGTCAAAAAATCGCCACAGGTTCCCATGTTCCCGTCATAGCGCTCTGGAGCAGGAACAAAAGGCTCTCTGATCTGGGCTGAAGGGGGTAGTAAGGGCAGACACTTGATTGGAGAGTAATTGAACCTGATTAAGCAGCACCTGACTGTCCTCAGCAATCGTCTTAAACAGGGTATCATGTTGGCCAAGTAAAATGCCCTGATTGGCAATGGCAGTCCAAATTTGAGTGCACTCAGGGGTGGTATCCGAGCTACTGTCTGCTGGGTTCATGATGGTCAGATCATACTGTTATGATTTAACTGGATAAGAACCCAAATGCAGACAAGTACGCCAAGCCAGAGAAGTTTTAACAGGTTTATTTACAATGTTCAAAGTCCAGGTTTCCAAATATAGGGAAAGAGCAAGTCCAGGTTTCAGGGAGGGTAACAGATCCAGATCAGGGCAGGTGTGGTACCGTAATGTCCTAGTGTCCGTGGTGAGTCCAAAAGAGAGGTCCGGTAGTGGAGAGCAGGATGGTGGTGGCAGGAGTGAAGCGGAGGCAGGAGTCAGGTTCCAAATATCTGTGGCACAGGAGAAAAAGTAAATAGAACAGGCCAAAAACACAAAGAGCAAAAATTACCAGGTTGAGTCGGCAGCGAGACTAACATGGTCGTCTTGACTATGATCTGACGATGAGTGGTAAGTTTGACCGGGTCTTAAAGGCTGAGGTGATTATGGTGAATGAGCTGCAGCTGGAACCCTGACTCCCGCACACCAGACTTCACTCCTGCAATCAAGGACAGACAGAGGGGAGGGAGAGAGCAGAGAGAGCTACCTAGCAGCAGTAGGCCTAACAGCCCGTTCCACAACGACCATGGTCCCACCTCTCGGTGGATTTTGTGACAGACCTTCCCCTCTCTCAGGGGTATACCACCATCCTGGTCGTTGTGGACCGGTTCTCAAAGGCCTGTCGTCTTCTCCCTATGTCGGGTCTTCCTACTGCCCTACAGACCGCTGAGGCCCTATTTACCCACATCTTCCGGCATTACGGGGTACCCGAGGATATAGTGTCTGATCGAGGCCCCCAGTTTACCTCCCGTGTTTGGAGAGCATTCATGGAGCGTTTGGGGGTCTCGGTTAGCCTTACCTCAGGGTACCACCCGGAGAGTAACGGGCAGGTAGAACGTGTCAACCAGGATGTGAGTAGGTTTCTGAGGTCGTATTGCCAGGACCAGCCTGAGGAGTGGGCACGGTACATTCCCTGGGCCGAGATGGCCCAGAACTCTCTCCGCCACTCCTCTACCAACCTAACCCCCTTTCAATGTGTGTTAGGTTACCAGCCGGTTCTGGCACCGTGGCAGCAGAGCCAGATCGAGGCCCCTGCGGTGGATGATTGGATGAGGCGCTCGGAAGAGACGTGGTACGCTGCCCACGTCCACCTGCAGCGGGCCGTCCTTCGTCACAAGGCGAGCGCCAATCTCCACCGCAGTGAGGGGCCGGTGTACGCACCCGGAGATCGAGTCTGGCTCTCTACCAGAAACCTACCCCTCCGCCTGCCCTGCCGGAAGCTGGGTCGGCGGTTTGTGGGGCCCTTTAAAGTCCTGAGAAGATTGAACGAGGTGTGTTATAGGTTACATCTACCTGTTGAGTATAAGAATATTAACCCCTCGTTCCATGTGTCTCTTCTCAGGCCGGTGGTAGCTGGTCCACTCCAGGACAATGAGATAGGAGAGACTCCTCCGCCCCCACTGGACATCGAGGGGGCTCCGGCGTACACGTTCGGTCCATCTTGGACTCCAGACGCCAGATGGGGGGTCTCCAGTATCTCGTGGAGTGGGAGGGGTACGGCCCGGAGGAGCGGTGCTGGGTGCCGCGGAGGGACATCCTAGACCCATCTCTCCTGTCGGAGTTCCACCGGGACCGTCCCGCGCGCCCTGCTCCGCGTCCTCCTGGTCGTCCCCGAGGCCGGGGTCGGCGCACGGCTGGGGCCGCGCGTCAAGGGGGGGGGGGGTACTGTCACGGTTTCGGCCGAGGCTGCTCCTCCTCCTGGTTCGGGCAGGCTTCGGCGGTCGTCGTCTCCGGAGTACTAGCTGCCACCAATCGATGTTTCATGTTCGTTTGGTTTTGTCTTTATGTTGTACACCTGTGTCTTGTTAGTCCTCGTTAGTGTCCTATTTAGTTCTCGTTGTTTGTGTTTGTCTTTGTGTATGATTGCTCTTCTGATTTCGTGTTGGAGGTACATACTTCCCTCTAGTGTTTTGGAGAGGGTTTTCGCACATGTTAGTGCGTCGTTTGTTTGACGCCTGTGTGCGCCGTGATTTCGCCTTCGGGCTTATTGTGCTTATTTTCTACGTGATTATTGCACTAAAGTCTTTTGGACTGAGCTTCTGCGTCCTGCGCTTGATTCATGCACCACACCCACCTTCAGCACCCCTTGACATAGTATTAACATGAAACACAGTGACAGTGGGTTGTGTTTAGGAGTAGTATTAACCTGAAACACAGTGATGGTGGGTTGTGTTTAGGAGTAGTATTAACATGAGACACAGTGATGGTGGGTTGTGTTTAGGAGTAGTATTAACATGAGACACAGTGATGGTAGGTTGTGTTTAAGAGTAGTATTAACATGAGACACAGTGATGGTGGGATCTGTTTAGGAGTAGTATTAACATGAGACACAGTGATGGTGGGTTGTATTTAGGAGTAGTATTAACATGGGACACAGTGATGGTGGGTTGTGTTTAGGAGTAGTATTAACATGAGACACAGTGATGGTGGGTTGTATTTAGGAGTAGTATTGACATGAGACACAGTGATGGTGGGTTGTGTTTAGGAATAGTATTAACATGAGGCACGGTGACGGTGGGTTGTGTTTAGGAGTAGTATTAACATGAGACACAGTGACGGTGGGTTGTGTTTAGGAGTAGTATTAACATGAGGCACAGTGATGGTGGGTTGTGTTTAGGAGTAGTATTAACATGAGTCACAGTGATGGTGGGTTGTGTTTATGAGTAGTATTAACATGATACACAGTGATGGTGGGTTGTGTTTAGGAGTAGTACTAACATGAGACACAGTGATGGTGGGTTGTGTTTAGGAGTAGTATTAACATGAGACACAGTGATGATGGGTTTTGGTTAGGAGTAGTATTAACATGAGAAACAGTGACGGTGGGTTGTGTTTAGGAGTAGTATTAACATGAGACACAGTGATGGTGGGTTGTGTTTAGGAGTAGTATTAACATGAGACACAGTGATGGTGGGTTGTGTTTAGGAGTAGTATTAACATGAGACACAGTGACGGTGGGTTGTGGTTTTGTTCTACTCTCCTGTCTGTCCTCTCACAGGCTTCCTGAATCATATCAGAAATCTGTATATGCACATTAGACTATGCAGAATGTGGTCCTCTGTAGCTCAGTTGGTAGAACATGGCACCTGCAACGTAATGGGTTACGTTCCCAGGACCACCCATGCGTAAAATATATGCACACATGACAGTTAATTGCTTTGGATAGTTGAATCTCCTAAATGGCATTATTTATGGACAGCAGACTACAATAGACTAACAAGTCAATACAGCAGGCTATGGTGATTATGATACTAATGCCTCTGCTAGCTAATGCTACTACCAGGACTGTACACAAGGGTCAACTCTGTAACATAATATGATAGTGGCATGTTGTACTACTACAGACATCAGTGTTTGTGTGCTTGAATGTGACTTTATCAAGTAGCCAGTGTTGTGTTTCACCATTCTACCTGATTAATTTCCAGTTTGTAATGTTGTTATTAGACCAACATTATTGAGGACATTATTATTAGGAGGCTGCAGTAATGTTGAGATGCAGTAGGGGGAGCTCTAGTCTAGAACACTGGAACCTTCAGTAGCACTTTGATGCAGCTGATTGATTACATTTGTAGAATAGTCAACATATTGTTAACATGGTTCTGTATTTAAATAAAAGTGGAAATGGGGGACATTTTGTACATTTTAGAAATGTAGGGCTCACTCTAATACAGTAACCTCCCTTCTCTGACATGCTGTTCTGGTCCTCATTCATGTTAATGTCTTAAAGAGGAAGGAGAGGACAGTTCTGCATCAGCTACTTGTGCCCTGACTACTTTAAATACGTATGAACCACAGAACTGACACTTACTAGCAGTTCCTACACACTATCAGTAAGTTGACTCACTGTACAATACCTCTCCCCTTCAAATCACTCTGTAAATACTCTTGACAATATCTTGAAATATAGTTTTTGGTTAGTTGTTTTTAGTCATAAGTCATATACTTGAGGGTAATGTATCATTTTACTTCTTGTTATGTTTTGAGCTATGTTTTGGTTGTTACATCAGGGCCAGTATTCATAAAGTGTCTCAGTGTAGGAGTGTTGATCTACATAGGGATGAGATGATTAACCAGGGTAAAAAAGACATGCAAACAAACATTTGAATCCCTGCTTAGTGTGTGTGTGTGTGTGTGTGTGTGTGTGTGTGTGTGTGTGTGTGTGTGTGTGTGTGTGTGTGTGTCACAGTGGATTTATACTCAACAATAATATAAACACAGCATTCAATAATTTCAAAGATGTTACTGAGTTACAGTTCATATAAGGAAATCAGTCAATTGAAATTAATTAATTAGGCCATAATCTATGGATTTCACATGACTGGGAATACAGACACGCATCTGTTAGTCACAGATACCTTTTTTTTAAAGGTAGGGGTGTGGATCAGAAAACCAGTAAGTATCTATCTGGTGTTAACACCATTTGCCTAATGCAGCGCGACACATCTCCTTCGCATGGAGTTGATCAGGTTGTTGATTGTTGCCTGTGGAATGTTGTCGCACTCCTCTTCAATGGCTGTGTGAAGTTGCTGGATATTGGTGAGAACAGGAACACGCTGTCGTACACGTCGATCCAGAGCATCCCAAACATACTCAATGGGTGACATGTCTGGTGAGTATGCAGACCACGGAAGAACTGGGACATTTTCACTTTCCAGGAATTGTGTACAGATCCTTGTGATGAAATGCACTGCAATGGGCCTCAGGATCTCGTCACGGTATCTCTGTGCATTCAAATTGCCAATGCAATTATGTATGCTGTCCGTAGCTTATGCCTGCCCATACCATAACCCCACTGCCACCATGGGGCACTCTGTTCACAACATTGACATCAGCAAACCGCTCGCCCACACGACGCCATACACATGGTCTGCGTTTGTGAGGCCAGTTGGACGATCTGCCAAATTCTCTAAAACGATGTTGGAGGCGGTTTATGGTAGATAAATGAACATTCAATTATCTGGCAACAGCTCTGGCGGACAGTCCTGCAGTCAGCATGCCAATTGCATGCTCCCTCAAAACTTGAGACATCTGTGGCATTGTGTTGTGACAAAACTGTGCATTTTAGAGTGGACTTTTATTGTCCCCAGCACAAGGTGCACCTGTGTAATGATCATGCTGTTTAATCAGCTTTTTGATATGCCACACCTGTCAGGTGGATGGATTATCTTGGCAAAGGAGAAATGCTCACTAACAGGGATGTAAACAAATTTGTGCCCAAAATTTGAGCGAAATATGCTTTTTGTGTGTATAGAACAAACACTTTACATGTTGCGTTTATATTTGTGTTCAGTATAGCTGAGGGCCCTTTAAGAGCAGACTGATAGGGAGTAGGGTTGACATCTATACTGTACATTGAGGTATAAACTGTAAATGGGGTATAGGGCCTCATTACTGAAAATGAACCAGGCTCACACACACACATGCACACACACACTCACACACACACACACACACAAACACACACACACACACACACACACACACACACACCACACACACACACACACACACACACACACACACACACACACACACACACACACACACACACACACACACACACACACACACACACACACACACACACACACACACACACACACACACACACACACACACACACACACACACACACACACACACACACACACACACACACACACACACACACACACACACACACATACAGAAAGCCTCTGTAGGGATGTGTGTTTCTCTAGAATTGCCTACAGAGGCTCTCTCTCTGTGTGTGTTCGTGTGTGTTTGTTCCTGTGTGTGTGTGTGTGTTTGTGTGTTTGTTCATTTGTGTGTGTGTGCATGTGTGTGTGTGTGTGTGTGTGTGTGTGTGTGTGTGTGTGCATGTGTGTGTGAGCCTGGTTCATTTTCAGTAATGAGGCCCTGTACCCCATTTACAGTTTATACTTCAATGTATCAGGTGTAGTTATTCACCAGCTATAGAGTGAGTTGTTGTTTATGTTTCTAAGACTGCAGGGTGGGAGATGCAACAATGGCCTTGAGAACAGCAGGAAGTGTGTTGGTGGTCTTTCTCTGGTCTGTAGCAGGTATGGTCTCATTCTTTAACTTTTAGTTGCTTTGCTTAACAATCTACAAACATGTCTAAAAGGTTAAGAATCATAATGTTATTCTGGTGTGTTCTGTTAGGCGTCACCTCATAGAATGATGCTTATCTGTGGTTTTCATTCACACTCAACTCAGTAACTACGGCAACAAAGTGTGGACAAACCCTACTGTCAGTGTGAGCCAATATGCCTTGGCTTAATGTAATACCCTTGTGTTCTGTGACTGTTTCAGTGGTACTGGGTGAGGATGGCTGGAGTGTGACTTACACCCCTCAGAGTATCTGTGCCTTGAAGGGGTCAACAGTGGAGCTGTCCTGCTCTAACACATATCCCAGTGGTACAGTCACAACAACCTTCTGGTTCACTAAAAATAATTCTGAGGGGAATCCTGTGAGTCTGAGTGATGACCCAGACTACAAAGGTCGTGTGAAGTACCAAAGAGATCAGAAGAATGGCCACAACCTGACAATCACAGACCTGAGAGAGAGTGACTCAGCTACGTACAACTTCAGATTTATAACAGATCAGACTGGAGGGAGATATACTGGCTATCCTGGAGTCACTCTGTCTGTCACAGGTACAGTTACATTCAATAAAGCTAAACTGTTGAATTCCATTTAGTTCAGGAGAATTGTCTTGGTTTGTATTTATGTCTGTTTACAGTAATTTACAATCACTTTGGCACTAATTTCAGAACCTTGACGTCATTTTTCAAAACTCTAGACACAAAACTCACAACCAATGATCAAAATGCGCATTTTTCAAAACTCTAACACTTTTTTTCAATTGCTTGGATACCATACACATAAAACTAAGATCATTTGTTCATTTAACAAAAGTCACCTGTTCAATATGACACAACTTAACATCAATGTACTACAATTTCAAAAGGCAATTACATTTCAGATGAGTGTCTATTCATTTCATTACAATTATCCAACTATCAATTGATACAACTGCTCAAAATGATAAGTAACTGTTGCATTACTCTTAATACATAGTTGTATGGAAACAGACAAACAATATTCCATGTTTAGATCATGAAAGTTTCAAAGTAACGAGATTCATTGTCACCAATTAGCGTGGCGCATGAACCAAATTAGACTACATTATCTATCGATGTAATATTTCATCATCATTCTTTATTAGACACCGTTTCTATGGTCCCCTTGTAACCTTCCTTGTTGAGCTCGATCAGGCCTGTAGAGCTGGTGGCGTGACCTATGTCATTGTGTGGGATAATGTCAGGTTCCACCATGCTCATATGGTGCAAGCATGGTTTCAGGCCCATGCACAATTTACCACCCTGTATTTACCCCCATACTCTCCTTTCCTTAACCCGATTGAGGAATTTTTCTCCACATGGAGATGGAAGGTTATGATAGGCGCCCTCATGAACAAGTCACTCTTCTCCAGGCCATGGATGACGCATGCAATGACATCACGGCAGACCAGTGTCAGGCCTGGATTCGCCATGGCCAAAGGTTTTTTCCAAGATGTTTGGCTAATGAAAACATCCATTGTGATGTAGATGAGAACCTGTGGCCAAAACCACAAGACAGAGTTGATGAAAATGTAGAAGTACAGTAATCACTCCTATGTTTTGCTTTTTACAGTACAAGCAAGCAAGTTGATGTTTTATAGTCTGTATTGTTTTTCATCAATATATTTCAGATTTTGTTCAATGTCAAGGCAGTCTTCCTACCTGCATGTTTGGATTGCTCTTTTATGGGGTAACAGCATAGAGATGGAAAATGGTAATATCTGGGAAATAACCTGTTTTTGCATGGACATTGCCATTGAGGGCTTCCACCATTTTAATGTAGTCAACTGGGTGGTACTTCCAACTTCATTGGCTGATCCCTCCTGGTGACCCTGTTGGAGTCATGTCCAACCTGGTCATCAGGAGGGATCAGCCAATCGTGAAGATGAAAATGGACTACTTCAAAATGGAGATGGCCTCAATGGCGCGCTGCCCATGCACTCACAGGGGCCATAAATGGATGGATGTAAGGTTGCGACATCTTTCCGTCTCCATGGGTTACAGACAGATTAATGACTGGCACTTAGTGGTGGAGCTCTAAAAGGTCCTACCTGTTAAATAGAGAAGCCTCATAAGGTCATAGGTCAAATGATTGGCTGAACTAACACATAAGGAGGTACTGCGGGCAGAGCAAAATGTTATTGGACGCAGAGACGAAGAAGAGGAAGCCAGACATCCCACTCCCTCCTTTTCTTTTTTTTTTTGGTTCAATGGAAGTCAGTGAACTAAGCAGACCAGACCCAGCTGCTATCACATTGGTGTCTATGGGAGAGCCCTTCCTGTTAAGCAGACCGGGACTGACTATTTTTTTCAACGGGAAACGGCCTGAGTGAATTATCTTAATATATCCACCATCTTTGTTAGAAATACATGAACCACTGGTCTTCTGTATCGCGCATAGAGAATTATAGAGGACTCTAGATGGATAAAACCCATTTTTGCATGGACATTGCCATTGAAGTAGTCAACTGGACAGTATAATTCATTGGCTGATCCCTCCTGGATGGAATCACATGATTCCATCCATTTCATCAGGAGGGATCAGCCAATGAATTATACTTGTGCGCTAACATTCAATAACTGGAGGTGGCAGTAAATCGCTGACCTTGGCTTTCTACCTGTTCCAACAACACACTCCAGGGGGCAGTGTGCACCCTTTCAGTTTGTTTACCAACTCATAGAAGTAGTAGAAGAAGAATATGGACTACTTAAAAATGGAGATGACCCCATGGCGCTACCCAAGTGCTCCCCAGACGCCCTAATGGGATAGATACACAGAGGAGTCCTCTAACCTCTATGGTAGCACGTCAGTGGCACTTTTTCACTGAGAGTTCTTTTTGACATCAAATGTTTTATGACGCCATCTAGTGGCTGCTTTTAGAAGTGCACAAGCCAAACGAGACCACGTCACTGACGTTCAATGAGGAACAGCATTGGGAAAGCTTGGCCCAGACAGAGACAGACAAGGCAGGTCATAAAACCTTGCTGTGGTAAACAACTGGGATGGTAACCCTGCTGAAAAGAATGCTTAGGCTGGTCACCAGTTTCCAAAACACAGTGAATGCTGGTGACCAGCCTAAGCCTTTTTTGTTTCAGCAGGGCTACCATCCCAGTGTTGTATTCAGTGAAGGAGTGAATGTTTCTGTGTGATGTGATTTCTTCAACTGCACTGTCCTAAAGGGTGACATACTGTATGAGTCCAGATGTACAAGAACAATCACATCACATCACATCGCAGCACCAAAAATAGCAACCATCAGTTATAATGAGCTTCCATATGGAGGTCTGCACAGAACTGATATCTACGTCCCGCTCCCACCCGCAGCCGCACAACGCCCGCTGGCTTTCTGTCCGATTCCCATCTGCTACGTCAAAATGTTATTTTAGGCGTATGTGACGCAGCTCAGCAATTACAGGCTATATGGAATTCGGGGAAATTACATCAGAAAATAGGTTAAATCACCAGAGATTCTCACGTGGCCACATTACGCTATCTGTATTAATGGGTTAGGTCAGCCAGTATGCTAGATGTATAGTATTTTGAAGAGAGCAGAGTTGGAGAGACTTGCACTTTCTCTTGAGCTAGTTTTATAGCCTACGATTAGCGATTAGATGTATGTTTTTATTACTTCTAAACAAATTAACTTTTTTGGGGGGGTTCTCATAGGCTTACAATTATGTTTTGATTCTTGCTTGAACAGTCGCTAAGATTATATTTGGTTGTGATCTTTGCAAAATAACTATTTTGGATGTAGCAGTTGTTAGCTAGAATGCTAATGCTAACGCTCATTGACAAACTGTAGGCTGTAGCAAAAGCTAGCCAAAGAGCCATTTTACTAGATGAAGTTGACGTTTAAAAAAAAAAGTATAATGCAGTTGATTTGCGATGGTGACACACACATTATATTAAGCAGGACATTCATACGAGCCTTAAAATCCAATTATAATCCAAAAGTAGTGTGAAATGCACTCATAAGCAACACGTAAATAGAGGAGTTTTTTTTGCTGGCGTTCTATAAGAACTCCCTGGTGTTCTGCCACCAATTTATGCGCATCTTCCTCGTGCGACAATGTTTGCAAACACAGAAAGGGGTCAATAGGCTATCGCCTGCTCTATTTAATTGAGACCACACTCGCACCTGATCTCGCAGGTATGGCTACTGAACTGGAAGCAGCTGGAATATAGACGTTTTGCATATAGACAAGTTTTTGAGCCGTTTCCGCTCTACTTCCTGAACTCCTCCCGTCGATGCAATCCACTTCCGTTCTGCCGGGCTGGGTTTGTTTTGCTAGCTAGCTCCGTTGTGCCGACAAAGCACTGATATCGCAGTGACAAAGAGGATATAAAAATTACAATTACAACATGAAGAAAAGTGGTTCGGGAGCGACGTGTGCGGTAGTTGGTTGCAAAAACTAGAGAAAGCACCTGAAAGAGTGGTTAGATAGAGAGTGCTACGACCACAAACCAGCTACGAAGAGGAAATGTCCATGCACTCCATTGTTTACATTTTTTCGCAAGCCTGATACCGACTCGGAATCAAGGACCTGGCTGAAGGCATTTAATCTAAAGAAACCACCCCTCAACGTTTTTGTTTGTTCCTATCACTTTGTTGACCAAAAACCTACCAAGGATCATCCTTTCCCAGAGTTGTGGTTGGGATACAATCGCCCTCCCCAGCCAAAGAGGCGTCAACTCACCCAGCGGACCACTGCCTCCCCCCAGATAAAGAAACGCAGACTTGAATCTGAGGGTAAGTTCAGCAACTTTATAGCTATGAAGCTGACAATACTGTTAATTATGAAGAAGTTGTCATACATTAACATTGCTACCGGTATTTTGCTAAGGCAGTTGATTGTTTTGGAGATGGGACAAACAATGCCCACGATAGCTACATCATTAATTGTGTGTGTGTGTGTGTGTGTGTGTGTGTGTGCCTGCCTGCCTGCGTGTGCCTTAGTCTACATCATAAATACAATGCAAGGTGGCAGGCTGTTGTGATGATGATTGTGTGTGTGCGTGTGAGTGCAATGTTGTAGTACACATTTTTCCATTGTGATGTTTGTAGTGAGAGGACTCTATGCCTGCATTAATTTTGCTCCATCCATGTTTTCTCTTCCCCTTTTTAGATGCTCCACAAACCTGTCAGCCTGTCTGTGAGGCCGAGCCTGCTACACCAAAATGTCGAGATGCCCAGACCCAATGGGAGGATCCGTCACATATTGATCACATTTACTGTTCAACAACACAGTCTGTTAAAGTAGACAAGGCCACACAGTGCGAGGCAGAAATGGGTCCTACTGTGACCAGCACCACGGTCATTGATGATGCTAGGTCCCGGCTGTATACAGTAGTGCTTATGGTTCAATTCTTCACCCTGGTGATGGTGTTGTTGCCTTTCAGTAAGCCATCAATTACCCTTCCTGTTGTTGACCAAATACTTATGACGTTGATGAAACTAAAACTAAACCTAATATTAGGAGATATTGCTCACCGCTTCAATGTGTCTACATCCATGGCAAGCATTGTGATTAGTCACTGGATTGACGTGATGGGTGAACAATTCAAAGTCCTGATCCCCTGGCTTCCAAGAGAGACCATTCGTGCCACCATGCCCTTGTCGTTTCAGAGGAACTACCCTCGAACCACCTGCATCATTGACTGTGCCGAAAGTGCCATGCAGAGAGCCACAAACCACGACTCAAGGAGTGACACTTTCAGCCAGTATAAATCACGCAACACTGTGAAATATCTCGTCGCTGTGGCCCCTAATGGGCTAATCATGTTTATATCTGATGCCTATGCTGGCAGAAGCAGCGATAAGTTTATCACCATGGACAGTGGGTTCCTAGACTATCTGAGGGCTGGTGATGAGGTCATGGCGGACCGTGGGTTCACCATTCGAGACTTGCTTGATGAGAGAAGGGTCAGTTTGAACATCCCTGCTTTCACCTACAGGCGCAATCAGTTGACCAATGAGGAGACGACACGCACCAGGCGAGTAGCCAATGTCCGCATACATGTGGAAAGAGCAATCCAGAGACTGAAGGTGTTTAAGATTTTATCCCAGAATGTTCCCATCAGCATGGCACCGAAACTGGACAACATCTTAACCATCTGTGCTGGCCTAGTTAACCTGAAGAGTCCACTGATCAGTGAGGTTTAGAATCTTGCCCTGTGTCCCTGTCTACCAACACCCAGCCATGTTGTTCATTAAATACAGATAAACACAACAAATACTGCGTGCATTGTATTTTTTTATATTATATATGAATATTTTCATAGTGATGTAATTGTGTGGGCTGCTTTTGTATTTTACTTTTTAATACCTGTTAAGATTAAACGCGCAATCTTTCTTGTTGAAGCCATTTGTTTAGTTTCCTAAAAACTATTAATTAATCCAGTGTTATTTATGTACAGTATGAGCTTACTATGAATTATGAACTGTGTTAAAATAAATTGTAGCACTCTAAGGATTGAAATTACATCAAACTTTATTTTCACTCAAACAGTAGGCACACTGATATATTGCACAGCATAAAGAGATCATGTAAACAATGGACATCTGTTGGCTCCTGTGGGCATGACCTAAATAAGGTAGTTTATTTTGGTTTTAAAATGCTGAGATATTTACTGCAGAACTGTAACCTTCCCTCAACAAAATCATCAACAATTTTTGGGAGCATGTGGGCAAAGTAGAATGTGCGCAGCCTTATGATATGCCCCTGGACAAAGCCTTGGTCGTAGGGTACTTCGATTTCTAGGTGCTCAGTTTTGTTCCAGATCACCAACTTGGAGTGCTGAAGCCCTGTGCAGTGCATCCCAATTTGTACCTGCATGTAGTAGCCTTTTGGACCATTGCAGGCAATATGGTAATCTACCCTATCTCCGTTTGCCACAGTTGTGATTTTGCAGTTCTTTGTTGCCAAAAATTCTGCGAGTGACTTGTTTCCCATCACAGGTGATTTGATCTCCAACAGAATGTCGTTGTTTATCACTCCATCGGGAGATGCTGCAAGCCACGGTTCCTTTTCGCACACCACTAAGCCTTTGGTTTCAATGCTGTTGCCCAGAGTTTCCAAATAGTCCCTTGCAAGTTCCTCCCCCTCCGCTCCTTGACGGGTTGCGGCATTGCCACGGAAGGATGGATGTAAGTGTTCTGACAAAAACTTGTCAGGCGCCGTGGTTGAGCGAATGGGCACCTTTCTAGCTGTGCTCGCTGTCAAAGTAGTAGAACCGTGTTCCCAAGCTAGAGTCGACATCGCTGTGTTTACACCGGCAGACGTTGTGCAAACAACTTCCGGCGGAAATGAAATGCATTTGTGTAGAGTTATGGCGCCACCCGGGATACAGCGCGTAAACTTGTCTATAGGGTATAGACTACCTTTTAGGAGGACGATTTGCAGGCAGAGACAAATTAATGGGTAATCAGTTCTTGTTGAAAATGAAAAGGCACAAAGCTAGTTAACCATAGTAGCCAAACCTGTGTGCCTTTTCCTTTTTCAATGATGGTATATATTTTCGATCGCACCTCGACTCACGTTGGCTGAGCGCCCTCTGCTTCTTTCCATTATCAATATTGATTTACAGACACTGTAGTAAACTACAGTCTAATCATATTTAAGTTAACTTCATATTGAAGTTAACTGCCACGTGATTCTCCGCCCATGTTGCCAGCCTACTCTATTTCAATCAGACCCCACGCCCAACTAGGAGAGGAGAGGCTACTGAAGTTGAAACAACGAATTCTGAGTGTTTCAATGTAACCGTGTTGCTTCCGTCCCTCTCCTCGCCCCTACCTGGGCTTGAACCAGGGACCCTCTGCACACATCGACAACAGTCACCCTCGAAGCGCCGTTACCCGTCGCTGCACAAAAAGCAGCGGTCCTTGCAGAGCAATGGGGAAACATCTACTTCAAGGTCTCAGAGCGAGTGACGTCACCGATTGAAACGCTACTAGCGCGCACCGCTAACTAGCTAGCCATTTCACACCAGTTACATGAATAATGCGTGTAGTGGCTTCCTTTCCTCTTTACCATAGCCACTGCCCTAGCCTGAAGCGGGGTTGTTTCGGACGCATACAGTCCACACTCAACGTTTCCAAACGGCCAAACATTCAATGAGATCCAGGGATATAGTGCAACAAAAATGTTTATTCTTCTTATCTAACAAAAAGGTATTCTCCAATCAACTTAAAGCAGAGATTACTTGAAATGCAAATACATAATATAATATGACCTGTCTGTCTGTATTTCTGTATGTCTATATGGTCAAAAAACTATACCGCTCCCGCATCTAGCAAGGACTCCTCCCCCCGAAGGCCCAACTTCCTGCCTTTATACTAACACAATTAACACAGTACAATGAATGGGCGAGAGGGGGGGCCAAAAACTGAGTTACACTAATAACAAATGAATATATCTCAATCCGGTAAATAAATCATAAAGGTACGTACCTAATATTTCATCATATACATTAATATTTAATATATTTACACAAATGTACATGGAGCTCAGTATGTTCAGTCTTTTATACAAAATATGCCCAAATCGGCTCTAACATACCGGCCCCTAATTGTTGACTGCACTGAATGCACAACAATTACTTTAATATTCAAACGTAGAGCCAATACAAAAACATTCTATACCAGAGCACCATTACAGTTCATAGCTATATACAAATATACAAGGTGCTATATAGGAAAATAGTCCATAGATCTCAGTCTGAGTTGAAGTGTAAAGGTGTTCAACTTCCAAAAAATTTCAAGAGTTTGACATCCACAAAATGTATGACATCAAAGAATGTAAGAGTACGACATCAACGAATCAGAGGTGCACGTGATTCAAAGATGGAGCACTGTGTGTGTGTGTGTCTCACTTCGTCGCCTCAAGGAGCAGACAGAGTTTATTGATAGGTCTCTGTAGGATATTGGTCTTAGTCTTAACCATGACGCTCCGGACAAGACCTTTGGCCCCTGGCAAAGCCTTCACCACACGCCCCATTAGCCAAGAGTTCCTTGGGGCGGTGTCATCGACGATGACCACAAGGTCACCAGGACTGAAGTTTCTCTTAGTTTTGTTCCACTTGTTCCGCTCCTGCATAAGTGGAAGATACTCCCTGATCCATCTCTTCCAGAAGAGGTCAGTGATATATTGTACTTGCTTCCATCTCCTTCTTGAGTATAGGTCACTTCTCTGGAATAGTCCTGGTGGCAGGACTGGCTTTGCTTTCAGATTAAGCAGATGGTTCGGAGTCAGGGGTTCTAGATCGTTAGGGTCATTTGTTACAGTAGTGATTGGTCTGTCGTTCATAATCGCCTCAACTTCACACAAGGCTGTCTGCAAAGCCTCATCATCCAGTACTTGCTCTTTAAGGACTGAATAGAGGATCTTTTTCACCAGTCGGATCAACCTCTCCCATACCCCCCCATGGTGGGCTCCAGAGGGAGGGTTGAATGACCATGTCACTCCTTCCTTCAGTAATTTATTTTGAATCTTGTTGTGATCCAGCTCTTTCAGAGCTTCTCCTAGCTCTCTGTGTGTTCCGACAAAGTTGGTGCCATTGTCTGTTCTGATACTTGTTACTGGGCCCCTTCGACAGATGAACCTGCGCAGGGCATTGATGCAGGAATCAGTATCCAGATAACTAGCAACTTCTAGATGGACAGCTCGACTCACAAGGCAAGTAAAGATCACACCATACCGCTTCACATGAACGCGGCCTCGCTTCACCTCTATGGGGCCGAAGTAATCTATGCCCACATGGGTGAAAGGCGGCAAATCAGGTGCTACCTGATCTTGTGGAAGGTCAGCCATCTTCTGTTCCCCAGCTCTAGCTTGCATCCGCCTGCAGAAGACACAGCTCTTAAGGATCTTCCTTGCTAAGGAGTTGGCACAGGGTATCCAATATCGCTGGCGAAGTCTAGAAAGCATGTGACCTCTCCCAGAGTGGCCAACCTGCTCATGGATGTGGAGTAAGATCAGTCTGGAGATGTAGGAGTCTTTGGGCAGGATCATAGGATTCTTTAGTTCCGTAGGCATAGCAGCTTTGCTTAACCTTCCTCCTACTCTCAGAATGCCATTGTCAACTATTGGATCAAGCTTACAGATTGAGCCGCTTCTCTTGGCACATTGTTTTCCTTTTACAACTAGTGCAATTTCTTGTTTAAAGTGCTGTCATTTACATTTACATTTACATTTTTATTTACATTCTGTCGTTGCTCAAATCGAATGATGACCTTTTCTGCTTCATCTAGGTCATCTACAGACAGACTTTCTTTTCCAAACGTCAGTTTGAACTTGTCAATTTGTTCCTTCAGTGAGTTTGTCAGACTCTGATCTGATCCTGGATCGGTTTGGGTGAGAACTTTCCTTTTCTGGCTTAACTGTAGTAGAAGTCTCTTCAGTTTCAGCATCCAGGCAACTGCTTTCTTCAAGCTGTTCCATGTTGAATAGTACTAAATCAGTTTGCTGGTCGGACTCTTTTCTTCCACACATGTACTGTTTACGATGACGTCTTTTCTCACCTCTGGATCATCTGGAGGGATGGAGCCAAGCTCCTCGGGGACTTTCGGCCATTGTGTTTCTGTTTTCTCCAGGAATTCTGGTCCTTTGCGCCATCTCTTTGAGTTCATGAAAGTTTCAACATGTAATCCTCTTGAGGCATCATCGGCTGGGTTGTGTTTGGAGTTCAAATACCTCCACTGTTTTGCTTTCGATAGGTCATGGATCATAGCAACCCTATTAGCCACAAAAGTATGGAATCTCTTGGTATCGTTGCGGATGTATTTTAGCACCGACTGGCTGTCTGTCCAGAAAGTTGACTCCTCAAGTTCAATCTGGAGCTCCAACCTTAACATCCTGTCCACTCGCACTGCCAATGTTGCTGCAGCTAGTTCCGGTCTGGGGATCGTCATCTGCTTGAGTGGGGTCACCCTTGATTTCCCCAGTATGAATGCGATGTGGACCTTTTCCATAACGTTTGTGAACCTAAGGTAGCTTGCCGTGCCATAACCTTGTTCACTTGCATCACCGAAGTGATGCAGCTGTGCGGTCTTGATTTGACCAAAGTTCTCCGGCATCATACACCTGTTGATCTGGAATCTGGAGAGCTGGTCCAGCTCTGAGAGCCATCTCTTCCATGAAATAGAGTGTTCTTCAGGGATAGAAGCTAGTACAGTGCGGCTGTTGCTGACCCACTTGGTCAATTTGAACCCACCTTGAGAGCACACATCCCTGAGGTTTCTTGTGAGAGCTATGGCTTGTTCTTCTGTGGCCACTGACTTGAGGCAGTCATCAACATAGAAGTTGGACTTGACTGTTTGAATCACCTCTTCATCGTACCCCTCACAGTTGTCTTCTGCAGTCTTTCGCAGTGCAAAGTTTGCACAACTTGGAGAGGATATAGCACCGAAAAGATGTACTGTCATTCTGTACTCCTCCAATCTTTTGTTAGTATCACCATCCGGCCACCATAGGAATCGCAGGAAGTCTAAGTCATCTTCATGGACACGTACTTGATGGAACATTCCTTCGATGTCTGCCATCATGGCAATGTGCTCTTGCCGAAACTTAGCAAGACTCCTATAAGCGTGTTTGCCAGGTCAGGGCCTTGAAGGAGTTCACTGTTAAGAGATGTACCTTTATAGGATGATGAACAGTCAAACACCACTCGTATCGTTCCTTTGCGCTTATGGTGAACGCCATGGTGTGGTATGTACCATACCTTGCCTTTCTCTCTGAGGAGCTGTTCTTGTGGTACCTTCTCGGCGTAACCTTTTGTTATCATCTCTTCCATGAAGCCTTTGTACTCTGCAGCGTAACCTTTGTCCTTCTTGAACTTCCTGATAATATTTAGAGCCCGCTGCTTTGCCATGTCACGGTTGTTTGGCAGGACTACATCTTTGTTGCGAAAGGGCAACGGTAAGTAGTAGTGATGGTCTTTGAGGGTTATGGAGCTTGATACTATCTCCATAAACCTACGATCCTCAGCTGACATCTCACTTTTCTCTTCATACTCTCTCTCAGGGAAGTCATGGTTGTACTGATTTACAAGAAGAACCCCCAGGTCGGCCATTGAGATACGATTGGCCATCACCGTAGGACGCCCGGATTCTTCTGCCATGGTACAACTGTTGAGAGGACCATTCATCACCCATCCAAAGAGGGTTTTCACTGCATACGGTCCGTTGCCTTGGCTATTTATGATTTGCCAGGGTTCCATTGCCTTTGGAGCATTTACGCCAATCAGAAGTTCGACGTCGGCATCAATCTCCTTCAACTGAACCTCTTTCAGGTATGGCCACCTTTTGAGCTCTTTCTGAGTGGGAATGTTCTCTCTTGTCACTGGGATCTTATGTTGGGTGTAGACCTTTGGTAATGCAAGAAATGTGTCGCCTTCCACATTGCCAATCTCTAATCCAGATATCTCGAAGCTCTTGGTAGGACTCTCCTGCCCCATTGTGCGTAGCAGAATTTCAGTCGCACTGCCTTTAGCTTGCAACTGCCTCATGAGTCTCTCCGTACAAAATGTTGCTGAGCTACCAGAATCGAGAAACGCATAGGTTAACACAGACTTGCTTCCATTTGCCACCTTTACTTGAACTGGCACAATTGCAAGTGCACAATCTGTACCGGCCCCGGTATCTTCACTAGCTTCCAGTGAAACAAGAGCACTGCTGACAGTCTCCTCCCTCTTTACTGCTACACCACTCATATCTGCCTTTTGAGATCTAAATCTCTCTCTTCCTTCAATGTGCAGGATAGTGGGGTGCTTTCTTTGACAGCTCTGACAGGTCATCCTTCTTTTACATTCTCTGCTTAAGTGTCCTCTCATCAAACAGCCAAAACAAAGGCCTTTTGATCTCAGAAACTCAACCTTGAATTCATGTGGCTGTGCCTTCACCTGTTGGCAGTCGACCAATAAATGCGCACCAGCACAAAATATACATGAGATACTGGGAGCATCAGAAGGGTAGGTGCCTGGTCTCTTTACTTTGAATGTTTGATCTTTTAAAGGTTTTTCAGAGTCACAATCTGCCACTACAGCTACTGTAGTGGCAAAGCTGCTTCCCCTACTCTTGGACTTGAACTGCTGTTTAAAGTCAGCTTCTGTTTTGGGTTTTAAAAACCTTTTGTTGTACAGGGGATCTTGAATATCTCCATACAACGGATCCTGCAGTGTTTTGGCCTGTTTTTTCCATGAACGTTACCAGGTCACTGAACTGGGCCCTCAGGTGACTTCTCTCTAAAATATCACATGCCATAGACCTCCATTTTTTCCCTTAGTTTGTAGGGAAGTTTTGACATGATCAGCTTTATGTTGGAGGGAAGATTAAGCTCTTCCATGTTCTGTAGGTCTTGCATAGCGTTACAGCAACCTCTTAGATAGAGTGCATAACCACCCAGTCCCTTTCCATCATCGGGTTTGATGTTTGTCCAGTTCCAAGCCTTTTCCATGTAAGCAGTGGTGACTTTGATTTCATTGCCAAAGTGTTCCTTTAACAACCTCTTAGCTACTGCATAGCCTCTTCTGGCTTCCATATGCAGACAACTACGGACCAGATCCTTGGGCTGACCAGAGGTGTATTGTTCCAGGTAATAGAGCCTATCCTGGTGACTGCTTGTCTTATCTTCTATACCATGCTCAAATGCACGCATGAATGGCCTAAAGTTTAGAGGATCACCGTCAAACATAGGTATCTCCCTAACAGGGAGTGTGGCTTGTTTGTGCTGTAGTACAAGGAGGTCAGCAATTTCATTCTGCCTTTGCATGACAGTAGAGAGGTTATCATGGCTGGTATTATGGCTGATACCCGCAGTGTTGATTCTGTGTCGATTGCTAGACCTTGCTGTTGGCTGCTGAAGAGTGTGGTTTACGACTGTTTTCGGAATAGGGTTTGATGGCTTTGTGGTCGGTTGTTGTAAAACTCTTTGTAGTGGGGTCTTTGGAACTGCACCTAATGCGGCAAACTCAACAGGTGATGGTTCAGGTTCCACATAGACCTCTGGTTCCTGTTTCTCAAAGTAAGAGTTCATTCCATCTTCTTGGCTTAGTAAATGGGCTGCCACAGAATGGGATTGAGAAGTTGACTCGGTACTCTCCAGGACCTTCAGTTTGGCATTATATGCTGCTATGTCCGTTTCCAGTGCCATTTTTTCCATCCTAACATTCAGTTGAGCTTTCTCCAGTTCCAATGCATGCTTGTCTTGTAATGATGCTTGGCGAGCTGCTCGTTCTGCCTCGGCTTTAAGGCGTTCAGAGGACACTGAGGAAGCAGTCTTAGAATACTTAGTTTTACTTGATATTTTTGACACATTGGAAATGCTGTCATGTGGTTCAATGAGCGTTTGTGGCTCAACTTCAGCCTTTTTCCATATTTCCACCTCTTTCAGGAAATGTTCATAAGTTCTCATTCTTGGTTGATAATAGTTAATGCTCTCCTGTTCCTGTTCCTCCTCTGTGACCAGCTCTAGCACAGATTCATGAGCCTTCTTAAAGTCATTGAGCACAGCATCAAATGCTTCAAGACTCTCATTCACAGTTGCAATGTTTCCTCCATCAACAAGAAGGACTTTTATTTCATTCATTTTGCGTGTACACACTCCAAGTTTGCCTCTCCAGGCTGCATAGAGTGAATTTAGATGCTCCTCTGCCCTCTCCAGTGGAGTCTTATTTGGGATTTCCTCCTCCATCATTCACTTTTAGTTCACTCAATTTACAATGACACGGTTATTGGTTTGATTGTTAAACGTAATGCCCCTTTAGACCTCCTTTAATCTTTAAAAACACAGTCATCCATTTCAGCATATTGACCCATTTTGAATTGCACATGTGCAAGTTTGGCATTTTAGATGCGTTTTAAACATTTCATCCCGTTGAGGTTTTGTCCCTTTAATGAAGTTTTAACACGCAGTATCTTTAGATCCTTAAGTTGCATTCGTTGCGTTGATGGATTGCTTTTCCACGTTAGGCCAAATATTACATTTACATTTACATTTTAGTCATTTAGCAGACGCTCTTATCCAGAGCGACTTACAGGAGCAATTAGGGTTAAGTGCCTTGCTCAAGGGCACATTAACGTCATTTAGCAGACGCTCTTAGCCAGAGCGACTCACAAATTGGTGCGTTTACCCTATAGCCAGTGGGATAACCACTTTACAATTTGGGGGGGGGGGGGGGGGGGGGTTAGAAGGATTACTTTATCCTATCCCAGGTATTCCTTAAAGAGGTGGGGTTTCAAATGTCTCCGGAAGGTGGTGAGTGACTCCGCTGTCCTGGCGTCGTGAGGGAGCTTGTTCCACCATTGGGGTGCCAGAGCAGCGAACAGTTTTGCCTGGGCTGAGCGGGAACTATGCTTCCGCAGAGGAAGGGGAGCCAGCAGGCCAGAGGTGGATGAACGCAATGCCCTCGTTTGGGTGTAGGGACTGATCAGAGCCTGAAGGTACAGAGGTGCCGTTCCCCTCACTGCTCCATAGGCAAGCACCATGGTCTTGTAGCGGATGCGAGCTTCAACTGGAAGCCAGTGGAGTGTGCGGAGGAGGGGGGGTGACGTGAGAGAACTTGGGAAGGTTGAACACCAGACGGGCTGCGGCATTCTGGATGAGTTGTAGGGGTTTAATGGCACAGGCAGGGAGGCCAGCCAACAGCGAGTTGCAATAGTCCAGACGGGAGATGACAAGTGCCTGGATTAGGACCTGTGCCGCTTCCTGTGTAAGGCAGGGTCGTACTCTCCGAATGTTGTAGAGCATGAACCTGCAGGATCGGGTCACCGCCTTGATGTTGGCGGAGAACGACAGGGTGTTGTCCAGGGTCACGCCTAGGCTCTTCGCACTCTGGGAGGAGGACACAGCGGAGTTGTCAACCGTGATGGCGAGATCATGGAACGGGCAGTCCTTCCCCGGGAGGAAGAGCAGCTCCGTCTTGCCAGGGTTCAGCTTGAGGTGGTGATCCGTCATCCATACTGATATGTCTGCCAGACATGCAGAGATGCGATTCGCCACCTGGTTATCAGAAGGGGGAAAGGAGAAGATTAATTGTGTATCGTCAGCGTAGCAATGATATGAAAGGCCATGTGAGGATATGACAGAGCCAAGTGACTTGGTGTATAGGGAGAAAAGGAGAGGGCCTAGAACTGAGCCCTGGGGGACACCAGTGGTGAGAGCACGTGGTGCGGGAGACAGCTTCTCGCCACGCCACTTGGTAGGAGCGACCGGTCAGGTAGGACGCAATCCAGGAGTGAGCCGCGCTGGAAATGCCCAGCTCGGAGAGGGTGGAGAGGAGGATCTGATGGTTCACAGTATCAAAGGCAGCAGACAGGTCTAGAAGGACAAGAGCAGAGGAGAGAGAGTTAGCTTTAGCAGTGCGGAGAGTCTCCGTGACACAGAGAAGAGCAGTCTCAGTTGAATGACCAGTCCTGAAACCTGATTGGTTTGGATCAAGAAGGTCATTCTGAGAGAGATAGCAAGAGAGTTGGCTAAAGACGGCACGCTCAATAGTTTTGGAAAGAAAAGAAAGAAGGGATACTGGTCTGTAGTTGTTGACATCAGTGGGGTCGAGTGTTGGTTTTTTGAGAAGGGGAGCAACTCTCGCTCTCTTGAAGACGGAAGGGACATGGCCAGCGGTCAAGGATGAGTTGATCAGCGAGGTGAGGTAGGGGAGAAGGTCACCGGAGATGGTCTGGAGAAGGGAGGAGGGGATGGGGTCAAGCGGGCAGGTTGTTGGGCGGCCTGCAGTCACAAGTCGCAGGATTTTATCTGGAGAGAGAGGGGAGAATGAAGTCAAAGCATAGGGTAGGGCAGTGTGAGCAGGACCAGCAGTGTCATTAGACTTAACAAACGAGGATCGGATGGTCGTCAACCTTCTTTTCAAAGTGGTTGACGAAGTCATCCACAGAGAGAGAGGAGGGGGGGGGGGGGGGGGGGGGGGGGGGATCAGGAGGGAGGAAAATGTGGCAAAGAGCTTCCTAGGGTTAGAGGCAGATGTTGGAATTTAGAGTGGTAGAAGGTGGCTTTAGCAGCAGAAAAATTTTTTTGGGGGGTTTTGGGGGGGGGGGGGGGAATTTTTTTGTTTTTTTTTTTTGGGGGTTTAAAAAAAGGGGGGGGGGGGTTTTTTTTTTTAAAAGGGTTTTTTTTTCCCTTTTTTTGGTTTTTTTTTTTTTTTTTTTTTTTTTGGGGTAATTTTTTTGGGGGGGTTTTGGTTTTTTTTTTTAAATTTTGGGGTTGTTTTTTTTGGGGGGGGGTTTTTTTTTTTTTGGGGAAAATGGGGGTTTTTTTTTTTTGGGGGTTTTTTAGGGGGGGGGTTTTTTTTTTGGGGGGGGGGGGTTTTTTTTTTTTGGGGTTTTTTTTTTGGGGGGTTTTTTTATTTTATTTTTTTTTTTTTTTTGGGGGGGGGGTTTTTTTTGGGGGGTTTAAATTAAAAAAGGGTTTGTTTTTTTTTTTATTTTTTTTTTTTTTTTGGGGGGGGGGGGGGGGGGGGGGGGGGGGGAAAAGGGGGGGGGTTCCCGGAGGGAAAATGTGGAAAAGAGTTGGGGTTAGAGGGGGCCTTTAAAAAAGAGAAGGGGAAAATTAGAAGAATAAAATTGAGGGGGAGGGGGGGGGTTTTTTTTTTCCCTTTCCGCCCCCCCGGGGACCTTTCTGTAGCTCGCAATGACATCAACCACGGAGCTGGGGGGAGGACCGGAGGCCGGGAGGATAGGGGGAAAGGGAAATCAAGGATGGAAAGGAAAGGGGGGAAAGGGGGGTTGAGGAGGCAGAATCAGGAGATTGGAGGGAGAAGGATTGACAGAGGAAAAGATGATAGGGGGAAGGGAGAATAGTGGGAAGGATAGGAAATTTGGGGGGGAAATTCCCATTTTTGGTAGGGAAGGGGGGAGTTTGGGGGGAGAGGGAAGAGAAAAAAAAAAAAGTGGGGGAAAAGGAGGGGATTTGCATGAAAGGGGGAGCCTCTGTGGGAGGCAAGCATGCTGCGGAAGGGGGGGGGGGAAAAGGGGGTATTAAAAAAAAAGGGGATAAAGAGGGGGAGAGAGAAAGGAAAAATTGGCAAATTAAAACCCCCAAAATTGAGGGGGGGTTCGGGGGTTAAAAGGTGAATTGTGCCTCCGGGAAACCGGAGGGGAAAACAAGGTTTAAACATGGGAGTGCGTGACGAGGTTGGGGAAATAGCAGTGGGGGGGGAAAAGGAAGCCGGGAAAAATAATTAAAATTGGATTTGGGGTTGCGGCCAGGAAAAGAGGCATGGAGAGAGTGTTTTCCAGGGTGATCCGCCTCGGCCCGGAATCGGGGGGACGGGGTTTGGGCTAGGGGGTGGCGGTTTTTTGGGCAAGGGAACCATTAGGGGCGGGACCGGAACCCCCGGGGGGGCTGAGGGAAAGGAAAAGGGGAGGGGGGTTTTTTTTGTGAGTGTGAAGAGGGGGAGAAAAACAGGGATAACAAGGCATTTCGGCGTGCAAATGGCTAAAAAAATGCGAAATGGGAATGAAAGAGCGGCTTTGGGGAGGGGAGAGAGCGGGGCCCCTCCCCAAAAACTTCTCCCCTCAGAAACAAAAAATTGTTTTCACGAACCACCGCAAAAACTCCCCCAACTTCCCCCTTAAAAAAAATTTTTTGTGAACCACAGCGGTTCAATGTTTTAAAAGGAATAACTAAACCCACTTTATTCCAAACTTGACACCATAGCTAACTACAGCGCATCCAATAAAAATAACACACGTAAGCACCAACCCTTGGTCCACAACAAAACCACCATTGTGTAACCCTAAACTTTTTTCGTGTCGTGTCAATTCCTTTCGACGCGCAAGGATTAGACTTTGGCTAGCTGGAAAAGTATATTGTATTGCTATACCGTACGCTACGGGGTGTTTTGGTAGCACCCCAAGGCCACTTGTTGACTTTTGTTTGAAGAACGGCGCTAGCTAGCTTTTGTGCTACACCCGGCACAAAGGGCATTGTGTTGCCCGTTTGC
>LR778290.1:15510694-15543607 GCA_902810595.1 Coregonus sp. 'balchen'
ATTGATCTGATCGTGAGATATACAGTCACGACCAAAATTATTGGCACCCTTGATCAAGAAATACTGTATAAAATAAATATTACAAATACTGAGCTATATTGTATGCTACAAAAGGGATGTACATTGTACATGTGGTTTCACATAAAGACTTGTGCATTCTATTTTAAGAGCTCTGAGAGCAATAGATTGTTGTGGAAACATTTAGAACATGGACTAAAGTAAGAGTGAGAGTAAGAGTAATAGTGATTGGGTGGATGCTTCGTAAGAGCTTTGGGACTAATATTAACCCTGAGACAGAGTTGGGTTTAGGAGTAGTATTAACATGAGACACAGTGATGGTGGGTTGTGTTTAGGAGTAGTATTAACATGAGACACAGTGATGGTGGGTTGTGGTTAGGAGTAGTATTAACATGAGACACAGTGATGGTGGGTTGTGGTTAGGAGTAGTATTAACATGAGACACAGTGATGGTGGGTTGTGTTTAGGAGTAGTATTAACATGAGACACAGTGATGGTGGGTTGTGGTTAGGAGTAGTATTAACATGAGACACAGTGATGGTGGGTTGTGTTTAGGAGTAGTATTAACATGAGACACAGTTGATGGTGGGTTGTGTTTAGGAGTAGTATTAACATGAGACACAGTGATGGTGGGTTGTGTTTAGGAGTAGTATTAACATGAGACACAGTGATGGTGGGTTGTGTTTAGGAGTAGTATTAACATGAGACACAGTGATGGTGGGTTGTGTTTAGGAGTAGTATTAACATGAGACACAGTGATGGTGGGTTGTGTTTAGGAGTAGTATTAACATGAGACACAGTGATGGTGGGTTGTGTTTAGGAGTAGTATTAACATGAGACACAGTGATGGTGGGTTGTGTTTAGGAGTAGTATTAACCCTGAGACAGAGTGACGGTGGGTTGTGTTTAGGAGTAGTATTAACATGAGACACAGTGACGGTGGGTTGTGTTTAGGAGTAGTATTAACATGAGACACAGTGATGGTGGGTTGTGTTTAGGAGTAGTATTAACATGAGGCACAGTGATGGTGGGTTGTATTTAGGAGTAGTATTAACATGAGACACAGTGATGGTGGGTTGTGGTTTTGTTCTACTCTCCTGTCTGTCCTCTCACAGGCTTCCTGAATCATATCAGAAATCTGTATATGCACATTAGACTATGCAGAATGTGGTCCTCTGTAGCTCAGTTGGTAGAACATGGCACCTGCAACGTAATGGGTTCGGTTCCCAGGACCACCCATACGTAAAATTTATGCACACATGACAGTTAATTGCTTTGGATAGTTGAGTCTCCTAAATGGCATTATTTATGGACAGCAGACTACAATAGACTAACAAGTCAATACAGCAGGCTATGGTGATGATGATACTGATGCCTCTGCTAGCTTATGCTATTACCAGGACTGTACACAAGGGTCAACTCTGTAACATAATATGATAGTGGCATGTTGTACTACTACAGACATCAGGTTTTATGTGCTTAAATATGACTTTGTACCCCATTTACAGTTTATACTTCAATGTATCAGGTGTAGTTATTCACCAGCCATAGAGTGAGTTGTTGTTTATGTTTCTAAGACTGCAGGGTGGGAGATGCAACAATGGCCTTGAGAACAGCAGGAAGTGTGTTGGTGGTCTTTCTCTGGTCTGTAGCAGGTATGGTCTCATTCTTATCTTTTAGTTGCTCTGTTTAACAATCTACAGACATTTCTAAAATGATAAGAATCATAATGTTATTCTGGTGTGTTCTGTTAGGCGTCTCCACTTCACTTTAAAAAGTTATCTTTCACACCTCACTGAGTGATGCTTATCTGTGGTTTCCATTCACACTCAACTCAGCAACTATAGCAACAAAGTATGGAAAAACCCCACTGTTAGTGTGAGCCAATAGACCATGTCCTAATGCTGATACGATTGTGTTGTGTGACTGTGTTATAGTGGTCCTGGGTCAGGATGGCTGGAGTGTGACTTACACCCCTCAGAGTATCTGTACCTTGAAGGGGTCAACAGTGGAACTGTCCTGCTCTTATACATATCCCAGTGGTACAGTCACAACAACCTTCTGGTTCACTAAAAATAATGCTGAGGGGAATCCTGTGAGTTTGAGTGATGACCCAGACTATAAAGGTTGTGTGACGTACCGTAGTGATAAGAAGAATGGCCACACCCTAACAATCACAGACCTGAGAGAGAGTGACTCAGCTACGTACAAGTTCAGATTTATAACAGATCAGAACGGAGGGAAATATACTGGTGATCCTGGAGTCACTCTGTCTGTCACAGGTACAGTGACATGCTTTATACTGCTAGTCTGTTTAATTAATATCTACTGTACATTTAGGTCTAGAAATTAGATTTGTACGTATTACATATATTTAAGAATTAAATGTGTTTGAGAATGTCTTGAATCATGTGATTAAACTAGAGAACAGGTGATCCAGGGTTTTAATGTCGTAATCTACTCCAGACCTGCAGGTGAAGGTGACTCCATCAAGACGGCAAAAGTTGGTGACACTGACCTGTAGCAACACCTGTCCTCTGACTGACAACCCCAAACCCACCTACATCTGGTACAAGAATGGACACAAAGTAAAGGAGTACTCTTCCAGCTCGTACTCAGTCTACTTTATTGATACAGACAGTTACTCCTGTTCTGTAAAAGGCCATGAGGATCTCCACTCTCCTGCAGTGTGTGAGTGTGGACTTACCTCAGTATTTAGTATAACTTTTCAAGTATAACTATTCTGTCTGCTAAACAGCCCTCACCGTTATCTAACCAAACTGCAACACAGGATTACTGCAGCTCATAACTGTATTGTGTAAATCATGCCCTCTTGTCATTGTGTTGCAGGTGTCCAGGGTCAGAGCTGCAACAGAGTGACTTACACCAAGAGGAGAATTTGTGCATTGAAGGGGTCAACAGTGGACATATCCTGTACTTATGTTGGTTATCATTACATCACATCAACATTCTGGTTTAGAAGTGATAGGTTGATCCCTAAGGACCTAACCAAAGACCCAGAGTATTTCGGTCGAGCCTTAGAGAGAGGTCACCCCACCCTGAGAATCACAGATCTGAGAGAAGAGGACTCAGCTGAGTATCGCTTCACTTTTAAAACATACGACTTTGAATGGGGTCATAGTTTCCCAGGAACAACTCTGACTGTCACAGGTAATAATACAGTATTATGATATACTGGTAATACTACACTTACAGAACATTATGATATACTGGTAATACTACACTTACAGAACATTATGATATACAGGTAATACTACACTTACAGAACATTATGATATACTGGTAATACTACACTTACAGAACATTATGATATACTGGTAATACTACACTTACAGAACATTATGATATACTGGTAATACTACACTTACAGAACATTATGATATACTGGTAATACTACACTTACAGAACATTATGATATACTGGTAATACTACACTTACAGAACATTATTATATACAGGTAATACTACACTTACAGAACATTATGATATACTGGTAATACTACACTTACAGAACATTATTATATACAGATAATACTACACTTACAGAACATTATGATATACTGGTAACACTACACTTACAGAACATTATGATATACTGTAACTACTTTATCTCTAGTAGTAGTTGGTGGAAATGATGAGGGTTGTACTTGTATGTTTTTATTCTCTCTTCATTCAGACCTGCAGGTGAAGGTGACTCCTGACACAGTATCAGAAGGACATAGTGTGACACTGACCTGTAGCACCACCTGTACTCTGACTGACAACCCCAACCCCACCTACATCTGGTACAAGAACGGACAACGTCTAGATGAGCCCACTTCCCAACAAAACCCTAGTAAAATGGTGGTCTGGGATTCTTCTGTGAACATTTACTCCTGTGCTGTTGAAGGCCATGCGGGTCTCCATTCTCCTGTAGTTTGTGAGTATGAATACAACTAGTATTCTACTTAGGAAGTATCAATCATTTAAGGTCAATGAGAAGGGTATTACTTTACCTATCAACATTCATCATTACATAGAAATGACAGACAATGTCATAGATGTATGTACTCTGACTGTCATAGGTAACACTGCATAGCACATTATACAGTTTTAAAAAGAGTCATGAAATTAATCATTAATTCTAAACAATGTACTGTTTTAATTCCCCTTTCATTTAGGTTTTCAGGTGAAGGTGACTACTACTTGGTGGGCAACGTCAAAGACACTGACCTGTAGCTCCACCTGTATTCTGACTGGTAACCCCACCTACATCTGGTACAAGAACGGACAGATAGTAACTGACAACACTTCCCCCTATTCAGTCTACGCTGATGCTGCAGACAGCTACTCCTGTGCTGTAAAAGGCCATGAGGATCTCCACTCTCCTGCAGTGTGTGAGTGTTTATTTAATTAATAATACTGTATAACCTGTGTGTGGGTTGGTTTCACTGAGAGCTTGAGAACTTTGAGCATTCGCAGAAAGAACTGAGAATACAATCTAGTTGTCCTGTTATGTCACTGTGTTTCAGGTGTTCAGGGTCAGGACTGCAACAGAGTGACTTACACCAAGAGGAGAATTTGTGCCTTGAAGGGGTCAACAGTGGACATATCCTGTACTTATGTTGGTTATTATTCCACCACATCAACATTCTGGTTTAGAAGTGATAGGTTGATCCCTAAGGACCTAACCAGAGACCCAGAGTATTTCGGTCGAGCCTTAGAGAGAGGTCACTCCACCCTGAGAATCACAGATCTGAGAGAAGAGGACTCAGCTGAGTATCGCTTCATTTATAAAAACAAGTACAACTTTGAATGGGGTCATAGTTTCCCTGGAACAAAGCTGACTGTCACAGGTAAAACTACACTTACATAACATTATGATATACTGGTAATACTACACTTACAGAACATTATGATATACAGGTAATACTACACTTACAGAACATTATGATATACTGGTAATACTACACTTACAGAACATTATGATATACTGGTAATACTATACTTACAGAACATTATGATATACTGGTAATACTACACCTACAGAACATTATGATATACTGGTAATACTATACTTACAGAACATTATGATATACTGGTAATACTACACCTACAGAACATTATGATATACTGGTAATACTACACCTACAGAACATTATGATATACTGGTAATACTACACTTACAGAACATTATGATATACTGGTAATACTACACTTACAGAACATTATGATATACTGGTAATACTACACTTACAGAACATTATGATATACTGGTAATACTACACCTACATAACATTATGATATACTGGTAATACTACACTACATGTATGAAACACAGAGATGTATGTGGTGTGTATACATATCATTTTAGGTCTGCAGGTGAAAGTGATTACTGCTGCAGAGGGACAGAAGACACTGACCTGTAGCACCACCTGTCCTCTGACTGGTAAACCCACCTACATCTGGTACAAGAATGGACAGAAAGTAAAGGAGGACTCTTCCAGCTCGTACTCAGACTACTTTAGTGATGCAGACAGTTACTCCTGTACAGTAAAAGGCCATGAGGGTCTCAGCTCTCCTGCAGTGTGTGAGTCCAGTACAATAGTACAGTATTCTACTCAGCAAGTATCATGAACTCAGGCAAAAGAGACATGTCTTACTTTATTAATCATTACAGAGCAAAAATATTATTATTTTTTTACTAATTGTCTATATTACTTTAAATTATTATGATTATAATTATTGTGAAAGTATTGTGACATTACCACTTTGGGACATTCATCTTTCTATCAGATAAACCAAAGAACACCTCAGTGTCAGTCAGTCCCTCTGGTGAAATAGTGGAGGGCATTTCAGTGACTCTGACCTGCAGCAGTGATGCCAACCCACCTGTGCAGAGTTACACCTGGAACAAGAAGAATGGAGCTTCACTGACAGGATCTGAAAAGACGTACAATTTCACAGCCATCAGCTCTGAGGACAGTGGAGAATACTACTGTGAGGCTGAGAATAAATATGGACGTCTCAACTCTTCTTCTGTGTCTGTGGACGTTCAGTGTATGTACACCTAACCTCATCTTTTCATCAGAGGATCACATTTAAATGAATATTTCAACCACAAGTCCAAGTTTCATGATGCTCCTCATGTAAAACACTATTTAAAACACTGTTGTTACATATTGCTCACCAGATGGCCCAAAGAACACCTCAGTGTCAGTCAGTCCCTCTGGTGAAATAGTGGAGGGCAGTTCAGTGACTCTGACCTGCAGCAGTGATGCCAACCCACCTGTGGACAAATACACCTGGTACAAGAAGAATGGAGCATCACTGACAGGATCTGAAAAGACGTACAATTTCACAGCCATCAGCTCTGAGGACAGTGGAGAATACTACTGTGAGGCTGAGAATAAATATGGACGTCTCAACTCTTCTTCTGTGTCTGTGGACGTTCAGTGTATGTACACCTAACCTCGTCTTTTCATCAGAGGATCACATTTAAATTAATATTTCAACCACAAGTCCAAGTTTCATGATGCTCCTCATGTAAAACACTATTTAAAACACTGTTGTTACATATTGCTCACCAGATGGCCCAAAGAACACCTCAGTGTCAGTCAGTCCCTCTGGTGAAATAGTGGAGGGCAGTTCAGTGACTCTGACCTGCAGCAGTGATGCCAACCCACCTGTGGACAAATACACCTGGTACAAGAAGAATGGAGCATCACTGACAGGATCTGAAAAGACGTACAATTTCACAGCCATCAGCTCTGAGGACAGTGGAGAATACTACTGTGAGGCTGAGAATAAATATGGACGTCTCAACTCTTCTTCTGTGTCTGTGGACGTTCAGTGTATGTACACCTAACCTCATCTTTTGATCAGAGGATCACATTTAAATTAATATTTCAACCACAAGTCCAAGTTTCATGATGCTCCTCATGTAAAACACTATTTAAAACACTGTTGTTACATATTGCTCACCAGATGGCCCAAAGAACACCTCAGTGTCAGTCAGTCCCTCTGGTGAAATAGTGGAGGGCAGTTCAGTGACTCTGACCTGCAGCAGTGATGCCAACCCACCTGTGGACAAATACACCTGGTACTTTCAAAATAAGACTTTTCAAAATGGATTTGGACAGATCTACAACATAAGTAATTTCAAGTCTAAGGAAAATGGACATTACCTCTGTGAGGCCTGGAATGGAAGAGGGTCTAGGAACTCTACAGCTCTGATGATAACTTTACCAGGTGAATTTTCACCTTCAACATTTCAATACAAAATTACATTTCAAGCTAATATTAATAATTATACTGTGGCTTATCATACTTTGTTTTTTAATGATATATACGTTGAGATGAGATCACTTAAGAAATATTGTATTATTGTCCTGTACTACGTTTATTTTCAGTTTATAACATGCAGTACTCGTATCATCCATATTTTAATTTAGGGAAACAAACATCAGTTATGACCGCAGCTGTAGGAATCTTAGTTGTTGTTCTGGTTCTCATCCTCTGTCTCTCTGGCTTCATGTGGTTCAGGTGAGTGATCTTTTAAAGATTATTTCACTCTAACACTTTTTTATGGACTCTTTGTTAATTGATTAATTCATTCATTCAATAATAAATTAATTCATTAATGTGCAAACCAGGAAGAAGGCCTCCAAATCCACCTCTGACACAAGAGACACATCAGAGAATGTACAGGTGAGTCTGTTAGAAACAGATTATTTGTATTGCTTTGTGGAACATTTCTACTCCTCATGTTGTCTGTCCTCTCACCCCATCAGGGAGACTCTAGTCCAGTGTATGACAATGTCTCAAGCATGGTCATGACCCCTACTGCAACACAGAGAGTGGACAAAGACTACCAGGATGACGTTCACTACGCCAGCGTCCACTTCTCTCGCTCCAAAAACCAGGAAGTGCCTCTGTACTCCACCGTCCAACTGCCTCAACCCCAGAAACAGGACGAGGATGTCCAGTACGCTGCTGTGAAATTCTGCCATTAAAATAACATGGAGCCAATACTAGAACATTGTGAATACACCACATTAAAGGAGAAGTTTACTTTTTTACAACCAAATTTCTATTTCTGATGTAAATGGAATGTTATAGATTTCACTTGTTTTTGAGAAACTTACCTCATCCTCGTTGTGCAGTACAGAGGCTCTGAAAAAACATAAACAAATGCTCTAAAAACACCCAAATACATCCTTTTAGAAACTGAAATGCTCTCAGTATAGTGATGCAGGTCTTTAGATGTTGCAGTTGTACACATGAAATTGTGTCATTCCAAACTTTATCCGCAACATTATATTCCATTTTGTGTGACTGACGCTGTTTCCCCTGTCCAACTGTTGTATTCTCTGTGTAGCCTGCTGCTAGAATGGACCAGAGGCATTGTTCGAGTCGCAACAACATGGAACATAACGTTACGGATAATGTTCTGAATGACACAATTTCATATGTACAAAATTTAGACGTGCATCACTACAGACTACTTAGAGCTTTCTCGTTTCTAAAAGGATGTTTTGGGTGTTTTTGGAGCCGACTTACTGCACACGAGGATGAGGAAGTGAATCGCTGGTTGGGGATAGTTTCACAAAAACAAGAGAAATGAAGAAAAAATAATCTGGACCCCTATAACATACTAATTACATATATATATATATATATATATATATATATATATATATATACATATATATATATATATATATATATATATATATATATATATATATATATATATTAATTTTTTGGTTGTAAACAAGCTATATTCTCCTTTCAGCTCATTCCTATGCTGCTGCTTATTGGACGAGAGGACCATGATGTCATTAATAAGCATAAAAGTTGTCCCCTAGTGGTCACTAGAGATGGCATTTCCTTAAACTACGAACCCAGCAATGGACATCTCAAGACAATTACTATGTCTATAATGAGAGAGTGGTGGTTTTGAGGATCTGTTCTATCTATGTTCCAAATGGAACCTTATTCCCTATTTAGTGCACTACTTTTGACTAGAGACATCAAGGCCTTGGTCAAAGTAATGCACTATAAAGAGGATAAGCTGGGGGTTTTTGGGACATAGATTCTGTTTCATTTCTGTTTCTCTCTCCACAGACCAGCAGCAGCACAAGCAGCTGAGGAGGACTCCTCTGAGATCTACAGTAGAGTCAACTACCCAGAACCAAGAAGACCTGAAAACAAGTCTGACAAAACCCCTGTATATCTGGACCTGTATAGTCCAACTAAGTGATATAATAATATATAATAATATATGCCATTTAGAAACACTTTCATCCAAAGCAACTTATTATGCGTGGAGACATGTTTCATGCCGGTGGCCCCATTGGGAATTGAACCCATGGGCCCTGCTCTACCAACTGAGCCACACAGGACTACTGTATTCAAACTTAGTTGGAGTGCTGATCTAGGATCAGTTGTGCCTTTTAAACAATGATGATTAAGAGGGGGAACTTTGTAAATAATTTTTATGTGAAATATTTTTCAATTCAATTTTTTAAGTATCATAGAACAAAGATATAAATTACAGCAGACCCAGAATCTGAACACAAAAACTTTGACAATACCTTTGCTTTGTATTTCCGAAGTAGCCTCGATGTCCAGTTAGATTTTATATGAAGGCTAAGAACATAATTGTTTTAACATTTCTTCTTGATGTTTGCTCTCAGGAACAATACATTTATTCTATTCTATTACGTTATACAGTACTGTAAGATTATACATAATATACCTTTGCTTGATATTTTCATATACATTTTTTATTGGTTTTATGACAAAGTTATAAGGTAATATTTACTACTTGATGCAACGTTTCTTATCACTTTTATAAAAATACAAAATATTGGAAACTATAAAGTGTGGATTGTGTTTAATCAACTTGTAAGATTAAACTTAATTTTCATTGTTTTTACCTTGTTATAACAGTATCTTCAGTGGAGAGAAAATGGAAAGCTTTCAAAATCACACCTCTTGTACTGTACAGTACACACAGTAACTACAAATAATACATTTCCATTGGTTTGTAGAGCAATAGTGGTTTATTCACCTTCATCATCATCATCAACATCATGTCTGTATAAAATATACACAGACACTTTCAGAAGGAGCAATGTCCAGCACCTAGACACAACCAGTTACATGAAATATTATGTATTGTCATTTTTAAAACACACATCATGCAGACACAATATGGAATCTCATGGATATTTGGAGTGTTGAAGGTAGTTCTATCAAAGATGGAACATTCCGGAATGTTCGATGATTGATAATAATACATCTCACAGTTAACAAGTTCAGACCAAACAGTGAGATTATTGCTTGATTTAAAGCCTTTTGTCCTTAGAAGAATAACAGTCCACCATTATATCCAACTAGCAGTTAGAGAATAGATTACATCATTGTATGGCGAGAATGTGATGTCATATAGAATGAGTGCTCTGGTCTCTAACGTGCTGTGGCTCTTGACCTCCTAACTGGTACCACACGGCAAGCGGTACCGGAGCACCAAGTCTAGGTCCAAAAGGCTTCTACCCCCAAGTCATAAAACTCCTGAACAGCTAATCATGGCTACCCGGACTATTTGCATTGCCCCCCCACCCCAACCCCCTCTTTTACGCTGCTGCTACTCTGTTTATTATTTATGCATAGTCACTTTAACTCTACCCACATGTACATATTACCCCAATTACCTCAACTAACCGGTGCCCCCGCACATTGACTCTGTACCGGTACCCCCTGTATATAGCCTCCCTACTGATATTTTATTTTACTGCTGCTCTTTAATTATTGGCTATTTTCAATTTTTACTTATTTTTTACTTTTTCTACTTATTTTTAATTTTTATTATTATAATAATTTTTTCTTAAAAACTGCATTGTTGGTTAAGGGCTTGTAAGTAAGCATTTCACTGTAAGGTATACCTTTTGTATGTGGCAAATACAATTTGATTTGATTTGATTTGGTGTCTGACCTTCCCAGGTCGGTATCTCTCTTTGGGGACAGAGAGGGGCTAGGGGTGGATGGGAGAGTGGAGATCCCATGGAGAGATACCTTTTATCCCCCTGAGAGCCCCACTGAGTTTGGATAGAGCTAGGGGTGGGGGCAGTGGGGGTCAATATGGGCGTCCCTTCCCACATTCACATGATGTGTCACTAAATGATGTTGTCGAACAGATGCATGGACTGCATGATGTTCTCATCCTGGACGGGATGTAGGAAGGGACAAAAAGCACAATGGGTAAGAAGCAGTTGGAGAGAAGGTTTAAACAGTAGAATAGCAGAAGCAGGTTCTTAAAGTAATTGTCCAGAAAATCTCACTATTAAAAGTTCATATTCTGTTAACTCATACCAAAATAATGTTGTTGACTTGTCCTATACTCATATTTGTGGCCAAAGAATAAATTGGAGAAAAAAATAAACTTTAAAAACCCCACCTCAGGAATATGATGTCATACTCCTGAGGAGGATGAGCTGGCCAATCAGCGGTCTACAGTACATTGCATGAATATTATTTATGACCAGTATACGCCCACAGCATTCTGTTGTTGGGGTACGCCCACACCATTCCAACACAGAAAAGCTGCTTTTTAACATACTTAATTATAATTTGTTGGAAGGAAAACTATTTAACTCACATTGTAAGAAATTATATGTCATATTTCATATACATCTGGAAACACTGGAAAGTTACTTTAAAGGTATAGTCTAACTTTTAGTGTGCGTCCCAATTGGCACCCTATTCCCTACAAAGTGCACTAATTTGGCACCCTATTCCCTATATAGCTCACTACTTTAGCGTTTTTTTTAATTGTGAGAGACAGTCATCGCGCCTATTCCTTAGAAATTATTTAGAAATCTGATCATAGATCTGTGGTTAGTTGTTACCAAGAAGAAGTTGTCAACGTGCTCTTTGGGGGGGCGTCGTTCTGCATACAGGGGTACGTACACGTTCCCATCTTATCATGGAGCTCATGATATCAATCATCTCCTGGAATGCACACACACACACGTGCACACACACACACACATGCGCGCAGGCTCACACCACACACACACACACACACACACACACACACTGTGTTATAAAGGCCATTACAAACCAAGATTGACCTGCCAACACGCCAATTGCTGCTGTGTGTCCTCTAATTACCTTGCTAGTGTCCGCCTACTGGGCGGAGCTAATCTGATAAAGAGGGAAATGGGAGCAGAGCTAACAACAAATAAGTTGTTACTATGGTTACTGTGTGTGTAAAATAATGTAGGTAGCCCTAGTTGAGTGTTGATAGTAAAGTATGTTTGCAGGAATTGATGTTTGTATGTGCCTTTGCTGATCATTTGTTAGCATGACCTGGCTAGCATGCTAAATGTTTGTAGCCCACCACTAATGATAATGCTGAGGCTCCATGGGGGCTGTTCAGTCTGATGCCATTGTCTCACCTTTCAGTCTTTACTGGTGTGATTGTATGCTACAGTGGCAGTGCCTTTCCAACATGGTGGTCATTTTCCAGGCCTGGTGCTTTATCCTAGACTTCTAGCATACTTGACATGGCTAATGCTAGCTTCAGGCCCTACCTGGGCCTGCTTACCATTTAGCCATCAATGTTCATTGATATGTGATTCAGGCACTGCAATATTATGCATGTTTAGCTTTATAATGTTCAACTGAGAACATAATTTATTGCATTTATCTTAACTTGTGATGCAGTATATACATACATAGCCGAGTCTCTGAGACAGGGATACATACGGCCCTCCACTTCCCCTGCATCCTCAAGTTTCTTTTTTGTGAAGAAGAAGGATGGAGGGTTGCGCCCGTGTATTGATTACCGTAGTCTCAATCAGATCACTGTGAAATACAGTTATCCACTCCCTCTGATTGCGAGTATGACAGAATCATTACACGGAGCGCGTTTCTTCACAAAACTGGATCTCAGGAGCGCCTACAACTTGGTGCGCATTAGGGAGGGAGATGAATGGAAGACAGCATTTAGTACCACCTCGGGTCACTATGAGTATCTCGTCAGTGTCCAGTGGGGCGGACGTACGTTCCGCTCGAGATTCGGGATCGTCTCATATATTGGGCTCATACGTCACCCTCCTCTGGACATCCTGGTATTGGCCGGACAGTGCACTGTCTTAGCGAAAAGTACTGGTGCCCAACATTGGCTAAGGACGTGAGTGTTTATGTCTCCTCCTGCTCGGTGTGCGCTCAGTGTAAGGCGCCTAGACACCTGCCCAGGGGGAAGTTACAACCCCTTCCCGTTCCACAACGGCCGTGGTCTCACCTCTCGGTAGACTTTGTCACGGACCTTCCCTCCTCCCAGGGGAATACCACCATTCTGGTCATTGTGGATCGGTTCTCTAAAGCCTGTCGTCTCATCCCAATGCCGGGTCTCCCTACTGCCCTACAGACTGCTGAGGCTTTGTTTACCCACGTCTTCCGGCACTACGGGGTACCCGAGGATATAGTGTCTGATCGGGGTCCCCAATTCACCTCTAGAGTCTGGAGGGCGTTCATGGAACGCTTGGGGGTCTCGGTTAGCCTTACCTCGGGTTTCCACCCAAATTGCGGCCCTGACAAAAACAAGGTCAGGGCCGCAAGGTGACTCATTATTCACAGATTTCAACATGGAATACACTGACCTGTAGCACCACCAGTTGGCCTCTGACTGGTAAACACACCTACACCTGGTACAAGAACGGACACAAAGTAGAACAGGACTCTTCTGTCTCGTATGTCAACTTTAACACTACAGACAGCTACTCCTGTGCTGTGAAAGGCCATGAGGGTCTCAGCTTTCCTGCAGTGTGTGAGTACAGTACAATAGTCCAGTATTCTACTCAGCAAGTATCATGAACTCAGGCAAAAGAGACAGTTCTTACTTTATCAATCATTACAGAACAAAAAGCTTTTTTTTACACATTGTCTATATTACTTTAAATTATAATAATTATGAAAGTATTGTGACATTCATCTTTTACATCAGATAAACCAAAGTACACCTCAGTGTCAGTCAGTCCCTCTGGTGGAATAGTGGAGGGCAGTTCAGTGACTCTGACTTGCAGCAGTGATGCCAAACCACCTGTGGACAAATATACCTGGTACAAGAAGAATGGAGCATCACTGACAGGATCTGAAAAGACATACAATTTCACAACCATCAGCTCTGAGGACAGTGGAGAATACTACTGTGAGGCTAAGAATAAATATGGACGTCTCAACTCTTCTTCTGTGTCTGTGGACGTTCACTGTTAGTACACCTAACCTCATCTTTTGATCAGAGGATCACATTTAAATTAATATTTAAATCACAAGTCCAAGTTTCATGATGCTCCTGAACACCTCAGTGTCAGTCCCTCTGGTGAAAGAGTGGAGGGCAGTTCAGTGACTCTGACCTGCAGCAGTGATGCCAAACCACCTGTTGACAAAAACACCTGGTATTTTCAAAATAAGACTTTTCTAAATGGATTTGGAAGGATCTACAACATAAGTAACTTCAAGTCTAAAGAAAATGGACATTACCACTGTAAGACCTGGAATGGAAGAGGGTCTAGGAACTCTACAGTTCTGATGATAACTTTACCAGGTGAATTTTCATCTTCAATATTTCAATACAAAATTAAGTTTCAAGCTAATTTTAATAATTATACTGTGGCCTATCATACTTTGTTTTTTAATGATATATACGTTGAGATGAGATCACTTAACAAATATTGTATTATTGTCCTGTACTACGTTTATTTTCAGTTTATAACATGCAGTACTCGTATCATCCATATTTTAATTTAGGGAAACAAACATCAGTTATGACTGCAGCTGTAGGAATCATAGTTGTTGTTCTGGTTCTCATCCTCTGTCTGATAAGTTGCGTCAATTCAAATATGGTTTTGGAACAAAAAGAGGTCAATACACGTCTTCTAAAATAGACTAGTATTTTAATTAATGCAAAACACTTCAATGGTAAATATGATGTTCGGATATACGGGTCCACTGAAATACCACGCAGGGCAGACAGAGAACTGGTCCATTGTTATAAGTTCTTCCTTAAATACTCTGACAGAGATAGTTCCTGGCCTCTCAGAGTAGAGACTGAGCGTGGTTTAGACTTACTCAGCCTATCGTTGGCGCACAGGCTGGTCCCAGCCCCTTGGCGCTTCACTGTTGCCAGGTGTTCGTTGTTTTGCAACTTGTCCAGAGAGTCATCACTTTTGCAGTACACATGTCCTTGAGCGTTCTAACAAAGAGGCTGTGTTTGTGTATGTGAGACACAAGTCTTATCTCCCCCTACTCCCTAACAGCTCCTCACATGAATCACAGCTTGTTATGTTAAACAGTCTATATCAGTACAGCACAAACCTATTATGTTTAATCATTAATGCTTTCTTATTAAGCTAACAGCACATCTAAAATATAAGATAATAATTTCCCACATGTCTCTCTGGCTTCATGTGGTTCAGGTGCGTGATCTTTTAAAGATGATTTCACTCTAACACTTTTTTATTAACTTAATTTGTTAATTGATTCAATAATAAATGAATTCATTAATGTGCAAACTAGGAAGAAGGCCTCCAAATCCAACTCTGACACATCAGAGAATGTACAGGTGAGTCTGTTAGAATCAGATTATTTGTATTGCTTTGTGGAACATTTCTCCTCCTCATGTTATCTGTCCTCTCACCCCATCAGGGAGACTCTAGTCCAGTTTATGACAACGTCTCAAGCATGGCCATGACCCCTACTGCAACACAGACAGCAGCCAACGTAGACCAGGATGACGTTCATTACGCCAGCGTCCACTTCTCTCGCTTCAAAATCCAGGAAGTGCCTCTGTACTCCACCGTCCAGCTGCCTCAACCCCAGAAACAGGATGAGGATGTCCAGTACGCTGCTGTGAAATTCAACCGCCCCAGTGCTGCCACACCGTGAGCATATTCTGCCATTAAAAGAACATGGAGCCAATACTAGAACATTGTGAATACACCGCATTAATGGAGAAGTTTGCTTTTTCACAACCAAATTTCTATTTCTGATGTAAATGGCATGTTATAGAAGGGTCTAGACACAATTTTTTTGCGATTTCACTTGTTTTTGAGAAACTTACCCCAACCAGCAATTCACTTCCTCATCCTCGTTGTGCCTTACGGAGGCTCTGAAAAAACATGAACAAATACTCCAAAAACACCCAAATACGTCATTTTAGAAACAGAAATGCTCTCAGTAAAGTGATGCAGGTCTTTAGATGTTGCAGTTGTACACATGAAATTGTGTCATTCCAAACTTGATCCGCAACATTATATTCCATTTTGTGTGACTGCTGCTGTTTCCCCTGTCCAACTGTTCCATTCTCCGTGTAGCCTGCTGCTAGAATGGACCAGAGGCATTGTTCGAGTCGCAACAACATGGAACATACCGTTGCGGATGAAGTTCAGAATGACACAATTTCATATGTACAAAATCTAAAGACGTGCATCACTATAGACTACTTAGAGCTTTTTCGTTTCTAAAAGGATGTTTTTGGGGCCCACTTACTGCACACGAGGATGAGGAAGTGAATCGCTGGTTGGTGATAGTTTCAGAAAAAGTAGAAATCGCAACAACCAAAAAATCTGGACCCCTATAACATACTAAGTACATTTTTTTTATTTTTAGATTTTGTTGTAAACAAGTTATATTCTCCTTTCAGCTCATTCATATGCTGCTGCTTTTTGGACGAGAGGACCATGATGTCATTCTTAAGCATAAAAGTTGTCCCCTAGTGGCCAACAATGGACATCTCAAGTCAATTACCATGTCTATAATGAGAGAGTTGTGGTTTTGAGGATCTGTTCTATCTATGTTCCAAATGGAACCTTATTCCCTATTTAGTGCACTACTTTTGACTAGCGACATAAAGATCTTGGTCAAAGTAATGCACTATAAAGAGTATAAGATGGGGGTTTTTGGGACATAGATTATGTTTCATTTCTGTTTTTCTCTCCTCAGACCCGCAGCAGCACAAGCAGCTGAGGAGGACTCCTCTGTGATCTACAGTAGAGTCAACTACCCAGAACCAAGAAGACCTGAAAACAAGTTTGACACAACCCCTGTATATCTGGACCTGTATAGTCCAACTAAGTGATATAATAATATATAATAATATATGCCATTTAGAAACACTTTCATCCAAAGCAACTTATTATGCGTGGAGACATGTTTCATGCCGGTGGCCCCATTTGGGAATTGAACCCATGCACCATGCTCTACCAACTGAGCCACACAGGACTGCTGTATTCAAACTTAGTTGGAGTGCTGATCTAGGGTCAGTTGTGCCTTTTAGACAATGATGATTAAGAGGGGGAACTTTGTAAATAATTTTTATGTGAAATATTTTTCAATTCAATTTTTTAAGTATCATAGAACAAAGATATAAATTACAGCAGACCCAGAATCTGAACACAAAAACTTTGACAATACCTTTGCTTTGTATTTCCGAAGTAGCCTCGATGTCCAGTTAGATTTTATATGAAGGCTAAGAACATAATTGTTTTAACATTTCTTCTTGATGTTTGCTCTCAGGAACAATACATTTATTATATTCTATTATGTTATACAGTACTGTAAGATTATACATAATATACCTTTGCTTGATATTTTCATATACATTTTTTATTGGTTTTATGACAAAGTTATAAGGTAATATTTACTACTTGATGCAACGTTTCTTATCACTTTTATAAAAATACAAAATATTGGAAACTATAAAGTGTGGATTGTGTTTAATCAACTTGTAAGATTAAACTTAATTGTCATTGTTTTTACCTTGTTATAACAGTATCTTCAGTGGAGAGAAAATGGAAAGCTTTCAAAATCACACCTCTTGTACTGTACAGTACACACAGTAACTACAAATAATACATTTCCATTGGTTTGTAGAGCAATAGTGGTTTATTCACCTTCATCATCATCATCAACATCATGTCTGTATAAAATATACACAGACACTTTCAGAAGGAGCAATGTACAGCACCTAGACACAACCAGTTACATGAAATATTATGTATTGTCATTTTTAAAACACACATCATGCAGACACAATATGGAATCACATGGATATTTGGAGTGTTGAAGGTAGTTCTATCAAAGATGGAACATTCCGGAATGTTCGATGATTGATAATAATACATCTCACAGTTAACAAGTTCAGACCAAACAGTGAGATTATTGCTTGATTTAAAGCCTTTTGTCCTTAGAAGAATAACAGTCCACCATTATGCCCAACTAGCAGTTAGAGAATAGATTACATCATTGTATGGCGAGAATGTGATGTCATATAGAATGAGTGCTCTGGTCTCTAACGTAATGTGGCTCTTGACCTCCTAACTGGTACCACACGGCAAGCGGTACCGGAGCACCAAGTCTAGGTCCAAAAGGCTTCTACCCCCAAGTCATAAAACTCCTGTACAGCTAATCATGGCTACCCAGACTATTTGCATTGCCCCCCCACCCCACCCCAACCTCCTCTTTTACGCTGCTGCTACTCTGTTTATTATTTATGCATAGTCACTTTAACTCTACCCACATGGACATATTAACTCAATTACCTCAACTAACCGGTTTCCCCGCACATTGACGCTGTACCGGTACCCCCTGTATATAGCCTCCCTACTGATATTTTATTTTACTGCTGCTCTTTAACTATTGGTTATTTTCAATTTTTACTTATTTTTTACTTAACACTTTTTTTATTATTATTATAATTTTTTCTTAAAAACTGCATTGTTGGTTAAGGGCTTGTAAGTAAGCATTTCGCTGTAAGGTATACCTGTTGTATGTGGCAAATACAATTTGATTTGATTTGATTTGGTGTCTGACCTTCCCAGGTCGGTATCTCTCTTTGGGGACAGAGAGGGGCTAGGGGTGGATGGGAGAGTGGAGATCCCATGGAGAGATACCTTTTATCCCCCTGAGAGCCCCACTGAGTTTGGATAGAGCTAGGGGTGGGGGCAGTGGGGGTCAATATCGGTGTCCCTTCCCACATTCACATGATGTGTCACTAAATGATGTTGTCGAACAGATGCATGGACTGCATGATGTTCTCATCCTGGACAGGATGCAGGAAGGGACAAAAAGCACAATGGGTAAGAAGCAGTTGGAGAGAAGGTTTAAACAGTATAATAGCAGAAGCAGGTTCTTAAAGTAATTGTCCAGACAATCTGTTAACTCATACCAAAATAATGTTGTTGACTTGTCCTATACTCATATTTGTGGCCAAAGAATAAATTGGAGAAAAAAAAAATCTTAAAAAACCCCACCTCAGGAATATGATGTCATACTCCTGAGGAGGATGAGCTGGTCAATCAGCGGTCTACAGTACATTGCATGAATATTTTTTTATGACCAGTATACGCCCACAGCATTCTGTTGTTGGGGTACGCCCACACCATTCTAACACAGAAAAGCTGCTTTTTAACATACTTAATTATAATTTGTTGGAAGGAAAACTATTTAACTCATATTGTAAGAAATGTTATGTCATATTTCATATACATCTGGAAACACTGGACAGTTACTTTAAAGGTTTAAAGGTATAGTCTAACTTTTAGGGTGCGTCCCAAATGGCACCCTATTCCCTACAAAGTGCACTAATTTGGCACCCTATTCCCTATATAGCTCACTACTTTAGCGTTTTTTAATTGTGAGAGACAGTCGTCGCGCCTATTCCTTAGAAATGATTTAGAAATCTGATCATAGATCTGTGGTTAGTTGTTACCAAGAAGAAGTTGTCAACGTGCTCTTATCATGGAGCTCATGATATCAGTCATCTCCTGGAATGCACACACACACACGTGCACACACACAAACACATGCGCGCAGGCTCACACCACACACACACACACACACACACACACACACACTCACACACACACACTGTTATAAAGGCCTTTACAAACCAAGATTGACCTGCCAACAAGCCAATCGCTGCTGTGTGTCCTCTAATTACCTTGCTAGTGCCCGCCTACTGGGCGGAGCTAATCTGATAAAGAGGGAAATGGGAGCAGAGCTAACAACAAAGAAGTTGTTACTATGTGTGTAAAATAATGTAAGTAGCCCTAGTTGAGTGTTGATAGTAAAGTCTGTTTGCAGGAATTGATGTTTGTATGTGCCTTTGTTGATCATGTGTTAGCATGACCTGGCTAGCATGCTAAATGTTTGTAGCCCACCACTAATGATAATGCTGAGGCTCCATGGGGGCTGTTCAGTCTGATGCCATTATCTCACCTTTCAGTCCTTGCTGGTGTGATTGTATGCTACAGTGGCAGTGCCTTTCCAACATGGTGGTCATTTTCCAGGCCTGGTGCTTTATCCTAGACTTCTAGCATACTTGACATGGCTAATGCTAGCTTCAGGCCCTGCCTGGGCCTGCTTACTATCTAGCCATCAATGTTCACTGATATGTGATTCAGAGACCCGCTACGTACTTAATGCTGATTGGTTTAGGTTCTGCCCACTATAGTGCTGTCTGGTCAGAACATGGTGTTGAGGCCCGTCACTCTACTCTTGATGGTCACACTGTCTCCCGAGTGGTGCAGTGGTCTAAGGCACTGCATCGCAGTGCTAGCTGTGCCACTAGAGATCCTGGTTCGAACCTAGGCTCTGTCGTAGCCGGCCGCGACCGGGAGACCCATGGGGCGGCGCACAATGGGCCAGCGTCGTCCAGGGTAGGGGGGGGAATGGCCGGCAGGGATGTAGCTCAGTTGGTAGAGCGTGGCATTTACAAACGCTAAGGTTGTGGGTTCGATTCCCACGGGGGGTCAGTATAAAAAATAACAAATAAAAAAAATAATGTATGCACTCACTAACTGTTAGTCGCTCTGGATAAGAGTGTCTGCTAAATGACTAAAATGTAAATTGTAAGAGGCAGGTCTATGTCCTTCATCTGCTATAACTAACCATGGTACCATATTATGGTACCCATCAAAAGTGTCTAAGTACATCCTTCAATTCGTAATCACTTGATACCCTAGAAACTCATCATAACAACTACATACATAATCATGTTATGTGTCAGACACCAGTAAGCGACAGCTGCCTCTGATTGGGAAACATACCTGGCCAAGAATAGAAATATACCTCCTAGATCGTAAACATAGAAATAATAACACAGAACTTCTACACCCTGACTCAACATACAAGAGTTCCATACGTCAGGGCGTAACAGTACCCCCCCCCCCCAAAGGTGCGGACTCCGACCGCACAAACCTGACATAACAGGGTAGGGTCCGGGTGGGCATTCCGCCTCGGAGGCGGATCCGGCTCCGGGCGTGACGACCTCTTCCTCTCAGCCTCCCCGTTGCGCCCCTGGTCTGATCTGGACCTCGGCGCGATGCTTCCCCTCTCCTTCCTCCCACGATGCACCAAGCCCTGTCTGGTTCCTGGTGTGGAAGACCCCGAACCTGGAGAGGGGCCCCGAAGTGGAGCCGCTGACCGGAGCTGGACTAGGCCCCGGTGGAGCGGACTGCTCTGGCTCTGGAGTGGAACCACTGACCGGAGCTGGACTAGGCACCGGTGGAGCGGACTGCTCTGGCTTCAGAGTGGAACCACTGACCGGAGCTGGACTGGGCACCGGAGGAGCGGACTGCTCTGGCTCCGGAGTGGAGCAGCTGACCGGTGCTGGACCAGACCCCGGTGGAGCGGACTGCTCTGGCTCCGGAATGGAGCAGCTGACCGGTGCTGGACCAGGCACCGGTGGAACGGGCAAGGGCCGTGCCGGACTGGGAACACGCACCACTGGCTTGGTGCGAGGAGCAGGCACGGGCTGGGCCGGACTGGAGACACGCACCACTGACCTGGTGTGGGGAGCAGATACGGGACGTACCGGGCTGGCAACACACACCACTGCTTTGGTGCGAGGAGCAGGCACGGGCCATACTGGACTGGGAACACGCACCACAGGTCTGGTGCGAGGAGCAGGTACGGGCCGTACCGGACTGGATACATGCACCACTGGCTTGGTGCGTGGAGCAGATACGGGGCGTACCGGGCTGGCGACATGCACCACAGGTTTGGTGCGAAGAGCAGGTACGGGCCGTACCGGACTGGGAACCGGCGCTGGAGGTCTACGACTGTACCAGTCCTTTACTCTCCGTGCCCAGTCCTCCTCCAGTGAGGACTCCTCCTTGAGCCCCCCACGAGTGCAGTGGTCGGGGCTCTTCTCTATCGATCCCCGACCACCCTTTTAGCCCCCCCCAAAAAAATTAATAGGGCTGTCTCTCGGGCTTCCTCCTCGGTTGGCACCTTCTGTGTTGCCGTTGCTCCTTTCTAACCCGGGCCTCCTCTGTCTCCTCCCAAGGACGGTGATCCATCCCAGCCTGGATCTCCTCCCATGTCCAAGATCCCTTTCCATCCAGGATCTCCTCCCATGTCCAGGATGTCCGCTCCTGGCCACGCTGCTTGGTCCTCGTTTGGTGGGATCTTCTGTCACGATCGTTGAGAGACGGGTCAGACCAAGGTGCAGCGTGCGATGTGAACATGTTTATTTTAGAAAATAAACATATGAACAAAACAACAAACCAACGTAACGTGAAGTCCAAGGCTATACACAATACAAGCCTAACACAGGAACAAGATCCCACAAACATAGTAGGCAACTGGGCTACCTAAGTATGATCCCCAATCAGAGACAACGAGCGACAGCTGCCTCTGATTGGGAACCATACCTGGCCAAGCATAGAAATATACCTCCTAGATCGTAAACATAGAAATAATAACACAGAACTTCCACACCCTGACTCAACATACACGTTTGCCCACTGACAAAGAAATGATCAGTCTATAGTTTTAATGGTAGGTTTATTTGAACAGTGAGAGACAGAATAACAACAAAAAAATCCAGAAAAACGCATGTCAAAAATGTAAATTGATTTGCATTTTAATGAGGGAAATAAGTATTTGACCCCCTCTCAATCAGAAAGATTTCTGGCTCCCAGGTGTCTTTTATACAGGTAACAAGCTGAGATTAGGAGCGCACTCTTAAAGGGAGTGCTCCTAATCTCAGCTTGTTACCTGTATAAAAGACACCTGTCCACAGAAGCAATCAATCAATCAGACTCTCCACCATGGCCAAGACCAAAGAGCTCTCCAAGGATGTCAGGGACAAGATTGTAGACCTACACAAGGCTGGAATGGGCTACAAGACCATCGCCAAGCAGCTTGGTGAGAAGGTGACAACAGTTGGTGTGATTATTCGCAAATGGAAGAAACACAAAAGAACTGTCAATCTCCCTCGGCCTGGGGCTCCATACAAGATCTCACCTCGTGGAGTTGCAATGGTCATGAGAACGGTGAGGAATCAGCCCAGAACTACACGGGAGGATCTTGTCAATGATCTCAAGGCAGCTGGGACCATAGTCACCAAGAAAACAATTGGTAACTCACTACGCAGTGAAGGACTGAAATCCTGCAGCGACCGCAAGGTCCCCCTGCTCAAGAAAGCACATATACAGGCCCGTCTGAAGTTTGCCAATGAACATCTGAATGATTCAGAGGAGAACTGGGTGAAAGTGTTGTGGTCAGATGAGACCAAAATCAAGCTCTTTGGCATCAACTCAACTCTCCGTGTTTGGAGGAGGAGGAATGCTGCATATGACCCCAAGAACACCATCCCCACCGTCAAACATGGAGGTGGAAACATTATGCTTTATGGAAGTTTTTCTGCTAAGGGGACAGGACAACTTCACCGCATCAAAGGGACGATGGACGGGGCCATGTACCGTCAAATCTTGGGTGAGAACCTCCTTCCCTCAGCCAGGGCATTGAAAATGGGTCGTGGATGGGTATTCCAGCATGACAATGACCTTAAACACACGGCAAAGGCAACAAAGGAGTGGCTCAAGAAGAAGCACATTAAGGTCCTGGAGTGGCCTAGCCAGTCTCCAGACCTTAATCCCATAGAAAATCTGTGGAGGGAGCTGAAGGTTCGAGTTGCCAAACGCCAGCCTCGAAACCGATCTACAAATCCCTCCTGAGATGTGTGCAAACCTGTTGGCCAACTACAAGAAACATCTGACCTCTGTGATTGCTAACAAGGGTTTTGCCACCAAGAACTAAGTCATGTTTTGCAGAGGGGTCAAATACTTATTTCCCTCATTAAAATGCAAATACATTTATAACATTTTTGACATGCGTTTTTCTGGATTTTATTGTTGTTATTCTGTCTCTCACTGTTCAAATAAACCTACCATTAAAATGATAGACTGATCATTTCATTGTCAGTGGGCAAACGTACAAAATCAGCAGGGGATCAAATACTTTTTTCCCTCACTGTATATAATGACAAATATGTTATTACGTTAACCCAATTAATCAACATATTCATGATTTCATTCACAATCCTCACATTAACTTCCATGTTTCAAACAGTATGATTCAACAATGTCCACTCAACATAAATCATATAAATGTATCCTAAGACATTACCATAATGTATCACTGTTTTAACCCACAATATCTATATAAAACATTTCTAAATTGTACAATCACTATCCTTCATTTGGAAAATAATTATACTAATACATACTAATGATTCACTTAAATCACTCAGTCATCTTATAAATTATAACCCAAAACCAAATGACTTAACTCAACCAAATGTAAATTGACAATCCTTATTGATTCACTTCATCTTCATCCATAAAAATTAAAACCCTCAACTTTATCGCCCATTACAACTGTCAGAATGTGCACTTATATTAACATACAGTATAAACATCCATAATTCTATTATGACTCTCCTCAACCTGACAATAAATACAGATCATTATCTCAATGCATTCTTAATACTATTAATTTAGCAGTGTATATACCTACTACCCAAATCAGCAAATTTATATAAACCCAATTTTATTATCAACACATCTCCCGGCACTTAAATCTTCTGGCATCTCTTCATTATGTTCTTCAGATATCTTCACATTTCAAAACGACTTGCCCATGACAATGTCACAACTACAATTTCTCATTCTGGTCACCACCAACTCCACAACCTCATTGTCTTGTCCATTTGCCAACCATTATGCCCACAACATTAGAAATGTTGTATCTGAACATATATCTCTCCATTCTCACTTAATGGTGGACTCCTTTCCCACTCCTTCGAGATAAAAACATGAGAAAATCATTTGATAGCTTTGATTGTCTGTTGTACACCAGTTGCATGTAGAAGTGATATTTTACAAAATATCTTCAACGCCTCTGATATTCATCTTCAGCCGGTTCATAGCTTGTTACTTTTATTGATGTTCACACCCTTCTAGGCCAAATTATCCCTGCTATGCATCAAGACACCATCTGTATTTACCTCACTAGAAGACAAACATAACATTTTAATTGATTTAATTTCTAATCCAATGAATCCATATAAGCATTGACTATATGACAAATTATAATGTTTAAAAAAAAATTCTTACTACCAATTTCTAATATACTTCCCAATTTCTATTCACATCGCTCTGTGTAGTGTGTCCTTCTTGCATCGCACCAATATGGAATTCAAGATTCACTGCTGCAATGACACACAGACATAGACACAAAAACAAAAACAATGCTCCACAGTGGCAGTTCCATCTTCCTCCTATTATTTTTAACACTCCTACAGTGGGACAAATAGATGTACAAATCTGTCTCTGCTACTGTCCCATCTATTGAGGGAGCCAGCAACACCTAGTACTAACCACTCCTTCTAGATTCTGTCCAGCTCTTACTTATTTAATCGTCTACTGCCACACAGTCTCCAAATCAAAAAATGCCCAGATTCTCCTGTTAGTTCTTGCCAAGAAGCCTTCACCTTTTTGAAAAAAAAATTCAGAACATTGTTAGTTGAGACTCAATATACTACTTTACACTGTCTTCTTATCAGTCATGAAAAGCCTTGATTAGGAAGTGCACATTCTTGCATCTTGTTATAGTTACTCTTTCCATATACAGTGGGGGAAAAAAGTATTTAGTCAGCCACCAATTGTGCAAGTTCTCCCACTTAAAAAGATGAGAGAGGCCTGTAATTTTCATCATAGGTACACAACAACTATGACAGACAAATTGAGAGAAAAAAATCCAGAAAATCACATTGTAGGATTTTTAATGAATTTATTTGCAAATTATGGTGGAAAATAAGTATTTGGTCACCTACAAACAAGCAAGATTTCTGGCTCTCACAGACCTGTAACTTCTTTTTTAAGAGGCTCCTCTGTCCTCCACTCGTTACCTGTATTAATGGCACCTGTTTGAACTTGTTATCAGTATAAAAGACACCTGTCCACAACCTCAAACAGTCACACTCCAAACTCCACTATGGCCAAGACCAAAGAGCTGTCAAAGGACACCAGAAACAAAATTGTAGACCTGCACCAGGCTGGGAAGACTGAATCTGCAATAGGTAAGCAGCTTGGTTTGAAGAAATCAACTGTGGGAACAATTATTAGGAAATGGAAGACATACAAGACCACTGGTAATCTCCCTCGATCTGGGGCTCCACGCAAGATCTCACCCCGTGGGGTCAAAATGATCACAAGAACGGTGAGCAAAAAGCCCAGAACCACACGGGGGGACCTAGTGAATGACCTGCAGAGAGCTGGGACCAAAGTAACAAAGCCTACCATCAGTAACACACTACGCCGCCAGGGACTCAAATCCTGCAGTGCTAGACGTGTCCCCCTGCTTAAGCCAGTACATGTCCAGGCCCGTCTGAAGTTTGCTAGAGTGCATTTGGATGATCCAGAAGAGGATTGGGAGAATGTCATATGGTCAGATGAAACCAAAATAAAACTTTTTGGTAAAAACTCAACTCGTCGTGTTTGGAGGACAAAGAATGCTGAGTTGCATCCAAAGAACACCATACCTACTGTGAAGAATGGGGGTGGAAACATCATGCTTTGGGGCTGTTTTCCTGCAAAGGGATCAGGACGACTGATCCGTGTAAAGGAAAGAATGAATGGGGCCATGTATCGTGAGATTTTGAGTGAAAACCTCCTTCCATCAGCAAGGGCATTGAAGATGAAACGTGGCTGGGTCTTTCAGCATGACAATGATCCCAAACACACCGCTCGGGCAACGAAGGAGTGGCTTCGTAAGAAGCATTTCAAGGTCCTGGAGTGTCCTAGCCAGTCTCCAGATCTCAACCCCATAGAAAATCTTTGGAGGGAGTTGAAAGTCCGTGTTGCCCAGCGACAGCCCCAAAACATCACTGCTCTAGAGGAGATCTGCATGGCGGAATGGGCCAAAATACCAGCAACAGCGTGTGAAAACCTTGTGAAGACTTACAGAAAACGTTTGACCTGTGTCATTGCCATCAAAGGGTATATAACAAAGTATTGAGCAACTTTTGTTATTGACCAAATACTTATTTTCCACCATAATTTGCAAATAAATTCATAAAAAATCCTACAATGTGATTTTCTGGAAAAAAAATTCTCATTTTGTTTGTCATATTTGATGTGTACCTATTTTGAAAAGTACAGGCCTATCTCATCTTTTTAAGTGGGAGAACTTGCACAATTGGTGGCTGACTAAATACTTTTTTTCCCCACTGTACATGCCTCCACTACATTCTACCTTATACCACAAATACATTTTCACCTAAAACATTTAATCTAACCCATAACACATTAATTACTACTGTCATATTCTTACTACAATATACAAATATACCAATAAATCCTCTTACCATCAGTACTACCCCCTTTTCTGAACACATGAGTCACAACTTGATTCATGCTTTCAAAAACAAAACACCAACATTGCCTATTAAACCAAAATAATAAATGAAATTAAAATGACAACATTTGAAAATACTTTAACTTACTTCTATCCCGTAAAGTAATCCAAGATTAGTACAATTGACTAGCAACAGGTATCCCTCATTCAGGGAAAGCTCTCAATCTCTTTTGCTATTTTACGGTTCGAATCATATATTACCAAATTATAAACTTCTTCACAATTTTCAGTATTATAAATTACCCTCAACTCGGTAAAATAAACTATCTTAAAGTCCTCATCTCATGCCTTTAGAATTACCAGTGTGGGTGATCAATTCACACTAGAAAGTCAGTGCAGAGGTCATTGAAATCATTCAGTGAATTGTTCGCTTCTATAGTATACTAATCAACATGTGTTGGTAAGACAATATCTTTCCTATAATGTTATCAATTAAACCAGTAATTCACGTCAACATTATCAATGTAAGAGCTTGCTTCCTTCCCTACACGCTCTGCATTTCCCTCTATCATAGGGTTTAAAAACGAATGTAACAACATTAACCACCCTAAATTGCTGTAGTAACGTCATGTTTGGTTCAGTTTATCTATTATGATAGTATGTCCATAATACTTCTATATTAACCTCAACCAAAAGTTGCTATATTCCTCAGTCAATGTTACAGTGGGGGAAAAAAGTATTTAGTCAGCCACCAATTGTGCAAGTTCTCCCACTTAAAAAGATGAGACAGGCCTGTAATTTTCATCATAGGTACACGTCAACTATGACAGACAAATTGAGGAAAAAAAATCCAGAAAATCACATTGTAGGATTTTTTATGAATTTATTTGCAAATTATGGTGGAAAATAAGTATTTGGTCACCTACAAACAAGCAAGATTTCTGGCTCTCACAGACCTGTAACTTCTTCTTTAAGAGGCTCCTCTGTCCTCCACTTGTTACCTGTATTAATGGCACCTGTTTGAACTTGTTATCAGTATAAAAGACACCTGTCCACAACCTCAAACAGTCACACCCCAAACTCCACTATGGCCAAGATCAAAGAGCTGTCAAAGGACACCAGAAACAAAATTGTAGACCTGCACCAGGCTGGGAAGACTGAATCTGCAATAGGTAAGCAGCTTGGTTTGAAGAAATCAACTGTGGGAGCAATTATTAGGAAATGGAAGACATACAAGACCACTGATAATCTCCCTCGATCTGGGGCTCCACGCAAGATCTCACCCCGTGGGGTCAAAATGATCACAAGAACGGTGAGCAAAATTCCCAGAACCACACGGGGGGACCTAGTGAATGACCTGCAGAGAGCTGGGACCAAAGTAACAAAGCCTACCATCAGTAACACACTATGCCGCCAGGGACTCAAGTCCTGCAGTGCCAGACGTGTCCCCCTGCTTAAGCCAGTACATGTCCAGGCCCGTCTGAAGTTTGCTAGAGTGCATTTGGATGATCCAGAAGAGGATTGGGAGAATGTCATATGGTCAGATGAAACCAAAATATAACTTTTTGGTAAAAACTCAACTCGTCGTGTTTGGAGGACAAAGAATGCTGAGTTGCATCCAAAGAACACCATACCTACTGTGAAGCATGGGGGTGGAAACATCATGCTTTGAGGCTGTTTTTCTGCAAAGGGACCAGGACGACTGATCCGTGTAAAGGAAAAAATGAATGGGGCCATGTATCGTGAGATTTTGAGTGAAAACCTCCTTCCATCAGCAAGGGCATTGAAGATGAAACGTGGCTGGGTCTTTCAGCATGACAATGATCCCAAACACACCGCCCGGGCAACGAAGGAGTGGCTTCGTAAGAAGCATTTCAAGGTCCTGGAGTGGCCTAGCCAGTCTCCAGATCTCAACCCCATAGAAAATCTTTGGAGGGAGTTGAAAGTCTGTGTTGCCCAGCGACAGCCCCAAAACATCACTGCTCTAGAGGAGATCTGCATGGAGGAATTGGCCAAAATACCAGCAACAGTGTGTGAAAACCTTGTGAAGATTTACAGAAAACATTTGACCTGTGTCATTGCCAACAAAGCGTAAATAACAAAGTATTGAGAAACTTTTGTTATTGACCAAATACTTATTTTCCACCATAATTTGCAAATAAATTCATTAAAAATCCTACAATGTGATTTTCTGGAGAAAAAAAATCTAATTTTGTCCGTCATAGTTGACGTGTACCTATGATGAAAATTACTGGCCTCTCTCATCTTTTTAAGTGGGAGAACTTGCACAATTGGTGGCTGACTAAATACTTTTTTTCCCCACTGTAATTTTCCTATTATTCTCCGAATTCCCTTGCTTCACTTCCCATAAAGATGAGACATTTGCTTCTCTGTGCGTCCTAAACTACATTATATTTCCCCTGTAATCAACTAAGATCATAGCCACAGCTCTTATGAAACCACCAATCCTTCATTATTAGAATACAGCAGATCTAGGTAACTGTCCTTTCTAAGTAGGCTACAAGTAAGACCAAACACTTGCTGTATTTTACCATCATATATTGAATTCATATCCATATTATCAATATCCAATTATTTATAGACATTACGCCACCATTCTCAATCGTTTAATCTAGCAAACCCTTAGTCAACGCCCCCCCAAAAAATGACTACCACACAATCGTCTCTCTATACCTGTTAAATAAGTGAGTCTTTCTATTTGAACCACGCCACGCTGCATATCTTCCATTCAACATCACCAAACCAAATACTTTGTAGTATCTGGTCAAGCAACACATACCAGCAGTTGAATTATACTCATAAATACAGATTTTACTCTATGCCATTGAAATGAGAAATACATTCCACAAATAGCTCAATTACAATGGTTTGTCATCTTACCCACTGATACAAAATGAAGTACTTTCACTTCACTACGTTAGCTCTACCCTGATAATTAGTTCAATGGAAACCCTATATTAGCTTTGTACTATATTATACATTACGTCTATAACCACATTACTTATGGTCAGTTTATTCCTTAAACCTTATCTCTATCACATGATCCAACAATGGTACAAACTTAGAAAACCCATATGAATTACTCCCCCACCCATGAAATACGTCTACGTTTGGGTGAGTAAGTTAATACATATATAGCGTTAGAAACTTCTAGGTACTCACATCAAAGAATCCCTTTGTGGTGTTTTTAACTAATTCTTAATACACACAAATCACTTCTTCAAACATTTTCCCAACGGAACCAAAACCACAGACTGTAATTTCAGGACCCTGCCCTGCCTGTCCAGAAAATACAGACCTTTCCACTACTCTCTAAAATAACCTCACAATCTCCATACCACTCCTTGATATTCAATGAATTAATTATGTTATATATCGTAACTTCTTATCCAAACTTATATCAAATTATTATACCCATTTTTAGAACTTATTTTGCACCCTTCAGATTCAAATATTCTAAATGCGGATTTGCCTGTAATAATTTCGTCATTTCCTGTCTCTCACTTCGAGTTAAAGGAAGCTCTGCTTTATTCTTAATGGTGACTGTTTTTCCAGATATCGGTCTACTAAGCTGGCCATTCATTACTGCTATTAGCTCATGCATTATTAGTAATTAAAAACTTAAATTAAAATCCCCATCCTGATCTGTATAAAAATGTAGTTCCTATTTGTCATTTTGGTGCTAGGATTCAATATGTTACGTTGCATCTGCTCTGAGTCTTTCACAAAAAATATTCTCTCCTAACCAAGGTATTTAAATCTAATGATGATACAACACATCAAAGAACATAATGATACAACACATTATAGATCCTGTTTTATGATGATACAACACATCAGAGTACTTATTTCATGACTTATTCCATGATGATACCACACATCTCTCTTGTATTCTCTTTTGTCTTTGAACTCATTACTCTTAACACACCCAGTGTAAATCATAGCACCATGTTATTGTCTAATTTGATCATTCTCCTTACATCTCACTAAATAACTCAATACCACTCATCGTCCCCCTTTAAAATATTGAATTTTAAAAGTTTGTTACAGCTCAGCCTCACCACAGATAAGCAGAATTTGACATAATCAAACAAATATGAAAGTCTGCTTACCTGTTAGTTTGGCTGTGAACTACATCCTGTTCGTTTAGACGCAAATCTGTTATGATGAGTTTCTAGGGTATCAAGTGATTACGAATTTAAGGATGTACTTAGACACTTTTGATGGGGAGTTCATATAAGATATTTAATATGGTACCATGGTTAGTTGTAGCAGACGAAGGACATAGCCCTGCCTCTTACCATCTTCCAACTCCAGTACAAAGATCCACTCTCTCTATATATACACTCTGTTACAAGTTTCTTCACAACCATCTGGTACCCATCATGGGCACTCCCTTCTCTTGATGTTATTACCCTTTACCCCTGTCACTATATCCTGTCCATCAATTATTCTAAGATCAACCTCAGAAATCTCCTTTGACATAAAGGAATGTAGACTCTGTGGCACCAAGCCACTTATCTACTAACTCTAACCTGGTCCACACGACACTATGACATGACATCATTTCAGTAGTCAATGGAATACATTGGAAATGGTCAACATTTTGCCCATTTAAAAAATGTAATCCCACTCAAATGAAGAAAGGCAACTAGATATGCAGTCTCGTGTACATTTTCTTTTGAAATACAGTAACACCCCTTTCTGACTTGCTGTTCTGCACATCATTAATATTAATGACGTAAAGAGGAAGGAAATGACAGTTCTGCATCAGCTACTTGTGTTCTGACTACTTTAAATATGCATCATCCACAGAACACACACTTACTAGCAGTTTCCACACACTGCCACTAAGTTGACTCGCTGTACAAGACCTCTCCCCTTCAGTCTCTAAGTACTCTTGATATCTTGAAATATAGTTTTTTGTTTTTAGCCATAAGTCATGTACTCAAGGGTCTCAGACTTGGAATGCTAATCTAGGATCAGGTCCTCCTGGTCCATATAATTATGATCTAAAAGGGGAAACTAATTCTAGATCCTACTCGGAGACACTTAGTGAATACGGACGCTATCATATAATTATGATATAAAAGGTATGTGTGTGTGTGACTTGCTGTTTAGCCTCACAGCTTGGGGATAGACGCTATCATTGAACATGG
>LR778290.1:15543707-15576346 GCA_902810595.1 Coregonus sp. 'balchen'
TCAAATAGTATTTTAAATCGTTCAAATATTTTGAGCGTTTGCTTTAGCCTGCCTGGAGTGCCAGATTTATGTTTTTTGCACTTTTGGGACTGTCCCGTTAGTTCCATTGTGCCAAACAAGCTCAATCTTTAAGTACAGCTAGTTCAAGTATATGAATACACTATTTACACCCAGGAGTGGTTCCCACCCCTTCTGCCATTGTAGCCTTGTACAAGGCAAATAAACGGCTAAATTGCTAATGCTACCTTGGTAATGCTCCGAGGCTTACCCAGTGTTCCCAGACTGTTGCGTACATAGCGTGTCAGGGGGGTTGGGTGCTATGACAGTAGTAATACTCATTTCTGTTGTACTGATAAATAAAGAGCTATTCGAAGGGACTTTCATTTGGAAAATTCCTTGTGGATGATGTTGAATACATGTGCTATGACAGTTGTGGTGAATGATACTGCAACACTAATGAAGGGGTTATGACTGGTTTCATAAAGGTGTAATGTCTACCCCCTTCATATGATGTGGTCCTGAGGGAATATGTGACATTATTTTATCACGTTATCATCATGGCTGACCAAGGGCCTGTTGATGAGAACCATTATTATGAATGTTTGATTGCTGCATGCTATTTAGACAAGTCATTTATGTCAATCACCAGTAATACATAAAATATGCCTATGGTACACATTTCAGACTGATTAACTGAATAAGGAAAATGTGTTTGACAGTTTGACGTCTCAATGTGTTACTCAACGGTGTTGGTTTTGAAGAAGACAGCAAGAACAACCACAGGAAGAGAGGTTTCTTGTGTTGCAATTGTAGTGTCGTGTCAAATGTTGCTAATAATGCTGTAACAAAGGAGTCCGCTTATACTGAACTTTGATCATACGTTTTATTCATATCACAAGATTTCAGCATAAGTGTACAGATGTCTAGATCACCCGGAGAGCAGTGTCTCCCAAATTGCAATGGCCGCTCTAACGTTCTTTGTTCAAACCCAGTATTTATAATATTCCCCAAAATATGGGTTGCTCCCTTTACTGTCCAATCCCCTGTCTTCTTTATGGGGCGTCACCCTAAAAACCCTTTGACACTAAATAAACATCCTCTCAGGTTCCACTTAAAACCTTATCAAAGTCATAATCTTAATACACTACACAATCTTACCCTTTGCCGCCTGTGCCTTCACCAAACTCTGTCAAAACTGTTGTAACTGCAGGCTTACTCAGAATGTATGAAAATAGATCCATTTTGATCCAATAATGATCAACTAATGATCAAATGTTAACTGTCATTTTCTTGTTAAAACTCTGGTTAAAATTGGACCATCCTTCAGACTCAGTCAAAATGGTATAGCCATGTGTCTCATGCCGGGTACATAATGGTACATAAAAACATTGATTTGGGCAATGTATTACATGAACGATTGAAGTTATATGTTATTCTTTAAAAAAGTTTTGCTCACCTGACAACATAATAACCACCGGAAAACGTATTACAGTGAACAAAAATATAAATGTCCCATGTTTCATGAGCTGAAATAAAAGATCCAAGAAATTTCCAATACCTACAAAAAGCTTATTTCGCTGAAATGCTGTGCCAAAATTTCTTTACGCATCTGGTGAACAGGTCAGGGTTCCATAGGCAGAACAGCAGAAAACAACACAGGCCCTGATATCACAGCTTAAACACAGGCCCTGATGTAACAGATAAAACACAGGCCCTGATGTAACAGCTAAAACACAGGCCCCGATGTAACAGATAAAACACAGGCCCTGATGTAACAGATAAAACACAGGCCCTGTGGTGCAAAATAATTACAATTAGTATTAACACTGGAATGATAGATGTGCAAGAGATGATGTGCAAATAGAGATACTGGGGTACAAATGAGCACTTGTTATGCTGTTCATTCACAAGCACTTTGTCCTACACTGAGCTGTGTTCAGATTGAAACCACAAACACCTTTAACGTGTGAGGTGTAAAGAACAGCTCTAAATATATACAAGGAAGTGAACAATGCACATCAGATGAACATTTAGAAACACTCTATGCTGAATTGTTTAATAGTATTTTATAAATGTCTATAGATTGAATAAAAAATATGTGAAGTGTATTACTAAAAAGATAAGAATGAGACCATACCTGCTACAGACCAGAGAAAGACCACCAACACACTTCCTGCTGTTCTCAAGGTTGTATCTCCCACCCTGCAGTCTTAGACACATAAAGGTAGACAACTAAAGCACACGTTTTAACTGGGGTGAATAACGTGATATGTACATTTAGGGGTGAACAATTGCTCATTGTATAGATATGTTGTACCATAAAGCACGTTTCCCCTGATTGTTTTAAACGTGTTTCATACCATCTAGGGACCATAACTATAACATTGAGACCTGGAGGTTTGTATCTGGAATTGTTTGTTGATTAAAAAAATACAAATACAAAGTGTGTACTGAAAATGGGTTCTCATGACGTGTGTACTGAAACTATACTATGTAAAACTATATGACCACATTGTGTTATTATAGCCTTTATTTGCCTTTTTCCATTTATGATTATGGCAAAGACGGAGCTGGGGGCAATTCATAATCGTCTGATTCTAACTTGAATACCTACGTTGTGTACTTTATAGCCAGACAGTAAACGGGGCACTTGCCTGAACAGATGATCCTGTGTGTGTGTATCAGTCCTGCAAAGGAGCGACAGTCAAGAATAGAGGAGTTTCATCTGGTCCACACTTTGATTGACACTTCACACACACAAATAGTTCCCGCAAAACACCAGTCTCAATGTCAACAGTGAAGAGGCGACTCCGGGATGCTGACTTAGGCAGAGTTGCAAAGAAAAAGTTCAGTGTCTGTGTTCTTTTGCCCATCTTAATCTTTTATTTTTATTGGCCATTCTGAGATATGTATTTTTCTTTGCAACTCTGCCTAGGTCAGCATCCTGGAGTCGCCTCTTCACTGTTGATGTTGAGACTGGTGTTTTGCGGGTACTATTGAATGAAGATGCCAGTTGAGGACCTGTGAGGCATCTGTTTCTCAAACTAGACACTCATGTATTTGTCCTCTTGCTCAGTTGTGCACCTGGGCCTCCCACTCCTCTTTCTATTCTGGTTAGAGCCAGTTTGCGCTGTTCTGTGAAGGGAGTTGTACAAAGCGTTGTACGAGATCTTCAGTTTCTTGGCAATTTCTCGCATGGAATAGCCTTCATTTCTCAGTACAAGAATAGGCTGACGAGTTTCAGAAGAAAGTTATTTGTTTCTGGCCATTTTGAGCCTGTAATCGAACCCACAGTTGCTGATGCACCACATAATGAACAAGTCTCAAGAAGGCCAGTTTTATTGCTTCTTTAATCAGCACAACAGTATTCTGCTGTGCTAATATAATTGCAAAAGGGTTTTCTAATGATCAATTAGCCATTTAAAATGATAAACTTGGATTAGCAAACACAACGTGCCATTGCAACACAGGACTGATGGTAGCTGAAATTGGGCCTCTGTACGCCTATGTAGATCTTCCATTAAAAATCAGCCATTGCCAGCTACAATAGCCATTTAAAACATTAACAATGTCTACACTGTATTTCTGATCAATTTGATGTTATTTTAATGGACAAAAAAATTGCTTTTCTTTCGAAACCAAGGAAATGTGTAAGTGACCCCAAACTTTTGAAGGGTAGTGTACATTCAGTAAGCTTGCTCTGATTTGTCATCCTGAGGGTCCCAGAGATCAAATGTAGCATAGTTTTGTTTGATAAAATAAATTTTTATATTCAATGTAGGAACTGGGTTCAACAGTTTGACCCCCTGCTGTCTCTGGCTAGATGTGTGAAGGTTGGTGTATTTTCTTTAGGGAAGCTAATGATCAATCATGTATGACATAACTGGGAGTGTGTAAACATATATTTTTTATTACCATAGCATTTTTGTATGTTCTCTATAGTTATGTACTTGAAAATGTACAAATTGACCAATTCGGAACATTTGGAAAAACTCTTAGCGAAATATTGTGTTGTAATGTAATTCTTCACTGGATCAATCTGAAACTTTGCACCTAGATTCCTACATCACTGTCTGGCCTTTCTCTTGCATTTCAAAGATGATGCAAAAAAAAAAAAAAACATTTCTAATGTGTTATACTCTCCTCCATTCATTTCAAATTTCCACAAATGTCAAAGTGTTTCTTTTCAAATGGTATCAAGAATATGCATGTCCTTGCTTCAGGTCCTGAGCTACAGGCAGTTAGATTTGGGTATGTCATTTTCTGCGAAAATTGAATAAAAGTGTCCGATCCTTTTAAACTAGGGTCATTTCAGTGAATAGAAATAATAATTCTGAGGTTAATGAGACAACTCATTTAACACTGCCTCTGTGTGTGTGTAATCAACTCTTCATCAATATTTTATTATTTGAATCAGCTGTGTAGTGCTCGGGCAAAAACCAAAATGTGCACCCTATGGGGACCCCAGGATCGAGTTTAGGAAATGCTAGCCTAGCCACTCATGGTTATGTGGTGTAATGGCGCCATCATGTGTCCAATATGCAGAAATACAAGACACTTTGATCTTATTTACAACATGATGCTTATACTGTATTGACACTGAACCACAATGTAAAAAACTGCAAATTGTTAAATGTATGTAATGTACTGATGATTTAAAAAAAAACAAGCAATATCATGACACTGAACAATATAGTATTAGGTAATATAACATATAAAATGCTGAATGATGTCTGACAGCAATACAAAGTAAATCATCATTAACCACATCAGGAGCAACTTGGCCCAAGAGCTTAAAATATTAAAAAGCTGTTATTAATATTATCCGTATTAGTTGCTGAGGAAAGTAGGACTATTGATGTCATAAAAAATCTGTAAAAGGCAAAATCACATAGAAAAAGATCAGAAATATAATCTTAAACTATAGATTGGTCCACAAGAAAAGTAGGCTATTTATATCATCAAAAATATGAAAATGGAAAAATCCCATTGAAAAAAAGCAGAAACATAACCCATCCCATTTATCATCAATATACATAATTATCATTATAAGAAAAACACAAATTTATTCCAGCATTTACTCAAAAGTTAAAGTTCATGGTCTGGAAAACGTTCTAGATATGATAGCAAGAGAATAGCGGTGTAAGGCCTAGCTTTGGCTTGGAACCGTAGCTCTTCAGTCCAGGATCTGTGGTGGTTCTCTTCAGTCCAGATTATGCGGTGGTTCTCTTCAGTCCAGGTTGTGTGGTGGTTCTCTTTAGTCCAGGTTGTGTGGTGGTTGTCTTCAGTGGGAGAGTCCCCTCACATTCTGAAAGAAGACATACTGAATTAGCATTCCCTCTAACATTTTTATGGACACACACACACACACACACACACACACAGACACACACACACTTACTGCCAGGGTGTCGTACTCTGGTGACCTGGTCTTCATGTTCAGAGCTGTGTACGTGTCACTGTTAGAGTCAGGATGGACACTCTGAGAGAGAAAGAGAGAGAGGGAGAGAGAAGAGAGAGAGAGAGAGAGAGGAGGAGAGAGGAGAGAGAGAGAGAGAGAGAGAGAGAGAGAGAGGAGAGAGAGAGAGAGAGAGAGAGAGGAGAGAGAGAGAGAGGAGAGAGAGAGAGGTAACAGTGAAAATGGTATGAAAGAGACTGTCGTGACACAGTAAATTAATGTTGGCAGGTGTGAAGGTGGAGGTGTAACTCAGGTTTTCCCAAACTTGGGGCTGGGCCACCCCCTTGGTGCACGTTTAGTTTTTTGCCCTAGCACTACACAGCTGATTCAAATAATCAAAGCTTGACGATGAGGGGGGGCATGACTGATTTTGGGAAATCCTGGTGTAACTGATGGAATCACCTGTGTGTCTCCTGTGTCTCCTGTGGCTTCACTTCCTCCTCTGAATCTCCTGTAAAAGAGATCAAGAGGAACAGAGTGAGTTATGCTCTCTACTGACCTCTACTGGAAGTTAATATAATAATATGCCATTTAGCATGGGTGGTCGAACCCACTACCCTGGCGTTACAAGCGCCATGCTCTACCATGAATTAATGAACTAATTAATTAATTAAGTTAATAACAAATCAGAGTGCTAAGGTATAATAATCATAAAAATATGAATTTTTACTTACCTGAGCCACATGAAGCCAGAGAGACAGAGGATGAGAACCAGAACAACAACTATGATTCCTACAGCTGCAGTCATAACTGATGTTTGTTTCCCTAAATGAAAATATGGATGATACGAGTACTGGCATGTTATAAACTGAAAATATTTGTTAAGTGATCTAATCTCAACGTATACATAATTTTTAAAAACTAAGTAGGATATGCCAACGTATAATTACTAAAATGAGCTTGAAATGTAATTTTGTATTGAAATATTGAAGGTGAAAATTCACCTGGTAAAGTTATCATCAGAACTGTAGAGTTCCTAGACCCTCTTCCATTCCAGGCCTCACAGTGGTAATGTCCATTGTCCTTAGACTTGAAGTTACTTATGTTGTAGATCTTTCCAAATGCATTTAGAAAAGTCTTATTTTGAAAGTACCAGGTGTATTTGTCCACAGGTGGGTTGGCATCACTGCTGCAGGTCAGAGTCACTGCACTGCCCTCCACTATTTCACCAGAGGGACTGACTGACACTGAGGTGTTCTTTGGGCCATCTGGTGAACAATATGTAACAACAGTATTTTAAATAGTGTTTTACATGAGGAGCATCGTGAAACTTAGACTTGTGATTGAAATATTAATTCAAATGTGATCCTCTGATCAAAAGATGAGGTTAGGTGTACTAACACTGAACGTCCACAGACACATAAGAAGAGTTGAGGCGTCCATATTTATTGTCAGCCTCACAGTAGTATTCTCCACTGTCCTCAGAGCTTAATTTTGTGAAATTGTATGTCTTTTCAGATCCTGTCAGTGAAGCTCCATTCTTGTTGTACCAGGTGTATTTGTCCACAGGTGGTTTGGCATCAATGCTGCAGGTCAGAGTCACTGAACTGCCCTCCACTATTTCACCAGAGAGACTGACTGACATTGAGGTGCTTTTTGGGCCATCTGGTAAAGGAGAATTTGTCAGAGGGTTAGGACAGTAGTATATTTACGACAGTAGTATATTTACAAATGACATGTCATGTCAAAAATTAATGATCTGTTAAGTCAGAGAACTATCTAAAACTATAACTTACACAAAACGTTAACAAATACACATTTGGAGATGCTGTGCTTTAGGACTACTTAATTTAATTACAATTGTTTTGCTACCTTAGCATTCAGACACTGAGCTGTACTTTACTCACACTTCACATCCATGTTGATGGTCGTAGACCTGTCTGTCCCCATCTCATTCTGGACCTCACAGTAGTACTCTCCAGTGTCAGATGACTGGATTTGATTGAAGACATGCTGTGGTCCTGTCATAATCTGATAGCCACCTCCATTCTTCTTGTACCACCAGGTGTAAATCTGCACAGGTGGGTTGGCATCACTGCTGCAGGTAAGAGTCACTGAACTGCCCTCCACTATTTCACCAGAGGGACTGACTGACACTGAGGTGTTCTTTGGTTTATCTGATAGAAAATATGAATGTCCGGAAGTGGTAATGTCACAATACTTAATTATAATTATAATAATTTGAAGTAATATAGACAATGTGTAAAAAAAGCCTTTTTGTTCTGTAATGATTGATGAAGTAAGACCTGTCTCTTTGGCCTGAATGCATGATACTTGCTGAGTTGAATACTGTACTATTGTACTGTACTCACACACTGCAGGAGAGTGGAGATCCTCGTGGCCTTTTACAGCACAGGAGTAGCTGTCTGCAGTATCAGGGTAGACTGAATAGGTGGAAGTGTTGTCAGTTACTATCTGTCCGTTCTTGTACCAGATGTAGGTGGGGTTACCAGTCAGAGGACAACTGGTGGTGCTACAGGTCAGTGTCTTCCATGTTGTAGTCTGTGAATAAGGAGTCACCTTCACCTGCAGATCTGGAGTAGACAACATAAACCTGAGTCACCTGTTGTCTAGTGTCATCACATGATGCAATACATTCTCAAACAGATCAATAAAAACATGACAATTGCTATATAGACACAGTATTATATTATTTGTATTTCATAAATACAAACAAAGACAATTTTCCTGAACTAAATGGAATTCAACAGTTTAGCTATATTGAATGTAACTGTACCTGTGACAGACAGAGTGACTCCAGGATCACCAGTATATTTCCCTCCAGTCTGATCTGTTATAAATCTGAACTTGTACGTAGCTGAGTCACTCTCTCTCAGGTCTGTGATTGTCAGGGTGTGGCCATTCCTCTTATCTCTACAGTACGTCACACGACCTTTGTAGTCTGGGTCATCACTCAAACTCACATAATTCTCCATAGCATCAATTCTGCTGAACCAGAAGGTTGTTGTGACTTTATACCAACTGGGATACGTGTAAGAGCAGGACAGTTCCACTGATGACCCCTTCAAGGTACAAATACTGTGAGTGGTGTAAGTCACACTCCCGCCATCCTGACCCAGGACCACTATAACACAGTCACACAACACAATGGTATCAGCAGTAAGCCAAGGTCTATTGGCTCACACTGACAGTAGCGTTTGTCCACACTTTCTTGCCATAGTTGGTGAGTTGAGTGTGAATGGAAACCACAGATAAGCATCACTCAATGAGGTGTGAAAGATAACTGTTTAAAGTGAAGTGTAGACGCCTAACAGAACGCACCAGAATAACTTTATGATTCTTTTAGAAATGCATGTAGATTGACAAACAGATAAAGTGATGAACGAGACCATACCTGCTACAGACCAGAGAAAGACCACCAACACACTTCCTGCTGTTCTCAAGGCCATTGTTGCATCTCCCACCCTGCAGTCTTAGAAACATACACAACAACTCACTCTATAGCTGGTGAATAACTACACCTGATACATTGAAGTATAAACTGTAAATGGGGTACAGGGCCTCATTACTGAAAATGAACCAGGCTCATATTGTGTTGTGTTGTATTGTGCTATATGGTTGTCTATGTGAATACTGTCTGTCTGTAAGTCTATTGCACTATGTATGTAATGTGTGTGACGTGTTTCATGTCTGTCTACATCTGTCTATTTAAGTTCACATGCTGTATGATGCAAAAAATAATTTCCTAATGGATAAAATAAAGTCATCATCATCATCATCAAAATCATCATCGTCATTATAAACAACAACAACAACAACAACAACAACAATCACATTGAACAGATCTGTAGTTTTGTAAACACGTATTTCTACATTGATTGAAGCTGTTTTATTCTCAGAACCCCAAATATAGGAGGATAAATGTTCAATCCTCTACGGTCCATCAAGCTGTACAGCAGCCTGAAGACTGACCACCAGGTTCAATGATAGCTCCTATCCCCAAGCTGTGAGGCTAAACAGCAAGTGACTGACACACACAAATACGCACTCACAGACACACACAGACACACACAGATACACACACACGCACGCACGCACGCACGCACGCACACACACACACACACACACACACACACACACACACACACACACACACACACACACACACACACACACACACACACACACACACACACACACACACACACACACACACACACACACACACACACACACACACACACACACACACACAGGGAAGGCCCATAAGGACCATGGAGTCTGTATTAAAGTCTAGGGAGCTGGTTGTTATGGATGTAGAAAAGTTAAAACACATCCTACACAGTATAGATGTCAACCCTACTCCCTATCAGTCTGGTCCTAAAGGGCCCTCAGCTAAATCCACTGTGTCATTCACACAAACACACGGGTCCATACACGCACACACACTGAGCAGAGATTCAAATGTTTGTTTGCGTGTCTTTTATACCCTGGTTAATCATCTCATCCCTATGTAGATCCACACTCCTACACTGAGACACTTTATGAATACTGTCCCTGATGTAACAACCAAAACACAGATCAAAACATAACAAGAAGTAAAATGATACATTACCCTCAAGTATATGACTTGTGGCTAAAAATAAATAACCCAAAACTATATTTCAAGATATTGTCAATACTTACAGAGTGAAGTGAAGGAGAGAGGTCCTGTACAGAGAGTCAATTTACTGGTAGTGTGGAGACTGCTAGTAAGTTTAAGTTATGTGGTTGATACATATTAAAAGTAGTCAGAACACAAGTAGCTGATACAGAACTGTCCTTTCCTTCCTCTTTAAGACATTAACATGCATGATGACCAGAACAGCATGTCAGAGAAGGGAGGTTACTGTATTAGAGTGGGCCCCACATTTCTAAAATTGACAAAATATGTCCACATTTCCACTTTTCTTTAATACAGAACCATGTTAACAATATGTTGACTATTCTATATGGAATGTTTATAATATATTTTAATGTGTTGCGTTGCCCCACTGAGTTCTATTTGGAACTGGTCAAAGTTCAATTTACATTTGGTCAGTTCCATGATGTCATTCATTCTATTCTACAAACCCATTCAATTTACACTCCTCATTAGCTGCATCAAAGTGCTACTGAAGGTTCCAGTGTTCTAGACTAGAGCTCCCCCTACTGCATTTCTACATTACTGCAGCCTCCTAATATTAATGTCCTCTATAATGTTGGGCTAATAACAACATTACAAACTGGAAATGAATCAGGTAGAATGGTGGAACACAACACTGGCTACTACTTGATAAAGTCACATTGAAGCACACAAACACTGATATTTGGGAGGTGAGGGCCCTGGCAGAGTGGTGCCAGGAAAATAACCTCTCCCTCAACATCAACAAAACGAAGGAGCTGATCGTGGACTTCAGGAGACAACAGAGAGAGCACGCCCCTATTCACATCGATGGGACAGCAGTTGAGAAGGTGAAAAGCTTAAAGTTCCTCAGCGTACACAACACTGACAATCTGAAATGGTCCACCCACACAGACAGTGTGGTGAAGAAGGCGCAACAGCGCCTCTTCAACCTCAGGAGGCTGAAGAAAGTCGGCTTGGCCCCTAAGACCCTCACAAACTTTTACAGATGTACAATTGAGAGCATCCTGTCGGGCTGTTTCACCGCCTGGTACGGCAACTGCACCACCCACAACCGCAGGGCTCTCCAGAGGGTGGTGAGGTCTGCCCAACGCATCACCAGGGGCACACTGCCTGCCCTCCAGGACACCTACAGCACCTGATGTCACAAGAAGGCCAAAAAGATCATCAAGGACATCAACCACCTGAGCCACGGCCTGTTCACCCCGCTATCATCCAGAAGGCGAGGTCAGTACAGATGCATCAAAGCTGGGACTGAGAGACTGAAAAAACAGCTTCTATCTCAAGGCCATCAGACTGTTAAATAGCCATCACTAGCCGCCTACCACCCGGCTACTCAACCCTGCACCTTAGAGGCTGCTGCCCTATGTACATAGACTTGGAATCACTGGCCACTTTAATAATGGAACACTGGTCACTTTAATAATGTTTACATACTGTTTTACTCATTTCATCTGTATATACTGTATTCTACAGTATTTTAGTCAATGCCACTCAGACATTACTCATTTTAATATTTATATTCCTTTACATTTAGATTTGTGTGTATTGTTGTGAATTATTAGATACTACTGCACTGTTGTAGCTAGGAACACTAGCATTTCGTTACACCCTCAATAACGTCTGCTAAATATGTGCATGTGACCAATACAATTTTATTTTATTTGTTAATACTACTCCTAAACATAACCCACCATCACTGTGTCTCATGTTAATACTACTCCTAACCACAACCCACCATCACTGTGTCTCATGTTAATACTACTCCTAAACATAACCCACCATCACGGTATCTCATGTTAATACTACTCCTAAACATAACCCACCATCACTGTGTCTCATGTTAATACTACTCCTAACCACAACCCACCATCACTGTGTCTCATGTTAATACTACTCCTAACCACAACCCACCGTCACTGTGCCTCAGGTTAATACTACTCCTAACCACAACCCACCATCACTGTGTCTCATGTTAATACTAATCCTAACCACAACCCACCATCACTGTGTCTCATGTTAATACTACTACTAACCACAACACACCATCACTGTGTCTCATGTTAATACTACTCCTAAACACAACCCACCATCACTGTGTCTCATGTTAATACTAATCCTAACCACAACCCACCATCACTGTGTCTCATGTTAATACTACTCCTAACCACAACCCACCATCACTGTGTCTCATGTTAATACTACTCCTAAACACAACCCACCATCACTGTGTCTCATGTTAATACTACTCCTAAACACAACCCACCATCACTGTGTCTCATGTTAATACTACTCCTAACCACATCAACCTTCACTGTGCCTCATGTTAATACTACTCCTAAACCCAACTCTGTCTCAGGGTTAATATTACTCCCAAAGCTCTTACGAAGCATCCACCCAATCACTATTACTCTTACTCTCACTCTTACTTTAGGCCATGTTCTAAATGTTTCCACAACAATCTATTGCTCTCAGAGCTCTTAAAATAGAATGCACAAGCCTTTATGTGAAACCACATGTACAATGTACATCCCTTTTGTAGCATACAATATAGCTCAGTATTTGTAATATTTATTTAATACAGTATTTCTTGATCAAGGGTGCCAATAATTTTGGTCGTGACTGTATATCTCACAATCAGATCAATATGTAAAACTACATTTATCAATATCAATATGTAAAACTACATAAAACTACACACACACACACACACACACAAACACACAACACAAGGACACAGACACACAGTTATACTTGACCCTGTTATAGTTTGACCGTGAACCTTGACCCTATTGAATTGAGATCCGGGACCTTTCTGCAGAAATGCATCTTGGTATTACTGGCATACTCTACTCTACTGATACATTTTTAAACATGCAAATGAATAAACTGAACTGAACTAAACACATGAAACCACAGTCCACGGTCCGTATTCACAAAGTGAGAGTAGGAGTGCTGATCTGGGATCAGTTTTGACTTTTAGATCATAATCTGAGACACTTTATGAATACTGATGTAAAAACCAAAACACAGTTCAAAATAAACCAAAAAGTAAAATTATACAGTAAGTCATATGATTAAATGCTAAAAACATACAACCAAAAACAATATGTCAAGATATCGTACTTACTGAGTGAAGTGAAGTTGAGAGCTCTTGTACTGTAAGTCAACTTACTGTCAGTGCGTGGAAACAAGAAGTAGGCTGCTGCAAATGTTAGTAGAAGCAGGCGTAGCCTAAGTGTGAGTTCTGTGGTTGACACATTTTAAAAGTAGCCTAGTGAGGGCATTAACATGCATGAACAGCATGTCACATAACGGATGTTACTGTATCTAAATAGAAAATGTGCTAAAGTCCGCATACTGTAGTTGCATTTCTTTATTTGAGGAGTGGGCCTACATGTTTTATAGGAGGCAAAATGTGACCCATTCCTATCACTCTTCATCAGCTGCATCAAAGTGGTACTGAAGGTTCCAGCACAGATGAAAGGGGAGCATCTTTGGTTCCAGTGTTCTAGACTAGAGCTCCCCCTACTGACATCACAACATTACTGCAGCCTCCAGGCTTCAATTGTCCCTACTAGTCTGATGAAAATATGCAAAATAGAAGGTAAAAAAACACTTGTAAAATGTAAAAAAATATAGAATAAACCAGGCACGTACATAAAAATAAGCTAGTTCTGTTAGCTCTGACAATCAAGAGGTGTGACTTTCATACACAAGCATTTTTGTGCATCACACAGCTGCTCTAAATGGACTTGAATGTGAACAATCATTTAGCTATTTCATTTGGAATATGAGTACCCCTTTAGGTATAGAAATAATACTTAAAAATGATTTGAAAAAATATAGAATTTGGCCTTTACTGCTATAGGCCATATAAACTCACTCTTACTTTAGGCCATTTTCTAAAAAGTCTCCACAACAATCTATTGCTTCAGAGCCCTTAAAATAGAATGCACAAGTCTTTATGTGAAACCACATGTACAATACTGTATCAGATTAATATACAACAGTACATCTACAGAGTATACTGGACATAACAGAAAAACAAAACATACATTCCATTAGCATCGCCATGCCCATAACAGGATACAGGAGTTCATGGTTACAAACTAATTATAAAATATACATATTTTAAGATATTGTCAAGCGTACTTACAGTATTGAAGGGGAGACGTGTTGTAAGTCTGAGTAAATAGACACTGAGTGGGAAGTTTGAGATCTGTGGTTGACACAATTTAGAAGCAGTCAGTGACCATAGAGTTTAATAGAGGGCGCACTTGCTTCCAAACCCGTTTTAGCATGGCTAAAGCCATTAAAGACACCCTTTCAGTTGGTTTACCGACTGTCATTAAACTCATGGAAGTAGAAGAAGAAAATATTAACTACTTTAAAATAGAGATAGCCCTCAATGCCGCTTCCCATTCTGTAACAGAAGCCATCATGACAAAGATGCAAAGATGTGCCCTCTATCCGATTCTATGTCAGGTACCAAGAAGCGGATGCAGAGAGGGCTTCCTTCCTCAGTCACACAGACAGTGTTCAAGAGCATCAAAACTGTGATGTATCATGGGTAAATTGTGACTGACTGATTCATAAATAATATTGAGTAGTTATTTATCATGCAAGGTGATTTGTAGAGCTTGACTCGCCTATAAAGTCAGTTGCAATGTTGAACACTCCCACATTTCATGGGACCGATATTCATATTTCACATATTTACATTCGCACATCATGTTCAAATCATCTATAAGTGACTTTTGAGCTTCACAATGCATTTTATACTTTTGGATGATTTCGACATGATGTGCGAAAAAGGCAAATATCGGTCGCATGACTTGAATGGGATTTGTGCCACAAATGCTAAAACGTTAGCAAGTGGAAACAGTGCCAGGGGAAACTAAACCAAAGCATGGATTGCTGTCATACCATGTCCATAGACTGCTAACAGGGTAAGAAAACCAATGTGTCATTTTGTAATTTGGGGGAACCTTCTAGATATGATAGCAATATGTTAGCAAGAGAAAAGAGGTAAGGCCTAGCTTTGGTTTGGTGACATAACTCTTCAGTCCAGGTTATGTGGTGGTTCTCTTCAGTCCATGTTCTGTGATGGTTCTCTTCAGTCCATGTTCTGTGATGGTTATCTTCAGTTCAGGTTCTGTGATGGTTCTCTTCAGTCCAGTTTCTGGGGTGGTTCTCTTCAGTCCAGGTTCTGTGGTGGTTTTCTCCCCTGGATGGTCTGATACACAGAGGGCTGATTGTCTCTCTGAAGAGCTGTGAACGTGTCACTGTGCGAGTCCTTCACACTCTGAGAGAGACAGCGACACAGGAAACACAGTATGAGCACTTTACACACTGCTCTATAACATTCTCTTTCACTCATAATTTCTGTGTCCATCTCTCTCCTCCTCCTCTCTCTCTCTCTCTCTCTCTCTCTCTCTCTCTCTCTCTCTCTCTCTCTCTCTCTCTCTCTCTCTCTCTCTCTCTCACTCACTCACTTACTCACTCACTCACACAAACACAATACTATCTACAAAATAAACACATAAATGAATATATTATAACATACTTACTGCCATAGTGTCATACTCAGGAGACCTGGTCCTCATTTTCAGTGGTGTGTATGTGTCACTGTTAGGGTCAGGATGGACACTCTGTGGAGAGAGAGCTGTGTCAAGGTAACAGTGAAAATAGTAGAAAAGAGACTATTGTGGCACAGTAAATTAATGTCACCAGGTGTGGAGGTGGAGTTTTAACTGATATAATCACCTGTGTCTGCTGTGGCATCACTTCCAACTGTGGATCTCCTGTAAAGAGGGACAGAGTGAGTTATGCCCTCTACTGATCTCTAGTGGACGTTGATATATTTCACATCTGTCTAGGAAATGCTCACGTCTCAGTATGCAGTAGATGGTGACTAGAAGAGCTCCATCAGTCAGGACAGCCCCCACCCCCACCACAGGAACCCTGGGAAACACTGGAGTGTGGAGAGCTCGACACAGGCGAGTGTGTGTTGAATACAGAGATGGAGATATGACATAGTGGAAACCAGGGAAGAAGAAAATGAAACAATATTTGTTTAAATATAGGCCTACTATTCTATGTCATATGGTATGATACATGTGTAACATTGCTAATGTTTCTTTATTGTTGTTGACCTGTGTGATAATCAATGAATAGAATGAAGATAAGGTGAACTTACACTGAACGTCCACAAACACAGAAGAAGAGTTGAGACGTCCATATTTATTCTCAGCCTGACATAAATATTCTCCACTGTCCTCAGAGCTGATGTTAGTGATGCTGTAACTCTGTCCTGATGCTTTTGGTGAGGTTACATTCTTCTTGTACCAGGTGTATTTGTCCACAGGTGGGTTGGCATCACTTCTGCAGGTCAGAGTCACTGAACTGCCCTCCACAATTTCACCAGAGGGACTGACTGACACTGTGGTCTTTGGCTTATCTGATGTAAAAGAGTGGATTTCGTCAACATAAAGTTAACAATGAGGGATTTTTTAAATATATTTATATACAGTTAATATTTTATTTGGATAGTCCATCTGTAGATGCTCTACCGACTATCTACAGACTATCAGTAACATTTTAACTTTCTACTAGACCTAACCTTAATCCTTATCCTAACCCTAAACTTAATCTTCCCCTAATCCTAATCCTAACCCTTTTCCTAACCCTAAACTTAATCTTACCCTAATCCTAATCCTAACCCTTTTCCTAACCCTAAACTTAATTCTTACCATAACCCTTAACCTTAAACCTTATCCTAACCCTTTTTCTAAACCTAAGCCTAACCCTTACCCTTAGCAATCAGTTGCTTATCAACACATAGTTTGTTGGTAGTATGACCATCTGTAGAGCATCTACAGATGGACTATCCAGACTTTCCAAATAAAGTGTGACCAAAAAACAATATCACTGTAAATCCCTTTATCACTGACGTATCACTCTAATACAAAGATGGAAGAGATCCTATTTTTTACAGACATAAATACAAACCAAGACAATTCTCCTGAACTAAATGGAATTCAACAGTTTAGCTTTATTGAATGTAACTGTACCTGTGACAGACAGAGTGACTCCAGGATCACCAGTATATTTCCCTACGGTCTGATCTGTTATAAATCGAACTTGTACGTAGCTGAGTCACTCTCTCTCAGGTCTGTGATTGTCAGGGTGTGGCCATTCTTCTTATCTCTATGGTACATCACATGACCTTTGTAGTCTGGGTCATCAATCAGACTCACAGGATTTCCAGCAGCATCATTTTAAATGAACCAGAAGGTTGTTGTGACTTTACCACTGGGATATGTATAAGAGCAGGACAGCTCCAATGTTGACCCCTTCAATGTACAGATACTCTGAGGGGTGTAAGTCACACTCCAGCCATCCTGACCCAGTACCACTGAAACACAGTCACACAATACAATGGTATCAGAATTAGGACAAGGTCTATTGGCTCACACTAACAGTGGTTTTTTTTCTCCATACTTTGTTGCTGTAGTTGCTGAGTTGAGTGTGAATGGAAACCATCAGGGGCTGCTATAGACCAGAGAAAGACCACCAACACACTTCCTGCTGTTCTCAAGGCCATTGTTGCATCTCCCACCCTGCAGTCTTAGAAACATAAACAACAACTCACTCTATAGCTGGTGAATAACTACATACCATCAGGGGCAGCAGGTAGGGCTCTAGTCAAAGGTAGTGCACTCTGTAGGGAATATGGTGTCATTTGGGACGCGGATATAACAACTCACATCATCATAGCCTTGAGTGGATGGTGTGTAAATAACATCCGTCATAATAGTTTGGTGATATGGCGTGTGTTAGTGGTAGCGGCAGGTAGCATAGCGGTTAAGAGTGTTGGGCCAGTAATTGAAACATTGCTGGTTCAAATCCCTGAGCTGGCAAGGTGAAAAAATCTGCCAATTTGCCCGTGAGCAAGGCAGTTACCCTCGCCCCCCAACAACAGCTGCTCCTGGGTGGCGCTGACATGGACCTTGATTAAGGCAGCCCCCCACACCTCTCTCATTCAGAGGGTTTGGCTGGAATGCTGAAGAAACATTTTGGTTTAATGCATTCAGTTGTGCAACTGACTAAGTATATTATCAACATTTGCTTATTGAACAGATCTGTAGTACTGTAAACACATATTTCTACATTGATTGTTCTGAAGCTGTATTATTCTCAGAACCCCAAATATAGGAGGATAAATGTTCAATCCTCTACGGTCCATCAAGCTGTATAGCAGCCTAAAGACTGACCACCATGTTCAATGATAGCGTCTATCCCCAAGCTGTGAGGCTAAACAGCAAGTCACACACACACATACCTTTTATATCATAATTATATGATAGCGTCCATATTCACTAAGTGTCTCCGAGTAGGATCTAGGATTAGTTTCCCCTTTTAGATCATAATTATATGGACCAGGAGGACCTGCTCCTAGATTTGCACTCCAAGTCTGAGACCCTTAAGTACATGACTTATGGCTAAAAACAAAAAAACTATATTTGAAGATATCAAGAGTACTTAGAGACTGAAGGGGAGAGGTCTTGTACAGCGAGTCAACTTAGTGGCAGTGTGTGGAAACTGCTAGTAAGTGTGTGTTCTGTGGATGATGCATATTTAAAGTAGTCAGAACACAAGTAGCTGATGCAGAACTGTCATTTCCTTCCTCTTTACGTCATTAATATTAATGATGTGCAGAACAGCAAGTCAGAAAGGGGTGTTACTGTATTTCAAAAGAAAATGTACACGAGACTGCATATCTAGTTGCCTTTCTTCATTTGAGTGGGATTACATTTTTTAAATGGGCAAAATGTTGACCATTTCCAATGTATTCCATTGACTACTGAAATGATGTCATGTCATAGTGTCGTGTGGACCAGGTTAGAGTTAGTAGATAAGTGGCTTGGTGCCACAGAGTCTACATTCCTTTATGTCAAAGGAGATTTCTGAGGTTGATCTTAGAATAATTGATGGACAGGATATAGTGACAGGGGTAAAGGGTAATAACATCAAGAGAAGGGAGTGCCCATGATGGGTACCAGATGGTTGTGAAGAAACTTGTAACAGAGTGTATATATAGAGAGAGTGGATCTTTGTACTGGAGTTGGAAGATGGTAAGAGGCAGGGCTATGTCCTTCGTCTGCTATAACTAACCATGGTACCATATTAAATATCTTATATGAACTCCCCATCAAAAGTGTCTAAGTACATCCTTACATTCGTAATCACTTGATACCCTAGAAACTCATCATAACAGATTTGCGTCTAAACGAACAGGATGTAGTTCACAGCCAAACTAACAGGTAAGCAGACTTTCATATTTTTTTGATTATGTCAAATTCTGCTTTTCTGTGGTGAGGCTGAGCTGTAACAAACGTTTAAAATTCAATATTTTAAAGGGGGACGATGAGTGGTATTGAGTTATTTAGTGAGATGTAAGGAGAATGATCAAATTAGACAATAACATGGTGCTATGATAAAAAAAAAAAAACAGGGTGTGTTAAGAGTAATGAGTACAAAGACAAAAGAGAATACAAGAGAGATGTGTTGTATCATCATGGAATAAGTCATGAAATAAGAGAGATGTGTTGTATCATCATGGAAGAAGTCATGAAATAAGTACTCTGATGTGTTGTATCATCATAAAACAGGATCTATAATGTGTTGTATCATTATGAAAAATATATTCTAATGTTCTTTGATGTGTTGTATCATCATTAGATTTAAATACCTTGGTTAGGAGAGAATATTTTTAGTGAAAGACTCAGAGCAGATGCAAAGTAACATATTGAATCTTAGCACCAAGATGACAAATAGGAACTAAATTTTTATACAGATCAGGATGGGGATTTTAATTTAAGTTTTTAATGACTAATAATGCATGAGCTAATAGCAGTAATGAATGGCCAGCTTAGTAGACCGATATCTGGAAAAACAGTCACCATTAAGAGTAAAGCAGAGCTTCATTTAACTCGAAGTGAGAGAAATTATTACAGGCAAATCCGCATTTAGAATATTTGAATCTGAAGGGTGCAAAATAAGTTCTAAAAATGGGTATAATAATTTGATATAAGTTTGGATAAGAAGTTACGATATATAACATAATTAATTCATTGAATATCAAGGAGTGGTATGGAGATTGTGAGGTTATTTTAGAGAGTAGTGGAAAGGTCTGTATTTTCTGGACAGGCAGGGCAGGGTCCTGAAATTACAGTCTGTGGTTTTGGTTCCGCTGGGAAAATGTTTGAAGAAGTGATTTGTGTGTATTAAGAATTAGTTAAAAACACCACAAAGGGATTCTTTGATGTGAGTACCTAGAAGTTTCTAACGCTATATATGTATTAACTTGCTCACCCAAACATAGACGTATGTCATGGGTGGGGGAGTAATTCATATGGGTTTTCTAAGTTTGTACCATTGTTGGATCATGTGATAGAGATAAGGTTTAAGGAATAAACTGACCATAAGTAATGTGGTTATAGACGTAATGTATAATATAGTACAAAGCTAATATAGGGTTTCCATTGAACTAATTATCAGGGTAGAGCTAACGTAGTGAAGTGAAAGTACTTCATTTTGTATCAGTGGGTAAGATGACAAACCATTGTAATTGAGCTATTTGTGGAATTTATTTCTCATTTCAATGGCATAGAGTAAAATCTGTATTTATGAGTGTAATTCAACTGCTGGTATGTGTTGCTTGACCAGATACTACAAAGTATTTGGTTTGGTGATGTTGCATGGAAGATTTGCAGCGTGGCGTGGTTCAAATAGAAAGACTCACTTATTTAACAGGTATAGAGAGACGATTGTGTGGTAGTCATTTTTTGGGGGGGCGTTGACTAAGGGTTTGCTAGATTAAACGATTGAGAATGGTGGCGTAATGTCTATAAATAATTGGATATTGATAATATGGATATGAATTCAATATATGATGGTAAAATACAGCAAGTGTTTGGTCTTACTTGTAGCCTACTTAGAAAGGACAGTTACCTAGATCTGCTGTATTCTAATAATGAAGGATTGATGGTTTCATAAGAGCTGTGGCTATGATCTTAGTTGATTACAGGGGAAATATAATGTAGTTTAGGACGCACAGAGAAGCGAATGTCTCATCTTTATGGGAAGTGAAGCAAGGGAATTCGGAGAATAATAGGAAATATAACATTGACTGAGGAATATAGCAACTTTTGGTTGAGGTTAATATAGAAGTATTATGGACATACTATCATAATAGATAAACTGAACCAAACATGACGTTACAACAGCAATTTAGGGTGGTTAATGTTGTTACATTCGTTTTTAAACCCTATGATAGAGGGAAATGCAGAACGTGTAGGGAAGGAAGCAAGCTCTTACATTGATAATGTTGACGTGAATTACTGGTTTAATTGATAACATTATAGGAAAGAGATTGTCTTACCAACACATGTTGATTAGTATACTATAGAAGCGAACAATTCACTGAATGATTTCAATGACCTCTGCACTGACTTTCTAGTGTGAATTGATCACCCACACTGGTAATTCTAAAGGCATGAGATGAGGACTTTAAGATAGTTTATTTTACCGAGTTGAGGGTAATTTATAATACTGAAAATTGTGAAGAAGTTTATAATTTGGTAATATATGATTCGAACTATAAAATAGCAAAAGAGAGAGAGAGCTTTCCCTGAATGAGGGATACCCGTTGCTAGTCAATTGTACTAATCTTGGATTACTTTACGGGATAGAAGTAAGTTAAAGTATTATCAAATGTTGTCATTTTAATTTCATTTATTATTTTGGTTTAATAGGCAATGTTGGTGTTTTGTTTTTGAAAGCATGAATCAAGTTGTGACTCATGTGTTCAGAAAAGGGGGTAGTACTGATGGTAAGAGGATTTATTGGTATATTTGTATATTGTAGTAAGAATATGAGCAGTAGTAATTAATGTGTTATGGGTTAGATTAAATGTTTTAGGTGAAAATGTATTTGTGGTATAAGGTAGAATGTAGTGGAGGCATGTACAGTGGGGAAAAAAAGTATTTAGTCAGCCACCAATTGTGCAAGTTCTCCCACTTAAAAAGATGAGAGAGGCCTGTACTTTTCATCATAGGTACACATCAAATATGACAGACAAAATGAGAAAAAAAAATCCAGAAAATCACATTGTAGGATTTTTTATGAATTTATTTGCAAATTATAGTGGAAAATACGTATTTGGTCAATAAGTCAAAAGTTTCTCAATACTTTGTTATATACCCTTTGTTGGCAATGACACAGGTCAAACATTTTCTGTAAGTCTTCACAAGGTTTTCACACGCTGTTGCTGGTATTTTGGCCCATTCCTCCATGCAGATCTCCTGTAGAGCAGTGATGTTTTGGGGCTGTCGCTGGGCAACACAGACTTTCAACTCCCTCCAAAGATTTTCTATGGGGTTGAGATCTGGAGACTGGCTAGAGCACTCCAGGACCTTGAAATGCTTCTTACGAAGCCACTCCTTCATTGCCCGGGCGGTGTGTTTGGGATCATTGTCATGCTGAAAGAGCCACGTTTCATCTTCAATGCCCTTGCTGATGGAAGGAGGTTTTCACTCAAAATCTCACGATACATGGCCCCATTCATTCTTTTCTTTACACGGATCAGTCATCCTGGTCCCATTGCAGAAAAACAGCCCCATAGCATGATGTATCCACCCCCATGCTTCACAGTAGGTAGGGTGTTCTTTGGGTGCAAATCAGCATTCTTTGTTGAGTTGAGTTGAGTTTTTACCAAAAAGTTCTTTTTTGGTTTCATCTGACCATATGACATTCTCCCAATCCTCTTCTGGATCATCCAAATGCACTCTAGCAAACTTCAGACGGGCCTGGACATGTACTGGCTTAAGCAGGGGGACACGTCTCGCACTGCAGGATTTGAGTCCCTGGCGGCGTAGTGTGTTACTGATGGTAGGCTTTGTTACTTTGGTCCCAGCTCTCTGCAGGTCATTCACTAGGTCCCCCCGTGTGGTTCTGGGATTTTTGCTCACCGTTCTTGTGATCATTTTGACCCCACAGGGTGAGATCTTGCGTGGAGCCCCAGATCGAGGGAGATTATCAGTGGTCTTGTATGTCTTCCATTTCCTTATAAATGCTCCCTCAGGTGATTTCTTCAAACCAAGCTGCTTACCTATTGCAGATTCAGTATTCCCAGCCTGGTGCAGGTCTACAATTTTGTTTCTGGTGTCCTTTGACAGCTCTTTGGTCTTGGCCATAGTGGAGTTTGGAATGTGACTGTTTGAGGTTGTGGACAGGTGTCTTTTTATACTGATAACAAGTTCAAACAGGTGCCATTAATACAGGTAACGAGTGGAGGACAGAGGAGCCTCTTAAAGAAGAAGTTACAGGTCTGTGAGAGCCAGAAATCTTGCCTGTTTGTAGGTGACCAAATACTTATTTTCCACCATAATTTGCAAATAAATTCATAAAAAATCCTACAATGTTATTTTCTGGATTTTCTTTTCTCAATTTGTCTGTCATAGTTGACGTGTACCTATGATGAAAATTACAGGCCACTCTCATCTTTTTAAGTGGGAGAACTTGCACAATTGGTGGCTGACTAAATACTTTTTTTCCCCACTGTATATTAAATATGACATATAATTACTTACAATATGAGTTAAATAGTTTTACTTCCAACAAATTATAATTAAGTATGTTAAAAAGCAGCTTTTTTTGTGTTGGAATGGTGTGGGCTTACCCAACAACAGAATGCTGTGGGCGTATATTGGTCATAAAAAAATATTCATGCAATGTACTGTAGACCGCTGATTGGCCAGCTCATCCTCCTCAGGAGTATGACATCATTTTCTTGAGGTGGGGTTTTTGAAGTGTTTTTTTCTGCAATTTATGCTTTAGCCACAAATATGAGTATACGACAAGTCAACAACATTATTTTGGGTTAACATTATTTTTTGAGTTAACAGAATATGAACTTTTAATAGTGAGATTTTCACTGGACAGTTACTTTAAGAACTTGCTTCTGCTATTCTACTGTTTAAACCTTCTCTCCAACTGCTTCTTACCCGTTGTGCTTTTTGTCCCCTCCTGCCTCCCGTCCAGGATGAGAACATCATGCAGTCCATGCATCTGTTCGACAACATCATTTAGTGACACATCATGTGGATATGGCCTAACAGAAGGGCCCCCACTGCCCCCGCCCCCACCCCTAGCTCTATCCCAAAAACAGACTCAGTTGGGCTGTCAGGGGGATAAAAGGTACCTCTCCATGGGATCTCCACTGTCCCATCCACCCCTAGCCCCTCTCTGTCCCCAAAGAGAGACACCTACCAGGGAAGGTCAGACACCAAATCAAATCAAATCAAATTGTATTTGCCACATACAACAGGTGTAGACCTTACAGTGAAATGCTTACTTACAAGCCCTTAACCATCTTTGATAGAACTACCTTCAACACTCCAAACATCCATGTGATTCCATATTGTGTCTGCATGATGTGTGTTTTAAAAATTACAATACATAATATTTAATGTAACTGGTTGTGTGTCTAGGTGCTGGACATTGCTCCTTCTGAAAGTGTCTGTGTATATTTTGTACGGACATGATGATGATGATGATGAAGGTGTATAAACCACTATTGCTATACAAACCAAAGTAAATGTATTATTTGTAGTTACTGTGTGTACTGTACAGTACAAGAGGTGTGATTTCGAAAGCTTTCCATTTTCTCTCCACTGAAGATACTGTTATAACAAGGTAAAAACAATGACAATTAAGTTTATTCTTAAAAGTTTATTTTGTATTTTTATGTCACACTTCACACATTAGCTTACAAGCGATAAGAAATGTTCCGTCAGGCAGAACTCTTTCCAGGACATTGAGGCAAAATTGTGCCGTAACATTGTTATTAAATTTTTTTGAAAAAATACACACACAAAAAGTCAAGCAACCTTCTACTATGTGTATCATCTAATAGTAGCATATGAAGTAATACAATATAATAGAAACACAATAACTATTGTTGTTAGCCTTCACATATAGTCTCACAAATTTGATGATTGTTTCAGAAATATAACATAAAAATATATATAGTTATATAAAATGTAACTGGACCTCGAGGCTGCCTACTTCCTAAATACATTTTTGGAAGAAGTTCTTGTAATCAGAAATATTTACAATTTTACTTAAAAAATATTAAACTTAAAAAAATGTAAACTTACAAAATATACAAAAAATGTTAAGGTCCCTTTCTTATTCATCATAGTTTAACCTCTACGGGATCGGTGTCCCGTATACGTGACAGTTGATCTAAGGTGCGCTAATGTGATTAGCATGACTGTTGTAAGTAACAGCAAACTTTTCAGGACATTGGCAGAAAGCTTAAATTCTTGTTAATCTAATTGCACTTTCCAATTTACAGTAGCTATTACAGTGAAAAATACCATGCTATTGTTTGAGGAGAGTGCACAACAACAAAAAACGGATCACAACAACTGGTTTGTTACATTCACCTCTGAAGGAAAATAATGTACTTACATTCAGTAATCTTGCTCTGATTTGTCATCCTAAGGGTCCCAGATATAAAATGAAGCATAGTTTAGTTTGATAAAATCAGTTTTTATATTCAAATGTAGGAACTGGGTTCTACAGTTTGAACCCCTGCTGTCTCTCGCTCCACACCCACCCCGCCCGGCCATCTAGATGTGTGAAAGCTAATGATCCATCATGTATGACATTCCTGGGAGTGTGTAAAGTTACATTTTGTATTACCATATCATTTTTGTATGTTCTCTATAGTTATGTACTTGAAAATTTATCAATTGACCAATTCGGCACATTTGGGAAGACTTGATACAAAATAGTCCAGTCTCACTGGATCAATCTGAAACTTTGCACACATACTGCTGCCATCTAGTGGCCACAATCTAAATTACGTCAATATATCACTGCAATATTATATTATGGCCTTTCTCTTGCATTTCAAAGATGATAAAAAATATATGTTTTTTTGTTTGTATTATCTTTTACCAGATCTAATGTGTTATACTTCCTACATTAATTTCACATTTCCACAAACTTCAAAGTGTTTCCTTTCAAATGGTATCAAGAATATGCATATCCTTGCTTCAGGTCCTGAGCTACAGGCAGTTAGATTTGAGTATGTCATTTTAGGCGAAAATTTAAAAAAAGGGTCCGATCCTTAAGAGGTTAAAAGTCAAAACTGACCCTAGATCAGAACTCCTGTGTTGCTCAATTTCTACAGCATGGCGCATGGGTTTGATTCCTGCTGGGACTACCAACATGAAAAAAGTATTCACACATGACTGTATTGATTGTGTGAATGACTTTGGATAAAAGTTTCTGCTAGATGGCATATATTATTATACCCTTAGCCATGGTATAATTAAGCAATAAGGTCAGAGGGGTGTGGTATGTGGCCAATATACCACGGCTAAGGGCTGTTCTTACGCACAACGCAACGTGGAGTGCTTGGAAACAGCCCTTTGCCGTGGTATATTGGTAACATTCCAAAAACCCCAGAGGTGCCTTGTTGCTTAATTATACCATGGCTAAGGGCTGTTTTTGACAAAAAGCGGATATGCCGTGGTATATTGGCCATAGACTACAAACCCCTGAGGTGCCTTATTGCTATTATAAACTGGTTACCAACATAAATAGAACAGCAAACAAGTATTTGTTACGCCATACCCGTGGTATATTGTCTGATATAAAGGACACACGACTGAAATGCTGTTTCAGCCAATCAGCATCCAGGACCCAAACTACCCTGTAGGTGCCTTATTGCTATTATAAACTGGTTACCAACGTAATTAGAACAGTAAATAGTACTATTCTGTCATACCCGTGGTATACGGTTATATATACCACGCCTTTTGTTGTGTTAAGGTCTTCCTGGTTCTGGGTTTGTTGTGTTCAGGTCTTCTTGGTTCTGGGTTTGTTGTGTTCAGGTCTTCTTGGTTCTGGGTTTGTTGTGTTCAGGTCTTCTTGGTTCTGGGTTTGTTGTGTTCAGGTCTTCTTGGTTCTGGGTTTGTTGTGTTCGGGTCTTCTTAGTTCTGGGTTTGTTGTGTTCAGGTCTTCTTGGTTCTGGGTTTGTTGTGTTCAGGTCTTCTTTGTTCTGGGTTTGTTGACTGTACTGTAGAGAACAGAGGGGTCCTCCTCAGCTGCTTGTGCCACCGCAGGCCTGGAGAAAGAAACAGAAATGAAACTGAATGTGTGTCCCGAATGGCACCCTACTCCCTTATAGTGAGGTACTTGTGACCAGTAGTGCACTAAATAGGGAATAGGGTGCCATTTGGAACGTAGACAGAACAGTTCCTTGAAACCCTCATCACATCACATCACTCCTTCATTATAGACATGTCATAGTAAATGTCATTTGACCTGAAGAATGCTCCTTCAACCCTTCAGATGTTAATGGAGGGAGATCTCAGGGAACAATGGCTGGTCACTAGGGGTCAACTGTTTTACATATTGATGACATCATTGTCTACATCTTCAATAAGCAGCAACATATGAATGACCTTGATGCTGTCTGTGTGGTCACAATGTTCTAGTATTGACTCTATGTTGTTGTAATGGCAGAATATGCTCACTTGGTGAATTTCACAGCAGCGTACAGGACATCCTCGTCCTGTTTCTGGGGTTGAGGCAGTTGGACAGGGGAGTACAGAGGCACTTCCTGGTTTTTGGAGTGAGAGAAGTGGACGCTGGCGTAGTGAACGTCATCCTGCTCGTCTGTGTCCACTCTCTGTACTGCAGTAGGGGTCATGGCCATGCCTGAGACGTTGTCATACACTGGACTAGAGTCTCCCTGATGGAGAGAGAGAACAGAGAATATAAATAGACCTGGGGACAGACAGTATGAAGAGTAGAAATGTCCCACAAAGCAATAAGACTCACCTGTCCCATGTCTGCTGTGTGTCTTGTGTCAGAGGTGGTTTTGAATGCTTTCTTCCTGTTTTGTGAATGAATGAATATATGAATGAGTTAATGAAGTTAATAAAGTGAAATAATCTTTAAAATCTGCATTTTCACTCACCTTAACCACATGAAGCCAGAGAGACATGAAGCCAGTATGAGAACCAGAACAATCACTATGATTCCTACAGCTGGAGTCATAACTGAGGTTTGTTTCCCTAAAATATGATATAGATGATATAAGTCCATGTTATTATAAACTGAAAATGAATATACGGCAATACAGGACAATAATGCAATACTTGTATATATAAGCCTATGCATAGTTATAAACCAAAGTGTAATAAGGCAAACTAGAAGAAGATTACCTTGAAACATCATTTCTTATTGAACATAATATTGTATTGAAATATTGAAGATGGAACTTTACCTGCTACAATGATCATCTGAGCTGCAGAGTTCATAGATCCTCTTTTATTCTGGGCCTCACAGTAGTATTCTCCACTGTCCTCAGAGCTGATGTTAGTGATGTTGTAAATCTGTCCTGATGCTTTTGGTGAGGTTACGTTCTTCTTGTACCAGATGTATTTGTCCACAGGTGGGTTGGCATCACTGCTGCAGGTCAGAGTCACTGAACTGCCCTCCACTATTTCACCAGAGGGACTGACTGACACTGAGATGTTCCTTGGTCCATCTGATGTAAAAGACAGTGGATTTAGTAAGAGTACAAATTAGGTCAGTTAAAAATATTATATAAACCTTCCATAATTGTACTTTTCCACACAATTACATTTAGATTCACCCTCTTATTGAAGATGATCAATTCAAGTAGCAAGTGGAGCTAATATCTGTCACTACAATGTTAACATAGCAAACTAAAGATTTAAACCCCATGTACTCACATGTGACAGTGAGAGTCTCTTCAGGAGAGGGGAGATCCTCATGGCCTTCTACAGCACAGGAGTATCTGCCTGCATCCTCACTGCTGACTGGGAATAGTCTATAGACAGGAGAGGAGGTGTTGCTGTTTGGTATAGGCTGTCCATTCTTATACCAACTGTAGGCTGTGATGGGGTCCAGTGTACATTTGGTTCTACATGTCAGTGTGACATTCTCCCTCTCTGACACAGATGTAGGATCCATCTCCAACACAACATCTAGAGTAAAAGGAAACACATCATTATTCTCCTCCTATATATGTCCTCTTATTTGATATACTAGATTTGTTTTTTCTGTCACAAACCACTACTGTGTCTGTATGACTGCCCTTAATAAGGTAATTACAGTAATAGATGTGAGATGTGTGACAGATTACCTGTGACAGTCAGGGAGACAGGTGAGCCAGCAAACTTTCCTCCGGATGTTATGAATCTGAACTTGTACTCAGCAGAGTCACTCAATCTCAGGTCTGTGATTCTCAGGGTACAGTCACTCTTCTTATCCCCAAGGTACTCTATATGACCCTCATACCCTGGCACTGAGCTCAGGTCTTCAGCATCCATACCAGACCGTTTAGTAAACCAGAAAGCTTTTTTGATCTCATGATAACTGGGATATGTGTAAGAGCAGGATATGTCCACTGTTGACCCCTTCAAGGCACAGATCCTCTGATGGGTGTAAGTCACACTCCAACAGTTCTGACCTGAAATACAAAAAGACAATATAACACCTTATATAAATCTTTAATTACAATACTTACCGGTATACATTGATGGTTTTTGTAAAGTAGAAAAACAAACAAGTTTAACAGTTTAAAGTCGTGACAACCATAATTAGTGAATAATTATCTATATTAATTGCTTAATTCGCATAAGTCTCACAACCTGAAACTAAATTGTATGACATTTTTATAAAAAAGTCCACACTCACACACTGAAGGAGAGCTGAGACCCTCATGGTCTTTTACTGTACAGGAGTAACTGTCTGCATCACTAAAGGAGTCTGAGTACGAGCTGGAAGAGTCCTCCTTTACATTCTGTCCATTCTTGTACCAGATGTAGGTGGGGTTGGGGTTGTTAGTCAGAGTACAGGTGGTGCTACAGGTCAGTGTCCTCTTCCCTGCCTCTGTGGCAGGAGTCACCTTCACCTGCAGGTCTGAATACAGGGTTAATTACAATAACATAATTAAACCAGTCAAGTATTATGGATAAAATAAAAAGAAACCAACAGTGAATATAAATCTATGAGTATGATCATTTGTTCAGTGTAACCTGTGACAGTCAGAGATGCTCCAGGGAAGCTGTATCCCCATCTTGATGTCTGTGTGTTGAATATGAACTTGTACTCAGTTGAGTCCTCTCTCAGGTCTGTGATTCTCAGGGTGGAGCGACCTCTCTCCTTCTCTCCACCATACTCCACACGACCTGCATACCCTGGGTCTGTGGTTATGTCCTCAGGGATCAACTTATCACTCCACCTAGCACTCTGTTTAGGACTAAACCAGAGTGATGATGTGACGGTATCATAACCACTGCCATAAGTACATGATATGTTCACTGATGACCCCTTCAATGCACATATTCTCCTCTTAGTGTAATTCACTCTGTTGCAGTCCTGACCCTGGTCACCTGCAATATAATGGAACCATATTATACTGTATTTGAAGTTATATTCATAAAAGCCGAGACTTATCAAATTACACAGTGAGACCAAAAGGACGTAGTACAAACATTCCGTATAAATTCTGTATTAGAGTACATATTAGATTCCCACTCACACACTGAAGAAGAGTGGAGATCCTCATGGCCTTTTACAGCACAGGAGTAGCCGTCTTCATTGTTACTGGAGACTGGGTCTTTGTACTGGGGGGAGGTGCTCTCATCTAGATGTTGTTCGTTCTTGTACCAGATGTAGGTGGGGTTACCAGTCAGAGTACAGGTGGTGCTACAGGTCATTGTCTTATCCTGATGTCCACCAGTCACCTTCACCTGAAGACCTGGAGAAAAACAACATCACTGTAAATCTCTTTATCACTGACTTATCACGCTAATACAAAGATGGAAGAGATCCTATGTTATACAGATATAAATACAAACCAAGACAATTCTCCTGAACTAAATGGAATTCAATAGTTTAGCTTTATTGAATGTAACTGTACCTGTGACAGACAGAGTGACTCCAGGATAGCCACTATATCTCCCTCCGTTCTGATCTGTTATAAATCTGAACTTGTACTCAGCTGAGTCACTCTCTCTCAGGTCTGTGATTGTCAGGGTATGACCATTCTCTTCTTCCTCACGGTACATCACACAACCTTTATAGTCTGGGTCATCAATCAGACTCACAGGATTCCACACATTATTTTTAGTGAACCAGAAGGTTGTTGTGACTGTACCACTGGGATATGTGTAAGAGCAGGACAGCTCCACTGTTGACCCCTTCAAGGTACAGATACTCTGAGTGGTGTATGTCACACTCCAGCCATCCTGACCCAGGACCACTATAACACAGTCACACAACACAATCGTATCAGAATTAGGACATGGTCTATTGGCTCACACTGACAGTAGGGTTTGTCCACACTTTCTTGCCGTAGTTGCTGAGTTGAGTGTGAATGGAAACCACAGATAAGCATCACTCAGTGAGGTGTGAAATATAACTATTTACAGTGAAGTGGAGACTCCTTACAGAACACACCAGAATAACATTATGATTCTTATCCTTTTAGAAATGTCTGTAGATTGTTAAACAGAGCAACTAAAAGATAAGAATGAGACCATACCTGCTACAGACCAGAGAAAGACCACCAACACACTTCCTGCTGTTCTCAAGGCCATTGTTGCATCTCCCACCCTGCAGTCTTAGAAACATAAACAACAACTCACTCTATAGCTGGTGAATAACTACACCTGATACATTGAAGTATAAACTGTAAATGGGGTACAGGGCCTCATTACTGAAAATGAACCAGGCTCATATTGTGTTGTGTTGTATTGTGCTATGTGGTTATCTATGTGAATACTGTCTGTCTGTAATTCTATTGCACTATGTATGTAATGTGTGTGACGTGTTTCATGTCTGTCTACATCTGTCTATTTAAGTTCACATGCTGTATGATGCAACAAATAATTTCCTAATGGATAAAATAAAGTCATCATCATCATCATCATCATCAACATCATCATCGTCATTATAAACAACAACAACAATCACATTGAACAGATCTGTAGTACTGTAAACACATATTTCTATATTGATTGTTCTGAAGCTGTTTTATTCTCAGAACCCCAAATATAGGAGGATAAATGTTCAATCCTCTACGGTCCATCAAGCTGTACAGCAGCCTAAAGACTGACCACCAGGTTCAATGATAGCTCCTGTCCCCAAGCTGTGAGGATAAACAGCAAGTGACTGACACACACAAATACGCACTCACAGACACACACGCACACACACGCACACGCGCGCACGCACGCACGCACGCACGCACGCACGCAAGCACGCACGCACGCACGCACGGCACGCACGCACGGCACGCACGCACGCACGGCACGCCACGCACGCAAGCCGCAGCCGCACGCAAAGCACGCACGCAGCAGCACGAGCCCACGCAGCACGGGCCCCCGCCCCCACCACCACACCACAACCACCACCCCAACCAACCCCAAACAC
>LR778290.1:15576446-15621814 GCA_902810595.1 Coregonus sp. 'balchen'
TGTGGGGGGGGGGTGGGGTTGCCTTTTGTGCCGGGGAGGGGGGGGGAGGGTTTTTTTTTCCAGGAGGGGCTCTTTTCCCTGGGGAAATTTTGGGGGGGGGCGTCCCTTTTAGCTGTCATCAAAATCATTTTTGGGGAAAAATCATGGGGGCTGTCAGTCAAAACCCCACACACACACACATTGTAGGAATATGAAGGAGCATGTCACGTGTGAGTGTTAAAGCTATGTTTCAGATCAATAATACTGTCAAGTAGTCCCTTTAAAAAAGGACCCAGCTAATACTGTGTGTGTGTGTGTGTTGCAGGTTGTGTGGGCGGTGTGTGTGCGCTGGCCAACGTGCTGGGTCGTGAGGTGTGTGAGCTGGAGCAGCTGTGTGTGTCGGGACGTTGGGAAGAAGCCAGAGCTCTGCAGCAGCGCCTCATAGAGCCCAACACTGCTGTAAGTCAAGCTACATAACCTCATGTAACCCTACATAAGAGTTGGCATAGTGACTTCATGACCACTACAATAGCCCTAAGTAGCATAAGAGTGACATAGAGAAGGCAAAGACATAGAGCTCAACACTACTGTGAGGGAAGCTTCATAAACCCTACATAGCTCTATGTAACAGTGACAGAGCCAAACACTGCCGTAAATCAAGCTGCATAGCGCTACATAATCCTACATAAAAGTGACATAACCCTACATATCAGTGACATAACCCTACATACCCCTACATAGGTGTGACATAGAGACCAGCACAGCTTTGAGTGAACCTACATAGCCCTAAATAACCCTGCATAATGTTGTCAAAGAGCTGTGAGTCAAGTGACATTACCCTACAATAGTGAACTTGACAGGTCCGGTAGTGTCTGAACAGAAAGCTACACTGCCCTACGAACAGTAAATGTGACATAGGAACAGGGTTAAGTTATTGGCATAACATCCCCTCCTCTCTCTGTTGTTGCTAGGTGACCAGAAAGTTTGGCGTTCCCGCCCTCAAGCAGGCGATGGAGTGGTTTGGTTACCACGGCGGCGCCTGTCGCTCTCCTCTTCAACCGCTCTCAGAGGCCGAATCACAGCAGCTCAGACTGGACTTCTCCACCAATGGCTGGCTCTGAAGGGGACACGGGGCAGAACTGAGTAGAAGACAAGGGACTGGGCCTGCTCCAGGTAGAAGTTGGCATCTAGAATAGAATGCGTAGAACATTATGGCATCATTGACTTGATTGTGTATTTCCTTTCTACTCATTCTAATTATATGGTTGGCTCTAACCACATATCTAGGATCAGGTTACTCTACACCCAATCCTAACCTTAACAATTAGGGAGTTGAGAAAAGATGTGACCCTGTATCAGTTGTTAGGGGCAACATCAACTTACTGTGGCTGTTTCATACATACATAACTTCATTTCCTTCCTGGCCTTAAACCTAAGAGGACTTGATAGTTGAAAGCAATAACCTATCCAGTCCTTTCACCTATCAGTCGTCATGCTGCCTTGCTATATTCTTGGGACAGATCTCTCCTCAACAAACCTTTCATCTCAATTGGATCACCTGTACAAATAAATACAGAAATAAATAAATAAAACTAAACTGATTGTTGTAAAGAAGGGAAAATACTGTGGCTCCATGTGATGAGACCTTCTCTGTTGCTCTGTTCCTGTGTGTCTAAAGACGTGTCTAAGGTGGGTTGCTCTAGCTATGTGAGGAGGCCTTTCTGAGGGGATTGTGTGTTAGAGACATGTCAACACTATAGCACTACCACAAGGCCTCCCACCTGTAATGGCCATAGGTTTTTTTATTGCGTCCTAAATGACACCCTATTCCCTACATAGTGCACTACTTTTGACCAGGGCCCATTATAGGGAATAGGGTGCAATTTGGGATGTACTCTTTGCTACACCTTTGATATGAATTAAATACAGCGGGAAATAAAAAAAGAATGTGAAGAATAAGATTGGTTTTGTTTCTCTACTCTAAGGATGTGTTTCAATCTGTTTCTTACAGATAGAGAGGGAGAAATAAAGAGAAAGATAACCTGCCCAGCAACAGTCACTTACCTCTGTCCTGCTATTTCTGTTTAAACAAGATGAGGCCGTTCCATTCTATAGGTAACATTCCACAGAGCCAGGTGTAATACCACTGTCCTGGACTAGCCTAGATCTATAGGTAACATTCCACAGAGCCAGGTGTAATACCACTGTCCTACACTAGCCTAGATCTATAGGTAACATTCCACAGAGCCAGGTGTAATACCACTGTCCTGGACTAGCCTAGATCTATAGGTAACATTCCACAGAGCCAGGTGTAATACCACTGTCCTGGACTAGCCTAGATCTATAGGTAACATTCCACAGAGCCAGGTGTAATACCACTGTCCTGGACTAGCCTAGATCTATAGGTAACATTCCACAGAGCCAGGTGTAATACCACTGTCCTGGACTAGCCTAGATCTATAGGTAACATTCCACAGAGCCAGGTGTAATACCACTGTCCTGGACTAGCCTAGATCGACCTTCCTGTCTCCTAGCAACAACAAACAGAGGGAGGGCGACTGGGACGTTATTCCAAATCACCCTGTCTGGGTCCCAAATGTCACCCTATTCCCTGTAGTGTGCTACTTTTGACCAGGGCACAGGGTGCCATTTGGGATGCAGACTCTGTCATTAAGTTCTCATGTCACATTGATGTAGGTGCAGTGAAGTCTGCATGTGCTAGGCTCTATGTCACTGTTACTAGGGCTACGCAGCTTTCTTCATGACCATCAAACCTGATAGTTCAGCTTGATAGTTGAAAACGGTCTGGGGACTGCCTATCGCCCTATCCAATCATGGAGTGTAGGGTGAAGTTGCCCCTAGACACTGGTCCTGGGTCAGTTTGACATTTTCCACATTTAATGGTTAAGGTTAGGATTGGGGAGAGGTGAAGCTGATCTTAGATCTGTACCTAGGGGGAAACTTCACCCTGAGAGCAGTGCTGGGTCATGGTGTTGCGTTCACTACCCATTGTTGGCCACTCGAGGGCACTGTGGCCCAGTGTGAGAGGCGACGCTGGGATGGTTCGGCATCAAGGGCATCCGTCTGATCTCCATTAAGGAGGATGTAAAGCCTTGGCATGTGATTCTCTGCCCCCGACACAAGCATGGGGTCGATGGGGGGATGAAGGAGGGAGAAATCCACTCCTCTAGTCAGCAAAGCTGCTTCACCTGCCCTCTCTCTCCCTCTCCCTCCTACTGCTCAGCACTTGTCAGGGGGCAATGATGACACATGGAGAAATGTCTCTCTCTCCCTCCCCCATCTCTCTCTCTCTCTCCCTCCCCCATCTCTCTCTCTCCTTCAATCTCTCTATTTCCCCTTTCAACCATTTCCCATTCCACTCCTCTCTCCTTCTCTTGCTCTCCCTCCTGCTCTCTGTTTTCCTCCCTTTACCTCTTATTCTCTCTCTCTCTCTCTCTCTCTCTCTCTCTCTCTCTCTCCTCTCCTCCTCTCACTTCCGCTCCTCTCCTCTCTCTCTCTCCTCGTCTCTCTCTCTCTCTCTTCCTTCCTTCCCCCGACCCCAATTAAGAGCATGCTCAAAAGATTTCCATATTCCTCCATCCCCCTATCCCTCCCCCCCTTCCTTCCTTCCCCTCCCTCCCTCCCTCCCCCCTTCCTTCCCTCCCTCCCTCCCCTATCCCTCCCCCCGTCCTTCCTTCCCTTCCCTCCCCCCCTCCGATTACCTCCCCCGTCGCTTTCCCTCCCTCCCCTCCGACTCCCTCCCCCTTCCTTCCCTTTCCCTCCCGCCCTTCTCCTAATCCCTCCCCCTTCCGTCCTTCCCTCCATCCCCTATCCCTCCCCCTTCCTTCCTTCCCTCCCCTATCCCTCCCCCTTCCCTTCCTTCCCTCCCTCCCTCCCCTATCCCTCCCCCTTCCTTCCTTCCCTCCCTCCCTCTCCTATCCCTCCCCCTTCCTTCCTTTTCCTCCCCTCCCTCCCCTATCCCTCCCTCCCCCCTTCCTTCCTCCTTCCTCTATCCCTCTCTCCCTGTCTTCCTCCCTGTTGTTTTGAGATGCTTGACTGACTGTTCAGTTCTCAGTGGGTGCAGAGCAGAGCAGAGCAGAGCTGGCTTCCTTCACTCCCAGGCTGCGTCCCAAATGGCACCCTAATCTCTATATAGGGCACTACTTTAGACCAGAGCCCTATGGGAGCTTCAGCCCACCCAGACCCTGTACATTATATCCATACAGATTGTATATGAATATACTCAAACCCCTCAAGGGTTTTTTCCTTGCTCACAGACACATGTTTTACAAAATAAGGGTCAAACACAGAACTCTGAACAACCTTGTATATTTTGATCATCTCTTTGTATCCCTTGGTACTCCCTCCCTCCCTCCCTCCCTCCCTCCCTCTCTCTCTCTCTCTCTCTCTCTCTCTCTCATTCCTTCTCTCTCCTGGAGGCCAAACAGAGTGTTTCGGTGGTGAAGGGGTGGACAGTCAGCCCTCGGAGTAAACGTTAGCTTGTCAGAATATCAAAATACAACCAATAAACCTAATAGACAGTGGCATTAACATCAGCCGTCTGCTGAAACATGGAGGATTTTACCCTGGAGGAGAGGAGGGCTGAACACTTGACTTCTGACACAGAATACATCATAGTATAGCTAACAAAATGGCTACACAGACTATCTGAGTTGACCCTTGTATTTTAGTTTTTATTGTTGTACTGTCTCTATGCACACTCACAGAGCCCTACACACTCACAGAGCCGTACACACTAACAGAGCCCTACACACTCACAGAGCCCTACACACTCCCTACACACTCAGAGCCCTACACTCTCACAGAGCCCTACACACTCACAGAGCCCTACACACTCCCTACACACTCACAGAGCCCTACACACTCACAGAGCCCTACACACTCTCTACACACTCACAGAGCCCTACACACTCCCTACACACTCACAGAGCCCTACATACTCACAGAGCCCTACACGCTCACAGAGCCCTACACACTCCCTACACACTCACAGAGCCCTACACACTCACAGAGCCCTACATACTCCCTACACACTCACAGAGCCCTACATACTCACAGAGCCCTACACACTCACAGAACCCTACACACTCACAGAGCCCTACACACTCACAGAGCCCTACATACTCCCTACACACTCACAGAGCCCTACATACTCACAGAGCCCTACACACTCACAGAACCCTACACACTCACAGAGGCCTACACACTCACGCACACTGCCACTCCAACACACACACAAACATTCACTTCTTCATTTGCTCACACACACATAATATGCACATACATTTATACTGACTCTACACACCCACTCACATACAAGCTGCTGCTACTCTGTTTATCATATATCCTGATGCCTAGTCACCTTACCCCTGTACATATCTACCTCTATAGATCCAGTATCCATGCACATTGTAAATATGCTACTGGAACTGACTGTATATAGTATGCTTACTTACTTTATCATGTTCTACCTTGTTATTCTCAGTATTACAGTGTTATTGATTACTGCATTGTTGGGGCTAGAGCCGGGCAGGAAAGGCATTTCACTGTCCTTGTGCATATGTCATTAAAATGTAACTTGAGCATGCGTCCCAAATGGCACCCTATTCCCTACACCCTACTCCCATATGGGCCCTGGTCAGAATAGTGCACTATATAGGAAATAGGGTGCCATTTGGGATGCTACCATAGGCTACTGTTATGGTACAGTCTACATGTACATACAGTAGTCTGTAGGTTGAGCTCCATCAGGGATTTTTCCTGCGTTCCAAATGGCAGCATATTCTCTTCATAGCCACTATATATGGTCTCCCGAGTGGCACAGTGGTCTAAGGCACTGCATCGCAGTGCTAGCTGTGCCACTAGAGATCCTGGTTCGAATCCAGGCTCTGTCGCGACCGGGAGACCCATGGTGCGGCGCACAATTGGCCCAGGGTAGGGGAGGGAATGGCCGGCAGGGATGTAGCTCAGTTGGTAGAACATGGTGTTTGCAATGCCAGGGTTGTGGGTTGTGGAAAAAAATAAATAATGTATGCACTCACTAAAATGTAAATATAGGGATTAGGGTGCCATTTGAGATTCAGACCTTTTAGATACAAAGGGGAAAAAACCTACATTAAAGTCTTGGAGCATCTTAACAGGTGGCTGTTCTTCTTTCTGTTCACATGATATATTTAAACACCCTGAACCTGTCAAATGTGCAATGTGTGAACTTGGAACTGCATCCATAGCCTACATACGCTCCCCTCCAACCCCATGTTAGAAATGCTTAGGGCCTGATTCACCAGAAAGAGACAGGAAAAGCGGATCACTCCCAAATGTATTGTGTTTATAGAATCCAAAGACATTGATCATAGCAGTGTTTCTAGTAGTGGTTTTTATATATTAAACCAGGCAACACATAGACTGATTTGTATTCGTATAGTTAACTTTATTGGTACCATTCTCTGCTCAGTAACAGTGTTTCTCTGTGTACCTCTGCAGTAGCAGGTCCTATCAGTCTGCGGTTTGCAGTTCCACACTAACACGCTTCAAAGCTTTTGGGAGGCTGTGTAGGGTGTGTGTGTGTGTGAGCGTGCTTGCCGTGAAGCTTGGCTGATAAGATAACAGACAAAGAGCTTTCTTTAAAAACACACAAGTGTGAAATAGACTGAAAGAGTAAATCTATCCCACTGGGGGAAAAACACAGCATTGGAAGAAAAAAAATAAACACCAAGAAAATGAAAAAATGAACCAAACCCCCCTATAACATTCTAGTGTTGAAGGATTCGTTTATTTTAGTCAGCGAACAAAAGACAACACACAGACAGACACACACACAAGTGTTTCTTCCTTCAACTGACACTTCTGCACTTGTCAGGTAAAGACGACTATATAGTGAACGGCAAAGAGTGGAGAAATCAATATTTAAATATTTTTGCCATGGCAACAAGCTGTATGATTATGGTGGCAGGCAGGCAGGCAGCACTTGGGATTCAGATGATACAAATTAAGGGAACTCTGAACGGTTGCCAAGGAGACGGAACAGGCGGGGGGGTTAAAGTCCAACCTAAACACACCTTAAAGCTATTTTAGTTGACAGGAGGGGGAGAGAGAGAACAGGGGGGGGAGGAGTGTAGGGCTGTCTGTCAGGAGGAGGGAGAGAGAGAGAGAACAGGAGGAGGAGGATGGGTGTAGGGCTGTCTGTCAGGAGGGGGGAGAGAGAGAGAACTGGGGGAGGAGGAGTGTAGGGCTGTCTGTCAGGAGGAGGGAGAGAGAGAGAGAACAGGAGGAGGAGGAGTGTAGGGCTGTCTGTCAGGAGGGGGGAGAGAGAGAACAGGAGGAGAAGGAGTGTAGGGCTGTCTGTCAGGAGGGGGGAGAGAGAGAGAGAACAGGAGGAGGAGGATGGGTGTAGGGCTGTCTGTCAGGAGGGGGGAGAGAGAGAGAACTGGGGGAGGAGGAGTGTAGGGCTGTCTGTCAGGGTAAGAGCGTTGTGCCAGTAACCGAAAGGTCGCTGGTTCTAATCCCCGAGCCGACTAGGTGAAAAATCTGTCGATGTGCCCTTAAGCAAGGCACTTAACCCTAATTGCTCCTGTAAGTCGCTCTGGATAAGAGCGTCTGCTAAATGACTAAAATGTAAATGTAAAATGAGGGAGAGAGAGAGAGAACAGGAGGAGGAGGAGTGTAGGGCTGTCTGTCAGGAGGGGGGAGAGAGAGAACAGGAGGAGAAGGAGTGTAGGGCTGTCTGTCAGGAGGGGGGAGAGAGAGAGAACAGGAGGAGAAGGAGGATGGGTGTAGGGCTGTCTGTCAGGAGGGGGGAGAGAGAGAGAGAACAGGAGGAGGAGGAGGGGTGTAGGGCTGTCTGTCAGGAGGGGGGAGAGAGAGAACAGGAGGAGGAGGAGTGTAGGGCTGTCTGTCAGGAAGGGGGAGAGAGAGAGAGAACAGGAGGAGAAGGAGGATGGGTGTAGGGCTGTCTGTCAGGAGGGGGGAGAGAGAGAGAACAGGGGGAGGAGGAGGATGGGGTGTAGGGCTGTCTGTCAGGAGGGGGGAGAGAGAGAGAGAACAGGGGGAGGAGGATGGGTGTAGGGCTGTCTGTCAGGAGGGGGGAGAGAGAGAACAGGGGGAGGAGGAGTGTAGGGCTGTCTGTCAGGAGGGGGAGAGAGAGAACAGGAGGAGAAGGAGGATGGGTGTAGGGCTGTCTGTCAGGAGGGGGGAGAGAGAGAGAGAGAACAGGAGGAGAAGGAGGATGGGTGTAGGGCTGTCTGTCAGGAGGGGGGGAGAGAGAGAGAGAACAGGAGGAGGAGGAGGGGTGTAGGACTGTCTGTCAGGAGGGGGGAGAGAGAGAGAACAGGAGGAGAAGGAGGATGGGTGTAGGGCTGTCTGTCAGGAGGGGGGAGAGAGAGAGAACAGGAGGAGGAGGAGGGGTGTAGGGCTGTCTGTCAGGAGGGGGGAGAGAGAGAGAACAGGAGGAGAAGGAGGATGGGTGTAGGGCTGTCTGTCAGGGGGGGGGAGAGAGAGAGAGAGAACAGGAGGAGGAGGAGGGGTGTAGGGCTGTCTGTCAGATAGCTACTCCTGGGAAATATGGGATCAGAGTCCAAAATACTGGGTGTGTTTTGGTGTCTTTTGGTTTAGGGTGTGTGTGTGTGTGAGTCTTTTGGTTTAGGGATGTGTGTGTGTGGGGGGGGGGGGGGGGCTGTTGTGTTTTGCTGACAGACTATCCAGAGGTTTCTAACCCAGTCTATTGAGGAACACCACAAACAGACACAACTACAGTTCATTAAAATCAATGCTCTTTTTACCTCCTTACATTGGTTCTACTTCATAAAAACAAAAATGTAATTAGCGAAGACTAAAATGCCCTTTTTACATTCTTAATTTCTTTATCTATAATTAATGATCTTAAATGTTCATTTTAATGCCAAGTGCTTTTGTCTACAAATACATATATGTAGAATATGCCTTTTAAAATCCCCATAGAGAACACAATGATCATTTGGCTCCGATGACATCAGGTTTTTCTGTTTCCCTGACATCAAAACACATTTATCTCGCTCTTTCTTTGTTAATTTGTTTGTTTGTTTCTTTCTCTCTGTCGCTCTCTCCCTATCTCTCTCACACACAAACACACACACACACACACACACACATACACTCCTCCGAGACCCCAAACAGAGAACAACAGCACAGGAAACCTATTCTGAGAAGGCCTTAGTGATTAGCTGTAATAGACTATTTCCCTGTACACTATGACACTGGTGCCCACTGTGTACTGTTGAACTCCAACAGGGGCATATTCATTAGTGCACACGGTAGCACAACAGTGCAAAAACACTTTGTAACAGAAAACAAAAACAAGCTTTTCTTATTGGACAAGTTCAGGTTAGTCCCTCTGCGTTTGGGCCCCTTTGCTTCCGTTTGGTGCCAAGTGAACACGAACCCAGGCCTCTGGTTGACTGGCTATTTCCTTAATTAGCAGGGAAAAGATAAACGAACAAAAAGCCAAACCGAAAAACCCTCAAACTGTAATAGTCACTATGGATGGATTCAAAGCACAGTGTTCCATAGGTTCAATGCAGGCACGCAGTTGTTCTATCCCTTTGATTAGTGTGTTTTTAACTGTGTGTGATTACTTAGACATGGTAGCTGTGGTAAGTAGCCTTGCACGAGCCGTGAGGCAGCTTGATGTACAAGTACACCCCCTGGACAGGACACTAGTCTCTCAGGCCCTGGGATGATGGACCAATAGACTTTCTGTACTAATGAGGACGATAGTTTAGCAATTTGTCTACAGCATTGTGGTCCTCTGTAGCTCAGCTGGTAGAGCACAGCGCTTGTAACGCCAAGGTAGTGGGTTCGATCCCCGGGACCACCCATCCACAAAAAAAAAAAAATTATGCACGCATGACTGTAAGTCGCTTTGGATAAAAGCGTCTGCTAAATGGCTTATTATTATTCTGTTATACCGAGGCACAATAAACGGTGTCTGAAAGTGTGCGTGTGTGTGTGTGGAAGTGTCCATGCAATGAAAGCATTGCGCTGACTTCTATAGTTCTGCTAAATGTGAATTACAGTAGAGTCCAGTACAGCACCACAACATAACACTTAAGATACAACATCAGTGTAAAAACAATGGAGAATATCTTGTGTTTCAGCTCCTAGAGATATCACTACAATACAACGTGTAGAAGTCAAACATACATTCAACTCAGGACTTCCAGTATATAAAACCAGAAACCTGATATATTGTAAAGTAAACAGTCATGTAGCCTCAATTTAAATGTATCATAAACAGATGAAAGAAAATACATCAATACCAAACAAAGCACCTTGACATTAGCTTGTTCTGTAACTAACTGGTCATGTAATAAAGGCATTAGGTTGTTCTCAGAATGGTTATAGGTTTGTAAAGGGTTGTAAAATACCGTTAACTTTCCCAAAATTCCCAGGTTTTCCAGAAATCCCGGTTGGAAGAGTCCTGGAATCGTGAGGGACTAAGCAGGAAATCCGGAATCCTCCATCCAGGAATTCTAGAAAACTTTGGAATTTTGCGACCCTGTAAAGGGCTCAACCCCAGTTCCAGACACCAGTCAGTATTTCTCAATCCATTCCTAGGGGACCCTCAGGGGGTGCATGTTTTTGTTCTACCCCAGCAGTAGCACAATCAGGTGCTGGGCCAGAACAAAACCCAAGTGGTGCAGCTGGCGCTAACAAACCTGATTAGAATTACTGTGCCTTCGGAAAGTATTCAGACCCCTTGACTTTTTCCACATTTTGTTACGTTACAGACTTATTCTCAAATTATTATTATTTTTTAAAACTCTGCAATCTAAGCACAATACTCAATAATAACAAAGTGAAAACAGTTTTTTAGAAATACCTTATTTACATAAGTATTCAGACCCTTTGCTATGAAACTCGAAATTGAGCTCAGGTGCATCCTGTTTCCATTGATCATCCTTGAGATGTTTCTACAACTTGATTGGAGTCCACCTGTGGTAAATTTGATTGATTGGACATGATTTGGAAACGCACACACCTGTCTATATAAGGTCCCACAGTTGACAGTGCATGTCAGAGCAAAAACCAAGCCATGAGGTCGAAGGAATTGTCCGTAGAGCTCCGAGACAGGATTGTGTCGAGGCACAGATCTGGGGAAAGGTACCAAAAAATTTCTGCAGCATTGAAGGTGCCCAAGAACACAGTGTCCTCCATCATTCTTAAATGGAAGAAGTTTGGAACCACCAAGGCTCTTCCTAGAGCTAGCCGCCCAGCCAAACTGAGCAATCGGGGGAACAGGGCCTTGGTCAGGGAGGTGACCAAGAACCCGATGGTCACTCTGACAGAGCTCTAGAGTTCCTCTGTGGAGATCGGAGAAACTTCCAGAAGGACATCCATCTCTGCAGCACTCCACCAATCAGGCCTTTATAGTAGAGTGGGGGACCTCCCAAGTGGCGCAGCGGTCTAAGGCACTGCATCGCAGTGCTAGAGGTGTCACTACAGATCCCGGTTCGATCCCGGGAACAGGTTAACAACCGGCCGCGTCCGGGAGACCCATGAGGCGGTGCACAATTGGCCCAGCGTCGTCTGGGTTAGGGGAGGGTTTGGCCGGCTGAGATGTCCTTGTCCCATCGCGCTCTAGCGACTCCTGTGGCGGGCCGGGTGCATGCACGCTGACACGGTCGCCAGTTGTACAGTGTTTCCTCCGACACATTGGTGCGGCTGGCTTCAGCTAGAGCCTGGACTTCAGCTAGAGCCTGGACTTGAACCCAATCGAACATCTCTGGAGAGACCATAAAATAGCTGTGCAGCAACGCTCCCCATCCAACCTGAAAGAGCTTGAGAGGATCTGCAGAGAAGAATGGGAGAAGCTCCCCAAATACAGGTGTGCCAAGCTTGTAGCATCATACCCAAGAAGACACAAGGCTGTAATTGCTGCCAAAGGTGCTTCAACAAAGTACTGAGTAAAGTGTCTAAAAACGTATGTAAATATGATATTTCAGTTTTTATTTTTAAACACTGGCCAAAAAAATCTGAACTCTTTTTGCTTTGTCATTATGGGATATTGTGTGTAGATTGATGAGGGGAACAAGCAATTTAATCAATTTTAGAATAAGGCTGTAACATAACAAAATGTGGAAAAAGTCAAGGGGTCTGAATACTTTCCGAAGGCACTGTAGGTTTATTAGTGTTGGGCTAGAACAAAAACATGTAACCCCGGGAATGGCTTGAGCAACACTGTCATACACATCTAACCTTTTTAAGGCTAAAACGTGTCTCATCATCAAAACCATATGAGACATTCTATATAACAACAGGATGTGTTCCTCGAGTGAAGTATATACATTTGGATGGTACAGTACAAGAACAGGTGGAAGGTGATTCAATACACAGAAGCGAAAGGATATGTCATTCTGGAGTGTCATATTTTCAAATCGAGACGGAACAGGTTTTCAGTGATTACAGCGTGATACTAAGGGAGAAGCCATGATTTCATACAGGGCACACAAATACCTTTTTCAAACTGTCATACCGACCCAAACCATACTGGCTCATATATGTTAGTAGAATTTGTTTTCCAATTGTCCTTTTCAGCTCGGTCCCAGCAACTATGGTAGATGCTTAACAAGGCCAGCTCAGTATAGCTTGGTTTGGCTCGGCTCTGTTCGGCTCACTAATGTGAAAAGCCCTTTAGAGCCCCAAAAATGAATGAGACATGTTAGACAGACACCCCACCACCGCCATCCAGAGACGTTATGCACAAAACTTGAGATTAGTTAGTTCAAAACTTTCATTGTTTCATTCTTTCTTTCTGCTTTTTTCTGTGAAAACAGATACTGACATTGAACATTTAACGTGACATATTTGTCAGATATTTTATTATATTATTATTATTATTATATTTATCGTAAAAAATAGAAGATTACATATTTGTCAGATACAGGAAGGGAACAGCTGTACAGTAAGTTCATCTGTGTGTTCCTGTAATGGTGGTTTTCTACTGTGTGATAACATTTGTTGACGAATCAAAACTTGTGCGCCACTGTCCGACTTTATCCCTATGGTTGCGTCCCAAATTGCACCCTATTCCCTATATAGTGCACTAGTGTCATCTTAATGCAGACACACTTGTCGTTTGGCCCAATATGGCAGCCATCCCGTACCATCCAACGAAAATACTCTCCTACCATCACCCCTACCTACACAGCAATAGTCCTACCCTCCTACCATCACCCCTACCTACACAGCAATAGTCCTACCCTCCTACCATCACCCCTACCTACACAGCAATAGTCCTACCCTCCTACCATCACCCCTACCTACACAGCAATAGTCCTACCCTCCTACCATCACCCCTACCTACACAGCAATAGTCCTACCCTCCTACCCCCTCACCCCATCTTCCCAACCTCACAACACAGGAGCTATAACCAGGGACAGGAGCTTTTCCTAACCATGTGACCAGACCAGGAAGAACGTGGGGGCATAGACAACAATAATTAAGGCCTGGAGTTTTGTCCTGGGCAGATCACATGATCAGGGAAAATCTCCTGTCCTCCTAGCTAGCAGGGGAATACTCCAGTCCCTAGCTAGCTATAATAACATTACCAAGGCATCTATTGAGAACTACTGAGACTCTGGCCTCTAATACTGAGACTCTGGATTCTAATACTGAGACTCTGGATTCTAATACTGAGACTCTGGATTCTAATACTGAGACTCTGGATTCTAATACTGAGACTCTTGTCTCTAATGCTGCTTTTCCAGAGGGACACCGGTGTGAAGTCTGAGTCTTTAGGCCAAGCACCGGTGTAAAACCCTGTGGTGGAAATGTGACAGATCCAAAAACAGTCTCTACCTGCTTGGACACTAGTTTCAACTCCAGAGTAGTTGCGGTTGGTGTCGGTTAGAGCTGATCTGAGAACATATTTAGCAGTCGGTAGGTAGCACCCGTATGTTGAATGAATGGTTGGGGATGGGGAGGAGGAGGTGTGGGTTTTGGCTCAGCAGATCCTGGATCAGATTCAGTAGCTCGTTGGTTGACTGTGATGTAGAGGGTAAAGTCTACTGACATGTAGCGCACCAAGCAAGCACAACCAGAGGGGAAAACACACGATAGAGTTAGAGATGAATAGAAAGACGTGGATAGAGAAAGGTGTGGATACAAAGAGAGGGTGTGAAAAACACACAGATCAAGATAAACAAAGAAAAGAGAGAAACACAAGAAGGGAATATACACTGAGCTACACTGGGCTGGCGGTCATCACATTTTGTCACAGTAATTGACCGCTAATTACCATAAACATGTTTAGCATCTCTGGCTTCCACGCATAGCCAACAAGCCACTGGTGCGGACCTTTTGGAAAATCTACATTAAAAAAAAGTATAATAAATCCATGTAATATAGCCTACACCGTCACAATAAATCCATTATTTATTTTAGACAGGTCTAAAGAAACATTATGATATGAAGAAAATGTCGTTTTTTTCAGAAGAACAGAATAACATACTCTGAGTTGTCCTTATGTTAGGCCCTGATCTGGCTATGCCATATGGCTGTGGGCTACACTAGTTCATTTAGCAGACTGGATTTGCTTATTATTATTTTATAGTATGAAGAATACAATTGAACATAGCTGAATAAAATAGATAGGACATTTTCTCCAAACGTTTTCCGAGGGAGTGCGCACATGCAGCTATTCTGTGTTGAGCGGTTAACAAAGAAACAGGTCCTCCTATATGCTTAATTTAGAGTTATTTATGCAACTTTAGTTGTGATACAAAGGTTGGGCTATATGTTCAGATCTTTAATACATTCTAAGGCCGCATGATGCGACTAATGATGATTTGAAAAAAGTCTAATGAAAGGCATGAGCTCTGCTTGCGCAAGCTGCACACACTTCATCAGTCTCTCATTCACAATTTGACAAGCACCTGATAATATTCTCACCCATCAGACTATTCTCAATTTAATCTGGTCTTTACATATAGCCTACTAATATATGTGTGGAATTATTTTTTATTTAGAATGGCCCACAAAAAAAAAACATATAATCCGTAGCCTTCACTCGAAAAGCGAATGTTACGTGCGGTTACGTTTTTAATATGCCAGGTAGGGTACACCATTTGTAAAGTGTATGAATGTACTTAATTTTAAGAATTGAGCAATACATTTTGCAGTAAGAGAAAGCTGGGATCCTCTTTTAAATAGTGGCCAGTCAAAACTCTCTTTTCACACGCGACTGCGCAATGACTGGGCTTATAAGAACACGTTTCACTAGGCTCTGTAGGCTATGGGCTCTCCAACCCTGTTCCAGGGGTCTTGGGCCTGTAGGCTACGTTTGAAGTTATTTGGCCACTTTAGTTGTGATACAATCCTTATCAAAACATATAGGCCTGTGGGCTAGGCCACACGATGCATGCGACTATGATTTAATAAAAGTTGCCAAAAGAATGCACGCGCTGTTTCTTACCTTAGACTGCACACGCTGGGCATCATTCACAAGGGATAATATTCTCACCCATCAGACTATTATAAATGTGTCTTTACATATACTAAATAATATATGTGTGAAATTAATTTTGGTATAGAATGGGGCATTATCATGCACCTGTCGGAACAGGGGCGGGGTAAAAGACATGTCATCCGTATACACTTGAACAGCGAATGGAAGACGCTTTTCACACTGTTCATTTTCATGCCAGCCAGGTAGGCTACTCCGATTGTAAAGCAAAGCAATATGCTTAATATTAGGGAAGTTGAGAAATAAACATAGTAAGCCTATAGATAGTTGATGGGATCCTCCTCTTTTTAATTGAGACCATCAAAACTCTGTTTTCTCACACAATTGCATAGCCTAGCCTATAGAGATTTAGTAGACGCTCTTATCCAGAGCGACTTACAGTTAGTGAGTGCATAAATTTTTCATACTGGCCCCCCCGTGGGAATCGAACCCACAACCCTGGCGTTGCAAGCGCCATGCTCTACCAACTGAGCTACAGGAGGCAACATGGGCTTATAGGAACACTTATTTCATTCAATGCATCAACCAGCTATGAGGAGCTGGATCTCGCTGCACAACAGGTGATCCTATTCCACTCACACTCTGAATGCCAGGGCTCTCGTGAAGTGATTGATTTTATTTTTGAATGCATTTGCATTGATGTCAGAGTGATTAGAGGGACAATAGAGCGCTGAGGGCCGGCCATTAGCGACTGGCAGTTAGCAAGTTTGGTAGGCTACTAATGACTATCAGTGGCATCGGCGCATTTGGAGAAGCCTAGTTACCGTGACTCAACGGTCACGTGGAATTTAACTGTGGCCATGACTGGTGACTGCTGGTGTGGAAGTAATATGGTGACCATAACAGCCCTACAGTGGACAAATCATTAGGAACACCTTCTCTTTCCGTGACATAGACTGACCAGGTGAATCCAGGTGAAAAGCTATAATCCCTTATTTATGTAATTTGTTAAATCCACTTCAATCAGTGTAGATGAAGGGGAGGAGACATGCTAAAGAAGGATTTTTAAGCCTTGAGACAATTGAGACATGGACTGTGTATGTGTGCCACTCAGAGGGTGAATGGGCAAGACAAAAGATTGAAGTGCCTTTGAACAGGGTATGATGTAGGTGCCAGGCGCACCGGTTTGAGTGTGTCAAGAACTGCAACGCTGCTGGGATTTTCACATTCAACAGTTTCCCGTGCGTATCCAGAATGGTCCACCACCCAAAGGACTTCCAGCCAACTTGACACAACTGTGGGATGCACTGGAGTCAACATAGCCCAGCATCCCTGTGGAACGCTTTCAACACCTTGTAGAGTCCATGCCCCGACGAATCGAAGCTGTTCTGAGGGCAAAGGTGTTCTTAATGTTTTGTACACTCAGTGTATGGAGGAGTATAACCGTAAAGAAACAGAACAGAATGAAGAAAAAGAAGGGTATGAGTATGATAGTGAAATGCTACCCTATTGTTGTTGTTGCTCCCTGAGTAGCGCCCCCTAGCTGCAGGTCACATCGAGAGTGCCCGTGCCTTGGCAGCTGCCCCCTGTGCCCGCTGAACCGTGCCCTGGCACCCCTCTCTGCCCACCAGCTGGCCGCTCTCAAACAGACCCTCGTGGCTCGTCCCTCCTCTTCCTCCTCCTCGCCCGCTTTCTGGACCTCCGTCAGCGAACGTCAGCATACCTGCGGAGGTCAAGTTTAAGTTCAAGTTCAGGTTTATGTCATTAACTTAAACCTAAACCTAACCTTCTACTGTTTACCGTATCCCTCCACACATCCACTCTTGAACTCTCCTTGGAACTTCATCCCGTCAAAACGACTGAAGACGCCTGCGCCTTGGAACTTCCCCTGAATAAACTCTCCCTCGTACCTGCAAGAGACACACAGATGCAAAAATAGTGGGGTGTGTTCATTAGGCACCAAATGGAAGAAAACAGACTGAAACAGGGAGGAACTAACTGGGTTTGTCCAATAAGAAAGGCTCAGGTCTGTGGACAATGCTGTCAACATTTACATTTTAGTCATTTAGCAGACACTCTTATCCAGAGCAACTTACAGGTGCAAGTGCCTTGCTCAAGGCCACATAGACAGATTTTTCACCTAGTCGGCTCAGAGATTTGAACCAGAGACCTTTCGGTTACTGGCCCAGCGTTCTTAACCGCTCGGCTACCTCACAAAACGTGGGCCTACAATACATCATCAAACACCTCGATAACCCAAAGACATATGCAATGATATTGTTTGTGGACTTTAGTTCAGCGTTCGATAGCATCATCCCAGAACTGTTACAAGACAAACTCTCCCAGCTGAACGTGTCCAGCTCCATCTGTCAGTTGTTCACTGACTTCCTGTCCAACATGATGCAACATGTGAAGCTGGAAATACACCTTTCGGACTCTTTATCCCTCAGCCCTGGAGCGCCGCAGGGATGCGTGCTCTCGTCTCTACTCACTCTACACCAATGACTGCACCTCCAACAACGCATCTGTCAAACTACTCAAACTTGCAGATGACACCACTCTGGTCGGTCTCATCACCGAAGGCGATGAGTCCATGTACCTTGGAGAGGTCGACCGGCTAGTGGCCCGGTGCAGTCGCAATAACCTGGAACTCAACACAGACAAAACCGTGAAAATGGTGGTTGACTTTAGAAAACGCCCCACCATCTCTCCGCTTTGAGATTGATGGCTCAGCTGTTAGCACGGCTGAATCGTTCAGATACCTGGGGACCATCATCTCCCAGGACAACATCACAGAGGTCACCAAGAAGACACAGCAGCAGATGTACTACTTGCGGCAGCTGAAAAAACGACATCTCCCAGTCAATCCTGATCCGGTTTTACGCATCAATCGTTGAGCCCATCCTCACCTCCTCCATCACCGTCCGGTTGGGGCCTGCTTCTGCCCGCTGCAAGGTCAAACTGCAAAGCATTTTCCGGTCTGCAGAGAGGGTCATCGGCTGCCACCTGCCCTTCATCGAGGTCCTGCACGTCTCCAGGGCAAGGGAGCGTGCAGGAAAGATTGCCTACCCCTCCCACCCCGGTCACCCCCTCCTCCAAAAATTCACATCTGGCAGGCGGTTCAGATCACTCATGACCAAAACCTCCTGCCACATGAAAAGTTTCTTCCCCCGGCCTGTGGCCCTCACCAACCGGCCATCTGGCCCATAGAGACTAAAGGACTATGCACTCTATGCTGCACACCACATCAAGCCATCTCTGAACTGTACACTAAATAACTGCACTATACTGCATTGCACTCTCTTCATATCTGCATTTAGACATTCATACTGATACTATACATTTGTACATTCACTGTGTATCAACCGTATACCCACTGTGTATCAACCATATACCCACTGTGTATCAACTGGATACCTACTGTGTATCAACCGTATACCCACTGTGTATCAACCGTATACCCCCTGTGTATCAACCATATACCTACTGTGTATCAACCGTATACCTACTGTGTATCAACCGTATACCCACTGTCTATCAACCGTATACCCACTATCAACCGTATACCTACTGTCTATCAACCGTATACCCACTGTGTATCAACCGTTTACCCACTGTGTATCAACCGTTTACCCACTGTGTATCAACCGTTTACCCACTGTGTATCAACCGTATACCCACTGTGTATCAACCGTATACCCACTGTGTATCAACCGTTTACCCACTGTGTATCAACCGTATACCCACTGTGTATCAACCGTTTACCCACTGTGTATCAACCGTTTACCCACTGTGTATCAACCGTATACCCACTGTGTATCAACCGTATACCCACTGTGTATCAACCGTATACCCACTGTGTATCAACCGTATACCCACTGTGTATCAACCGTTTACCCACTGTGTATCAACCGTATACCCACTGTGTATCAACCGTATACCCACTGTGTATCAACCGTTTACCCACTGTGTATCAACCGTATACCCACTGTGTATCAACCGTATACCCACTGTGTATCAACCGTATACTTACTGTGTATCAACCGTATACCTACTGTGTATCAAACGTATACCTACTGTGTATCAACCGTATACCCACTGTGTATCAACCGTATACCCACTGTGTATCAACCGTATACCTACTCTGTCTCAACCGTATACCCACTGTGTATCAACCGTATACCCACTGTGTATCAACCGTATACCCACTGTGTATCAACCGTATACCCACTGTGTATCAACCGTATACCCACTGTGTATCAACCGTATACCCACTGTGTATCAACCGTATACCCACTGTGTATCAACCATATACCCACTGTGTATCAACCGTATACCCACTGTGTATTTGTATATCTGCTAATCCTCTTATAGCTCTATGCTCACTCTGCCTAGTTGTATATAATGTATGTAAACTTTGTTTAAACTCCATTGTCTGTATTCTGTCTCTAAATGTTGTCTTTCACTAGCAGCACCATATCACCAAGTACAATTCTGAGTATGTGTAAATGTACTTTGCGAATAAAGGTGATTCTGAATTCTGATTTTAGTTTTCTGTTGCAAAGCGTTTAAAAGTGTTTTTCATGGCGTACTATAATGAACCCGACCCCAATGTCAAGGAGTTTGTTTCTGCACACTGATTGTCTTGTTTGTTTTGAGTGGATTCTCAAAAATGTATGTCTGGTGCATAACTATTTAGTGAGCTATGCTGTCATTTTATAGGTATAATTCAGCTGAGAGATGTCACCAGGAGGTCTCTAACAATAACAGAACGCTGTCAGAACACAGAACGCTGTCACAGAGAACCTTGACCTGAGGTGGGTAGAATCTTCATTGATGGAATGATCCAATCTCCTGTTCTCACAACCCAGGGCTGCTACGTGCTCTGTGACACGGAATACAATATGTAGCACAAAAAGTCATTTGTGCAACAATATGTTTTACTTTAGCTGCGCAGTGCGTGACGTTGCCGTGATCCTTGTTAAAGCAATTTACACTTAATTGTCTCGATCAGGCTTTTCTCTCAAGGTTAAGGAGGTTTGTTCTAATTATGTTGCAAGCAACAGAAATTGCGTCCAAATGTACTTTTGGTCTAAATATGTTGCAAGCAACAACATTGCGTCCAAATGGACTACTTTACAATTTGGGGGGGGGGGGGTTAGAAGGAATACTTTAGCCTATCCCAGGTATTCCTTAAAGAGGTGGGGTTTCAAATGTCTCCGGAAGGTGGTGAGTGACTCCGCTGTCCTGGCGTCGTGAGGGAGCTTGTTCCACCATTGGGGTGCCAGAGCAGCGAACAGTTTTGACTGGGCTGAGCGGGAGCTGTGCTTCCGCAGAGGAAGGGGAGCCAGCAGGCCAGAGGTGGATGAACGCAATGTCCTCGTTTGGGTGTAGGGACTGATCAGAGCCTGAAGGTACAGGGGTGCCGTTCCCCTCACTGCTCCAAAGGCAAGCACCATGGTCTTGTAGCGGATGCGAGCTTCAATTGGAAGCCAGTGGAGTGTGCGGAGGAGGGGGGGGTGACGTGAGAGAACTTGGGAAGGTTGAACACCAGACGGGCTGCGGCATTCTGGATGAGTTGTAGGGGTTTAATGGCACAGGCAGGGAGCCCAGCCAACAGCGAGTTGCAGTAGTCCAGACGGGAGATGACAAGTGCCTGGACCAGGACCTGCGCCGCTTCCTGTGTAAGGCAGGGTCGCACTCTCCGAATGTTGTAGAGCATGAACCTGCAGGAGCGGGTCACCGCCTTGATGTTGGCGGAGAACGACAGGGTGTTGTCCAGGGTCACGCCTAGGCTCTTCGCACTCTGGGAGGAGGACACAGCGGAGTTGTCTACCGTGATGGCGAGATCATGGAACGGGCAGTCCTTCCCCGGGAGGAAGAGCAGCTCCGTCTTGCCAGGGTTCAGCTTGAGGTGGTGATCCGTCATCCATACTGATATGTCTGCCAGACATGCAGAGATGCGATTCACCACCTGGTTATCAGAAGGGGGAAAGGCGTAGACATCGGCGTAGAGTTGGATCTAGAGAAAAGCGTTGCCTGTTGCGTCTAAAATGACAACACTAAGAGAACATCTGTTTGCAAAATCACATGCAAGTGGTAAGGAATTCAAGTATTTTCCAGTTACACACATTAAGAAAATGATCAGGGGAAATATCTAATGACTCTACAGTGCACCACTTTGCCTTCGCCATACGATTCAGGGCATCAGTCAAAAGAAGTGTGCTATAATGGGGAATAGGGTGTCATTTTAGACATCAGACAGTTGTAATGTCATTAGCAGGGTCAAAGGTGAAATGGGAATGGTGAGACATTGTTACCTGGAACCATCAGGGAAGACCAGCATCCCACAGCCGTTGAAGAGTCCGTTCTCGAACTGACCCGTGTAACACGTCCCATCACTGAACGTCAGCTGGCCTAGACCATGTCTCAGTCCTGGGGGACAGACAAACCAGTTAGTTACTGGCCTAGACCATGTCTCAGACCTGGGGGACAGACAAACCAGTTAGTTACTGGCCTAGACCATGTCTCAGACCTGGGGGACAGACCAGACCAGTTAGTTACTGGCCTAGACCATGTCTCAGACCTGGGGGACAGACAAACCAGTTAGTTACTGGCCTAGACCATGTCTCAGACCTGGGGGACAGACAAACCAGTTAGTTACTGGCCTAGACCATGTCTCAGACCTGGGGGACAGACAAACCAGTTAGTTACTGGCCTAGACCATGTCTCAGACCTGGGGGACAGACAAACCAGTTAGTTACTGGCCTAGACCATGTCTCAGACCTGGGGGACAGACAAACCAGTTAGTTACTGGCCTAGACCATGTCTCAGTCCTGGGGGACAGACAAGACCAGTTAGTTACTGGCCTAGACCATGTCTCAGACCTGGGGGACAGACAAACCAGTTAGTTACTGGCCTAGACCATGTCTCAGACCTGGGGGACAGACAAACCAGTTAGTTACTGGCCTAGACCATGTCTCAGACCTGGGGGACAGACAAACCAGTTAGTTACTGGCCTAGACCATGTCTCAGACCTGGGGGACAGACAAACCAGTTAGTTACTGGCCTAGACCATGTCTCAGACCTGGGGGACAGACAAACCAGTTAGTTACTGGCCTAGACCATGTCTCAGACCTGGGGGACAGACAAACCAGTTAGTTAGTTAGTTACCCAGGCCGTCATTGTAAATAATAATTTGTTCTTAATTATTTAATCTTTATTGGATAAATAAATGTTAAATAATATAAAATATTAAGTCAGTTAGTTGTTAGTTAGTTACAAGTTAGTTACAAGTGTATTAGTTATCAGTTAGTTAGTTTCAAGTTAGTTAGTTAGTTATGTTAGTTATCAGTTAGTTAGCGAGCGAGCAAGTTAGTGCAAAATAAAATTGCAATAGCGCGACTGTCACAAATGTTGTCAAATCCCAAACTGGACAAAAAGCAAAAATGTCAGATTCACTCCAAAACGTCAATGAAAGACATCAAAAGACCACCTTATTTTTATAATAATTCTTCATAATTCACCATGTGGATAAAGGATAAAGATGCCTCGTGTAAGAGGTTAATACAAGGTGAAGAGCTTATTGGATCATATGAAACCATCAGCTCTATAGTATAGCTGTCTGTCTAGCTGTCTATCTAGCTGTCTATCTAGCTGTCTAGCTGTCTGTCTAGCTGTCTAGCTGTCTATCTAGCTGTCTAGCTGTCTGTCTAGCTGTCTGTCTAGCTGTCTATCTAGCTGTCTACCTGTCTGTCTAGTTGTCTGTCTAGCTGTCTATCTAGCTGTCTATCTAGCTGTCTGTCTAGCTGTCTAGCTGTCTGTCTAGCTGTCTAGCTGTCTGTCTAGCTGTCTAGCTGTCTATCTAGCTGTCTAGCTGTCTACCTAGCTGTCTATCTAGCTGTCTACCTGTCTGTCTAGTTGTCTGTCTAGCTGTCTATCTAGCTGTCTATCTGTCTGTCTAGCTGTCTGTCTGTCTATCTAGCTGTCTGTCTAGCTGTCTATCTAGCTGTCTATCTGTCTGTCTAGCTGTCTGTTGTCTCACTCACAAACAACTTTTGTCCTTGTTCTTTAGACTATACATGCAGCTTATTTTGAAGTTCCAGTCCTGTCTATTCAAACTCACATCACTTTTCATGGGGTGTTTGGGTCAGGAATAAAAATGTATTGGTCCGAATACCTCTTATCTCAGGGTTTCTGAACTTTCTTGGAGGTTGAAAAGAGGTCGCCTGTCTTGCCTTTGTCCTTGTTAACTTCTAGACTGTTGCTGCTTTTGGATTTCTAGGCCTTTTCTATTCAAACACACATCTCAGGGTCTCTGTAACAGATGTAGTTACACTTTTCATGGGTAGTTGGATCAAAAGTCATTTAACAGTGAAGTAGGACTAACAACATGTTCTTGCTCTAAGACATACCACTCTCAGGGTCTCTGAATGTACTTGGAACTTAAAAAACAGGCTGCCTTGTCACTTCTAGCAAAGAATGTGAGTTAAAAAATATAGTGAGTTAAAAAAGAAGAAGCTAAATGACTAAAATGTAAATGTAAAATGTAGATGTTTTGTCCTGTCAGTCCATGGAGATTTAACAAATACCCTCTAGGAGGCATTCAAGTCAAGTCTCAACACACTTTACAAAAATAAATCCTACATTTTTTATGTATTTGTATTTTAAACCTGTGTGTATTGTAGGCTACAACCTTCTCCAAATTGTAGCCTACTGAATGAGGTCCACTGAATGAGGTCCACTGAATGAGGTCTACTGAATGAGGTCCACTGAATGAGGTCCACTGAATGTGGTCTACTGAATGAAGTCCACTGAATGAGGTCCACTGAATGAGGTCCACTGAATAAGGTCTACTGAATGAGGTCCACTGAATGAGGTCCACTGAATGAGGTCCACTGAATGAGGTCTACTGAATGAGGTCCACTGAATGAGGTCCACTGAATGAGGTCTCCTGAATGAGGTCCACTGAATGAGGTCCACTGAATGAGGTCTACTGAATGAGGTCTACTGAATGAGGTCCACTGAATGAGGTCCACTGAATGAGGTCCACTGAATGAGGTCCACTGAATGAGGTCTACTGAATGAGGTTCACTGAATGAGGTCTACTGAATGAGGTCCACTGAATGAGGTCCACTGAATGAGGTCTACTGAATGAGGTCCACTGAATGAGGTCTACTGAATGAGGTCTACTGAATGAGGTCAGGTGAAATGTTGTTCAGAGCTTCTCGTTGCTCCGTAGGTATTTAGGAAGCAATACGTTTGAACGTAAAGTAGCGGAGCACACAAGTGAACACAGTGGATTAGGATTTAGGAAGGGGAGGTGAGAGTGAGAGAGGGAAAGGAAGGGAGAAGGGGGAGGGAGGAAGGGGGAGGTGAGGGTGAGTGAGGGAAATGTGTGTGGTTTTCTCCTGCCAGGTAGTAGTGTACTAAATGAGTATTACACAGTATTAGGATTTAGGAAGGGGGTGAGGGAGATGGGGTGAGAGGAGGAGGGGTGAGAGGAATGAGGAGGGGTGAGGGAAGGGTGAGGGAGGGGAAGGGGTGGGTGAGGGAGGGAGAGGAACGGGATGAAAGAGCACAGCGCTGCCAGCTAGTGGTGTAGATTTACTAAATTAGATGTGCCATCTGTCACTATGACTACGCAAACCTCCTCTCTCTAATCTCAGTTAGGTTTTTTTTTTAAATAGATTTGGACGGCAAGTTAAATATAACTGGCTGAAATACAGTCAAGAGCCTTCCGGAATGTGTGTGTCTGTGTGTGTGTCTGCGCGTGCGTGTGTGTGTGTGTGTGTGTGTGTCGTACGGGGTTGACAGGGGATTTGTGTCCCACAAATCTCAGTGTCCAAGCCAAGTAGAATTAAGTAAGTACAATTCCCGAGGATTCCTTCCACTGACTAGCAAGGACGTTAGTCGGCTTACACAAGGCAAGCGAGGTGGAATTGCAACAATTTAAAACTTAAAGGACACAAAAAAGTGTATTTCTATCCCATGTTTCTCTAACACACATTCTGAACAAAACTAATTTGTGGGAAATGACTTGACAGTTTGACAGAACTATTATCAATGCCACAAGTTGTTTCCAAGCCAGATATGTACTACTACACACACATTTCCCCCTACTATTACAACTAATTCATTTCCCCCTAGTATTACAACTAATTAATTTCCCCCAACTATTACAACTAATTAATTTCCCCCTAGTATTACAACTAATTAATTTCCCCCAACTATTACAACTAATTAATTTCCCCCTACTATTACAACTAATTAATTTCCCCCTACTATTACAACTAATTCATTTCCCCCTAGTATTACAACTAATTATTTCCCCCCTATTGTACAGAGTAATTAGCCGTACTTGTTTAGCTAAAGCAGTAGTGGTACTCGATCATATCAAATCAAATTGTATTTAAAGTGCATTAAAAATAGAAACACACTTAACATTAAAACAATACAATGAAAATAAGTCAAAGCAAACAAGAAGCAGTAAAAAGTGGAAAATAAAAAGAACAGTCTAAAACAATAAAAGCACTAATTAAAGGCCAAGCTTGTGACCAGCTAATAGCTTGTGTACTCTACTGTACTTACAAGCTGCCCATCTCTCCTTTCATCTAGTTTGATTCCATAAATCAGTTCAGAGTTTAATCTGGTGAACGGTTCTTAGCGACGAGTCGTCGGGGACAATCTTGTTGTTAGGTCACGGTTGCCACGGTTGCCATGCTAATTTAGCTTTAGCTGAATGTGTCGGCTTTTATGTCAATCAATAGTCCTAGTGCACTGACCCCCCCACCCCCCACCCACACACACACAAACATCTCTCTCAAAGTTCTCTTTCTTAGCTAATAAAAAACTTGAACGGTGGATGATAAAAGATGCTAAAATATATGTAATCAGTCAGCCTGTCTCCTGTGTGTCACACTTCAACCTGTTAGCTATACCTGTCAATACAAACAGATCAATCACCCTTACAACAAGGGAACTAAACAACACACCAGCCACGCCAACTGAGCTCTCTGAAGCCACCATATGTTATCAGTTAAACAGAACCTTTTCTAAAATAGCTCCAAACTTGTTCTGTAGTTATTATGGCTTCCTTTATCCCTGGGGTTACCATGACATCTTGTGTTTTTGTCAAACTGCAAATACTGGTTTAGTCAGTGTAGCGTTAATGTGGGTATAACGCATCAGTGTGTGTATTTGTATGTGTGTGTGTGTGTGTGTGTGTGTGTGTGTGTGTGTGTGTGTATATGTGTTGTCGCTATGACAGCAGATGGTATATAGTCTGTAGAGAATTGCCGGTGGATAGGGATATTGTTTTTGACCTATAATTAGTACAGACGACACACCCTTAGGCTGCAGCCTACCACTCCTCTCTACTCAGAAGCAACAATCTGGACTGAGTTGAGACTTTTGATTAGTTTGAAGAGAAACTTGAATAAACCTCCAGACACCTGAGGCTGACACAGTGAGGAATAGATCCAGAGAGGGAATTGAGCATGTAAAGTACCTGCTAACTTGACTTTAATGTCTGAAGTGTATTGTTGGCGTACATAAATGTTGTATCTATACCGAGCAAAAACATAAACGCAACATGTAAAGTGTTGGTCCCATGTTTCATGAGCTGAAATAAAAGATCCCAGACATTTTCCATACGCACAAAAAGCTTATTTCTCTCAAAATGTGTTTACATCCCTGTTAGTGAGCATTTGTCCTTTGCCAAGATAATCCATCCACATGACAGGTGTGGCATATCAAGACACTGATTAAACAACATGATCATTACACAGGTGCACCTTGTGCTGGGGACAATAAAAGGCCACTCTAAAATGTGCTGTTTTGTCACACAACACAATGCCACAGATGTCTCAAGTTTTGAGGGAGCATGCAATTGGCATGCTGACTGCAGGAATGTCCACCAGAGCTGTTGCCAGATCATTTAATTTTAATTTCTCAACATTGTTTTAGAGAATTTGGCAGTACATCCAACCAGCCTCACAACCGCAGACCACATGTAACCACGCCAGCCCAGGACCTCCACATCCGTCTTCTTCACCTACAGGATTGTCTGAGACCAGCCACTCAGACAGCTGATGAAACTGAGGAATATTTATGTCTGTAATAAAGTCCTTTGTGGGGAAACACTCATTCTGATTGCCTGGGCCTGGCTCCCCAGTGGGTGGGCATGGCTCCCAAGTGGGTGGGAGTGGGTGGGAGTGGGTGGGCCCTCCCAGTGGGTGGGCCCTCCCAGGCCCACCCATGGCTGTGCCCCGTCCCAGTCATGTGAAATCCATAGATTAGGGCCTAATGAATTTATTTTAATTGACTGATTTGCGTTTATATTTTTGTTCAGTATACTTGTGCTATTTCTAGGACCAGGCCATGATATATGATTAGGACCAGGGACCGGTTGCATAAAACAGCTTAAGTTAATTTTCCCCTCATCTTTCCCTTAAAGTTTCCTTAACTTTAAGTTAGTTGCACAAAACATTTTAAGGCAAATTTCCCCATTAAATTAGGTGAAAAAGTTAAGGGTAGCCCATGAGGTCCCTTAAGTGCTTAATTCAGTCTGGATATAAATGTAAACAGCATTTGTGGAGGTGAATGTTGCTTTTCGCTACCCTGGTTGCAAAAGGAAAACATCAACCAGCTAGCTAGGTATCTCTGTAAGTTAGCTTGACATGCTAGAAAGTAACAGAAAAAAATAACTAAAAGAAAGGTATTTTATTATCAATTTGTTTTTCCGGTCTTGAATGTAGAAATTATATTTCCAGATCTCTCAAAATAAATGCATCTCTTTGACGAGAGACCTTCAGTCAGTGAATCAAGCTGTCTCCATGGTAACCAGAGACTCCTTCTGCCATACATGCCTTCAAATCAAAAGTACCCCAAAAAACTCCTCACCCTAGTTATTTCCTTTTAGAAAATAAATAAATAAATAAATAAAATAATGAGGTGATGTGATTCAGGATGAATGGACAGTAACAGAAGAATGGAAAGATGAAAGGGCATCAAAGAGAGGGGTGAAGAAGTGATTAAGGGATGAGTAAAGTGATAGAGGGATAGAGGGATGAGTGAAGTGATAAAGGGATAGAGGGATGAGTGAAGGGATAAAGGGATAGAGGGATGAGTGAAGGGATAAAGGGATAGAGGGATCTTGCCTTCCCTCCACTCCCCATGGTACTCTTCACCATTGGAATAGGTGAAGGATCCTCTTGTCAGGGTCATATCACACAGGTCCTGTTGTAAACACACACACACACACACACACACACAATTCATTATTGGGTTATGATACTATATACCAGTGTGGCAGTTGTACTAAACTCCTAAGGCATAAAAGTTCTTAAAGAATCAAAGTGCATCATTAATTAAAATGACAATTGAACAGGTAAAGAGGTACGCTTAGATAACCTATGCAGAAAAATAGACATATTTTTGACATAGAATTAGGCATAATGATTATGGCTTTAGATTGCAGCAAAAAGCTGTTTCACGTGTTTGAAAAATACAAAATTCGCCAACTTCACCCCCCAGCCACCTCGATCCTCATGTACTTTGTGCCCCTCTAACTTAATGGGTGTATGATTGCTCTGCAAACACCCACATAGTGCTAAACTGATTGAGACACATTTTGACGCACATCTTGAAGCGCTCGCCTGGACAACCCGTGGATTAACTCACACAGAGAGCTGATCTCGGCATTATTTTGCCGTAGGCTACATACAGTACAGAGACTGTAAAATATACCTATGAGCGCCATGACGTTAGGCATTTTAATAATGTTGACTTTATTATCTTTGTAACTAATGAAAAGGAATTATCAGGCTATAGCCTACTGAACGAACGAATGGCCTACCCGAACTATAGCCTATAGATGTGATGGCAGGGTCTGGGAGAAATAATATTATCAAGAACACAGTTATAGCCTAAGCATGGAACGTCCATCGAGATATTCCATTGCTCGTTGACGTAGACTAGGCTGTGTCTGTCACACAGGGACGATTGAAGGATTCTCATCCTCTTTCTTTCTCCTCTGGATATAACTGATATGTTACATCAGTACATTTTAATAAAACCAAAACACTTTTATATCTTTAACAATAAGAAAAGGAATCCATTTATTAATAGATATTGTTATTCTCTTAATGTAGGAATCAATACAATAGAGCGTGAGTATCCCCAGTCTAAAATGTTTCCCTTTCACGTATCCGGCGCATAGCATTGAGGAAATCATCATTGCCAGATTCACAGGCTGACAGTCGATATCAGGGCGAATAAACAAACAAATAATTTACCTGGTAGGTATTTTTACACCAAGAGAATCCACCTTTCCTACATCACTGAAAGAAAAACGGTTGGTGGATGATTCTACACCTTCCAGTGAAAATTAGCTTTTCGTAGCCTCGCATCTCCTGGCAAGAGGCTTCAGCATCATTCCAAGGTGGAGCGGTCCTATTGAGCATCTTTCACTTGACCTTGATTCAAACACTCATCCGATTGGCTGTCTGCGCCTCTCTAGTGAAGCTATGGAATACATTTTTGTGAAGGGCAACCCCTCTTTCAATGGAGTTCGCCGGTTTAATTAGCCGGAGTGCTCCTTGTTAAACCGTTTGCCCTTGCCTTTTATGTGCCGTCCACGTCTCTGAAGAGATATAAACCGCCATTGAGGCTGCTTTTTAATGATATTATGTAACTTTGGTGTATCAATTTGGTAATTATACTTTGGTGTCGGGTTTCATTGAAAACTCTGATTTATTTGACCATATAGCGCAAAAGAACAGCTGCGATGGGTGGCGAGGGTTTTGTCACCAAGCAGATGATATCTAAACCAATATGGCAAAGTAGAGGGGACATTCTTTTAGTCCTGAAAAATACCACATGGCAAGCAGGAAGTCATAAAGATCGCAATTGAATTAATGTGATTAAGTTGAAGGAAACCTGAAGAAAAAAAACATTGATGTGAAAATTGACCAGTTTTTAATAAACTCATTCTGCGTTTACAACTTAGAAACCCCCTTTCTTTCCTTTTTTGACAGAGGTCGAATAGAATAGAATAAGAATTAGAGTATTAAAGAATTAGAAAATAATAGAATAAAATAAAAATAGAATGGAATAAAATTGAATTAGAATAGAATATAAAATAATTAGAATAGATTAGAATAGAAAGAACAGAATATAACCATGCCAACCGGGTATGAACAGTGTAATTTCGATTCAGTATAAAGTTGATTACACTTTTCATACAGCAACACACAAAGCAAGAAATATGAAGAATAATTAGATTAAATCTCCCTTCCCTGTATATCCATTGTATATGTTAACGCTGAATTATAATTATCTCCTGTTTACTTGTATTAAATATATGGTAATCATTTACCTTTATCTTTCATTATGACGGTTATATGGAAAAACATAGGCTATACATTATCTATCTAAATACCATTGCAATGTATAGGCAATCCACTGCGCATTATTAAAACTCATAACGCACTGATGCCCTTTGACACACATTTGCCAAATTTAGACCATAGCCTACACACTGCAAATTCAATCTATACATTTCTTTATTGAACCATATGCTTTTGTTGCAGGTTTAAATTCCATTACTGACGTTCATTCTCTCAACAGAACTGAGATGTTGGGGGGTCTTTCGGGTGGGTGGTGGTGGGTGGGACCGTGAGCGGATGCTGCAGCTATAAGTCCCCCCTACATTTTCTACTCCACCCATAACCCTCAAAAAGTATTGGTGACGTATGCGCACAAGCACCTAGCAGAATGTGCGCGTCCGCGGGAGGGCCCGGTAGAAAATGGCGAGTCTGTGCAAAAGGCAGCAATGCACGATCGAGAGGCGCGGCTTTCGGCAGGAACTTGACTCGTGGCGACACAAACTCATTCACTGTGTAGGTAAGCTCGTTTCGCCTTGCATAGAGGTTCGGCTGGAGAGCCAGGGTGCGCGTGGTTTGGGGAGAAAACACTTAAATGGCTTGGCTGTTGTGTCCTGGGGAAAAACTGACGCTGCTGCTGCTGTCCGCGAGCCAGGGCGCTGAGCGGAGCGAGCTGTCATTTATTTGTTGCCTCGCGCGGGAACACCGCCCGCAGCATCCCCCCGGACCTACCCAAATATATAGTTAAAGTTTTTTTAAGCTTCGGATCTTATTGTCATGTGTCTCAGCGATATATAGTTTATGTTGTTATTGTATGTGGATGTGATAAGGGTGTTTTTCTCGGTTATTAGTGATTTGGAAGTGAGGGAACAATTTTTGTCAATTTTTTTCATTGGTGTTTATTTATTGTAAGCAGGGCGTGTCACGTGTGCAGACGGAATTGTAGCTCAGCAAATGAGAAAGGGTTTGCTGTGCCTGTGTGCGCGCTGCTCATTTTATTGTAGGCCTACTATATTATTGTTGGGGGAAGGCAGTGCGCGTTCCACCTTCAGAACTGAAGCCGGGATTGGTGCTGCGCGTTACCTTGTTGCCCTGGACGTCGACACCGGGGAACGCGCATTGCTGCATTGGGGAAATGTCACAGAAAATAATTTTAGTATTTTAAGAAGGGTGGGGGATGACAAAGAAAAGGACTCTGCGCTTCATCTCGCTGGCCGCAGTTGAAAACATGGACCGTTCTTGTTGTTGTAGTACATGTTGAAATCATTCGTTACAATGTAACTGATGCTGTACAACTCTGCAGTTTAGATTTGTTTTGTAGCAATTTGTAAGTCGCTCTGGATAAGAGCGTCTGCTTAATGACTTAAATGTAAATGTTAGCAGTTTACAGCAAACGATTGTTTAGGATATATATATATACATATGTGTGTATATATATATATATATATATATATATATATATATATATATATATATATATATGTATGTATATTTTAAAACTAGATATAGCTTGTTGTTGTAATGCAAACCGATGCAGTGGACATTCCGTTGTTTTGGAAAGCTGCGTTATCCCACTCAATGCAATGTATTCTATTTTGATCTTTGATCATCGGTCCAACGTTTCTTCAATAGGCTAAAATTAATAGGCAACAGCATAATGACAGTATTTTCATATCAATATAGGATATTTTGGATTTTTCATTATGCCCCTCCCCCAATATCCTGTAGTTTCATTAGCTTTGTTTAATCCTGTTAAATCGGTAAATCGTTATGATCTTAAAAACTATCGGTTTCCTCAATTTCAAAACCCATTTTGTAATCTCCCTTTTATAGGTAACCTATATATATCGCTCTGCAACACTCCTGCTCTAGGCTGTATCCTGTATCGGGTATTAGGCTATAGGCCTACCCACAGCTTGGTCTTGTTCGGTGTGAAAATAGTATTGGCCCCTGCCCTGCTGCTAGGCTAACCGGACTGACTGACCGTTTCATCTCAATTTAGGATATTCTTTCCAAAATAATAATAATAGAACCAATATGATCCATCAAAAACCAAATATAGACACATTTTCTCTTGTCATCCTCTCTTGAGAAACAAGAGCAAATCATAAAAAATAAAACAATTCAGAGGAAGTGTTTAATTCTCTCCTTTCCAAATAATAGTTTAACATTTCAAAACTAAACCAAGTCTGCTTCTGTCACAGACAGACATGTTCTCCATGGATGTCAGTCAGCTTATCTATTGATGCTTTATATGGGCTGTTGCACATCAATAAACTCATTGGACTGTTTTTAGGAGGTTGGATTGGGTGTAGTGATCTTTAGCCCACATAGCCCCCCTGTATGTAATGTATGTTTCATATGTTCAATATCAGCCTCCCACCAGGTTTCCATGGTGAATCTAACTGTATGTGTATTTGCCTTTGGGCTTATTGACATCAGTGAACTGCATAGGCCTTCTGTATGCTAGAGCCCAAAGGTTAATGTTATTAGAGTCTATACCTTTTCATATGTAATTGTGCCTATATAACTGCTTGGCTGAGAAAGGGAGAGACTTAAAGACTTCATAGATAATGGGGATTTTGTACTGTTGGTCACTGTTGGACTCTCTCTCTCTCTCTCTCTCTCTCTCTCTCTCTCTCTCTCTCTCTCTCTCTCTCTCTCTCTCTCTCTCTCTCTCTCTCTCTCTCTCTCTCTCCCCCTTTCCATCCCTCAGTGTCTCTCTCCCTCCATCCCTCTCTTTCTAGTTTCCAGATATCTGGTCATTCAGTAACACAGATGGGTTCCCCAGAGATTTGCCTCCTACTTTCTCATCTAGTTAATTCTCTCATGGGGGTTTTGAAAAACAGGTGTTGTCATTTATCAGGTGTACCTTCGCCCTGCAATCTGCCACCACTAACCCTAACACACACACACACACACATACATGCACACGCACACTGAAGGGTTATATAAATGTAGGGTTAAGTTGAGAACAGACTGTACAGAGTTTAGATGTAAGGATTTAAAAGACGATAGACACAGACAGACAGACAGACAGACAGACAGACAGACAGACAGACAGACTGCTGTGATCGATAAGCACAATGTGTGTCTGTGTGTGTCTATAGTGTTCGAGGTGCCATTAGTAGCTACTAGCTAAAACCTGCCCTTTGACTGCACTGACTAGTAATCCACTGTCCTTTCTGCAGAGACACTGAGCCACTTCTCCCATCTGTGCTGTGTACACACATACACACACACACACACACACACTGCCTAAAACAAGAGCAAATTACATTTTAAATCTTAATATTTACTCACTTTATTTTTTACTCTAGAGACTATTTAGGGTACGAAGATATTTTCAAAAGTTTGTATTTGGAGAGCTGAGGTGATTATTAAAATGCTGTGCTGCTGTTGTGGTGTGTAAGCTCATTAAAGCAGTACTAAAGGGTTTGACAAATATGATGTCATAAATGTGTTTGAACTTTGGGTTAAAAATGTCAGTCTTCCTCTCCCCCTCCCTGTTTCAGATCAAAGTCCTTTAAATCCCTAAATCTAAGCCCTGTACAGTCTACTCAACTTAACCCTACATTTATATAACCCTTCTCTCTTTGTGTGTGTGTGTGTGTGTGTGTGTGTGTGTGTGTGTGTGTGTGTGCTTTTTTTGGTTAAGATAACAGCCTTACATAAGAACCAGCCATTAAACAATCTGGTTGGGTAGGTTAAAAGTGATCAGTATTTGGGCCAATGGGGCCATGCCGGTCTGTGCTTTCTTAAGGTACTGTTAAAGATAATTTTAACACACACATATACATATACATTATGAGGATTGACGCATTCCGCACATGCAACTCCTTTTTTTGTTAAAAATAATGTTGACTTTTACATAGCTAGAAATCATATTCAAATTCCACAAAGTTATTCAATAATTTGTTCTTTTGTGTGAAGGTGATATTTGAGCAAGAATTTGGTTTATGTGTGTTTGACTAGCTGCAAAGAAGAGAGGGAGTGGTTTTGGTTTGGTGTGTGCTTAGTCGTGGAATTAATATATGAGTGTGTGTGTGTGTGTTTGAAGGAATTTGTGTGTGTGTGTGTGTGTGTGTAGCTGTGTATTGGATCAATATTGTAAACCTCCGTGTTACCAAGGGATGCATAAATCTGTAATTTATTGGAGCGTGCTGTTCACCTACCCCCACTACCGCTCCCTGCCTTTCATTAAAGAAAGCTCCTATATGATTCTCAGACCAAAACAGCACATTACAGCACCACACAGTAGGAGAACTGAACACCAGATGCAAAACCATTACTAGATCTTAAAGTGTGTGCGCGGGGTCTCTCTCTGTGTGTGTGCTGTGAGTGCGCATGCGTGTGTGTGTACCTTTTCAAATGTCCAAAATTGACGTCTGTTTCTAGTGACCATGCTGGGTGTGTATGTGTGTGTAACACTTTGTCCGTGTGTGTGTGTGTGATTAATCTTCCTTATTACACCGTACTAATAGGCCTATATGATGTGATTAGAATACACAGAGGACCTCTTTCTCTTCTTTGTTTAATATAGTCATTATTATCTGTGGGACCTCTTCTACTGTATACTGGAGACTGTTGATCTTCAGCCTATGGGTATTGCTGTGTTGAATGAAGCTGATTGAATGAACGATCGAGTGAAGATGGACTGCTAGAAAAGAGAAAAGAGATTGGCAGTGTTGATGGGTTAGGATAGGTCTTTTGATTGGTTTCATAGTAGTATTTTCAAGGCCATGAAGACTTGGCCATTCAGTAAACAAAGACCAACCCAAAGGCTACTGTGTTTAATTAACCCATGACTACATCTTAAGTGTGCTATAAGATAAGTGAATGAATGGCTGAATGAAGATGGACAGCACACATGAGTTTGACTTCTTTTGATGCGTTTCACAGCAATATACTGAAGGACGTGTTTCGGCCCATGAAGCCGGTCCGAACATAAAGAGCTCCCAAATACTTTTCTTTTCCTTTTAAGACACGACTAGATCTTTCTAAAGCGTATAAGTATTAGTATGATTCTATGTGAGTTCAACATCTATTCAGAGCTGAAGGGACCAGATTATATTATTCATGGTCAGCTGATAGAAATATATGTGTGAGTTCTTAATTTATTCACTCTGGCTGGACAATGGAAGTTTAATAGGAACATACGTCTTTATTTTTACTATTATTAATACCAACACATTTCTTCATCTGGCCTTTATTGGAGCGTTTGAGGCAAGCTGAACACGCTGCCAGAAACTCTCTCTTCCTCTTTCTCTCTCTCTCTGTCTCTCTCTTTCTCTCTCTCTCTCCACCTCTCCCTCCCCCTGCTACCGGGCCAGTGGGGTGTTGTGTATGAGCGATCGGAGAATGGGGGTTAATGTGAGTGTGTTTGTTTAAGCATGCTGTGCCCACTAGGCATGGCATAGCGCCAGCCAGGGCTTATTGCCCACTGGAGCACGCTGGGTAACGTAGTCTGGCAGAGAGAGTTCTGTTGTTCACTCCCAAGTGTACAGTGAGAGAAGATGGAGAGACAGAGAGAGAGGGAGGGGTGGAGAGAGAAAGAGGCAGTTTATGGATACAATTGACTATATGGTGGAGACCAACAGCGTACATTGACATTCCTCACAATATCCATTGAGTCTGTGTTGCACTTTGTCTTGCCTGTGGATCGTCTCTACAAATGGCATGAATACGGTTTGGATCGAATACACAATGTGGTCTGATAGCACCGATCTCTTACATTTTGAATGGAGATGTGAGTCTGAATGTGTGTTTGAAACTTGGAATGAACAGCCCCCCTCTTACATATACTGGAGATGGGGGTTTAAATACACAGATCGTTTGAGTTGGTATTTCTCTATTAGTGGTTGGCGAAGGCCAGAAAACAAGAAAACCTTGTATTTGTCTCTGTCGCAAAATCACAAGTCCCTTTTAAAATTCCTCTGAATTGATTTGTCCTTTAACCAGTGTTATTTTTTAAAACATTTTTAAGCACTGTTTTGGATGTTCATATTATTTGGCACTCGACGGTGCAGCCTTAGAAAAAAAGGTGCTATCTAGAATCTTAAAGGGTTCTTCGGCTGTCCCCATAGGATAGCCCTTTGAATAAACGTTTTTGGTTGGAGGGAGAACCCTTTTGGTTTTCATGTAGTTCTACCTGGAACCAAAAAGGGTTCTCCTATGGGGACAGCCGAAGAAACCTTTTGGAAATCTTTTTTCTAAGAATGTACAGTGCCTTGTAAAATAATTCCTACCCCTTGGATTTCTTCACATTTTATTGTTACAAAGTGGGATTAAAACGGATTTAATTGTAATTTTTGTCCTACTTTTCTACACAAAATACTCTGTAATGTCAAAGTGGAAGAAACATTTAAACATTTTTTAAAGATTAATATAAATAACTAAAATGTAGTTGCATAAGTGTTCAGCTCCTTGAATCAATATGTTAGAAACGATTACAGCTGTGAATCCTCTTGAGTTAGCCCATTATTCTTTTCATAATTCTTCAAGCTCTGTCAAGATGTTGGGGATTGTGGCTAGACAGCAATTTTCAAGTGTATTCCTTTGCCATGTTTTTTATTACATTAGTATAATATATAATAATAATTATATATGCCATTTAGCAGACGCTTTTATCCAAAGTGACTTACAGGCATGCGTGTGTACATTTTACGTACTGTGCCTTGTTGAAATACAAAATGCATGTTTTGGAATATTTTTATTCAGTATATTTCTATTCTTCTTTTCACTCTGTAATTTAAGGCATCATTTTGGAGTCACTACAATGTTGTTGATCCATCCTCAGTTTTCTTCCATCACAGCCACTGAACTCTGTAACTGTTTTTAAAATCACCAATGGCTCAGTTCAGAAGGACGACTGTATCTTTGACGTGTCTGGGTGGTTTAATACATCATTCACAGCATCATTATTAACTTGACCATGCTTAAAGAGATATTCAATGTCTGATTTGTTATTGTTACCCATCTACCAATCACTGGCCTTCTTTATGAGGCTTTCGAAAAGCTCCCTGGTCTTTGTTGTTGAATCTGTGCTTGAAATTCAGTACTTAGCTGAGGGACCTTACAGCTGTTGGACGTATGGGGACAGGGGATTGGTTAGTCATTCAGAAATCAGTCCATTTTATGATTTGTTAAGCCAAATTTTACTCACAAACTAATTTAAACTTGCCTAAACAAAGAGCCTGAAAACGTATGCAATGAATATATTTTAGTTATCACACTTTTATTAATCTTAAAAAATATATATATTCTACTTTGACATTGCAGAGTGTTTAGAGTAATTGTTGACAAAAAAAAAGACAATTAAATCTATTTTAATCCCACTTTGTAACACAATAAAATGTGAAGAAATCCAAGAGGATGAATACTTTTGCAAAGCACTGTATATGTCCACAGTATATGTCCACAGTATATGTCCGCAGCTGCCTAACATTAGCTACACGCACGCACACGCACACGCACACGTACACACACACACACACACACACACACACACACACACACACACACACACACACACACACACACACACACACACACACACACACACACACACACACACACTGTGTGGCACAGTAAGTAAAGATGACAGGCCAGCTGGAGCCAGGGGTTTTAGCTGTAGCAGTGTGTGTACAGCTACTGTGTACTGCTTTGTCATCCCATGTTAGGTGTCAAATGTAGGAGGCTGCGCATTCAAATAAACTTGAAGGTCAACCAACCCCGCTGCTGCCACACACACACACACACACACACAACAAACACAAACACAAACACGCCGCTGCGACCACAACCATCAGGAAAAATGTCACTTACTTTTAATTCCCTGTCGTCTTCCGAGTACCCACCCTCCCTCCCTCCTCCACCTCCTCTCGTTTTCTCTGTGCCATTTCATCTTCCTCCTGATGATCTTCTGACTTTCTTATTTAATATTCTGATGTGTTTTTATAGGGTGACTCATGTTGGTGATAAAAACAGACATTTTAAGGCTCTGTGGGTGATTATTTGATGCTACAAAATGTTGCTAGGTTTCCCAGTTTTAACCACATGGTTTCTGTAGAGCTTGTACATTTTGTTCCCCAGCTTTAAGTCCTACTTTTTTGTGGGGGAGGTGGCGGGATACGTTGGTACCCTACGGCCATGGTCGGAACTTGTGTTTCCTTGGTAATGTTTCTAACACCCACCCCACCAGTGATGAGGTCTATCTCTCTGTCTCTCTCTTTCTCTCTCTTTCTCTGTCTCAATGTCTCTCTCTCACTCTCTGTCTGTAGACACTCCTTCCACAGTCTTAATTGGTATTTAGGTCGACAGGGAGGCACTCTGCTTTATTCATTTCTGACTGGTGTGTCTGACTAGTGTTAGATTCTGGCTGGTGTTAGATTCTCACTGGAGTTAGATTCTCACTGGTGTTAGATTCTCACTGGTGTTAGATTCTGACTGGTGTTAGATTCTGACTGGTGTTAGATTCTGACTGGTGTGTCTGACCAGTGTTAGATTCTGACTGGTATTAGGTTCTGACTGGTATTAGGTTCTGACTGGTGTGTCTGACCAGTGTTAGATTCTGACTGCAGCAGAAATATAAAATCAAGGACTGACATTGTATTCTTTCTAATACAGTTTATGTTTTTATTATACAGTAATATCACTGTGTTTTTACACTAAATATTGTTTGTTTTGCCAGAACAGGAAGTGTGTGTGTGTGTGTGTGTGTGTGTGTGTGTGTGTGTGTGTGTGTGTGTGTGTGTGTGTGTGTGTGTGTGTGTGTGTGTGTGTGAAGAAACAGGTGTAAGGTAAAACAGTTTAATATTTTGCTATGGGTCGAAGGTACAGTGCCTTGCAAAAGTATTCATCCCCCTTGGTGTTTTTCCTATTTTATTACATTACAACCTGTCATTTAAATGTATTTGGATTAATGTAATGGACATACACAAAAGAGTCCAAATTGGTGAAGTGAAATGAAAAAAATAACTTGTTATAAAAAATTCTACAAAATGTATAACGGAAAAGTGGTGCGTGCATATGTATTCACCCCCTTTGTTATGAAGCCCCTAAATAAGATCTGGTGCAACCAATTACGTTCAGAAGTCACATAATTAGTTAGATTGCACACAGGTGGACTTTATTTAAGTGTCACATGATCTGTCACATGATCTCAATATATATACACCTGTTCTGAAAGGCCCCAGAGTCTGCAACACCACCAAGAAAGCGGCACCATGAAGACCAAGGAGCTCTACAAACAGGTCAGGGACAAAGTTGTGGAGAAGTACAGATCAGGGTTGGGTTATAAAAAAATATCCAAAACTTTGAACATCCCACAGAGCACCATTAAATCCATTATAAAAAAATGGAAAGGATATGGCACCACAACAAACCTGCCAAGAGAGGGCCGCCCATCAAAACTCACGGACCAGGCAAGGAGGGCATTAATAAGAGAGTCAACAAAGGAGCTGCAAAGCTCCACAGTGGAGATTGGAGTATCTGTCCATAGGACCACTTTAAGCCGTACACTCCACAGAACTGGGCAAAAAAGCCATTGCTTGAAGAAAAAAATAAGCAAACATGTTTGGTGTTCGCCAAAAGGCATGTGGGAGACTCCCCAAACATAAGGAAGAAGGGACTCTGGTCAGATGAGACTAAAATTGAGCTTTTTGGCCATCAAGGAAAACGCTATGTCTGGCGCAAACCCAACACCTCTCAACACCTCGAGAACACCATCCCCACAGTGAAGCATGGTGGTGGCAGCATCATGCTGTGGGGATGTTTTTCATCGGCAGGGACTGGGAAACTGGTCAGAATTGAAGGAATGATGGATGGCGCTAAATACAGGGAAATTCTTGAGGGAAACCTGTTTCAGTCTTCCAGAGATTTGAGACTGGGACAGAGTTTCACCTTCCAGCAGGACAATGACCCTAAACATACCGCTAAAGCAACACTCGAGCGGTTTAAGGGGAAACATTTAAATGTCTTGGAATGGCCTAGTCAAAGGCCAGACCTCAATCCGATTGAGAATCTGTGGTATGACTTAAAGATTGCTGTACACCAGCGGAACCCATCTAACTTGAAGTAGCTGGAGCAGTTTTGCCTTGAAGAATGGGCAGAAATCCCAGTGGCTAGATGTGCCAAGCTTATAGAGACATACCCCACGAGATTGCAGCTGTAATTGGTGTCGCTACAAAGTATTGACTTTGGGGGGTGAATAGTTATGCACGCTCAAGTTTTCAGTTTTTTTTGTCTTATTCCTTGTTTGTTTCACAATAAAAAATATTTTGCATCTTCAAAGTGGTAGGCATGTTGTGTAAATCAAATTATACAACCCCCCCCCAAACATCCATTTTAATTCCAGGTTGTAAGGCAACAAAATAGGAAAAATGCCAAGGGGGGTGAATGCCATATCAATCTGCTTGTCACCTCCCAAACACACACTCACCTTTTGGACTTTAGAAGTGATTCAGTTAAATTAGGCTGGATTTGCTTTTAGGGAATGATTCAGTTAAATTAGGAAGGATGTGTTTTTAGGGAATGATTCAGTTAAATTAGGCTGGATGTGCTTTTAGGGAATGGTTCAGTTAAATTAGGCTGGATGTATTTTTAGGGAATGATTCAGTTAAATTAGGCTGGATGTATTTTTAGGGAATGGTTCAGTTAAATTAGGCTGGATGTATTTTTAGGGAATGATTCAGTTAAATTAGGCTGGATGTGCTTTTAGGGAATGGTTCAGTTAAATTAGGCTGGATGTATTTTTAGGGAATGGTTCAAGGGAAGTGTTACTGTATAAAGGCCCTGGTGTTTTGAATGGAGGACGTTGTGGACACACACACAGCTGCAGCTTTCCACCTCCCACACCTTATAGCAGCCCCCCCCGAACAGCCCCCACAAAAGATCTCCTTGCGACTTCTGTTCTCCCCTCTCTCATTCTGACTCTCTCATTCTGACTCTCTCACTCTGACTGTGTCTCACTCTGACTGTGTCTCACTCTGACAGCCAACTAGCTGTCCATGAACCCACAACCTTGTTGTTTCCAGCACCATGCTCCAACCCACTGAGCCACCACCAGTCCTACTGTTGTACCTCCAGACAGATATCAAGGTATTTCTGCCTATTACAGCTAATATCTTTTAATGTTCCTGACATTCACAAAACCATCTACTGCACTGGGTCTGTGTGAAGAGTCAATATTAGATGTTACAGTAAAGGGTTCCTTCTACAGTATCTCTCTTTTTTTCTCTCTCTCTCTCTCTCTCTCTCTCTCTCTCTCATCTCTCTCCTCTCTCTCTCTCCTCTCTCTCCTCTCTCTCTCTCCTCTCCTCTCCCTCTCTCTCTCTCTCTCTCCTCTCTCTCTCTCTCTCTCTCTCTCTCTCTCTCTCTCTCTCTCTCTCTCTCTCTCTCTCTCTCCACATTACCAAGTGGAAGACTAGAACAGCCTTTGATTTGTAAAAGTGAAATAGTGATTGCGTCTTGTGTAACTTCTCCCAGGGCTGTTGCAGTGTTTAGCTGCTCCGTGGGGTGTAGCAGTGAGAATCCACCTCATATGCCAAACGTGTGCATTTCCTGTATACCTCATCCCTCAGGGAACCCCAATCAAGTTCAACGCCAGTGGCGCACACACCGTGTGTGAGTGTGTGTGTGTGCTTTTCAGAGTGTCAGAGATAAAAGTAACCATAAGGTTTAATCTGTTTATACTGCTGTGCTGTGTGTGTGGCACATGACTTGGCCCCCTATTAAACACACTCATGCACTTAGCTAGCACCTTTCAGATGATGGTGCTCAACATGGGGCTTTCCTTAAAGCTGTGGGGGATTTCATAGCTCTTATTTAAAACAGGGATTTCAGAGGAATTTGGGGATTTTTTTCTCAACCTTAATACCCTCCAATGTTTTCGAGGAATGTATGTGTCCGTTTATAAAGCAGCCGGTCTGCTCTGCCTGGCTTCTGGCTAGCATTAAGAGTATTATTTGTGTGTGTGTGTGTGTGTGTGTGTGTGTGTGTGTGTGTGTTAGGGATGGAGGTTATTTCATCATTTCACTATTTGAATAGTATCCGGATATTCAAAATACATTGTGTTTTTTAAACTTGAGCACTGCTTTGTGAGGGAGAGAGGCTGGCGCTCTATTGCAGCTTTGGAAGGGTCAGCGTGTGTGGGATGGGAGCAAGCCGAGCAGACAGATGGGGGGGGGGAGAGAGGGAGAGAGACAGACAGAACGACAAAGTAACGTTAGCCAAGGCAACTCGGCTACTGCTAAGACTTGCTAACTTGTAGCAGCAACAATGTTATTTAGCATCCCGTATAACAGTGCCTGTCTTGTCTGGAGAAGCCTAGAACAGTGGTTCCCAACCTGAATTCAACATGGATGTCATAGATTTTTTTTTTCTCTCTACCCATCTACACACAATGCCCCATAATGACAAAGTGAAAACATGTTTTTGGGAATTTTTTGCAAATGTATTGAAAATGAAATACAGAAATATCTCATTTACATAAGTCAATACAGTACGTTCTAGAATTACCTTTGGCGGCGATTACAGCTGTGAGTCTTTCTGTGTAAGTCTCTAAGAGCTTTGCACACCTGGATTATACAATATTTGCACATTATTCTTTAAAAAAATGCTTCAAGCTCTAATTTGGATGTTGATCATTGCTCGACAACCATTTCCAAGTCTTGCCATAGATTTTCAAGGCCGACTGAAGTCAAAATTCCATGTCTGCTTTTTTTTTATTTTATTTTACCCATCTACCAATAGGTGCCCTTCCTTGCGAGGCATTGGAAAACCTCCCTGGTCTTTGTGGTTGAATCTGTGTTTGAAATTCACTGGGACCTTAAAGATAATTGTATGTGTGGGGTACAGAGATGAGGTAGTCATTCAAAAATCATGTTAAACACTATTATTGCACACAGAGTGAGTCCATGCAACTTATTATGTGACTTGTTAAGCACATTTTTACTCCTGAACTTATTTAGGCTTGCCATAAAGTGATTGAATGCTTATTGACTCAAGACATTTCAGCTTTTCATTTGTAATTAATTTGTGAACATTTCTAAAAACATAATTCCACTTTGACATTATGGGTTATTGTGTGTTGGCCAATGACACAAAATGTCAATTAAATCAATTTTAAAGTCAGACTGTAACACAACTAAATGTGGAAGAAGTCAAGGGGTGTGAATACTTTCTGAAGGCACTGTATATCCTTGTATATAACAATTTCACATGTTTATCTTAATTTAATTTATAAAAACCTTTTCAGTGTTAAAATAGGCCTATAATTGTTAGTTTTTTCGCACAGAAATCAATACTCACACAAGTATTTGAATACCTAAACAAGTATTTGACTACTAACGTCGGTTGGATATTAGAATATTTGAAAAGCCGTACACATCCCTTGTGTGTGTGTGTGTGTGTGTGTGTGTGTGTGTGTGTGTGTGTGTGTGTGTGTGTGCCTGCGTCCATGTGCCTGTGTGTGTGTGTGTGTGTGCCTGCGTCCATGTGCCTGTGTGTGTGTGTGTGTGCCTGCGTCCATGTGCCTGTGTGTGTGTGTGGTGTGTGCCTGCGTCCATGTGCCTGTGTGTGTGTGCAAAGTGATGTTGCTTAGCCTTAGAACGCATACTACCCTAGCTGACTCAGTAGTAAAATAGAGTGTTCATTGTTCTTTCTCACAAGTCATAGGATGTTTTGGGGGTTGTGTTCTTTCTCACAAGTCATAGGATGTTTTGGGGGTTGTGTTCTTTCTCACAAGTCATAGGATGTTTTGGGGGTTGTGTTCTTTCCTCACAAGTCATAGATGTTTTGGGGGTTGTGTTCTTTCTCACAAGTCATAGGATGTTTTGGGGGTTGTGTTCTTTCTCACAAGTCATAGGATGTTTTGGGGGTTGTGTTCTTTCTACCACATAGAAATGTTTGGGGTGTTTTTCTACAGTCATGTGACGTTTGGGGAGGTTCTTTTCACAATCCCCAAAGAAGTTTTGGGTGTTCACAAACTCCCGACAACAGAGGTTTTGGGGTTGGTTCCTCAAAGTATTGGTTTTCTGAGGTGGTGTGACTTATCTCAGTAAGGATGTTATGGGTTGTAGTCTTTACAATATGGGATGTTTGTTGTTTTTTCTCCAAGCCTTATGCTATGATTGTTCTTATCACAGTCATAGCTTTTTGGTTGTTTGTCTATTCTCAAAGTCTGTGTTTTGGTTTAGTTCCTCGTATACAATACACAATTCTCAAATTTATATTTTTTCTCACTTTACCCTCACAATTTCGAGATCTTAAAGCACCGCTACTTGCCCTCTGCACACATACGCTTTCTGTTCTTTCTTTGCTGTCTTGACTGGTGGAGAGTCTCAGCTACCCAAAGAAGAGACCGAGTAAACGTTTACAACACTGCACGTTTTTTATTAGGCTGTATGCTAATGATGAATCTTAATCCCAGTCAGACTTTAATTGGTTGTTGTCGTAATTAAATAAACGGCATCTGTGTTTTTTATTAATATTCCCCAATACAAACCTCTCTAACAGGATTTAATTTTTTTTATTAAAAATT
>LR778290.1:15621914-15696914 GCA_902810595.1 Coregonus sp. 'balchen'
ATTTACTGGAATTGGCCTAGGTTTGTATCTATTTTTAAAAAAATACAAAATACAAAGTGTGTACTGAAAATGGGTTCTCATGACGTGTGGACTGAAACTATACTATGTAAAACTATATGACCACATTGTGTTATTATAGCCTTTATTTGCCTTTTTCATTTATGATTATGGCGAAGACGAAGCTGGGGGCAATTCATAATCGTCTGATTCTAACTTGAATACCTACGTTGTGTACTTTATAGCCAGACAGTAAACGGGGCACTTGCCTGAACAGATGATCCTGTGTGTGTGTATCAGTCCTGCAAAGGAGCGACAGTCAAGAATAGAGGAGTTACATCTGGTCCACACTTTGATTGACACTTCACACACACAAATAGTTCCCGCAAAACACCAGTCTCAATGTCAACAGTGAAGAGGCGACTCCGGGATGCTGACCTAGGCAGAGTTGCAAAGAAAAAGTTCAGTGTCTGTGTTCTTTTGCCCATCTTAATCTTTTAGTTTTATTGGCCAGTCTGAGATATGTATAGTTCTTTGTTTCTGGCCATTTTGAGCCTGTAATCGAACCCACAATTGCTGATGCACCACACCACTCCACTAGTCTCAAGAAGGCCAGTTTTATTGCTTCTTTAATCAGCAAAACAGTATTCAGCTGTGCTAATATAATTGCAAAAGGGTTTTCTAATGATCAATTAGCCATTTAAAATGATAAACTTGGATTAGCAAACACAACGTGCCATTGCAACACAGGACTGATGGTAGCTGATAATGGGCCTCTGTACGCCTATGTAGATCTTCCATTAAAAATCAGCCATTTCCAGCTACAATAGCCATTTAAAACATTAACAATGTCTACACTGTATTTCTGATCAATTTGATGTTATTTAAATGGACAAAAAAATTGCTTTTCTTTCGAAACCAAGGAAATGTATAAGTGACCCCAAACTTTTGAACGGTAGTGTACATTCAGTAAGCTTGCTCTGATTTGTCATCCTGAGGGTCCCAGAGATCAAATGTAGCATAGTTTTGTTTGATAAAATCCATTTTTATATTCAAATGTAGGAACTGGGTTCAACAGTTTGACCCCCTGCTGTCTCTGGCTAGATTTGTGAAGGTTAGTGTATTTTCTGTAAGGAAGCTAATGATCAATCATGTATGACATTCCTGGGAGTGTGTAAACATATATTTTTTATTACCATAGCATTTTTGTATGTTCTCTATAGTTATGTACTTGAAAATGTACAAATTGACCAATTCGGAACATTTGGGAAAACTCTTAGCGAAATATTGTGTTGTAATGTAATTCTTCACTGGATCAATCTGAAACTTTGCACCTAGATTCCTACATCACTGTCTGGCCTTTCTCTTGCATTTCAAAGATGATGCAAAAAATAATACATTTCTAATGTGTTATATTCTCCTCCATTCATTTCAAATTTCCACAAATGTCAAAGTGTTTCTTTTCAAATGGTATCAAGAATATGCATGTCCTTGCTTCAGGTCCTGAGCTACAGGCAGTTAGATTTGGGTATGTCATTTTCTGCGAAAATTGAAACAAAGTGTCCGATCCTTTTAAACTAGGGTCATTTCAGTGAATAGAAATAATAATTCTGAGGTTAATGAGACAACTCAGTTAACACTGCCTCTGTGTGTGTGTAATCAACTCTTCATCAATATTTGATTATTTGAATCAGCTGTGTAGTGCTAGGGCAAAAACCAAAATGTGCACCCTTTGGGGACCCCAGGATCGAGTTTAGGAAATGCTAGCGTAGCCACTCATGGTTATGTGGTATAATGGCGCCATCATGTGTCCAATATGCAGAAATACAAGACACTTTGATCTTATTTACAACATGATGCTTATACTGTATTGACACTGAACCACAATGTAAAAAACTGCAAATGGTTAAATGTATGTAATGTACTGATGATTTTATAAAAAAACAAGCAATATCATGACACTGAACAATATAGTATTAGGTAATATAACATATAAAATGCTGAATGATGTCTGACAGCAATAAAATATAATAATAATATGCCATTTAGCAGACGCTTCTATCCAAAGCGACTTACAGTCATGCGTGCATACATTTTTTGTGTATGGGTGGTCCCGGGGATCGAACCCACTACCTTGGCGTTACAAGCGCCGTGCTATACCAGCTGAGCTACAGAGGACCAATACAAAGTAAATCATCATTAACCACATCATGAGCAACTTGGCCCAAGAGCTAAAAAGATATTATCCATATTAGTTGCTAAGGAAAGTAGGACTATTGATGTCATAAAAAATCTGTAAAAGGCAAAATCCCATAGAAAAAGATCAGAAATATAATCTTAAACTATAGATTGGTTCACAAGAAAAGTAGGCTATTTATATCATCAAAAATATGGAAATGGTAAAATCCCATTGAAAAAAAGCAGAAACATAACCCATCCCATTTATCATCAATATACATAATTATCATTATAAGAAAAACACAAATCTATTCCAGCATTTACTCAAAAGTTAAAGTTCATGGTCTGGAAAACATTCTAGATATGATAGCAAGTGAATAGAGGTGTAAGGCCTAGCTTTGGCTTGGAACCGTAGCTCTTCAGTCCAGGATCTGTGGTGGTTCTCTTCAGTCCAGATTCTGTGGTGGTTCTCTTCAGTCCAGGTTGTGTGGTGGTTCTCTTCAGTCCAGGTTGTGTGGTGGTTGTCTCCAGTGGGAGAGTCCCCTCACATTCTGAAAGAAGACATACTGAATTAGCATTCCCTCTAACATTTTTATGGACACACACACACACACACACACACACACACACACTTACTGCCAGGGTGTCGTACTCTGGTGACCTGGTCTTCATGTTCAGAGCTGTGTACGTGTCACTGTTTAGCGTAGGATGGACACTCTGGAGAGACGGGAGAGAGCGAGAGAGAGAGGAGAGATGGAGGAGACGCGAGACGAGACCGCAGAGAGAGAGTGAGAGGAGGAGAGGAGGATGAGAGACATGAGAGAGCGAGAGGAGGAGAGAGAGAGAGAGAGACGAGAGAGAGAGAGAGATGAGAGAGAGGAGAGACGATGAGAGCAGAGAGAGAGAGAGAGAGAGAGAGAGAGAGAGAGAGAGAGAGGTAACAGTGAAAATGGTATGAAAGAGACTGTCGTGACACAGTAAATTAATGTTGGCAGGTGTGAAGGTGGAGGTGTAACTCAGGTTTTTCCAAACTTGGGGCTGGGCCACCCCCTTGGTGCACGTTTTGTTTTTTGCCCTAGCACTACACAGCTGATTCAAATAATAAAAGCTTGACGATGAGGGGGAGCATGACTGCTTTTGGGAAATCCTGGTGTAACTGATGGAATCACCTGTGTGTCTCCTGTGTCTCCTGTGGCTTCACTTCCTCCTCTGAATCTCCTGTAAAAGAGATCAAGAGGAACAGAGTGAGTTATGCTCTCTACTGACCTCTACTGGAAGTTAATATAATAATATGCCATTTAGCATGGGGGGTCCAACCCACTACCCTGGCGTTACAAGCGCCATGCTCTACCATGAATGAATTAATTAATGAATGAATTAAGTTAATAACAAATCAGAGTGCTAAGGTATAATAATCATAAAAACATGAATTTTTACTTACCTAAACCACGTGAAGCCAGAGAGACAGAGGATGAGATCCAGAACAACAACTATGATTCCTACAGCTGCAGTCATAACTGAGGTTTGTTTCCCTATAATATAATATGGATGATGTGAGTACATGGTATGATATAATAAACTAAAAATGAATGTAAATCCAGGACATTAATGCAATACTTGTTAAGGGATCTTATAACCCAATGTATAGTTATAAACTAAGGAGTAATAACACAAAGTATAATGATTCAGATTAACTTGAAACATGTAGTTTTGTATTGAAGTATTGAAGATGAATCTTTACCTGCTACAATGATCATCAGAGCTGTAGAGTTCTTAGATGCTATTTTATTCCGGGCCTCACAGTAGTATTCTCCACTGTCCTCAGAGCTGATGTTAGTGATGCTGTAACTCTGTCCTGATGCTTTTGGTGAGGTTACGTTCTTCTTGTACCAGGTGTATTTGTCCACAGGTGGGTTGGCATCACTGCTGCAGGTCAGAGTCACTGAACTGCCCTCCACTATTTTGCCAGAGGGACTGACTGACACTGAGCTGTTCTTTGGTTTATCTGGTGGACAATATGTAACAACACATTGTTCATACATATTGCTTTACATGAGGAGCATCACGGAACGTATACTTATGATTGAAATAAATGAAATATTAATATAAATATGTGTAATTTAGACGATAATGTAACAATACAGTGTTTGTGTAGTACTACAGTAGTGAGATGAGTACAATCATGGAACTTGGACATAGATTGAAATAATAGATAGATAGAATAGAGAAGAGAAGATGTTACTAAAAGAATACAACTGGAGATGGATCACACATACTCACATCTGACAGTGAGAGTCTCTTCAGGAGAGTGGAGAACCTCATGGCCTTCTACAGCACAGGAGTATCTGCCTGCATCCTCACTGCTGACTGGGTTTAGGAACAGACTGTTAGATTGGTTGGTTACATGTCCGTTCTTGTACCAGATGTAGGTGGGGTTGGGGTTGTCCCTCAGAGTACAGGTGGTGGCGCTACAGGTCAGTGTCACCTTCTGTCCCTCTGTCACAGTGGCAGGAATCACCTTCACCTGCAGGTCTGGAGTAGATAACAACATTAAACAACCTCAAGTACCTGCTGTCTAGTTCAAATGAGGCAGGAGTGGACATTCTCAAATCATCAATTCATATTATAATTTTTATATTATTTCTATACAAATTAAAACAATTTTCCAGAACCAATTAAACAGATCAGCACTATATATAATATCACTGTACCTGTAACAGACAAAGTGACTCCAGGGATACCAGAATATTTCCCTCCGGTCTGATCTGTTATAAATCTGAACTTGTACCTAGTGGAGTCACTCTCTCTCAGGTCTGTGATTTTCAGGGTGTGGCCATTCCTCATATTGCTACGGTACGTCACACGACCTTTATAGTCTGGGTCATCTCTCAGACTCACATAATTCTCCACAGGATAATCTTTGGTGAACCAGAAGGTTGTTGTGACTTTATATGAACTGGGATACGTGTAAGAGCAGGACAGCTCCACTGATGACCCCTTCAAGGCACAGATACTCTGAGGGGTGTAAGTCACACTCCAGCCATTCTGCCCCAGTACCGCTGAAACACAGTTAGACATCACAAGGACATTACATTAACTTCAATGTCCTTTGACTCACACTAACACTTTGTTCCCGTAGTTGCTGAGTTGAGACATAGATACTCTTTGGTTGAGTGTGAATGGAAACCGTTTAAAGTGAAGTGGACACGCCAAATGTGTCACTATTAGAACATGAAAATGGTTATGCTTTTAGAAAAATGTGTAGATTGACAAACCAGGCAACAAAAAGATACGAATGAGACCATACCTGCTACAGACCAGAGAAAGACCACCAACACACTTCCTGCTGTTCTCAAGGCCATTGTTGCATCTCCCACCCTGCAGTCTTAGAAACATAAACAACAACTCACTCTATAGCTGGTGAATAACTACACCTGATACATTGAAGTATAAACTGTAAATGGGGTACAGGGCCTCATTACTGAAAATGAACCAGGCTCATATTGTGTTGTGTTGTATTGTGCTATATGGTTGTCTATGTGAATACTGTATGTCTGTATGTCTATTGCACTATATATATATGTATGTATGTATGTATGTATGTGGGTTCAGTGCCTATCATCAGTAGGCTATTTACGCGATGGATTTATTACATTTTTTGTGTGTTACAAAGTGGGATTGAAATGGATTTCATTGTGATTTTTTTTGGAACACAAAATACTCCATAATGTCAAAGCGAAAAGAAAATTATATAAATGTTCACAAATTAAGAAAAAATACATCACTGAAATGTCTTGATTATGTAAGTATTCACCCTCTTTGTTATTACAATCCTAAATAAGTTCAGGAGTTAAAATGTGATTAACCTCTTAAGGATTGGACCCTTTTTATTTAATTTTTGCCTAAAATGACATACCCAAATCTAACTGCCTGTAGCTCAGGACCTGAAGCAAGGATATGCATATTCTTGATACCATTTGAAAGGACACACTTTGAAGTTTGTGGAAATATGAAATTAATATAGGAGACTATAACACATTAGATCTGGTAAAAGATCATACAACAAAAAAACATACGTTTTCTATAAAAAAAAATTCTCCATCATCTTTGAAATGCAAGAGAAAGGCCACAATATATTATTGCAGTTTAGTCGCAATTTAGATTTTGGACACTAGATGGCAGCAGTGTGTAGGCAAAGTTTCAGATTAATCCAGTGAATCATTGCAATACTGGACTATTTTGTATCAAGTCTGCCCAAATGTGCCGAATTGGTCAATTGATACATTTTCAAGTACATACTATAGAGAACATACAAAAATGATATGGTAATACAAAATGTAAGTTTACACACTCCCAGGAATGTCATACATGATAGATCATTAGCTTATACACTGACTTTCACACATCTAGATGGCCGGGCTGGGTGGGTGTGGAGCCAGAGACAGCAGGGGTTCAAACTGTAGAACCCAGTTCCTACATTTGAATATACAAAATTGATTTTCTCAGAAAAAACTATGCTACATTTCATCTCTGGGACCCTTAGGATGACAAATCAGAGCAAGGTTACTCAATGTAAGTACATAATTTACCTTCAGAGGTGACTGTATCAAACCATTTGCCATGATATGTTTTTTGTTGTTGTGCACTCTCCTCAAACAAGCGCATGGTATCTTTTCACTGTAATAGCTACTGTAAATTGGACAGTGCAGTTAGATCAACAAGAATTTAAGCTTTCTGCCCATATAAGATATGTCTATGTCCTGGAAAGTTTGCTATTACTTACAACAGTCATGCTAATCACATTAGCGCAAGTTAGCTCAACCGTCCCATATACGGGACACCGATCCTGTAGAGGTCGGTGTTTTTTAAAATATTGTTCCAAGTTCACTTTTAATTTGGAATTACCTATCTTGTGGCTGAAATAGCTGAATCCATTAATTTGAAGGGGTGTCTACATACTTTTGTATATATAGTATTGTAATGACCCAGCTGGGTCATAAAGTAAAAGAGAGACGGGCACCAGGTGTACAGGCAGAACACAGGTTTATTCCTGAATGGGCTATTGTTCAGGCCACAGCCCACGCCGCTAAACATACACAAATATAACCTGTCAAGTCAATGGTCCCGAACAGAAGAGAGAGAGATGAGACCGTAACCCCTATTTAAGCATTCCAAAACCCCGCGGGATTACCCATCATACCCCCCCAACCTTTCCATCTGTCCTGGCATATTTAACCCCTGCTAGCACCCATGAGAACGATAACACACCCACGAACACAGAACACAATACCGGGTCATTACAGTATATACCAGAGATAAGAGACTGTTGATATTGCATCCACACAACTCAAACGCTGGTTCACCAGTATGAAAAAAAATCGCTAACCGCTTTTTTTGTTCAAGCCATCAAGAAATGTTGTCTGCTAAATATGACTATCGTTTGCATCTGCCAATTTATTGGCTGTCCAGTATCCAGATGACTTCTCCCCATAGCTTCCCATACAGTTGATATTTTTTTTCCCTGATGTTGCTACCACAATCAAGCTGTTTTTACCATCCCTGAAACTATCGCTTCTGCAGAGAAATCGTTTCTAAACTAAAACTCATAAAGAACTACAGAAGAACAATTAGGATCTTGGTCTGACATGAGCTTTTGAACAGATTAGTAAACTCCACTCGTTGCACTGGCGCCGTTGTCGCCTTGACCATGGCATTTGTTCGCTAATATCCCCCTTGTGGGGGTGTACGGTACGCCAGTGTCACGAACTCGATGATGTTCTCCGTTTGCTCTATGACACCCACAAGCGTCACGGGAATCGTCTGAAGTCCATACCGATCTGCCAACTTCAGTCTGTAGCGTCCGAACAGTTTGGGCTACACACTAATATGTGTACGTAATAAGGTGAGACTCTCACAGACACTTAATATGTTGGTTGTTTTGTTCTAGGACGCCCACAAGCCTAACAAGACTTGTCTGAAGGTAGCCCCGTACCAGTTAAAAATAATAATGGAAGTACTGTCTAGAAGTAGTTAAGTGCCAAAGAAAAAAGGGTGTTAAATATGGGTCAATAAAACAATACATCCTGTTCTTTCTTATATCTCTCAGAAATAGTACAGACACTTTAATACAAACTTCCTTTAGATCAATTTTTGACTATCAGTTTTTCCATGTATGAATCTGTTATTCAATGGGTTTCTATGGGCTAATAGCATTAGGGCCAAATTCCCTAATGCCTTGCATAGAAGGGCACTGATTGGAAGATGGGTGAAAAAAATTAATCATTAAAGCAAAGCGTAGACAACCCTGTTCCAGGAGTGCCGCAGGTACGGCAGGATTTTGTTCCAACTAGGCACCACACCTGACCAACTGAGATAATTGATCAGTTCAGTGATTGCCTAAATGTAGTGATTGCATGATTCTAAACACACACATTCCTCACACATTCAATTATAACACTTACCTGCTGCAGGTGAAATGGTGGAAAATCATGTTAAAACAACACATCACTGAGTACCACTCTCCATATTTTCAAACATGGTGGTAGCTGCACCATGTTATGGGTATGCTTGCCATCGGCAAAGACTGGGGAGTTTTGCAGAATAAAACTAAACGGAATGCCTACGTCTGTCTATTTAAGCTGACATGCTGTGTGATGCAATAACAATTTCCTAATGGATACAATAAAGTCATCATCAACATCAACAACAACAACAACAACAACAACAACCACTTATTGAACAGATCTGTAGTACTATAAACACATATTTCTACATGGATTGTTCTGAAGTTGTTTTATTCTCAGAACCCCAAATAAAGTAGGATAAATGTTCAAACCTCTACGGTCCGTCAAGCTGGACAGCAGCCTAAAGACTGACCACCAGGTTCAATGATAGCTCCTATCCCCAAGCTGTGAGGCTAAACAGCAAGTGACTGACACACACACACACACACACACACACACACACACACACACACACACACACACACACACACACACACACACACACACACACACACACACACACACACACACACACACACACACACACACACACACACACACACACACACACACACACACACACACACACACACACACACACACACACACACACACACGGTTAGACTTTGACTGTATCTTCAGCCTGCAATACTGTATGTATGGTGAGGTCACTTGTCAGTCAGCATTTCAATGTATTTTTATACATATGACAAATAAACTGAACATTGCTTTGAACCTTGAACATTGACCCTATTGAATTAAGATCCGGGACCTTTCTGCAGAGATGCATCTTGGTATTACTGGCATACTCTACTCTACTGATACATTTTTAAACATGCAATTGAATAAACTGAACGTATCTAAACTGAATACATGAAACCACAGTCCACGGTCCGTATTCACAAAGTGAGAGTAGGAGTGCTGATCTGGGATCAGTTTAGACTTTTAGATCATAATTATATGGAGGGGGAGACCTGATCCTAGATCAGCACTCCTTTTGTTTTTCTTGGGGTAGATGAGCTTTAAAATTGTAGATAGATTGTGGCTTCTGTCAATGTAATTGTCTGCATTATTTCCAATCCCCCATATATTTTTTGTAAATATATATATTTATATTCTATATTAAAAAACCTTTCAATATATTTTACTTCTTTATTATTTTCCCCTAACCCTGCCACCCCTCCCCTAATTGGAGTAAACTAATGGACAACAATACTTAGATCAGGACTCCTACACTGAGACACTTAATGAATACTGTCCCTGATGTAACAACCAAAACACAGGTCAAAACATAACAAAAAGTAAAGGATACAGTAAGTCTTACCCTCAAATATATGATTTATGACTAAAAACTAGGGCTGTCAAAAATAGCGCGTTAACGACGTTAATTAGTTGTTTGCTGTTAATTACGTCAATTTTTTTAACGCATTTCACGCATGCGCAGTGTGACAAATTATTCAGGTCAGGAAAGTGGTTGGGAGCTAGAGGCGAGATGGAGCAAGGTGAGCAAAGTGGGCCTATTGACGGATTCAAATATAAAAAGAATGATGATGGTACAGTTAACAAGTACAAGGTTATTTGCAAGATTTGTAAGAAGGAGTTTCAATTTCACCGGAGCTGTTCAAGCTTGAAGTACCATGTCAACGCCAAACATGCGTTTGCTGGGCCGTCAGATTCAGCAAGTGGTTTGCGCCAGACCACGCTGAATGTTTGCAGGCAATTAACAAAATCAACCTCAGATAATTTGACCAACACAATAGCAAAATGGATTGCAAAGGATTGTAGGGCCATTAGCATTGTAGAAGACTCAGGTTTCCTTGATGTTTTGCAAGTGGCGTCTCAAGACTCATTCTATAAGCCACCGTCAAGAGCCACAGCCAAAGACAAATATTATGGTGTGTAGTATGTTTCAGCTTGATTTAAAACACCATTATTTGGCTGTGTTAATAAACAGACATAATATGAAAATTATGTATCTGTGTCCTGTTATTTATCTTTTGGTATGCATTTCAGAAAAAAAATGGTTAGGATTCAGGTGTAATTGCAAATAGTGATTAATCATGATTAATCCACTGAAAATTCTGATTAATTTGATTAAAAATTTTAATCATTTGACAGCCCTACTAAAAACATATAACAAAATCAATATTTCAAGATATCATCAAGCTTACTTACAGAGTGAAGTGAAGGAGAGAGTTCTTGTACAGTGAGTCAACTTACTGTCAGTTAGTGTGAATTCTGTGGTTGATACATGCATGATGACCAGACCAGCACGTCAGAAAAGGGATGTTACTGTATTTCCATAGAAATTACGCAACAGTCTGCATATCTATTTGCCTTTCGTCATTTGACGAGTAGGCCTACATTTTTTTTAAATAAGCTAAATGTGTCATTCAATTAGAACCTAATCCATTTATATACTAATGTCCATCACTCCTCATTAGCTTCATCAAAGTACTACTGAAGGTTCCAGTGTTCTAGACTAGAGCTCCCCCTACTGGCATCTCAACATTACTGCAGCCTCCTAATAATAATGTCCTCAATAATGGTGGGCAAATAACAATATACCAAACTGGAAATACATTAGATAAACTACTGAAAAACAAAACTGTCTACTTGACAAAGTCACATTTAAGCACACACACACTGATGTCTGTTGTAGTACAATATGCCACTGTCATATTCTGTTACACTGTTTTACCTTGTGTGCAGCAGAGGAGGCTGGTGGGCAAAGATATAGGAGGACAGGCTCATTGTAATGGTGGCGGGAATAGATTGAATGGATACCATTCCATTTATTACATTCTAGCCTTTACAATGATCACGTCCTCCGATATCTCTGTCCACCAGCCTCCTCTGTTGTACAGTACCGGTAATAGCCTTAGCTGGCAGAGGCATCAGTATCATAATCATCACCATAGTGATGCTGTATTGACTGTAGAGTCTAATGTAGCCTGTTATCCATATAGTCTAATGTAGCCTGTTGTCCATATATAGTCTAATGTAGCCTGTTATCCATGTATAGCCTGAAGTAGCCTGTTTTCCATATGTAATCTAATGTAGCCTGTTATCCATATATAGTCTAATGTAGCCTGTTATCCATGTATAGCCTGATGTAGCCTGTTTTCCATATGTAATCTAATGTAGCCTGTTATCCATATATAGTCTAATGTAGCCTGTCATCCATGTATAGCCTGATGTAGCCTGTTTTCCATATATCATCTAATGTAGCCTGTTATCCATATATAGTCTAATGTAGCCTGTTATCCATGTATAGTCTAATGTAGCCTGTTATCCATTTATAGTCTAATGTAGCCTGTTATCCATATGTAGTCTAATGTAGCCTGATATCCATATGTAGTCTAATGTAGCCTGTTATCTATATACAGTGCAATCGGAAAGTATTCAGACCCCTTGACTTTTTCCACATTTTGTTACGTTACAGCCTTATTCTAAAATTGATTAAATTGTTTTCTTTCCTCATCAATCTACACACAATACCCCATAATGACAAAGCAAAAACAGGTTTTTCGAAATGTTTGCAAATAACCTGTGTGTCTCATGTTAATATTACTCCTAAACACAACCCACCATCACTGTGTCTCATGTTAATACTACTCCTAAACACACCCGTCGCTATGGGCGGGCCATAGGGGGCCGGGCCCGCCCCCAAAAATGCTTGTGCCCGGCCCCCCACTTGAGTGAATTTATTATTAAATATACGTACTGTAGGCTAATAATAATTGTGCCCTGCCCTCCCATGCATTTCATATGCCCCCCTTAAGACTGAGGTCTGGCGACGGGTCTGCTCCTAAACACAACCCACAATCACTGTGTCTCATGTTAATACTACTCCTAAACACAACCCACCATCACTGTGTCTCATGTTAATACTACTCCTAAACACAACCCACCATCACTGTGTCTCATGTTAATACTACTCCTAAACACAACCCACCATCACTGCATCTCATGTTAATACTACTCCTAAACACAACCCACCATCACTGCGTCTCATGTTAATACTACTCCTAAACACAACCCACCATCACTGTGTCTCATGTTAATACTACTCCTAAACACAACCCACCATCACTGTGTCTCATGTTAATACTACTCCTAAACACAACCCACCATCACTGTGTCTCATGTTAATACTACTCCTAAACACAAACCACCATCACTGTGTCTCATGTTAATACTACTCCTAAACACAACCCACCATCACTGCGTCTCATGTTAATACTACTCCTAAACACAACCACCATCACTGCGTCTCATGTTAATACTACTCCTAACCACAACCCACCATCACTGTGTCTCATGTTAATACTACTCCTAAACACAACCCACCATCACTGTGTCTCATGTTAATACTACTCCTAAACACAAACCACCATCACTGTGTCTCATGTTAATACTACTCCTAAACACAACCCACCATCACTGCGTCTCATGTTAATACTACTCCTAAACACAACCCACCATCACTGTGTCTCATGTTAATACTACTCCTAACCACAACCCACCATCACTGTATCTCATGTTAATACTACTCCTAAACACAACCCACCATCACTGTGTCTCATGTTAATACTACTCCTAAACACAACCCACCATCACTGTGTCTCATGTTAATACTACTCCTAAACACAACCCAAGGTCACTGTGTTTCAGGTTTAAACTACCTCTAAGCCTCTTACGAAGCATCCATAAAAATAAAAAAGTCCCCACTATAATCTATTCTTCTCAGACCCCTCAAAATAGCAAGTATATACATTACTGTATAAACAGTATATATCTCACAATCAAATGTTTAAAAAAGTCTCCACTATAATCTACTACTCTCAGAGCCCTCACAATAACATGCAAAAGTCTCCACTATAATCTACTACTCTCAGAGCCCTCACAATAAAATTCAAAAGTCTCCACTATAATCTACTACTCTCAGAGCCCTCACAATAACATGCAAAAGTCTCCACTATAATCTACTACTCTCAGAGCCCTCACAATAACATGCAAAAGTCTCCACTATAATCTACTACTCTCAGAGCCCTCACAATAACATGCAAAAGTCTCCACTACAATCTACTACTCTCAGAGCCCTCACAATAACATGGAAAAGTCTTATTCATGAAACCACTTTTACAGTTTGTCTCCCAATCAGATTCATATGTAACAATACATCTACAGAGTATACTGTACATAACAGCAAAACAAAACAACATAATTTCCAATAGCATCGTCATGCCCATAACAGAGGAATATGGTTCATGGATACAGATAAATAATAAAATATACTTATTTTAAGATATTGTCAAGCATACTTTCAGAGTGAAGGGCAGAGAGGTCTTGTAATGAACTTTCTGGCAGTCTAAGGAAACAGACACTGACTGTGAGGTTTAAGGTCTGTGGTTGATTCAACATTGAAGTAGTGAGAGACGACAGAGTTGGATAAAAGACACACTAGGTACAAAGACTGGTTAAGCATGGGCATAACATTGTATGCATCCTTTCAGTTTGTTCATTGACTGTCATTAAACTCATGGAAGTTGAAGAAGAAGAAATGTACTACTTTAAAATGGAGATATCCCTCAATTGCGAAGCAATCATAAAAAGATGCAAAGCTGTGCCCTCTATCCAACTCTATGTCAGGGACCAAGACACTGATTCAGAGATGGCTTGCTTCCTCATTCACACAGGCTGTGGTCAAGAGCATCGAAACTGTGACGTGTCATGGGTAATTTCTGACTGACTGACTGATCTACAAATCACCTTGCATGACAAATAACTACCTCATATTATTTGTAGATCAGTCAGTCTAGATTCACCTTTAAAGTCGGCTGCAATGTCGAACGCGGCCACATTTACATGCTTGACAACCAATGATCTCATTCAATATTATAATAACTGTCTACAGTATTGTGGAATACATGTTTACATTTTGTTTATTTTTTATTCAGTTTTTCAAGTTAACAGACGATATAGAATGACAGGATAACCTCCAATATTTAAAAGAACAAACATTAGTATGTATTGTCTTAAACTTTGAGCTTATTTACAACATGATGCATACATTACACTGAATCACACTTCATCTAAGGTAGGTTAATAATTAATAATTTCACAATAAAACATGCGTGATTATGGTATTAATATTCCTTTTCATCAATTGCATTGCTCAATAATGTCTGGTAGCAATACAAAGTAAATCATTTTAACACATCAAGTTAAACTTGGTCCAAGAGTTTACATATTAAAAAGTTGTTATCAATGTTATCAATATCAGTCACTGAGAAAAGTACATTAGGTAATTAAACATTCTGGAAACGTCAAAACCCCATAGAAAAAGAGCAGAAGCGTAATCTATCCTATTTATCATCAACATACATAATTATCATTACAAGGAAAGAGAATTCAACTGAACAACTGACTCAAAAGTCAAAGCTATGGAAAACATTCTGGATCTGATAGCAATATGATAGCAGGAGAATAGAGGTGTGAGGCCTAGTTTTGGACTCCAATCACGTTGTAGAAACATCTCAAGTACGATCAATGGAAACAGGACGCACCTGAGCTCCATTTCTAGTCTCATAGCAAAGGGTCTGAATACTTATGTAAATAAGGTATTTCTGTTTTTATTTTTAATACATTTGCAAAAATGACTGAAAACCTGTTTTCACTTTGTCATTATGGGGTATTGTGTGTAGATTGATGAGGAATTGTTTTTATTTAATACATTTTAGAATAAGGCTGTAACTTAACAAAAATGTGGAAAAAGTCAATGGGTCTGAATACTTTCCGAATGCGCTGTACACTACAAGGTTTTTGTGAAACTTGTTGTGTTCAGGTCTTCTTGGTTCTGGGTTTGTTGTGATCAGGTCTTCTTGGTTCTGGGTTTGTTGTGTTCAGGTCTTCTTGGTTCTGGGTTTGTTGTGATCAGGTCTTCTTGGTTCTGGGTTTCTTGTATTCAGGTCTTCTTGGTTCTGGGTTTGTTGTGTTCAGGTCTTCCTGGTTCTGGGTTTGTTGTGTTCAGGTCTTCTTGGTTCTGGGTTTGTTGTGATCAGGTCTTCTTGGTAGTGGGTTTGTTGTGTTCAGGTCTTCCTGGTTCTGGGTTTGTTGTGTTCAGGTCTTCTTGGTTCTGGGTTTGTTGTGATCAGGTCTTCTTGGTTCTGGGTTTGTTTTGTTCAGGTCTTCTTGGTTCTGGGTTTGTTGTGTTCAGGTCTTCTTGGTTCTGGGTTTGTTGTGATCAGGTCTTCTTGGTTCTGGGTTTATTGTGTTCAGGTCTTCTTGGTTCTGGGTTTGTTGTGTTCAGGTCTTCTTGGCTCTGGGTTTGTTGACTGTACTGTAGAGAACAGAGGGGTCCTCCTCAGCTGCTTGTGCCGCGGGTCTGAAGAGAGAGAAACAGAAATGAAACAAATGTGCGTCCCAAATGATGGCACCATATACACTTTATAGTGCACTACCTTGGACCAGGGCCTTTAGGGCTCAGATCAAAAGTAGTGCACTAAATAGGGAATAGGGTGCCATTTGGAACTCAGAGAGAACAGTTCCTCAAAACCATCATCACATCACTCCCTCATTGTAGACATGCCATAGTAACTTTCTTGAGATGTCCATTGTTGGGTTGGTAGTTTGAGGACATTACATCACTAGTGGTCACTAGGAGTCAACTGTTTTGATTATTGATGACATCTCTAACAATAAGCAGCAGCATATGAATGACATAATGCAGAATATGCTCACCGGGTGGCAGCACTGAGGGGGTTGAATTTCACAGCAGCGTACTGGACATCCCGTCCTGTTTCTGGGGTTGAGGCAGTTGGACGGTGGAGTACAGAGGGACTTCCTGGTTTTTGGAGTGAGAGATGTGGACGCTGGCGTAGTGAACATCATCCTGGCTTGACAGTGGCTGCTGTCTCTGCTGCATGGCCATACCTAAGACGTTGTCATACAGGGGACTAGAGTCTCCCTGATGTTGAAAGAGTACAGACAACTTGAGGAGTGGAAATGTTCCACAAAGAATACACAGTCATCTTCTTATTCTAACAGACTCACCTGTACATTATCTGCTGTGTCTCTTGTTTCCCTTGTGTCAGAGGTGGATTTTGAGGCCTTCGTCCTGTTTTGCACATTAATTAATTAATTATTAATGAATGAAGTTAGTAACAAATTAGTGTTATAGTGAAATAATCTGAAAAAGCTAATTTTTCACTCACCTGAACCACATGAAGCCAGAGAGACAGAGGATGAGAACCAGAACAACCACTATGATTCCTACAGCTGCAGTCCTAACTGATGTTTGTTTCCCTAAAATAAAATATGGATGATATGAGTACATGGTATGTTATAAACTGAAAATGAATATAATATTAAAGACTTGGGAATCTTATAAACCCACACACAATTACAAACTAAAGTGTAATAAGCCAAAGTGTTATGATTTAGATTAGCTTAAAACATGTAATTGTGTATTTTGAGTATTGAAGATTAACTTTTACCTGCTACAATGATCATCAGAGCTGTAGAGTTCTCAGATGCTATTTTATTCCGGGCCACACAAAGGTAATGTCCACTGTCCTCAGAGCTGATGCTGGTGATGTTGTAATTCTGTCCTGATAATATTGGTGAGGTTACATTGTTCTTGTACCAGGTGTATTTGTCCACAGGTGGGTTGGCATCACTGCTGCAGGTCAGAGTCACTGAACTGCCCTCCACTATTTCACCAGAGGGACTGACTGATACTGAGGTGTTCTTTGGGCCGTCTGGTGGACAATATGTAACAATACAGTGTTTTAAAACAGTGTTTTACATAAGAAGCATCATGGAACTTGGATTGATGATTGTATGAGTGAAATATAAATATGTGTGATTCTCTCATCAAAAGAGGAGATGGTTAGGTGCACTTACAATGAATGTCCACAGACAAAAAAGAAGAGTTGAGCCCTCCATATTCATTCTCAGCCTCACAGTAGTATTCTCCTCTGTCCTCAGAGCTGATGGAGGTGATGAGGAAGGTGTTTTCAGATCCTTTCAGTGACGCTCCGTTCTTCTTGTACCAGGTGTATTTGTCCACAGGTGGGTTGGCATCACTGCTGCAGGTCAGAGTCACTGAACTGCCCTCCACTATTTCACCAGAGGGACTGACTGACACTGAAGTGTTCTTTGGTTTACCTGATAGAAAGATGAATGTCCCAATGTGGTAATGTCACAAAACTTTCATTTTGAGTTTATCAAATATATCTGTCAAACAATATAAGAGTACAAAATGGAGAGGATATTCAATACTTACACAAAACTTTAACAGGAACAAGCTTTGATCTTTTGCATCCAACTTCATTCACTGCCACACAGTAGTATTCTCCTCTGTCCTCAGAGCTGATGTTAGTGATGCTGTAACGCCATCCAGAATGTCTCATTGAGGTTTCAGCTCCAATCCTCTTGTACCAGATGTAAATCTGCACTTGTGGGTTGGCATCACTGCTGCAGGTCAGAGTCACTGAACTGCCCTCCACTATTTCACCAGAGGGACTGATTGACACTGAGGTGTTCTTTGGGCCATCTAGTAAAGGAATATTCTTTAGACATTAAGGGCTAGATTCTATGAGATCTGCAATAGCCGACCCCCGCATAGCGGTTGTGTTGGTGGTGTCGTAGGGCGTCGCAGGTGGAACTGCATTTATTTATTTTATTTTACCTTTATTTAGCTAGGCAAGTCAGTTAAGAACACATTCTTATTTACAATGACGGCCTACACCGGCCAAACCCGGACGACGCTGGGCCAATTGTGCACCGCCCTATGCGACTCCCAATCACGGCCGGTTGTGATACAGCCTGGAATCGAACCAGGGGGTCTGTAGTGACGCCTCAAGCAATGAGATGCAGTGCCTTAGACCACTGCGCTACTCGGGAGCTATTAGAGCTGTCAAATCCACTAGTAAATCCCGGCACTATACCTGAAGAGGAAATTGCCATTGGCTGCACAGAGTCGCATTAAGATAAATCCCATGCAGTCTTGTTTACAAGTTAGAACACTGGAATGTGAGATGTAATCTACACCTCCATTAGGCTGATAGAAATCCTCATTATTTTATTTAATGATTTTCAATTTGAGCGTCATTATTTCTATATTGCCTTCACTTTCTCGTTCTGAACTTTTAATGTGAGTGGGATGGGTATGCTTGGTGTTAATGATCAAGAGCAGCTGCTCACCAATTTGACAGCTACAACACAGTTACACCTCCAACACTGCCAAAACATCAGCTATGTGAGTGTCGGCTGTCGATTGGATCTAGGCCTAACATTTGCCTTAGGCTATGCTTTAGGACCAATGCGGTTCAAATGGTTGATACATTTTAGATGTTAGTTTCTCCAATATTCCAACACTGATCTGTACCTTACTCACATTTCACATTAATGTTGATTGATTCAGATCTCCCCATCTTAATCCCATTCCAGGCCTCACAGTAGTACTCTCCAGTGTCAGATGATTTGATTTGATTGAAGACCTGCTGTGGTCCTGTGTTCACATAGGAGAACTGATAGTGACCTCCATTCTTCTTGTACCAGGTATAACGTTTCACAGGTGGGTTGGCATCACTGCTGCAGGTCAGAGTCACTGAACTGCCCTCCACTGTTTCACCAGAGGGACTGACTGACACTGAGGTGTTATTTGGGCCATCTGGTGTAAAATAAACATTAGTTAAGTCAGAGAACTATCCAAAAGATGATTCACTTACACAAAACAGTAAAATAAAGAGATATGGGCTATGATATGGTTTAGGATTAATGCAGTTCAAATGATGGATTTCATTAAACTGATTCCAACATTCCAACACTGAGCTGTACTTTACTCACACTTCACATCCATGTTGATGGTCGTAGACCTGTCTGTCCCCATCTCATTCTGTGCCTCACAGTAGTACTTTCCAGTGTCAGATGACTTGATTTGATTGAAGACATGCTGTGGTCCTGTGTTCTGATTGGAGATACTCTGATAGGGGTCTCCATTCTTCCTGTACCACCAGGTAAAACTCTGGACAGGTGGGTTGGCATCACTGCTGCAGGTCAGAGTCACTGAACTGCCCTCCACTATTTCACCAGAGGGACTGACTGACACTGAGGTGTTCTTTGGGCCATCTGATAAAGGACCATTATAAAGACATAAACATCTTGGTTATAGTATATATTATCTTCACTTTCTGAAGACATTAGATTTAGCGAATAAAGTAAACCAGTAGATTTTACAGGTCAGTTTGAAATAATTACATTCACATTGTGAAAATACATGTTCAGAGATGAGGATGTTGTATAGTAAAATGTTTCTTGAATGATCTTAATTTTAGCAGTTGACAAGTATGAGGAAAAAGTTAAAGATGTGCTTACACTGAACGTCCACAAACACAGGGGAAGAGTTGAGGCGTCCATATTTATTATCAGCCTCACAGTAGTATTCTCCTCTGTCCTCAAAGCTGATGTTAGTGATGCTGTAACTCTGTCCTGAAGCTTTTGGTGAGGTTATGTTATTCTTGTACCAGGTGTATTTGTTCACAGGTGGGTTGGCATCACTGCTGCAGGTCAGAGTCACTGAACTGCCCTCCACTATTTCACCAGAGGGACTGACTGACACTGAGGTGTTCTTTGGGCCATCTGGTGCAAAATAAACGTTAGTTAAGTCAGAGAACTATCCAAAAGATTATTCACGCACCCAAAACATTCAAATATAGAGATTTTGGCTATGATATCGTTTAGGATTAATGCAGTTCAAATAATTGATTTCATTAAACTGATTCCAACATTTCAACACTGAACTGTATTTTACTCACATTTCACATCGATGTTCATAGACTCAGACCTCCCCATCTTAATCCCATTCCAGGCCTCACAGTAGTACTCTCCAGTGTCAGATGATTTGATTTGATTGAAGACGTGCTGTGGTCCTGTGTTCCCATAGAAGATAGACTGATAGCCAATCTTCTTGTAACATCTATAACGCTTCACAGGTGGGTTGGCATCACTGCTGCAGGTCAGAGTCACTGAACTGCCCTCCACTATTTCACCAGAGGGACTGACTGACACTGAGGTGTTCTTTGGGCCATCTGATTAAGGACATTTATAAAGACATTTACATATTGGTTATAGTATTATAGTATATATTATCTTGGCTTTCTGAAGACATTAGATTTAGTGAATAAAGTAAACCAGTAGGTTTTACAGGTCAGTTTGAAATAATTACATTCACATTGTGAAAATACATATTCAGAGATGTGAATGTTGTATAGTATGAGGAAAAAGTTAAAGATGTGCTTACACTGAACGTCCACAAACACAGAGGAAGAGTTGAGATGTCCATATTTATTCTCAGCCTCACAGTAGTATTCTCCTCTGTCCTCAGAGCTGATGTTGGTGATGCTGTAACTCTGTCCTGATGCTTTTGGTGAGGTTACGTTCTTCATGTACCAGGTGTATTTGTCCACAGGTGGGTTGGCATCACTGCTGCAGGTCAGAATCACTGAGCTGCCCTCCACTATTTCACCAGAGAGACTGGCTGACACTGAGGTGCTTTTGGGGGCATCTGGTAAGGGATCATGTGTTGAGGGGGTTATCATGTGACAATAGTGCAATCAATACCTTGCATCAGTTATCAGAAGATTCAAAATCAACATGACATTGACAGGTCAGAGCATTGTCATAAAAAATATATAATTCAAAACATTAACTACTCAAAACATTAAAAGAAACACATTTGGAAAGATGCTTTATGTGACCAACCAGATGCTGAACACTCGTTGTCTGTACGTCTCAAGACTGTTGTTAGCCCGTTGAGCTAAAAGCTAGGTATTAGCTAGGGGTTGTAAGCTTCAGGTAAGGTTCAGGCTTCTCATTATGCAAGCGGAGTTTACTGAACCATCTCCACTTCATATTCTTTAGGCCTCCACACTTCTGGGAAGACGTTCCACTAGATGTTGGAACATTGCTGCAGGGATTTGCTTCCATTCAGTCACAAGAGCATTGGTGAAGTTGGGCACTGATGTTGGGCGATTAGGCCTGGCTCGCAGTCGGCGTTCCAATTCATCCCAAAGGTGTTTGATGGGGTTGAAGTCAGGGCTCTGTGCAAGCCAGTCAAGTTCTTCCACACCGATCTCCACAAACCATTTCTGTATGGACCTCGCTTGCACGGGGGGGCATTGTCATGCTGTCATGCTGAAACAGGAAAGGGCATTCCCTAAACTGTTGCTTTTCAGTTGTCGTGCCATCTTCAAGACTGTGTTGGTGTTTTTGGATCATGTTAATTACTTAGAATGATGTGGACAGCTAGAAATCTGAAACTCTTGACCCGCTCAACTACAGCCCTGTCAATGTGGAGGGGGTTGTGCTCGGCCCTCCATTTCCTGTCTCATGGCTTGGGGGTAGAAACTATTCAGGGTCCTGTTGGTTTCAGACTTGGTGCATCGGTACCGCTTGCGATGTGGTAGCAATGAGAACCTTCTATTACATGGGTGACTGGAGTCTTTGATCATTTTTAGGGCCTTTCTCTGTCACTGCCTGGTATAGAGGTCCTGGATGGCAGGGACCTTGCGGTTGGATGCCAAGCAGTTACCATACCAAGCAGAGATGCTGCCAGTCAAGATGCTCTCAATGCTGCAGCTGTACAACTTTTGGAGGATCTGAGGGTCCATGCCAAATCTCTTCAGTTGTTGTGCCTTCTTTATGACTGTGTTAGTGTGTGTGGAACATGTTAGAAACTTGAAGCTCTTGACCCGCTCAACTACAGCCCCGTTGATGTGGAAGGGGGTGTGCTCTGCCCTCCGTTTCCTGTAGTCCACGTTCAGCTCATTTGCCGTGGTCACGTTGAGGGAGAGGATGTTGTCCTGGCACCACACTCCCAATAGGCTGTCTCATCGTCATCGGTGATCAGGCCTACCACTGTTTTGTCGTCAGTAAACCTAATGATAGTGTTGGAGTCATGCGCAGCCACGCAGTCGTGGGTGAACAGGGAGTACAGTAGGGGCTAAGCACTCACCCCTGAGGGGCACCCGTGTTGAGGCGGATGGCGGATGTGTTGTTGCCTACCCTCGCCCGTCAGGAAGTCCACAATCCAGTTGCAGAGTGAGGTGTTCAGTCCCAGGGTCCTGAGTTTAGTGATGAGCTTTGAGGGCACTATGGTGTTTACATTTACATTTTTAGTCATTTAGCAGACACTCTTATCCAGAGCGACTTACAGGAGCAATTAGGGTTAAGTGCCTTGCTCAAGGGCACATCGACAGATTTTTCACCTAGTCGGCTCGGGGATTAGAACCAGCGACCTTTCGGTTACTGGCACAGCGCTCTTACCCACTAAGCTACCTGCCTAAGCTACCTGCCGCGTGTTGAACGCTGAGCTGTAGTAAATAAACAGCATTCTAACATAGCTGTTCCTCTTGTCCATGTGGGAGAGGGCAATGTGGAGTGCAATAGAGATTGTGTCAGCTTTGGATCTGTTGGAGTGGTATGAGAATCGGAGTGGTTCCAGTGTGTCTGGGATGATGGTTTTGATGTGAGCCATGACCAGCCTTTCAAAGCATTTCATGGCTACAGATGTGAGTGCTACAGGGCAATAATAATTTAGACAGGTTATCTTGAGGTTATTGGGCACAGGGACTATGGTGGTCTGCTTGAAACAAGTAGGCATTGCAGACTAGTTCAGGTAGAGGTGGAAAATGTCAGTGAAGACACTTGCCAGCTGGTCAGCTCATGCTCTGAGCCCCACGGTCATCCAGACCGGCGGCTTTGTGAATGTTAAGCTGTTTAAAAGTCTTACTCACATCAGCTACGGTGTCACGCCCTGACTCAGGGGACTCGTATATGTTGAGTCAGGGTGTGTATATTCTTTGTTGTGTTTATTCTATGTTGTCGATCTAGTATGTGTGGATCTATGTTAGCCGGTGTGGTTCCCAATCAGAGGCAGCTGTCGCTCGTTGTCTCTGATTGGGGACCATACTTAGGCAGCCTATTGGCACTGTCTAGTTGTGGGATCTTGTTCCTGGTAAGGTTAGTTGTGTGTCTACCTTAGGACTTCACGTTTCGTTTCCTTTGTTGTTTTGTCGTTGTGTTGAATAGTTAATAAACATGTACGCATATCACGCTGTGCCTTGGTCTGACCCGTCCTTAAACGAACGTGACATATGGAGAGCGAGATCACACAGTCATCCGGAACAGCTGATGCTCTCATGTATGTGTCACGATCGTCGAACACAGTGGACCAATGCGCAGCGTGATTTGCGAACATACTTATTTTATTAGAGTACCACACGAACAAAACAACGAAACGATCCGTGACGTCCTTGGTAACAGACACTAACCATACACGGAACAAGATCCCACAAAACACTGTGGCAAACAGGCTGCCTAAGTATGGTTCCCAATCAGAGGCAACAAGCAACAGCTGATACTCGTTGCCTCTGATTGAGAACCACCCCGGCCAACACAGAAACACAAGAGCTAGATAATAAACCTAGAACACAGAACACATAGAAACAACACACCCTGGCTCAACATAACAGAGTCCCAGAGCCAGGGCGTGACAGTATGGTTCATTATTGCTTGCCTCGAAGCGAGCATAGAAGGCATTTAGCTCGACTGGTAGGTTCACGTCACTAGGCAGCTCGCGGCTGGGTTTCCCTTTGTAATGCGTGATAGTTTTCAAACCCTGCCACATCCGATGAGCGTTTGATGGTTCATCGGAGGTCGTAGCGGGATTTCTTAGAAGCATCCGGATTAGTGTCCCGCTCCTTGAAAGTGGTAGCTCTAGCCTTTAGCTCAGTACGGACGGTCACTGTGGGGGAGACGTCGCCAATACACTTATTAATGAAGCCGGTGTCTAATGTGGTAAACTCATAAATGTTATCGGATGAATGCCGGAACATATTCCAGTCTGCGGTAGCGAAACAGTCCTGTAGCTTAGCATCCGCTTCTTCAGACCACTTCCGTATTGAGCGCCTCATTGGAACTTCCTGTTTGAGTTTTTGCTTGTAAGCAGGAATAAGGAGTATTGAGTATAGAGTTATGGTCAGATTTGCCAAAAGAAAGGCGAGGGAGAGCCTTGTATGCATTTCTGTGTGAAGTAAACGTAATCTAGAGTTTTGTTGCCTCTCGTTGGACATCACCAGCCACGAGAACGCCACCTTTTCTTGTTTGCTTATGGCCCTTTACAGCTTGTTGAGTGTGGTCTTAGTGCCAGCATCGGTTTGTGCTGGTAAATAGACAGCTACGAAAAATGTAGATGAAAACTCTCTTGGTAAATGGCATGGTCTGCAACTTGGGGTATTCTAACTCAGGCGAGACAGACCAACCCCTCCCCCTTCGTCTTACCCGAGGCTAATATGTCTGTTACTCCAACATTCAAACACTGAGCTACTCATGTTTTACTCACATTTCACATCGATGTGTAAAGATGGAGACCTGCCTGTACTAATTCCATTCGAGACCCAACAGTAGTACTCTCCAGTGTCAGATGACTTGATTTGGCTGAAAACCTGCTGTGATTCTGTGTTCCCATAGAAAATACTCTGATAGACACTTCCAATCTTGTACCAGGCATAACTCTGCACTGGTGGGTTGGCATCACTGCTGCAGGTCAGAGTCACTGAACTGCCCTCCACTATTTCACCAGAGGGACTGACTGACACTGAGGTGTTCTTTGGGCCATCTGGTATAAAAGAAACATGAGTTCAGTCAAAGAACTATCCAAAATATTATTAACTTACACAAAACATTAAAAGGAACCGATTTGGGCTATGCTTTAAGACTAATGCAGTTCAAATTATGGATTTCATTACATTTAAACTGACTCCAACATTCCAACACTGAGCTGTACTTTACTCACATTTCACATCGATGTCGATAGACTCAGACCTGTCTGTCCCCATCTCATTCCGAGCCTCGCAGTAGTACTCTCCAGTGTCAGATGACTGGATGTGACTGAAGACATGCTGTAGTTCTGTGTTCCCATAGGAGAAAGACTGATATTGGCCTCCAATCTTCATGTACCAGGTGTATTTGTCCACAGGTGGGTTGGCATCACTGCTGCAGGTCAGAGTCACTGAACTGCCCTCCACTATTTCATCAGAGAGATGGATTGATGCCAGTGTGTTCCTTGGGCCATCTGAATGACAGAAAGAGTGTAAGCACATGCAGTAAGGACCTAAGTGATGATGTAATTTAGTAAAGAATACAATAAAAATCCTCACATGTGACAGTGAGAGTCTCTTCAGGAGAGTGGAGATCTTCATAGCCTTCTACAGCACAGGAGTATCTGCCTGCATCCTCACTGCTGACTGGGTTTAGGAACAGACTGTTATATTGGTTGATGAGACGCTGTCCTTTCTTGTACCAGATGTAGGAGGGGTTGGGGTTATCAGTCAGAGTACAGGCGGTCCTACAGGTCAGTGTCACCCTCTGTCCCTCTGTCACTGTGGCAGGAGTCACCTCCACCTGCAGACCTGAAAGATTGTGAATAAAGAATAAATGTCTTGTTTTCTCCTGTTATTTTCTCCTGTTATCAGGCCAGGTACATACAACCTAAATCAGTTAATGTATACAGTCTAAGAAAAAATTATTATTTGACTGTCCCCATAGGATAACCCTATTTTGGTTCCAGGTAGAACCCTTTTCGGTTTCAGGTAGAACCCTTTTGAGTTCCATGTAGAACCCTATGTGGAAAGGGTTCTACATGGATCCCAAAACAGTTCTACCTGGAACCAAAAGGGTTCTACCTGGAAACAGAAACGGTTCTTCAAAGGGTTCTCCTATGGGGACAGTCAAATAATGTTTTTAGGTTCTAGATAGGACCTTTTTTCCTAAGAGTATATAAAATACAGTACACACAAAGTGCAGTATTACCTGTGACAGAAAGAGTTGTTCCAGAGAAGGTATATCCCCATTCTGCATGAACTGTTTTAAATCTGAACTTGTACTCAGTTGAGTCGCTCTCTCTCAGGTCTGTGATTTTTAGAGTGGAGTCCTTGTCTGTTTGCCGATGGTACGTCACACGATCTGCATACTCTGGGTCCTGGCTCAGATCCTTAGTTACTCCAGTCTCCCATTTGCTGAACCAGGATACTTCTGTGACGTTATGCCAACTGGGATATGTGTAAAAGCCTGATATGTCCACTGTTGACCCTTTCAAAGCACAGATACTCTGATGGGTGTAAGTCACATTCATACAGCTCTCACCCCGAACACCTGAATCAAAATGTAGCTGATTAATTCCTGAAACGATAATGGGACTAAGTGTTTTAGATGTATTGGAAATATAAAATAAATACAAAATATAGACATATATCTACACACTCAGAAATAAAGGTTTAGATTTGTTCCTAAAAGGGTACAACCGCTTGTCACTGGGGTGGTTCCCTGTAAGGTCCACCTTTGTACTTTTAGTTATAGGTAGTGATGTTATGTTTGATACCATAGTTCAGAGGCATGCGTAATAATAGCATGTATCACTTTATCAGAAGCACGTGATCAATGACGTCCGAAGCTTCGTTTCATTGAACAACCAGCTGGTTAGTTTGGTATTGGTTTGTTAGAAGACATAAAGGCTACACTTCACACAAACTACGGGGTGTGGGACATCAACAATAATAATTTAGCTGCTCTAATTTATTTGGACCAGCAGGTGCCACTAGTGTACCCTGTGTTCATCAAAGCCTCAAGTACTGAACCTATTTTCGACACAATGGGCTGGAAAACCTCAATGCTTCAGGAAGCTTTGTTTCCCAATCACTAGTTGTAGATACATAAGTGTACCTTTCTCCACAGGTACAAAAGCATTACAAAGCCATGTGTTCCTTGTTAGTGGCAAAAATGTACCTCTACCATAGACCACTTAAACTAGTACAACACTTCCACTCACGGGTGGTCAAAAATAATTAGTGAATTGTAGAGTTACCACCCATGACTGTATTTGTGACAGAGACATGGTTGCTGAATTCATTAATTTTCAGTCCTGAGTTCCTAGGCGTATAGTATCATTAAAATCAAACTCTTTATGACAATAGATTACATATCTCATAAGGCCTTATTTTGAGGCCTAGATTTACCCTAATACAGTGGCCTGAAATTAGTGGTTTACAGGCCACATCAGGCCTGCAAGTAGGCTTGAAAATATCTAGTAACTTTCCCCAAATTTTCTGATTTTCAACAAATTCTGTTCTTAGGATTCCCTACTTATTCTCTCCCGTTTCAGGAATCTTCCAACCGGGATTTCTGGAAAAGCTGGGAAAGTAACCAGAATGTTGCAACCCTACTTGTGCTAGCTTGCAATGTGATTTGTCATTCCTATTGGAATCCAGCCAGAGTTAGGATATCAAACAATTTTTATTCACCCACAACCTGCATTCATAATGACTGTCAGGTTTAGGAACATTGTGAGGAGACTACCTGAGCCATTTAATCTGGAACAACCATTTTAGTAACGGGTGCAAAAATCTAACTAAACTGATTGGATTATCTTAGAAAAATGTATGTTATTTATCTTTGTGTATCATAAGATTAATCTGTGTAGCATAAGATTAATCAATCAATCAATGTACATGCAAAAACACATATATATACACAGTATATATATTTGTATCAACCTGCAGTAGAGCATGCTGGGAAATATAATGATGATAATAATGATGGTGCAAATGTGCCTTTTTAGAGTACCACCCCAGTAACAAACCTTTAGCTCCTTTTAGGTGGCAAAGATTCATAATTGTACAAGGTATTGAGGGTACACAAAATATGTTTTTACCATGGGAAACAAAAATGTACCTTCACATTGTAGACCTTTATTTGAGAGTGAGAGTGTGATGATTGGGTAACACTTTACTTGACACCCAGTGTCATCACACATTATGACACAGTCATAACCATGTCGTAATATGTCATAACAGCTGACATAACTTGTCATAACCAATATATTGACACCTTTTGTGACATATATTGTGTTACTTTATGGCTGGTTATGACACCTACAGTGACATTTATTCAAGTATTTTTTTTCCCTGCCAAGATATTTCCTTTCATTTGTTTCTTAAATCCTTTGTTGTTGTAATTAATTATTTACAGTCATGTTTTGTTCATCATATTTTAAATAAATACACTTTATGACACTGTCAGGAAGCATTATGACCATCCTGTGTCACTTTACATGGACTAAGAAAATACACTTTGCAACACTGTCAAGAAGCATTATGACCATCATAATCATTTAAGCCAGATAGGCCTATCACATACATGCCCTTCTATCATTCATCAGTTAAAAAGAGGGTGTCTTGTCCTGCTCCTGAAATCTGCTCTTGCATTCATCCCAGTCATCAGCAAAAGAGTATTGAGGTAGGTGCATGTCTGACATCAATGTGTGTGCAATTACAATGATAATTTAACATGGTCAATATTTTTTTTATATAAAGGAAAGTGTTACCGATAATTGTACCTTTATATTTTAAATATTGGGTACAAATATGTATCATTAAACTCTTTATCCGCACATGTACCCTGAAAGGTACCGAACAGTACCATGTGAGATCATTATGTGTACCTCTGAAGGTACATTATAGGCATTTTGATATTTTTGTACCCCAGGGAAAAATACTGTATCCTTAATTTCTAAGAGTGTATGACATTGTCATTTCTATGTCATTTGTCCCTTCTCATTGACCTTAAATGACTGATACTTGTTAAGTAGTGAACTAATTGCATTCATACTCACACACTGCAGGAGAGTAGAGATCCTCATGGCCTTTTACAGCACAGGAGTAACTGTCTGAATAAGAATTATTGACAGAGTATTGCCGAGATGTGGGCTCATGTAGAAGTTGTCCGTTCTTGTACCAGATGTAGGTGGGGTTGGGGTTGTCAGTCAGAGTACAGGTGGTGCTACAGGTCAGTGTCACATTATGTCCTTCTGATACTGTGTCAGGAGTCATCTTCACCTGCAGGGCTGAATGAAGAGAGAATAAAAACGTAAAAGTACAACCCTCATCATTTCCACCTACTACTACTAGAGATAAAGGATTACCAGTATATCATAATGTTCTGTAAGTGTAGTATTACCAGTATATCATAATGTTCTATAAGTGTAGTATTACCAGTATATCATAGTGTTCTGTAAGTGTAGTATTACCTGTATATCATAATGTTCTGTAAGTGTAGTATTACCAGTATATCATAATGTTCTGTAAGTGTAGTATTACCAGTATTGTATAATGTTCTGTAAGTGTAGTATTACAGGTATAGTATAATGTTCTGTAAGTGTAGTATTACAGGTATAGTATAATGTTCTGTAAGTGTAGTATTACCAGTATATCATAATGTTCTGTAAGTGTAGTATTACACCGCTGGTCCTGCTCACACTGCCCTACCCTATGCTTTGACTTCTTTCTCCCCTCTCTCTCCAGATTAAATCTTGCGACTTGTGACGGCCGGCCGCCCAACAACCTGCCCGCTTGACCCTATCCCCTCCTCTCTTCTCCAGACCATTTCCAGAGACCTCACCTCGCTCATCAACTCATCCTTGTCCGCTGGCTATGTCCCTTCCATCTTCAAGAAAGCGAGAGTTGCACCCCTCCTCAAAAAACCTACACTCGATCCCTCCGATGTCAACAACTACAGACCAGTATCTCTTCTTTCTTTTCTCTCCAAAACTCTTGAGCGTGCCATCTATAGCCAACTCTCCTGCTATCTCTCTCAGAATGACCTTCTTGATCAAAACCAGTCAGGTTTCAAGACTGGTCATTCAACTGAGACTGCTCTTCTCTGTGTCACGGAGGCTCTCCGCACTGCTAAAGCTAACTCTCTCTCCTCTGCTCTCATCCTTCTAGACCTATCTGCTGCCTTTGATACTGTGAACCATCAGATCCTCCTCTCCACCCTCTCCGAGTTGGGCATCTCCGGCGCGGCTCACTCTTGGATTGCGTCCTACCTGACAGGTCGCTCCTATCAGGTGGCGTGGCGAGAATCTGTCTCCGCACCACGTGCTCTCACCACTGGTGTCCCCCAGGGATCAGTTCTAGGCTCTCTCCTATTCTCTCTATACACCAAGTCACTTGGCTCTGTCATATCCTCACATGGTCTCTCCTATCATTGCTACGCAGACGACACACAATTACTCTTCTCCTTTCCCCCTTCTGATAACCAGGTGGCAAATTGCATCTCTGCATGTCTGGCAGACATATCAGTGTGGATGTCGGATCACCACCTCAAGCTGAACCTCGACAAGACGGAGCTGCTCTTCCTCCCGGGGAAGGACTGCCCGCTCCATGATCTCGCCATCACGGTTGACAACTCCGTTGTGTCCTCCTCCCAGAGTGCAAAGAACCTTGGCGTGACCCTGGACAACACCCTGTCGTTCTCCGCTAACATCAAAGCGGTGACCCGATCTTGTAGGTTCATGCTCTACAACATTCGGAAAGAGTACGACCCTACCTTACACAGGAAGCGGCACAGATCCTAATCCAGGCACCTGTCATCTCCCGTCTGGATTACTGCAACTCGCTGTTGGCTGGGCTCCCTGCCTGTGCCATTAAAACCCTACAACTCATCCAGAACGCTGCAGCAGGTCTGGTGTTCAACCTTCCCAAGTTCTCTCACATCACCCCGCTCCTCCGCACACTCCACTGGCTTTCAGTTGAAGCTCGCATCTGCTACAAGACCATGGTGCTTGCCTACGGAGCTGTGAGGGGAACGGCACCTCCTTACCTTCAGGCTCTGATCAGTCCCTACACCCAAACGAGGGCATTGCGTTCTTCCACCTCTGGCCTGCTGGTCCCCCTACCTCTGCGGAAGCACAGTTCCCGCTCAGCCCAGTCAAAACTGTTCGCTGCTCTGGCACCCCAATGGTGGAACAAGCTCCCTCGCAATGCCAGGACAGCGGAGGACACTGACCTCCTTGCGGAGACACTTGAAACCCTACCTCTTTAAGGAATACCTGTGATAGTATAAAAGTAATCCTTCTACCCACCCCCCTACCCCACCCCGACAAAAAATAAAAATAAATAAAAATAAACAACAACAAAAAAAAGTTTATATATATAAATATATATATATATATATATATACAGTGGGGAGAACAAGTATTTGATACACTGCCGATTTTGCAGGTTTTCCTACTTACAAAGCATGTAGAGGTCTGTAATTTTTATCATAGGTACACTTCAACTGTGAGGGACGGAATCTAAAACAAAAATCCAGAAAAACACATTGTATGATTTTTAAGCAATTAATTTGCATTTTATTGCATGACATACGTATTTGATCACCTACCAACCAGTAAGAATTCCGGCTCTCAAAGACCTGTTAGTTTTTCTTTAAGAAGCCCTCCTGTTCTCCACTCATTACCTGTATTAACTGCACCTGTTTGAACTCGTTACCTATATAAAATACACCTGTCCACACACTCAATCAAACAGACTCCAACCTCTCCACAATGGCCAAGACCAGAGAGCTGTGTAAGGACATCAGGGATAAAATTGTAGACCTGCACAAGGCTGGGATGGGCTACAGGACAATAGGCAAGCAGCTTGGTGAGAAGGCAACAACTGTTGGCGCAATTATTAGAAAATGGAAGAAGTTCAAGATGACGGTCAATCACCCTCGGTCTGGGGATCCATGCAAGATCTCACCACGTGGGGCATCAATGATCATGAGGAAGGTGAGGGATCAGCCCAGAACTACACGGCAGGACCTGGTCAATGACCTGAAGAGAGCTGGGACCACAGTCTCAAAGAAAACCATTAGTAACACACTATGCCGTCATGGATTAAAATCCTGCAGCGCACGCAAGGTCCCCCTGCTCAACCCAGCGCATGTCCAGGCCCGTCTGAAGTTTGCCAATGACCATCTGGATGATCCAGAGGAGGAATGGGAGAAGGTCATGTGGTCTGGTGAGACAAAAATAGAGCTTTTTGGTCTAAACTCCACTCGCCGTGTTTGGAGGAAGAAGAAGGATGAGTACAACCCCAAGAACACCATCCCAACTGTGAAGCATGGAGGTGGAAACATCATTCTTTGGGGATGCTTTTCTGCAAAGGGGACAGGACGACTGCACCGTATTGAGGGGAGGATGGATGGGGCCATGTATCACGAGATCTTGGCCAACAACCTCCTTCCCTCAGTAAGAGCATTGAAGATGGGTCGTGGCTGGGTCTTCCAGCATGACAACGACCTGAAACACACAGCCAGGGCAACAAAGGAGTGGCTCTGTAAGAAGCATCTCAAGGTCCTGGAGTGGCATAGCCAGTCTCCAGACCTGAACCCAATAGAAAATCTTTGGATGGAGCTGAAAGTCTGTATTGCCCAGCGACAGCCCCGAAACCTGAAGGATCTGGAGAAGGTCTGTATGGAGGAGTGGGCCAAAATCCCTGCTGCAGTGTGTGCAAACCTGGTCAAGACCTACAGGAAACGTATGATCTCTGTAATTGCAAACAAAGGTTTCTGTACCAAATATTAAGTTCTGCTTTTCTGATGTATCAAATACTTATGTCATGCAATAAAATGCTAATTATTACTTAAAAATCATGCAATGTGATTTTCTGGATTTTTGTTTTAGATTCCGTCTCTCACAGTTGAAGTGTACCTATGATAAAAATTACAGACCTCTACATTCTTTGTAAGTAGGAAAACCTGCAAAATCGGTAGTGTATCAAATACTTGTTCTCCCCACTGTATACAACAAATGAAAATTAAAAATATACTCTAAAAATTAACAAATTAGAAAAATATATTTAAAAAAAATGTGTAAATTGGTTGTCCCACTGGCTATCATAAGGCGAATGCACCAATTTGTAAGTAGCTCTGGATAAGAGCGTCTGCTAAATGACGTAAATGTAAATGTAAATTACCTGTATATAATAATGTTCTGTAAGTGTAGTATTACCTGTATATCATAATGTTCTGTAAGTGTAGTATTACCAGTATAACATAATGTTCTATAACTGTAGTATTACCAGTATATCATAATGTTCTGTAAGTGTAGTATTACCAGTTTATCATAGTGTTCTGTAAGTGTAGTATTACCAGTATATCATAATGTTCTGTAAGTGTTACCAGTATATCATAATGTTATGTAAGTGTAGTATTACCTGTATATCATAATGTTCTGTAAGTGTAGTACTACCAGTATATCATAATGTTCTGTAAGTGTAGTATTACCAGTATATCATAATGTTCTGTAAGTGTAGTATTACCAGTTTATCATAGTGTTCTGTAAGTGTAGTACTACCATTATATCATAATGTTATTTAAGTGTGGTACTACCAGTATATCATAATGTTCTGTAAGTGTAGTATTACCAGTACATCATAATGTTCTGTAAGTGTAGTATTACTTGTATATTATAATGTTCTGTAAGTGTAGTATTACCAGTATATCATAATGTTCTGTAAGTATAGTATTACCAGTATATAATAATGTTCTGTAAGTGTAGTATTACCTGTATATCATAATGTTCTGTAAGTGTAGTATTACCAGTATAACATAATGTTCTATAACTGTAGTATTACCAGTATATCATAATGTTCTGTAAGTGTAGTATTACCAGTTTATCATAGTGTTCTGTAAGTGTAGTATTACCAGTATATCATAATGTTCTGTAAGTGTTACCAGTATATCATAATGTTATGTAAGTGTAGTATTACCTGTATATCATAATGTTCTGTAAGTGTAGTACTACCAGTATATCATAATGTTCTGTAAGTGTAGTATTACCAGTATATCATAATGTTCTGTAAGTGTAGTATTACCAGTTTATCATAGTGTTCTGTAAGTGTAGTACTACCATTATATCATAATGTTATTTAAGTGTGGTACTACCAGTATATCATAATGTTCTGTAAGTGTAGTATTACCAGTACATCATAATGTTCTGTAAGTGTAGTATTACTTGTATATTATAATGTTCTGTAAGTGTAGTATTACCAGTATATCATAATGTTCTGTAAGTATAGTATTACCAGTATATCATAATGTTCTGTAAGTGTAGTATTACCTGTGACAGACAGACTTGTTCCAGGGAAGCTGTACCCCCATCCTGAGATCTGTGTGTTGAATCTGAATTTATACTCAGCTGAGTCGCTCTCTCTCAGATCTGTGATTCTCAGGGTGGAGGGAAGGCTCTCCAGGGCCCGGCCTGCATACTCTGGGTCTCTGGCTAGGTCCTCAGGGGCCGACTTATCACTTCTAAACCAGAATGTTGTTTTGATCGGATGATAACTGAAATAAGTACAGGATATGTCCACTGATGACCCCTTCAAGGCACAGATTCTCTTGTCGGTGTAAGTCACTCTGTTACAGCTCTGATCCTGAACACCTGAAACATAATGACAATGAGGGCATGATGTACACAATACAATTATGAGCTGCAGTAATCCTGTGTTACAGTTATGTTAGATAACTGTGAGGGCTGTTTAGCAGACAGAATAGATCTACTTGAAAAGTTATACTAGAATACTGAGTTCAATCCACACTCACACACTGCAGGAGAGTGGAGATCCTCACGGCCTTTTACAGCACAGGAGTAGCTGTCTGCAGCATCAGGGTAGACTGAATAGGGGGAAGTGTTGTCAGTTACTATCTGTCCGTTCTTGTACCAGATGTAGGTGGGGTTACCAGTCAGAATACAGGTGGTGCAAGTCAGTGTCTTCCATGCTGATACAAATGAATAAGGAGTCACCTTCACCTGCAGATCTGGAGTAGATCACAGCACATTACAACCATTAGTCATCTGACATATTTTCTAGTCACATTACATTCATTTTTTAAAGACAAAATATTACAATTTCCAGAACTAAATTGACAGAATAATATCACTGTACCTGTGACAGACAGAGTGACTCCAGGACTGCCAGTATATCTCCCTCCGGTCTGATCTGTTATAAATCTGAACTTGTACGTAGCTGCGTCACTCTCTCTCAGGTCTGTGATTCTCAGAGTGCAGTCATTCTTGTTATCTCTATGGTACGTCACACGATCTTTGTATTCTGGGTCATCACTCAGACTAACAGGATTCCCCTCAGCATCATTTTTAGTGAACCAGAAGGTTGTTGTGACTGTACCACTGGGATATGTGTAAGAGCAGGACAGTTCCACTGTTGACCCCTTCAAGGCACAGATACTCTGAGTGGTGTAAGTCACACTCCAGCCATCCTGACCCAGTACAACTGAAACACACAGTCACATATTTTAAGTCATTTAGCAGACGCTCTTATCCAGAGCGACTTACAGTTAGTGAGTGCATACATGATATTTATTTATTTTATTTATTTTTTCATTCTGGCCCCCCGTGGGAAACGAACCCACAACCCTGGCGTTGCAAACGCCATGCTCTACCAACTGAGCTACATCCCTGCTGGCCATTCCCTACCCTACCCTGGACGACGCTGGGCTAATTGTGCGCCGCCCCATGGGTCTCCCGGTCACGGCCGGCTACGACAGAGCCTGGATACGAACCAGGATCTCTAGTGGCACAGCTAGCACTGCGATGCAGTGCCTTAGACCACTGCGCCACTCGGGATGATATTACATGAAGCAAAGGTCTATCGGCTTACACTGACAGGAGGGTTTGTCCACACTTTGTTGCCGTACTGTGGTTGCTGAGTTGAGTGTGAATGGAAACGATACATAAGCATCACTCAGTGAGGTGTGAAAGATAATTGTTTCAGAAAAGCTGAAGCGCCAAACAGATGATGCCATTGAACACACCAGAATAACATTAAGATAACATTACTAAAACAGTTATGAATGAGACCATACCTGTCACAGACCAGAGAAAGACCACCAACACACTTCCTGCTGTTCTCAAAGCCATTGTTGCATCTCCCACCCTGCAGTCTTAGAAACATACACAACAACTCACTCTATAGCTGGTGAATAACTCCACCTGGTACATTGAAAAAAGCACAAAGTGTCTCAGCGTAGACTTGGAGTGCTGATCTAGGATCAGTTTAGCTTTTAGATCATTACTATGGACCGGTGGGACCTGATCCTACATCAGCACTCCTACACTGAGACACTTAATGAATACAGGCCCTGATGTAATAATACCAATAATAATAATAATAATAATAATAATAATAATAATAATAACAATAACATAAAAACTATATAATATAGCATACTTACAGAGTGAAGGGGAGAGGTCTTGTACAGTGAGTCAACTTACTGGTGTAGCAGTGCATAGAAACAAGAAGTGTGAGTTCTGTGGTTGATTGACACATTTTGAAAGTAGCCTAGTCAGGGATTTAAGACAACAACATGAATCAACAGCATGTCAGAAAAAGGATGTAGTGTATCTAAATATAAAATATGACCACATAGCTAGTTGCATTTCTTCATTTGTGCCCCCCAAAAATGTAAGAGGCAAAATGCAGCCCATTTTCAATGTAGTCTTTTCTTTAAATACAGATCCAAAACAACGTGTTGACTGGGATGTACATGATTTCTTAACCCTCATACTACCGACTGGGGTCCTTATGACCCCAGAGGCATATTTTTGATCATATCCCAAATGTGGTTTATTCAATTTGTCATGTCTTTGTCAATAAACTTGTTCTTAATAAATATAAATCATTGTTTAGTGTTTGTGTATCAATATGGACTTTAAAAATTCAAGTCCTTTGGGGTCAGTTTGACACCAGGCAAAAACACCTAATTCCACCTATAGTAATTTCATAGATAGGACCTTTATTATAATTTAAGTTTCTCTGGAGACATAATAAGTTATCCATACCACCAGAGGTGTGGACCTGTATCAGGGATTTTGACCAGATAGACAGATCATCTGCAGAGATATATCTCCCCATGTACTCGATTTTAGTTGCCTATATACCCTGTATCATGTGTAAAAAAAGGCCGGCCCTTTCAATCTGATTGGCATTCAGACCTGTCAATCACCCGCCCATGCCAACCAATCAGGGCTCTTGGACTCACTCCAGGGCTCTGCCCCCGACACCTCAAGTTAGTGCATGTTTACATTTTTATTTTATCTTTATTTAACTAGGCAAGTCAGTTAAGAACAAATTCGTATTTACAATGACGGCCTACAGCGGCCAAACCCAGACGACGCTGGGCCAATTGTGCGCCGCCCTATGGGACTCGCAATCACGTCCGGTTGTGATACAGCCTGGAATCGAACCAAGGGGTCTGTAGTGACCCCTTAAGCACTGAGATGCAGTGCCTTAGACCAAAATTCTGTATTAGCATGTGCAGCACCATTTTAATGTATTCAACAGGGTGGGACTTCCAACCTTATTGGCTGATCCCTCCTGGTGAGCCAGTTGGAGTCATGACCAACCGGGTAATCAGAAGGGAGGGAGAGGGGGTTTGTCGCCCCCTTGGGCTCGTACAGTGGAGGAGATCTTTGTGCGCTATACTCAGCCTTGTCTCAGGGTAGTAGGTTGGTGGTCTGTTAATATCCCTCTGGTGGTGTGGGGGCTGTGCTTTGGCACAGTGGGTGGGGTTATAGCCTGCCTGGTTGGCCCTGTCCGGGGGTATCGTCGGATGGGGTCACAGTGTCTCCCGACCCCCCCCCCCCCCCCCCCCCCCCCGTCTCAGCCTCCAGTACAGTGGCTTGCCAAAGTATTCACCCCCCTTGGCATTTTCCCTATTTTGTTGCCTTACAACCTGAATTAAAATTGATTTTTGGGGGGTTTGTATAATTTCATTTACACAACATGCCCACCACTTTGAAGATGCAAAATATTTGTTATTGTGAAACAAACAAGAAAGAAGACAAAAAAACTGAAAACTTGAGCGTGCATAACTATTTACTCCCCCAAAGTCAATACTTTGTAGAGCCACCTTTTGCAGCAATTATGTCTCTATAAGCTTGGCACATCTACCCACTGGGATTTTTTCCCATTCTTCAAGGCAAAACTGCTCCAGCTCCTTCAAGTTGGATGGGTTCCGCTGGTGTACAGCAATCTTTAAGTCATACCACAGATTCTCAATTGGATTGAGGTCTGGGCTTTGACTAAGCCATTCCAAGACATTTAAATGTTTCCCCTTATACCACTCGAGTGTAGCTTTAGCAGTATGCTTAGGGTTATTGTCCTGCTGGAAGGTGAACCTCCGTCCCAGTCTCAAATCTCTGGAAGACTGAAAAAGGTTTCCCTCAAGAATTTTCCTGTATTTAGCGCCATCCATCATTTCTTTAATTCTGACCAGTTTCCCAGTCTGTCACGCTCGTCTAAGGAGGAGGACCAATGTGCAGCGTTGAAGGTGAACATATTACTATTTATTATGGTATGATCACACGATCAAAATAACCGACGAAAACGTGATGTCTCTGGTTACATAAACAAACACAAAGTGAAAGACAGAGAGTTAAATATGGCTCCCAATCAGAGACAACCAGCTGACACTCGTTGCCTCTGATTGGGAGTCACTCAGGCCAACATAGAAATACAAACATAGAATTACACACCCTGGCTCAACATAACAGTGTCCCCAGAGCCAGGGCGTGACACAGTCCCTGCCGATGAAAAACATTCACATTTTAGTCATTTAGCAGACACTCTTATCCAGAGCGACTTACAGTTAGTGAGTGCATACATTTTCATACTGGCCCCCCGTGGGAAACGAACCCACAACCCTGGCATTGCAATCGTCATGCTCTACCAACTGAGCTACACGGGGCCAGCATGATGCTGCCACCACCATGCTTCACTGTGGGGATGGTGTTCTCGGGGTGATGAGAGGTGCTGGGTTTGCGCCAGACATAGCGTTTTCCTTGATGGCCAAAAAGCTCAATTTTAGTCTCATCTGACCAGAGTACCTTCTTCCATATGTTTGGGGAGTCTCCCACATGCCTTTTGGCAAACACCAAATGTGTTTGCTTATTTTTTTCTTTAAGCGATGGCTTTTTTCTGGCCACTCTTCCGTAAAGCCCAGCTCTGTGGAGTGTACGGCTTAAAGTGGTACTATGGACAGATACTCCAATCTCCACTGTGGAGCTTTGCAGCTCCTTCAGGGTTATCTTTGGTCTCTTTGTTGCCTCTCTGATTAATACCCTCCTTGCCTGGTCCGTGAGTTTTGGTGGGCGGCCCTCTCTTGGCAGGTTTGTTGTGGTGCCATATTCTTTCCATTTTTTAATAATGGATTTAATGGTGCTCCGTGGGATGTTCAAACTTTCAGATATTTGTTTATAACCCAACCATGATCTGTACTTCTCCACAACTTTGTCCCTGACCTGTTTGGAGAGCTCATTGGTCTTCATGGTGCCACTTGCTTGGTGGTGCCCCTTGCTTAGTGGTGTTGCAGACTCTGGGGCCTTTCAGAACAGGTGTATATATACTGAGATCATGTGACAGATCATGTGACACTTAGATTGCACACAGGTGGACTTTATTTAACTACTTATGTGACTTCTGAAGGTAATTGGTTGCACCAGATCTTATTTAAGGGCTTCAAAGCAGAGGGGGTGAATACATATGCACGCACCACTTTTCCATTATATATTTTTTTGAATTTTGTGAAAACAAATATTTTTTTCATTTCACTTCAACAATTTTGACTATTTTGTGTATGTCCATTACATGAAATCCAAATTAAAATCCATTTAAATTATAGGTTGTAATGCAACAAAATAGGAAAAACGCCAAGGGGGATGAATACTTTTGCAAGGCACTGTATCTATGCTGCAATAGTCTATGTGCCGGGGGTGAAGAGTCAGTCTGTTATATCTGGTGTTATTCTCCTGTCTTATCCGGTGTCCTGTGTGAATTTAAGTATGCTCCCTCTAATTCTCTCTCTCTCCCTCCCATCCCGGAGGACCTGAGCCCTAGGACCATGCCTCAGGACTACTTGGCCTGATGACTCCTTGCTGTCTCCAGTCCACCTGGTCGTGCTGCTGCTCCAGTTTCCACTCTTCTGCCCACGGCTATGGAACCCTGACCTGTTCACCTTACGTGCTACCTTGTCCCAGACCTGCTGTTTTCAACTTCTCTCTCTACCGCACCTGCTATTTCAACCTCTAAATGCCCGGCTATGAAAAGCAAAGTGACATTTACTCCTGATGTACTGACCGGTTGCAACCTCTACAACCTCTGTGATTATTATTTGACGCTGCTGGTCATCTATGAACGTTTGAACATCTTGGAGAAAAATCTGGCCTTAATGGCCATGTAGTGTTATAATCTCCACCCAGCACAGCCAGAAGGGGACTGGCCACCCCTCAGAGCCTGGTTCCTCTCTAGGTTTCTTCCTTTCTAGGGAGTTTTTCTTAGCCACGTGCTTCTACATCTGCATTGCTTGCTGTTTGGGGTTTTAGGCTGGGTTTCTGTATAGCACTTTGTGACATCTGCTGATTTAAAAAGAGCTTTATAAATAACATTTGATTGATTGATTGATCTGCCAATCGTGAAAAAAATGGACTACTTCAAAATGGAGATTGCCTCAATGGCGCTGCCCATGCTGTCACAGACTCTATAATGGCACAGGTACAAAGATTAGTCATCAATCTATCTCTATGATGCCATTGCAAGGAGAAGAAAGTGTTGTGCTGGTGGACTGTTCACATGCTGTTTCCCAACCTAAGTGTTGTGTGGGTCAATTGGCATGTAAGTTTGTGCATATTCTCTGGGGGATATTTGGTGTGATAACTAATGTTGTTTATACAGTACCTGCCCTGCACTAGGTGTTTGTAGATAAGTAAGATCAGTTGTAAGACCACTCATTTTCAGTTATTTGAAAGGAAATCATCTCCCAAATATCACTATTTCTAAAACAAGCCATAGAAAATTGGTTGCAATTTCAATTTAATCCTCCAGAAACGACAGAACAAATAATGTGGTTAAATTCAAATATACTAATTGACAAAAAAACTTTATTTTTTGACAGAATGTTTAAAAAAAGGTATAATCTTTGTAAATGATATCATCGGCAGGACTGGTGGAGTTATGTCGCATATGCAGCTAACAAAAACATATGGAAATGTCTGCTCTACCCAAAATTACAACCAAATAATTGCAGCCTTACCGCAAAAGTGGAAGAGGAAAGTGGAAGGGGGAGAAAGTAAGGAACTTGTCTGTCGGCCTTTCATTAAAGAACATAATTGGTTAAGGAAAACTGTGATAAATAAAAAAGTATATCAGTTTCATTTAAGGACCAAAGGATTGACAGCCGTCCCATATAGATTGCAAAATAGTTGGGAAGAGATTGACGTACCGATCCCATGGCATAGTGTTTATGAACTGACACGCAAAACAACACCGGATTCAAAAATTTGAATCTTTCAATTTAAATTATTATATAAAATTCTTGCTACCAATAGAATGTTATTTATATGGGGGATACAATCTTCCCAGCTCTGCATATTTTGCTGTGAAGAGACAATCATTAGATCATTTGTTTTGGTTCTGTCCATTTGTAGCTTGTTTTTGGACACAGGTCCCGGAATGGCTAAAGGATTGCAATATTTACCTGGAGCTAACCTTGCAGATAGAATTACTGGGTGATCTGAAAAGTCATAGTCAAATCGATCAATAATATAATAATACTTTTAGCAAAAATGTTTATTTTTAATTCACAATCTGTAGAAGCAAATGAGAATAGAAAGGTTCAGAACTTTTGTAAAACATCACAGTACGGTTGAAATATATATGGCAAATAGAAATCCTATATGGATGGTGTTAAGAGATAGATGGGAGGTATTGAATGGAGTTGAAGGATGGGACTAATAACAAATAATAACAAGATAACTAACAATGTAAGCATACTGTGTCCACAATAAGTATATAGGTTGTATGTTGGGAGCTTTTGGGAAAGTGCACAGTTATAAAGATATGGCATATAGAAGCAAACCGGATGGACATCATGAAAATGATCGGAGAGGTTGAGAGTAGAAGTAGTTCAGGAGCAAAAACAAATAAAATAGACTTATTGTAAAATTGACTGTGTTCATAAGGTGTAGATAGTAAGTATAGACTGGAAGTAGAGGCCTGGGCATTGTTGTTCACTAGTTTACTCCAAGTAGGGAAAGGATGGTGGGGTTGAAAAGTAATAAAGGGGAGTATATATATATATAATAAACATGGGGGATTGGAAGTGATGCAGACAATTACATTGATGGAAGTTACAATCTATCTGCAATATTAAGCTGATCTACAAAAAAATACATATATATCAGTTGTATTGTTGTTTGCTATCACCAGCTAACCCCGGCCTCGGGGAAGGCCAGGAGGGCGTGGAGCAGGGCGAGTCGGATGGCGACGGTGGAAATCCCTCAAGAGGGAGGGATCGAGGGTGTCCCGCCTTGGGACTCAGCACCGTTCCTCCGGACCGTACCCCTCCCACTCCACGAGATACTGAAGGCCCCCCACCCGACGCCTCAAATCCAGGATGGAACGGACAGAGTACGCCGGGGCCCCCTCAATGTCCAGAGGAGGTGGAGGAACGTCCCATACCTCAGACTCCTGGAGCGGACCAGCTACCACTAGCCTGAGGAGAGACACATGAAACGAGGGGTTAATATTGTATTCAGGGGGGAGTAACAACCTATATGTCACCTCGTTTATTCTCCTCAGGACTTTAAACAGCCCCACAAACCACGGGCTCAGCTTCAGGCAGGGCAGGCGGCGGGGCAGATTCCGGGTCGAGAGCCAGACCCGATCCCCCGGTACGAACACAGAGGCCTCCCTGCGGTGGCGGTCAGCGTTGGCCTTCTGACGACGCACGGCGCGCTGGAGGCGAACGTGGGCAGCGTCCCAAGTCTCCTCCGCGTGCCGAAACCAGTCATCCACTGCGGGAGCCTCGGTCTGGCTCTGGTGTCACGGTGCCAGGACTGGTTGGTACCCCAAACCACATTGGAAGGGTGTTAGGTTAGTGGAGGAGAGAGTTCTGAGCATGTTCTGCCCATGGCAGGAAACCCGACCACTCCCCCGGCCGGTCCTGACAGTAGGTCCACAGGAACCTACCCACATCTTGATTCACCCTTTCCACCTGCCCATTGCTCTCGGGGTGAAAACCAGAGGTAAAAAAAACCCGAGACCCCCAGACGTTCCATGAACGCCTTCCAGACTCTAGACATGAACTGGGGACCTCGGTCGGACACTATATTCTCTGGTACCCCGTAGTGCCGGAAGACATGAGTAAACAGAGCCTCCGCAGTTTGTAGGGCCGTGGAAGACCGGGCAGAGGAAGGAGGCGGCAGGACTTTGAAAAGCGGTCCACAACGACCAGGATCGTGGTGTTTTCCACTCATCCCCTTCCCGAATACGCACCAGGTTGTAGGCACTCCTGAGGTCTAATTTGGTGAAAAAACGGGCCCCATGCATTGACTCAATCACTGAAGGAATGAGGGGAAGAGGATAACTAAATCGTACCGTCACATTATTCAGTGGTCGATAATCAATGCACGGGCGTAAACCGCCATCTTTCTTCTTCATAAAGAAGAAACTCGAGGAGGCAGGTGAGGTGGAGGGACGTATATACCCCTGGCGCAGGGACTCGGTGACGTATATTTCCATAGGCTCCGTTTCAGCCTGCGACAGGGGATACACATGACTCCTGGGAGGTACAGCGTCTACCCGAAGGTTTATCGCGCAATCCCCCTCCCAATGAGGTGGTAATTTAGTCACTTGCGTCTTGGAAAACGCGAGCGCCAGATCATGGTATTCGGGGGGGAATGTGCACGGTGCGGGTACCGTCTGGACTTTCCACCGTGGTCGCACCAACGGAAACACCTACCCGGACACTCACGCGACCACCCCATAAGAACCCTCTGCGGCCATGAGAAATTGGGGTTGTGAAGGGCTAACCACGGGATACCCAAGACTACAGGGCAAGCAGGAGACTCAATAATCATAAAGGTGATCTGCTCAACATGTGTCTCCTGCGTAATCATGGTGACTGGTACAGTAACTTCCTTAACCAACCCGGACCCTAATGGTCGACTATCTAGTGCTCTGATGGGGAGTGGAATGGTTAGGGGAACCAATGAAATGCCTTGACGGTGTGCAAATGCCCTGTCCATAAAATTCCCAGCTGCGCCTGAATCGACTAGCGCCTTACACTGGGAACCTACCAAGTGATCTGGAAAGGAGATAGATAAAGTACAGTGTGCCGCAAAGGGCTCTGAACACGTTTGGGTGTTCGTTACCTGGGGTGATGCGTGAGTACCCTGCCTACCGCCTCCAGACCTAAAGGAACGTTGACTGCGACGTGAGGTGGATTGTCTCTTCGTGCCACCAGATTGGCACTGTCGCTGTCCTCCTGCGCTCTCTCGACCGGCGGTTCCCCCCCATCTCCATCTGCTCGGGTCAGAGTCGTCCGGAGTGGGAACTGGCAAACCCCTACCAGGACGTCCTCTGGCTGCTAGCAGATTGTCCAGCCATATGGCCATGTCCACCAGTTGGGAGAACGATAGCATGGCATCCCGGCAGGCTAGCTCCCGTCGGATGGCAGGGTCTATCAGGGTCTATCAGCGCCCGCTCGTTCCACCCGGACCCCGCTGCCAGCGTCCGGAACTCCAGCGCGTAGTCCTGAGCGGTACTCATCCCCTGCCTTAGATGAACCAGTCGTTCACCCGCCTCTCGACCCTCAGGCGGGTGATCAAAAACGGCCCGAAAGAGGCGAGCAAACTCCCCGTAGTTCTCCAACGTGATACCTCCCTCGTTCCATACCGCGTTGGTCCACTCCAGGGCTCTCCCACAAAGGCAGGAAACGAGGACGGATACCTTCTCCCGCTCCCGGGGCTCCGGCCTGATGCTGGAGAAATACAACTCCAGTTGGAGTAGGAATCCCTTACATCGCGCTGCAGTCCCGTCAAACGCCGGTGGCCGGGATATCTGGATCCCTCCAGGGGCTGGGGTGTAGGTGGCTGCATCCGGTTGACCAGCTGGTCTCGATAGATCGGATCCTCTCCTCTCCAGGCGTTCCACCATCTGAAGATCCCGAACCATCGCTTCACCCAAGCTGGCCAACATCGAGGAATGCTCCTGGACCCTTGCCAAAACTCCAGGCATGCGGTCTTCTCCTGCTGACTCCATATCAGATCAGGTGAGTGATTCTGTGGAGAGGTGTGAAAGAAGGAGTCAGGCGCAAGAGGTAAAATACCGAAGTCCAGAGTTTAATCCGTTTGCATAAATCCAACACCCCAAGCGTCAAACGAAACTGTACAAGGGAAAACCTCCACCTTGGCAATAACACAGTGAAATATAGCTCAACCGAGCTACACGCTCTCTCAACAAAACAATCACTCACAAAGACAAGGTGAACAGAGGGAACACTTATACACATACTAATTAGGGGAATGAGCACCAGGTGTGTGTGATTGATAAAACATGACAAGTGGAGTGATGAGAATGGGATCGGTAGTAGCTAGTACTCCGGTGACGATGAACACCGAAGCCTGCCCGAACCAGGAGGGTGGGCAGCCTCGGCGGAAGTCGTGACAATAAGAAACTATTGTCACGAAAATCAATTACTTACATCAGGACATTGAGGCAAAATTTTACCGTAAAACCAATATATGTATATAAAGAAATCTAGCAAACATATACATATATAATCTTACTGTACCGTTATAAGTTATAGAATAAAATAACTTCATTGTTGTTACCTTTTATATATTGTCTCAAGTCTGATGATTGTTTCAGAAAGATAACATATAACAAAATATAGTTATATAAAATATAACTGGACCTCGAGGCTGCCTACTTCAAATATGCAAAGCAAAGTTTTGTAATTAGATTCTGAGTTGCTGTAACTTAAAGAATATTTTAGAAATTACTTTAAAAATGTAACTTAAAAAAAATATTTACAAGGTCCCCCCTCTTATTCATCATAGTTTAAAAGGCTAAACTGACCCTAGATCAGCACTCCTACTCTAAGTTTGAATAGTGTGTGACTCAGTTGGTAGAGCATGGCGCATGGGTTCATTTCCTGCTGGGGCCACCCATATGTAAAATATATGCACGCATGACTGTAAGTCAATTAATGGCATATATTATTATATTATAGTGAAGTGAAGGGGAGAGGTCTTGTACAGTGCGTGGAAACAAGAAGTAGTCTACTGTAAGTGTTAGTAGAAGTAGGCGTAGCCTAAGTGTGAGTTCTGTAGGTGACACATTTTAAAAGTAGCCTAGCCTAGTCAGGGTGTTAGCATGTGTGAACAGCATGTCACAAAAAGGATGTTACTGTCTCTAAATTGAAAATGGGCAAAAGTCAGCGCAGTTGCGTTTCTTTATTTGAAGAGTGGGCCTACATGTTTTACAAGAAGCTAAATGTGACCCATTCCCATCACTCCTCATCAGCTGCGTCAAAGTGCTACTGAAGGTTCCAGTGTTCTAGACTAGAGCTCCCCCTATTGGCATCTCAACATTACTGCAGCCTCCAGTCCCTCTCATTATGTCCCAATCATGTCTTCATCCATTTGGATCATCTGAAGTTTTTAGTAAAAACCAGTCTTCAGCTGTCCTTCCTACTAATTAGTATAACATCTCTCAATTAGTAGGAAGGACAGCTAAAGACCGATGAACGTTTATGGGTTTATACTAAGAGCTTCAGATCAACATTACATTTACATGTCGGTACGATCACTTCAGAACAGTCTCCACTATTACCCACAAAACCAATGCCCCCCATTAACCGCTTGTAGCTGGGCAAAAAGTAACTCAATACATAACAGATCAATAACAACATAACAAACTGTCAGAAAGGTGCCTGGGATATCCCCATTCTCCTCCCTTTCCCAAGTGCACACTTCCTGTCATGGATTTAAAAGTATGGAATCGGTGTGAACATTGGCTGCAGATTCCATCTTTGTACCGATTCTCCACCCTTTTCCAAGTGCGCACACTTCCCGTCGTAGATTTAAAAGAATGGAATCGGTGTGAACATTGGCTGCAGATTCCATCTTTGTTAAATCCATATGAGAAAGTGTGCAAGTAGATACTTCGGGAAGGGTGGAGAATTGAGAAAGTCAAAAAGGCATAGGGCCAATGATGTCTATAAACCAATTATGTATATAAACCCTGGATTGCTAATTCTATGTATTGGGTAATGAGAGGATTTGAAGTAATCAGTCGGCCATATTGGTACTGTAGTGTATTAAGATTATGACTTTGTTAATGGTTTTAAGTGGAACCTGAGAGGATGTTTATTTAGTGTCAGAGGAATTGTTTTAGTGTGACGCCACATAGGACAGAGAAGTCTGTGTGTTGTAGACAGGGGATTGGACAGTAGAGGGAGCCACCCATATTTTGGGGAAGATTATATATACTGGGTTTAAACGAAGAAGAGCAGAGCAGACATTGCAATTTGGGAACCACTGCTCTCCGGGTGATCTGGACACCTGTACACTTATGCTGAAATCTTGTGATATGAATAAAACTTATGATCAAAGTTCAGTATAAGCGGACTCCTTTGTTTAACAGCAATAATTAGCAACATTGACTCGACACTACAAAATGGCGTCACGAAAAGGGACGGTCTGCGTCTCTCCTGGGTTCCATTCATGGGCGCCAAGCTGACTCTCGTTCCGAAGTCATGGCCAGATAAGGGTGAGTTTTTCTCACCACTTTGGGCATTTGTTAGTTCTGAGGCTATTTGAGTGTGCGCTGGAGAGATGTACCGTGTAAAGGACCGAGGTGTGCTGTGTTGCTTTATTGCTGAGAACTAGGGGTCTGGCCTAACCATTCTAAAATTGTTTGCACTGGTAGACAGCGCAAATAGGGGGGAGTGTCTACTGGTAACGTTTATTGGTTATTATCTGTTTAGTGCAACGGTGGAGAGTGGTTTCCAATGTTAATGTGCTAGCTAATGTGCTAGCTAGCTAGCCAACGTTTAATTTTTTTGCTGCGTTATGAAAGGAACTTGACACGGACATGAATGATCTGTTTTGTGTGTTAACACACTCTTGGTATGCTAGCTAGCTAGCGGGTAGCTACTGGTAACGTTTATTGGTAATTATCTGTTTAGTGCAACGGTGGAGAGTTGTTTCCAATGTTAATGTGCTAGCTAACCAACGCTTAATTTTTTGCTGCGTTACGAAAGAAACTAGTCACGGACATGAATTATCTGTTTAGTGTGTTAACACACTCTTGGTGGTTTGTTGTAACCAAGTATTGGTGCTAAACTGTGTGTTATTGGATGCTAGCATGCTAGTTAGCTATGGCGTCATAGCTAGGCATCGTGGGCTGTTGTGGTTAGTTACTGTGGGTTGGCATTGTTGTTCGGCGGTGCCGGGGGTAGCACGAAGCTAGCTAGCTAGCCGTTCTTTAAACAAGGTCAACACAGTGGCCATTGCTAGCTAGCCAACAGACACGGACACGAATTATCTGCTTAGTGTGTTAACACACTATTGGTGGTTTGTTGTGACCAAGTGTTGGCGCTAAACTGTGTGTTTTTGGATGCAAGTGTTGGTGCTAAACTGTGTGTTTTTGGATGCTAGCATGCTAGTTAGCTATGGTGTCTTAGTTAGCTAGCTGAATAAAGTGGGTTGAGTCTATTCCTTTAAACATTGAACCGCTGTGGTTCACAACAATTCTGATTTCTAAAGGTGGAAGTTGGTAGAGTTTTTGTTCGGATGGTTCAGTGAAACAATTATAGTTGTTAGAAGTAGAAGTTTTTGGTGAGGGAGGCCCTGCTCTCTACTGTCCCAGATGTTTAGTTCATTTCATTCCGATCTCCTCTGCATTATTGTAGCCATTTGCTACAGCCTGTCAACTATGCCTCTGCCTATCCCTGTTCTCTCCTCTCTGCACAGGCTACACAAACGCCCCACACCGCGTGGCTGCTGCCTCTCTAACCTGGTGGTCCCTGCACGCACCCCACACCTGGAGTTCCAGGTCTCAGGCAGCCTCTGGAACTGCCGTTCTGCTGCCAACAAAGCTGACTTCATCCCAGCCTATGCTAATCTCCAGTCCCTCGACTTCCTGGCGCTGACGGAAACATGGATTACCACTGAAAACACTGCTACTCCTACTGCTCTCTCCTCGTCTGACCATGTGTTCTCGCATACCCCGAGAGCATCTGGTCAGAGGGGTGGTGGCACAGGAATCCTCATCTCTCCCAAGTGGACATTCTCAATTTTTCCCCTAACCCATCTGTCTATCTCCTCATTTGAATTCCATGCTGTCACAGTCACTAGCCCATTTAAGCTTAATATCCTTGTCATCTATCGCCCTCCAGGTTCCCTTGGAGAGTTCATCAATGAGCTTGACGCCTTGATAAGTTCCTTTCCTGAGGATGGCTCACCCCTCACAGTTTTGGGGGATTTCAACCTCCCTATGTCCACATTTGACTCATTTCTCTCTGCCTCCTTCTTTCCACTTCTCTCCTCTTTTGACCTCACCCTCTCACCGTCCCCCCCTACTCACAAGGCAGGCAATACGCTTGACCTCATCTTTACTAGATGCTGCTCTTCTACTAATCTCACTGCAACTCCCCTCCATGTCTCCGACCACTACTTTGTTTCCTTTCTCTCTCGCTCTCCTCCCACACTACTCACTCTGCCCCTACACAGATGGTAATGCGCCGCCGCAACCTTCGCTCTCTCTCTCCCACTACTCTCTCCTCTTCCATCCTATCATCTCTTCCCTCTGCTCAATCCTTCTCCCTCCAATCTCCTGATTCTGCCTCCTCAACCCTCCTCTCCTCCCTTTCTGCATCCTTTGACTCTCTGTGTCCCCTATCCTCCCGGCCGGCTCGGTCCTCCCCTCCAGCTCCGTGGCTTGATGACTCATTGCGAGCTCACAGAACAGAGCTCCGGGCAGCGGAGCGGAAATGGAAGAAAACTAAACTCCCTGCCGACCTGGCATCTTTTCACTCCCTCCTCTCTACATTTTCTTCATCTGTTTCTGCTGCTAAGGCCACTTTCTACCACTCTAAATTCCAAGCATCTGCCTCTAACCCTAGGAAGCTCTTTGCCACATTTTCCTCCCTCCTGAATCCTCCCCCCCCCCCGCCCCCCCCTCCTCTCTCTCTGTGGATGACTTCGTCAACCACTTTGAAAAGAAGGTTGACGACATTCGATCCTCGTTTGTTAAGTCTAATGACACTGCTGGTCCTACTCACACTGCCCTACCCTATGCTTTGACTTCTTTCTCCCCTCTCTCTCCAGATAAAATCCTGCGACTTGTGACTGCAGGCCGCCCAACAACCTGCCCGCTTGACCCCATCCCCTCCTCTCTTCTCCAGACCATCTCCGGTGACCTTCTCCCCTACCTCACCTCGCTGATCAACTCATCCTTGACCGCTGGCCATGTCCCTTCCGTCTTCAAGAGAGCGAGAGTTGCTCCCCTTCTCAAGAAACCAACACTCGATCCCACTGATGTCAACAACTACAGACCAGTATCCCTTCTTTCTTTTCTTCCCAAAACTATTGAGCGTGCCGTCTTTAGCCAACTCTCTTGCTATCTCTCTCAGAATGACCTTCTTGATCCAAACCAGTCAGGTTTCAGGACTGGTCATTCAACTGAGACTGCTCTTCTCTGTGTCACGGAGGCTCTCCGCACTGCTAAAGCTAACTCTCTCTCCTCTGCTCTTGTCCTTCTAGACCTGTCTGCTGCCTTTGATACTGTGAACCATCAGATCCTCCTCTCAACCCTCTCCGAGCTGGGCATCTCCGGCGCGGCTCACTCCTGGATTGCGTCCTACCTGACCGGTCGCTCCTACCAAGTGGCGTGGCGAGAAGCTGTCTCCGCACCACGTGCTCTCACCACTGGTGTCCCCCAGGGCTCAGTTCTAGGCCCTCTCCTTTTCTCCCTATACACCAAGTCACTTGGCTCTGTCATATCCTCACATGGCCTCTCCTATCATTGCTACGCTGACGATACACAACTAATCTTCTCCTTTCCCCCTTCTGATAACCAGGTGGCGAATCGCATCTCTGCATGTCTGGCAGACATATCAGTATGGATGACGGATCACCACCTCAAGCTGAACCCTGGCAAGACGGAGCTGCTCTTCCTCCCGGGGAAGGACTGCCCGTTCCATGATCTCGCCATCACGGTTGACAACTCCGCTGTGTCCTCCTCCCAGAGTGCGAAGAGCCTAGGCGTGACCCTGGACAACACCCTGTCGTTCTCCGCCAACATCAAGGCGGTGACCCGCTCCTGCAGGTTCATGCTCTACAACATTCGGAGAGTACGACCCTGCCTTACACAGGAAGCGGCACAGGTCCTAATCCAGGCACTTGTCATCTCCCGTCTGGACTACTGCAACTCGCTGTTGGCTGGCCTCCCTGCCTGTGCCATTAAACCCCTACAACTCATCCAGAATGCCGCAGCCCGTCTGGTGTTCAACCTTCCCAAGTTCTCTCACGTCACCCCCCTCCTCCGCACACTCCACTGGCTTCCAGTTGAAGCTCGCATCCGCTACAAGACCATGGTGCTTGCCTATGGAGCAGTGAGGGGAACGGCACCTCTGTACCTTCGGGCTCTGATCAGTCCCTACACCCAAACGAGGGCATTGCGTTCATCCACCTCTGGCCTGCTGGCTCCCCTTCCTCTGCGGAAGCATAGTTCCCGCTCAGCCCAGTCAAAACTGTTCGCTGCTCTGGCACCCCAATGGTGGAACAAGCTCCCTCACGACGCCAGGACAGCGGAGTCACTCACCACCTTCCGGAGACATTTGAAACCCCACCTCTTTAAGGAATACCTGGGATAGGATAAAGTAATCCTTCTACCCCCCCCCCCCCCCCCCAAAATTGTAAAGTGGTTATCCCACTGGCTATAGGGTGAACGCACCAATTGGTGAGTCGCTCTGGATAAGAGCGTCTGCTAAATGACGTAAATGTGCCCTTGAGCAAGGCACTTTACCCTAATTGCTCCTGTAAGTCGCTCTGGATAAGAGCGTCTGCTAAATGACTAAAATGTAAATGTAAATGTATAGAAATATGTGGCTTGAATAGGAATTCAAGAACAATCGATGGAAGTGAATAAGGCCAAGATATGTATACAAATTAGGGCATTGCGAATCTGGAAAGACCTCAGGGAGGCGATCTTAGGATGGGCCGAAAATCCTCTAACACGTTAGATGTGTTTTAGGTGAGTCTGGGACTGGAGAGTGGTATATACATTCTATTGCAAGTTACTGCTCATCTTATATCTGACGAGGTATATGTTTGATGTAACCTCTCATAGAATATCCATAACTCACGGCAGCATAAAGTTAGGGACAAAGAAACAGGAATTTAGGCGCAATGTAGGTTACATTGCTACATGTTACATGCCACATGTTACATACATGCTAATGCTAAATGCTAATGCTAAATGCTAATTGTGCTGCATGCTACATGCTAACATGTGACCTTAGAGGGCCATCGCGATGGAATAAAGCCTCTTAAATTATGTTTGTGTGTGTAGAATTTAAGTTATATGCTTTGTGAGCTCTGTTAAGTGTTATTGTTTGTCTATAAAGGGTAAAAGAGAGGAGCTATAGCAGAATGCTAACGTTCTGTTGTCTGGAGCTGCTTCCACGGTGAAATCGTAGTGATGAATGCGTGTGATTTTACGACACTAGATTACGACACGTGTGATTTTACGACACTAGAGTTATGTAGGGAGAATATGCCACTGCCTACACTGGGTGCAAGGGGGGAGGCTCAGATGAACGGAGAGATTTGAACATGAATGGAATGTTCTAGTTGTTACATAGGCTGTTGCTTAATGATGAAGCTATTTGTTGAGATCTATTGAATTGATAAATGAGAGAGATATGTTGACGGATTAAAAATAAAAATAATTAAATAAATAAATAAAATAAAAATGTTATTGAGCTATTTATGCGATTCCTGAGTTAATTCTTAGAGCGAATGTGACTGGAGGAATATTGAATGGTTGAAGTGGCTCAGTGACTGCATAAACTGCTAAATTCTTGTCTGTTTCTTTTGTTCTTCGGTCATATGAGAGACGAGAGGGAGGAGAGAGAGATACAGGAAGTGCTGACGTGTACATCACGTGACAGATTGTGACGCGACAGAGGATCGAGTCAAATATCAGGCTAGTGCTGTTTTGTTTACAAACCTTACCTTCCCATACAGAATATTTTGTGTGCCTTGCATATTTGATGTTATGACAATTTGACAAAGACTTGGCAAAAGACTGATCAATTGATTAAAATAAAATTGCGTATTGGAGTTTTTGTGAATGAGTGGGTTTGATTAGAGTTCTGTTGGAAATCGAGTACTGACATTATTCTGTAAAATTAAGATAATTGGGTGCTTATTAAGCAATGGGGTTTATGAGTACTGTAGTGTTGCTGGATTATAGGTATTATACGTACTTTTCCTGATTGAAGGTGGTAAGATAGCCACTAATTGATAAATTAGTAAAATAGGGAATAGAAATAAAAAGTATTTTTGATTATTCATGAATTTATTGATTAATTGTTTAATTGGGAAGAAACAAAATTTTATTGGTTAATTTTTTGAATATTCATATTTTTATTGATTAATTTTTATTATTTAGGAAGGGGAAAAAAATTAAAGGGAGGACACTATAAGCTATATATTTTAAAATAATAAAATAATTCACAATAAAGGAATATAAAAGAGTTGTTACAATGGGGAAAAAGGATATCAGGACTATGAAGGTAATTACACCTGTTGATATAGTACAAAATAGCAATACCATTAACTAAAGTATTACAAGGTTATCCGGCAAATGGAACAAAAGTTGGCCTGACATTGAACAACCATAGCTAGTAGAGGGAATCTTAACCCTGACGTCATCAACATGATGAAAGTGGTTGAATAATTGAGAGAGGACAAGCAGAAACAACCATAAAAATGAATCCAAAACTCCAGAAGTAAGAAAAAACCGAGATGTCTGGAAACTAAGAGAAGAATGAGGTTCGGAAAGATGAAGACAAAGGTGAAGACTTGGAGATTAAAGGTGCTTCATATTCAAGAGGATTTTATCCTACAATGACTAGCAAAGAAGAAATAGAAAGAGATATAGACCGATGCGTATCATGCCTGGATAAAGCGAATAGTTTAGAAGAAGTAAGAGAACTGGAGGAACAACGCAAGAAGCTGAAGATACAGAAGAGAAGAAGAAACTGCTGAGAAAAGGATCCCAAGAATTGGAGGAGAAGAATACATTGAGGCCAAGGAAAGAGAGAAAAGTAAGAAGATGATGGAAGATGATATTTCGAGGACAGAACTTAGAATATAACCTTTCGAAGAATACTGATATGTCAACAACAAGAAAGAACCGGACCAAGAAACTCTCAGAAAACTCAATCAAATACAACTGGTGGAGAATAAGAAGGAGAAGAGAAGCTTTGGTTATGAAGAATCAGAGTGAACCAAATCAACAATCACTGCTATAGCTTCAACTGAACAAGGTCAAATGCAATTGTACCAGCCACAACAAGTGGTACAAGGTGTTTCATATCCATAGATAGTTTCTGGAGAGAAAGAATTTCAGAGGAAGATAAAGGAGCAAGTGAAGATCACCGGTCCTCCAGGTGAACCCTTAAAGGAGCAAGGATTCTAGAGTGCCTAGAAGATCCGAAGGGGGGTGTCAGCTGATAGCAACGATTAGGGAGAAAAAATATCCAACAATTGAAGTGAAAACAAAGGACTATGAGAAGTGATGGTGAATAGTGGAAAAGCTTTTATCTGTGTTCAGCCTAAAGAGGTTAAACATCTCACTATGTAAAATTAACTAATTAGGATAGGGATTTGAGGGAGTAAAACAGCTGATTACTCTTAAGGAACCAATTGAGCTCTGCTATATAAAAATCAAAGAGAAATTAAAATACACATACTGGTATTAGAACATATACCTATTGCATTGTTGGGAAGAGATGCATTGTGTAAATTGAACTGTACAATAAGATGTACACTAGACGGCTGTCTGGTAGAAGATTTTAAAAGAGTAGGGTTTTTGGGAATCATATTTGCTTGAAAAGACAATCTGTCTGAAAAATAAAGTTTAAAGGGGTGACTGTTATTCTTGGTTACATTCCTACACCAAGAGGGGAAAGAGATTTCAAACTAGGCTAAAAGATGTTCGATCGTTTGCCAAGTCTGTGTGTAAAGAAGTCAGAAGCAGGTGGGGACTTCCCGATCACATATTCAAAAATTTGGTGGGAAGGGATTTTGTGAATAAATCAGTGGAATGGTTTTTTAAAAGTTAGGAGAAAAGATTAGATTAAAAAAGTTAGGAGAGCTAGGGTTGAAGGAACTCTAGGACAGTAAGCTAAGTTTCAATGTGAGTAGGAAGAGAGTGAATGTAGTGACACTAGTGGTGATAGATGGAAATACAAGTAAGGAGTTCAAAGCTTTAGGGAGAATGGATGAAGTAACAACAATGACATCAACACTTCAGCATATTATAACAACAGTGAGAAGCAATTTAACTCTTTCAACATTGATAGTTATTAAAGCCATAAATATATTGCATTTGATTACAAGGGAGCAGATAGCTCCAGCACCAATTTTAGAGGAATTTCATAGTCTGGGAAGCCTATCATTGGAGGATAAGTCTAAGAGAGAAGTGGGGATTTTTCCATGGTATGGTGTAAAATTTGGGAAGATAACATAGATAATATTACTTATACCTTGCAGGGTTTGGCAAATGAAACGATAAGAGGGTTTAATCTTCTGTCGAAGATGTTTTGCTTTTGTAATTTGTTACTGACCTTTGAGAAAGCTATGATATTGAGATGGGTTGGAGTTGTGATGCCTGGAGACAACACTCAGATGCCGTTGTTGACTGTTCCTGATCTGGATGAAGATGGACAAGTGGGACTGGATGGAGTATTGATGGATAAATATCCTTTTTGATTATTTGATCATTTTTCAAATGTTTTTCAATATTAGTGTGATTTTAGTATGTTGTTATGAATCAAAGGGGGGAAATAGGATAAGGTGATTCATATATCATTTATATATCATTTTTATATTCTTAGTTGATATTGATGTTTTAATTTGAAAGTGTTGTTTTGCAAAAGATACTGTTTGGTCTTTTCTTTTCTTCCAGAAGCATTTGGGGGAATATGTAGATATTGAAATACTCAAACAAGGACAATATGAAGGGACAATATGAAAGGAGAATATGAAGGGACTGGAGGAGATGGAACAAGGAAGGTGTGGAAATGTTCCAAATCCATCATCGAAGATGCATTGGAAGAGGAGACTACGGAGGAGATGAAGTGTAGTGGACTACATTCCAGTGTCTGCAATGAAATATAGACATATTTGCATGTGTAATACATAATTTGTGTCATATTCTTTCTGTATTAATTTTTGTAGAATGATATTTGATGTTATTGAATACATGTGGGGATCTTAGATGTTTTTGTTTATTTCGTGAATGCTTAGGGACATGGAGTCTAGGCAGGGATAGAGATCCACTGTAGGGTCCGATGGGTCGACCAGCCTTAGTGTGGACATTTTTTGGATAGTATTTTGTTTGCTGGGGCTTTCATGTGTATTTAATTGCATCATAGTTTCAAATGCATTGATAAAGATTTATGAATTGATCTGGAGTACCTAGGTGGTTGCCTGGGGCAGAGGGGCCGTGAGAGAATTTTACTGTCTTGATTGATGGATGGATATTTGGAAGGAAGGCTGCCAGACAGGTTTTTCGCTCTCACACTCCATAAAGATTTGTTCATATTTCATAGTAATGTATTCATACTTCATATAGATTTGTTCATATTTCATAGAAAGGTATTTACACTCCAGAGAAAATGTGTTTTTGGTTTATGGTTAAAGATACTCAATAAGATAAATTGTTTCTTGTCATAATCCTATTCTTTTTGTTTTCGAGACTTTTAGTTAGTCTCGAAGGGGGGAATGTAGTGTATTAAGATTATGACTTTGTTAATGGTTTTAAGTGGAACCTGAGAGGATGTTTATTTAGTGTCAGAGGAATTGTTTTAGTGTGACGCCACATAGGACAGAGAAGTCTGTGTGTTGTAGACAGGGGATTGGACAGTAGAGGGAGCCACCCATATTTTGGGGAAGATTATATATACTGGGTTTAAACGAAGAAGAGCAGAGCAGACATTGCAATTTGGGAACCACTGCTCTCCGGGTGATCTGGACACCTGTACACTTATGCTGAAATCTTGTGATATGAATAAAACTTATGATCAAAGTTCAGTATAAGTGGACTCCTTTGTTTAACAGCAATAATTAGCAACATTGACTCGACACTACAGTACTACCAAGAAGAAACAGTTTTCCATAGGAATGAATGGAATTCTACCTCTGAGTTTTGATGCAGAGTGTTTGCCGGATAAAGTCATGCTAGGGTATATAAGTTATCCCGTGAGATCTTTTGTTCCAAACCCACTTCGGTGTTTCAGGTGCCAAGTTTATGATCATGTTGCAGCAGTCAGTATGTAGGACAGAGATTTTAACTTGTGATAAGTGTGCAGGAGGGCATGGGACAAAGGACTGTAGTTTTGGTGGAAAAGAGTTTCAATTGTAGGGGTGGCCAAGGTGGGGATCATAAGTGTCCATTGTGAGTGAGACAGATTGAAGTTTCCAGGGTGAGAGCAGTGCAGAAAGTGTCATATACTGAGGCTGTGAGGAAAGTAGAGGATGGTGGGCAAAGGGTGAGGGAGCCTGAGAGGATCCCTGTGAGTAGTAGGCCAGTACAGAGCGACCCGAACAGTTTGCGCTTTAGTAAGGTTGGCTTCTTGGCGTTTATTGCTGTGGTCATTAATTGTACCACAAAGATGGATAGGAAATCCCAGAATGTGTTTGATCTGTTAGGTCCAAAGTAGTGGTGGGATGTGTTGGGGATAGTGGTATATATAGGGTTAGATGGTGGTGCAATTTCCTTTTGTCCCCATTTCCCTTTTTTTGTGAATAAATGTGCAATGCACTTTCCGAACTGTGAAAGACAGCAATACGCAACAATGTGTCTAGTCTGCTGGAAAACCACACGAAGAAGAAAAAGCCAGGCGCAGAGAGGAAGCCGCGAAGCCAACATTTTGACCAGGGAACCAGGAGGGGGATTCACATTTCTTCCAAAAGTGTTTAATCAATGATTACGTTTACATGCACAGTAATAATTCAATATTAAACTAATTATGGCAGTTGCAATAGTCATGTAAACACCTTACTCTGCTTATCTTAATCGGTGTAAGGTCAAAATCGAAGTAAGCATACCTGGTTAAATTAAAAACACCTGGTTTTCTGAGCAACCTTTCGAATTATTAGGACATGTAAACACCTTAATCGGCGTTCCAGCTGTGTATTTGATCTGTGCATGCGCTAGCACCAGCCGAGCGAGCCTCCTCCCTATTTAGCTCGAGTGAACTCTCGTACAACTGAATGTATGCATCTTAGAAATAGTTTTAACATACACATTTTACATGTCCGAACTCAGAATCAAATCTGTTTACCAAAAATAACATGGTCGCTGTGGTAGAACGTTTATTTTGAGTATCGATTTTCTGCATTTATCAGAGTGCTATAGTAGCCTGATTTCAGATGTGTCCATGTAAACAGTATTATTAGGGAGATCGTTCTTCGTGCAAAGCATGTAAACGGTTTTAATCAAACTATTATATAAATCAGATTATCCACAATAATCGCATTATTGTGTGTGCGTGTAACCGTTCTCAATGTTATTGTTTTTCCTTGATTGACACTACTAAAGTGAATTCAAACAATCCAATCAGAGAACGAAACATGCAAATATTTACTGCTCACCCCGCCCGTGTTTTATAACCGACCAATCAGAGATGGAGTGGGCGGAGTCAGGGATACCAGCGGAGGATTCAAACGGAAGATGGCAGCGGATAAAGAGACAAATGAAAATACACAAAACAGAAGGTAAAATAACATTTAAACATGTACAATATGTATACAGAATAAACCATACACGCACGTAAAGCTACTGTGGAGTTGTCATGGTACTGGCATTTGAATTTGGCTTGCTAGCTTGTCTGACATGCATGTTGTTTTTCAGCGACAGTGAAAGCTAATTTAGCTAGCTAGCTAGTTAGCTAGCTCTGACAATCAAGTGTTGTGACAAAATACAATTTCTGACTGCATCACACAGCTACTCTGAACGGAGTGGGTGCAGAGCATTTATTCCTGCGCTGTCGCTGAATTACAGCAAGACTCCATAGCTAGCTAGCTAGCAAGTAGTAGCAACAATAGACTGTTAGCTGTCATTGGTCTTTGTTTTGAATTGCCCGGTGCCCCGGGTGAGCGGGGTTTGCTGATTTTAGACAATTCCATCGGTCCTGAAGTGAAATCACCACTAACCTGGGGCACCAGGCCATGCAAAACGAACTCTCCACCATTATGCCAAGTCAAGCAGCTCTGAATTGCCAGTGAGTGTGTACTTGTGTGAAAGATGTGTCTTCAACTCACTGATCTTCAGAGCAATGGACCCAAAGTAAAACCCTAGCATGCCTACAACTTGGTTTTCTCCTATCTGTCCAACCACTAACCCTTTCATCAACACTTAACGTTTTGGAAACATAAAGAACTTAGCTTTCATATTAAAATTATAAAAAATAAATTAAAAAAAGGTTAAATTACTACCCACCTTTATAGGGTTACGGTTACCACACGGCCATATGTGCTATCTGTGTCTCCGAACACTTGCATAAACGGAAGACTGCTTGGCTGCAACTGTTAAAACAGTGTACAGTAAGTGTATTTTTTGCATTTGTGAAATTATGGTGATATGATATGAAAGTGGAGGGCTTTATGTTTCTAGAACCGCAATTGAGGACCGATTTACGTTTAGATGGAGTATTTGGCTGTTTTGGCCAGAGCCAATTCGCCTTTAAACAAAACATGTAAGGTCCTTGGACTATAGTAATGTTAGCTTCTTTAGTCCATTATTGGGCTAGCCACCCACTACACCATCATCATACATGTGTAAGAGGGAGAGAGAGATTTGGTGTGTGTGTGTACGTGCAAGAAAGTCAGTGTAAAGATATAGCGGTTGTTTAAAGATTTTCCTAGATCTTCAGCATCTGTGTGTGTGTGTTCCACCAGGGGTACGGTGTGTAACGTGGTGATCAGCCAGAATGCGGGGGTGCTCATGGGGCGGCGGTGGGGTTGGGGGCCGCCCGCCAATCATCTTCAACCCAGACTTCTTTGTGGAGAAGCTACGTCACGAGAGACCTGAGGTGTTTCAAGAACTAGTGCTTAGCAACATCACCCGCCTCATCGACCTTCCCGGTGCTGAGTTCTCTCTGCTGTTGGGGGACGAGGGAGGGCCCAAGACCCCCATGGGGGCCGGAGGGGGATTCTTCCGCTCCTTCAACTTCCTCAAACGTAAAGGTGAGAGAACGGTCATGAGGATCAACCAAGGGTGTCTTCACCTGGGGTGTGTTCAGCAGGATGCAATGTTGATACACTATGTAGAACAAACATGCCTGTCTGACATGTAGAAGAAGGAATCACGGTGGCTTTACTCATGGAATTTTTATCTGCAACGTTTGGCTACTGAACGTGGCCCTGGGTTGCTATAATGTTGAATAATAATATAAATGTACAGCACTCAGATTCTCGTCCTTTGGCCGTTGTCATCGTCACAGATAAGGAAGTGGTGTTCGGGACTCCTCTGACAGAGGGAGGCATCGCCCAGATTTACCAGCTCATCGAATACCTCAGCAAGAGTGAGTTGATCATGTTGTTGTTACAGATTCCCATCTGAAGCATGATCCCTGGATGTAATTCTCAAATTCTCTCTTCTTTGTCCTGGCACCCCAATGGTAGAACCAGCTTCCCCTTGAAGCTAGGACAGTCCCTGCCCGTCTTCTGAAAACATCTGAAACCCTATCTCTTCGAAGAGTATCTTAAATAATCCCACAACTCCACATGGACCTGAGGTGTAGTGTTTCCCTTAGGATTTCTTTCAGCAGCGGTGTGTGTGTAGAATTTCCTGCAATTCTACACATTTTCCCATGGGGCGGAAAGGAAATGTTAATTTAAAGCTAGACTCAGTGATATGATGTAGATGCAGAAAGTAAACAACATAGTGGGTCAATATCCGCAACAACTAAGAGCGTTGAAGCAAGAGGCTCAACTTGTCCACTGTTTTTGTGCCCAGGCTAAACATGCGCAGGGTGTACATGCGCTTATACTGTGTGACCATGCGAGAGTGAAGTCTTGCATCTCGCTCGTCTCAATATCTGCGGTGCTGCTCGTGGCAATGTCATTTCGCTAAGGCTACCTTTAAATCTAGTTTCCTGCAATTCTACACATTTTGCCATGGCTTATGCCCTGTTATTATGCTATCTGAGTGACCCAAACATTAGAACAAAATCGTTGGTGCCATGACATTTTTTTGATTTTTTGATTCTCACTGACTGTCTAGTTTTTATTTTGATTGTTAATTCTCAAAGATGATTTTATTTTTAAAAAATATATAGCTCCATTATCTTTTCTACACTGAACAAAAATATAAACGCAACATGTAAACTGTTGGTCCCATGTTTCATGAGCTGAAATAAAAGATCCCAGAAATGTTCCATACGCACAAAAAGCTTATTTCTCTCAAATGTTGTGCATAAATTTGTTTACATCCCTGTTAGTGAGCATTTATCCTTTGCCAAGATAATCCATCCACCTGACAGGGGTGGCATATCAAGAAGCTAATTAAACAGCAAGATCATTACACAGGTGCACCTTGTGTTGGGGACAGTAAAAGTCCACTCTAAAATGTGCAGTTTTGTCACAAAACACAATGCCTCAAGTTTTGAGGGAGCATGCAATTGGCATGCTGACTTCAGTAATGTCCACCAGAGCTGTTGCCAGCTCTACCATAAGCTGCATCCAACGTCAAGTTTCAGCATGATAATGCTGTGCCCGATGTCGCAAGGATTTGTACACAATTCCTGGAAACTGAAAATGTCCCAGTTCTTCCATGGCCTGCATACTCACCAGACATGTCACCCATTGAGCATGTTTGACATGCTCTGGATTGACGGCGTGTTCCAGTTCCCACCAATATCCAGCAACTTCGCACAGCCATTGAAGAGGAGTGGGACAACGTTCCACAGGCCACAATCAACAGCCTGATCAACTCTATGCGAAGGAGATGTGTCACGCTGCATGAGGGAAATGGTGGTCACACCAGATACTGACTAGATTTCTGATTCACACCCCTACCTTTTTTTAAGGTATCTACATTTACATTTTAGTCATTTAGCAGACGCTCTTATCCAGAGCAATTAGGGTTAAGTGCCTTGCTCATGGGCACATAGACAGATTTTTCACCTAGTCGGCTCGGGATTAGAACCAGCGACGTTTCGGTTACTTAACCACTAAGCTACCTGCTGTGACCAACAGATGCATATATGTATTCTCAGTTATGTGAAATCCATAGATTAGGGCCTAATTTATTTATTTCAAGTGACTGATTTCCTATATTTTTTATTTATTTATATTATGAATTATATTTTGGTTAAGTATACATAATTTATATCTGGTTTTAGTGGTTTAAGTTTACACTGAAAATGTTTTACCCCCCAAAAAATAATGTTAAAAAATATGTACATTTTGAAACCATCTTTTTTGGAGTGCCGGGAAAGATTTATCAGTGGTGACCCGCCGCTGCTAAATGAGTGTAGGGGAAACACTGCTGATTGATTCACTACATATTTGTTTTATTGACTGATTCATTATTAGACCTGCACGGTAAGGGCCTGTTCAGGGTGCTAGGTGGTTGATTGATTATTAATTAATTTATTGATTGATGATCAGACCTGCAGGTGGAGGGTCTGTTCAGGGTGCCGGGTAACAGTGTACGGCAGCAGGCCCTGAAGGAACAGCTGAACAGTGGGGCAGACATCGACCTGGAGGCAGGGGGCTTCCACCCCAACGACGTGGCCACCCTCCTCAAGACCTTCCTGGGAGAGCTACCTGAACCCCTCCTCACGCACCAACACTTCAACGCTCACCTCAAAATAGCAGGTCCCCCTGTCTGAGCACCTCCCCACTCTCTCTCCTGTAGCACTTTTTTGTTTTCACAAACCTCACCTCAAAAACATCTCACCCTGGCGCTCAATAATCAGTGGCATTGATGTTCACAGTTTTTAATATACCTGTACCCCATGAGACCCATATTGAAGTGTGTTGTGTGTGTTCTCCCTCTCTTCTCCTCTCCCCCTTCTCTCCTCTCCCCCCTCCATTCCCCCAGACATGACTCTGTTTGATGAGAAGGGCAACAAGACGTCAGTACCTGATAAGGAGCGTCAGATTGAAGCCTTCCAGCTCCTCTTCCTGCTGCTGCCCCAGGCCAACCGCAGCCTCCTCAAACTGATCCTGGACCTGCTCTACCACACCGCCAAGCAGCAGGACAAGAACAAAATGTCCGCCTTCAACCTCGCTCTCATGTTCGCCCCCCACGTCGTATGGCCCAGAAATGTATGTACTGTAACTCAAATTCAAATCGGATGTATTTTATGAAGCCCATTTTAAATCAGAAGTTGACGCAAAGTGCTTTACAGATACCCAGCGTAAAACCTCAAAGAGAAAGCAGTGCAGAGGCAGAAGCAGAGTGACTAGGAAAAACACCTGAAACTGGACTGTGCTGTGATTATTTATCATGTAGATCAGGGTTTCCCAAACTCGTTCCTGCAACTTATTATCTCTGCATTCAATTTAGATGTGAATATAAACCATAATAATTAGGTGGGTGCTTATATTTGACACATGTAGTGTTATTATACGCATGTATGAATTAGATATTTTTTGGGGCATATCCCAACTCCCCCTGAGAGAGTGGGGTCACGGTCTGCCGTTATCAACAGCGACCCTGTAGCAATTAGGGTTAAGTGCCTTTATCAAGACACATCAACAGATTTTTCACCTTGTCGGTTCAGGGATTTGAACTAGCGACCTTTCTGTGACTGGCCCAACGCTCTAACCGCTAGGCCACCTGCTGCCTCTGATTGATTGAGGTCATTCAGCTAAGGTAATTGATGTGAATATATATATATACAGTACCAGTAAAAATCCTACTCATACAAGGGTTTTTCTTTATTTTTACTGTTTTCAACATTATAGAATAATAGTGAAGACATCAAATCTATGGAATCATGTAGTAACGAATAGGTGTGTCCAAACTTTTGACTATTTATAGCTATGTGTCTGGGTAAAAATAACATTTTTGTTTTATTCTATAAACTACTGACAACATTTCTCCCAAATTCCAAATAAAAATATTGTCATTTAGAGCATTTATTTGCAGGAAATGACAACTGGTCAAAATAACAAAAAAAATATGTAGCGTTGTCATACCTCGAATAATGCAAAGAAAATAAGTTCTTTAAACAACACAATAATAATGTTTTAACTTAGGAAGAGTTCAGAAATCAATATTTGGTGGAATAACCCTGATTTTCAATCACAGCTTTCATGCGTCTTGGCATGCTCTCCACCAGTCTTTCACATTGATGTTGGGTGACTTTATGCCACTCCTGGCGCAAAAATTCAAACAGCTCGGCTTTGTTTGATGGCTTGTGACCATCCATCTTCCTCTTGATCACATTCCAGAAGTTTTCAATGGGGTTCAGGTCTGGAGATTGGTCTGGCCATGACAGGGTCTTGATCTGGTGGTCCTCCATCCACACCTTGATTGACCTGGCTGTGTGGCATGGCGCATTGTCCTGCTGGAAAAACCAATCCTCAGAGTTGGGGAAAAATGTCAGAGCAAAAGGAAGCAAGTTTTCTTCCAGGACAACCTTGTACGTGGCTTGATTCATGCGTCCTTCACAAAGACAAATCTGCCCGATTCCAGCCTTGCTGAAGCACCCCCAGATCATCACCGATCCTCCACCAAATAATATCACAATGGGTGCGAGACACTGTGGCTTGTAGGCCTCTCCAGGTCTCCGTCTAACCATTAGACGACCAGGTGTTGGGCAAAGCTGAAAATTGGACTCATCAGAGAAGATGACCTTACTCCAGTCCTCTACGGTCCAATCCTTATGGTCTATTGCAAACCTCAGCCTGACTCTTCTTTGTTTCTCATTGATTAAGGGCTTTTTTCTAGCTTTGCACGACTTCAGCCCTGCCCCTAGGAGCCTGTTTCGAACCGTCCTCGCCGTGCACTTCACCCCAGCTGCCGTTTGCCATTCTTTTTGTAGGTCACTTGATGTCATCCTACGGTTGTTGAGTGACATTCAAATGAGTTGGCGGTCATCCTGGTCAGTAGAGAGTAGTTTTCGCCCTCTGCCGGTCTGTAGCTTTGTTGTCTCCAATGTCTGCTGCTTGACCTTGTTCTTATGAACCGGCGTGTTTGAAATTTTAAGGATGGAAGCAACCTGACGCTCACTGTATCCCTCTGCCAGTAAAGACAGAATTGAACCCTTCTTTTCCTCACTCAAAACGTTCCTTTTCAACTCTTTTGGCATGGTCAATAGTTATTTTTTGATTCATATTACTTTTGAGGTACTATTAGCACTGTTTTTCCATCCAGCTGGTCCTATTGCAGAGGATAGTGATGACCACAGCAGTGGTTTTTATACTTTTCCTCGTTAAATAAGATTTGGTTCATGTGATCACCTAATCAGTACCTAAAAAAAAAAAATATATATATATATATATATATATATATATATATATATATATATATATATATATATATATATATATATATATATTCATTCATTTTCTATTTGATACAGATGGTGGCCAGTGACCTCCAGGAAAATCTGAAGAAGCTAAACTACGGCATGGCCTTCCTCATCAAACACTCCCAGAAACTATTCAGGGTCAGAGAGACTAACTTCACACACAATATTCTGTTAGCCAGTTTCCCCAACCCAGAATAAGCCTAGTCCAGAGGGGTATTCTACAAAGCATTCTATAAAGTTAGCCAACTAACTTGCCTAAATATTCTGATAACTTTTTGTTTTTTTAGAAAGATAATCTTGAAATGTGCATGGTCTAATTGATTCAACAAACAAAGACAGATCTAAGTGTAGCATTTTCTTTTTTATGAAGCAGGAAATCTATAGTTATTTCTGGTTGCTTATCAAAGTTAGCTGGCTAACTCATTGGTCCTGCTTTGTAGTATACCACACTGGACTAAAACACTCCATTGAGAATACCTCATACTACTGGCTTCAACTGTGTCTGGGAAACCGGCCCAGTTGTCAGTGTTATTGAATAAGATCTGGGGAACATGGGCTACAATAATGTAATAATATGATATCCTGTGTGTGTGTGTGTGTGTGTGTGTGTGTGTCTGCTCAGGCTCCTGTGTACATGAGAGAGCATGCCAGAATGCTCTTCACAGGATCTAAGAGCCTGCAGACCAAGGTTAGTAGTAGGACTTGTTTACGTCAACTATACCATTAAAAGATGTTGCACAAACAAAGGACCATATTAGATCAAACCGGGGCCTGTATTCATAAAGCGTCTCAGAGCAGGAGTGCTGATCTAGGATCAGGTCCCCCCTTTTCCATTCGTTATAATCTACAAGGCCAAACTGATCCTAGATCAGCACTCCTCTGAGACGCTTTGTGAATACAGGCCCTGTATAGGTGTAAGCAACCCAGTTTACCAGGATGTTAGGTGGAGCTATGGCCCAAACTGCTTACAGCTCCCCAGTCCTTTCAGATCTACCAGGGCCTATTAGAAGTGTCTTGCTGTAGTTTTGGGTCTAGGTGTAGATCAACCTAATCTCCCTCTAAACTGAAATAGGATCTGTCCTAAATGGCACCCTATTCCCTTTATAGTGCACTACTTTAGACCAGGGCCCATAGGGGGAATAGGGTGCCATTTGGGATGTATCCATATACTCATGTTGTGATGGAAACCAATAACCCCTTTCCCACCCCTCTCCCTCCCACCCACCTCCGTTAGGATGATATAGACCTGTTACCTGTGACTGGTTCCCCTGCCCCTGTTCCCCTGCCCCTGAAGAGGTGTTGGGCTGACCCGTCTCAGTACCTGTCCCCCTCCCAATACCCCTCCTCGTCCTCGTCCCAGGGCCAGCAGCACCACACAGAGGAGTCCCTGAAGGAGCTGTTCAGACACGTCTATGACAACATGCCCAACTCTGCCAAGAAGAAGAAACTCCTAATACAGGTACTGACAGCCAGACTGCTTCTTAATACTCTCTTTCTGTTCCTCGTCTCCTTTTCTATACAAGGCAGATTTCTAATTTGATGTAGATTAGAAGGACTGGCTAAAGCCCAATATCCTGTCTCCTCCTCCTCCTCCTCCTTTTCATCCTCCTCCTCCTGCAGCTTGCCAAACAGACCACCCCCGGCCCGGCCCCCCCAGGGACACCCATCAACAACTATCAGACCCCCCCGGCCCAGAGCAAGAAACACCCCCGCTCCCGCTCCTTCGGTGGATTCATCAAGGTGTGTGTGTGTGTGCGTGCGTCATTGTGTTTATGTGTATTTGAATTACAATTGTAAATGTTGTACTTTGTATCCAATGTGAACTTAGTATGTGGTAGTCACTATCTGCTACATCATAACTGTTCTGTGTATTGTATATGACGATCTTGTAAGGGCAATTCCTCCACTTTTCAACCTCGTATTCATTATGCCCAGCACCATACCAGTGAAAACGGGGCATTTCTAAGTTTTCTAGTTAAAAGGTTCTACTCTATAACGTTATCAAAAAAGCTTTTCCTGGAAAAGTGAAGGTTAAATAACTGTTCTGTCAACTGTCCTACCCTCCTGATCAAATGAACCAATGAAAACAGAGGAGACATAAGGGGGACCAACTGGCGTTGGAGAGGAGGGGCAGACACATCTCCCCGGAGATGGTTGCTGCGGCGACGGGACGTCAGGGAAAGGAGAACGTCGTCCTGCAGTCGGTGAGCGACATTGACACACAAGGAGACCTCACACACAAATAAACACACTTCCTGCTTGTCCACAGCTTCCTTGTTTCTTCTGGATGTTCATGAAGTGTGTGTCTGTGTGTGTGTCTGTGTGTGTGTGTGTGTGTGTGTGTGTGTCTCTCCAGGTGAACAGTCCGGTGACAGTGAATAATAATACTCCAGTGGGGGTCAAGGCCTCTGATAGCATGGCCCTCAATAGAGAGAGGGTACTCAAAGTATCAAAGGTATGTTCCTTTGGGTTTATAACATGGCAATTCCGACTTCTATATATACATTTACATACACATGTTTTTGTATATGTTTTATATATTTTCTGATACACTTCAATGTAATCATTCAACATTACAGTACAGCCACATTTCCACATCTTGTGAGCTTTGTTAACTTTACACTATGATATATTATGTCTGTTTTGTCCTGTGTCTCATTCATCTTCTTTATCTCTCGCTTTCTCTCCCCCTCCCTCCCTCCCTCCCTCCAGGACTCTCCATCCATCTCCAGAATGTGTTTCTCTCCCTCCCTAGAAACCTCGATGTAAAGGATTGGTACTAGCAACACTGGACTTGTTTTTTTTGTGTATTTTAACTAAAATATATTTTAACTTTCTAAAGCTGTGACAAATACAACAACATTGGTCTCCAGCAAGACATGGGTTGCATCCCAATAATCTCTCCTTTCTCCTGAAGTGTGCACTTGTTCACTTCCCTCAATGGGTTTGAAAGGAAATGACTGGTATATCTATATGGAAACTCCTTCTAGCCCATGCCTACACAATCCAAGACTTTTACATTTGTGGGGAGTAGTGAACGAGTGCACACTTCAGGAGGAGAGATAAAGGAGGGATTATTGGGACGCAACCCAGGAAAGTACAAGACCAACTCAGTGTTCAGTGTGGAGGCAGGGACAGAAGGGAGCTTTCTTTGGTCTGGTTGGGGTCTGAGTGCCACTCATAACTTGAAACAGTTTTGTTAGATACTTTTACCATTGACCGCTAGCTAGCTGAGCCTACATAGATACTTTTACCATTGACCACTAGCTAGCTGAGCCTACATAGATACTTTTACAGTTTACCGCTAGCTAGCTAGCTGAACCTACATAGATACTTTTACCATTGACCACTAGCTAGCTGAGCCTACATAGATACTTTTACAGTTTACCGCTAGCTAGCTAGCTGAGCCTACATGGATACTTTTACTGTTGACCGCTAGCTAGCGGAGCCTACATAGATACTTTTACCGTTGACCACTACCTGAGCCTATATAGATACTTTTACAGTTTACCACTAGCTAGCTAGCTGAGCCTACATGGATACTTATACCGTTGACCGCTAGCTAGCCTACATTGTACTATATGTTTGTGTTTTTTTATTTTCTTCTGAATCTGATGTTTGTACAACCTATCTGAACATGTGGCATCTAATTTTACTAATATTAAAAGTCCCAATGGTTGCCCTACACACACAGCACACTGATGGGATGATTATATCCCCCTACAAAATGCAGATTAGCACCAGTCACATTCATCTGGGGCCTGTTCCAAAGAATCTGGATCAATGAGTTAGCCAGCGAACTGGCACAAATTGCTTGAAATAGTTTGAAATGACTCAACAACAACAACCATTATACAAATGTAGCTTATTTAATCATCCAGAAAATCAAGCGATATGAGGCAAAGGCTGTTAATGAAAGTTAGCTGGACTGATGTATATTAACCCTGCCTTCTGGAATACCCCACAGCTCTAAAGGCCAGTGGGTTTAGCGATACTGGCTGTGAGCTCAAATTACACCCCCTGTTCCCTATATAGTGCACTGTTGGCCAAAAGTAGTGCACTACACTTTATAGTAGTGCATTAGAGAGGGAAACACTGGCTCTGGGTTTTCTTGAATCTATATCATACAAATTCAGGTCAATACATATTGGATGATGTTGATGAGCTGAGGAACAAAACAACCTTCTGTAATGGGATCAGTGTTTGGGAGAGAGGTAAGTAGGACTTCATGTTGGGACGACTATTTATTTTTATTGTCTGAGATTTGTGAATTAACTGATTGAACTCCTCAATGTGTACAATGTGATATTTCACCTGCCTGGTTTGGCCTTCGAGGTTTGACAGTACAATGATGTGATTATCATTTATTACTTTTTTTAACTGGAAGTCATGGGTTTTGGGTGGATATTGGTTGGGACGGTAACGTTGTTGAACGGTTTTCTGGAAGTTGGAGATGGAAATTTGTAGTGACAGTGTCCGTAGAGGATTATCTTACAGTACCTTCAGTGTTGCCCGGTCTCATATATGTCATCTTCATTGAGCGTGAATTGGGACATTTGATGTGGGTCATGTTCATTGGGCACCAAACAGAACAAGATGGATTGAAACTGGGAGGGACTATCTGGACTTTGTCCAATAAGAAACCCTTATTTTTCGATTTCTATTGCAAAACATTTTGAAAAGTTGATTTGTTGTGTACCCTAATGAACATGACATGACGTTGGTTGTGATGGGGTTGTTTTAGAGGAAGTGTTAATGGGAAATGTGTGAGGATGGGTTTGTGGTAAGTTTTAAAGAGATGGGTGTGTTTTTTTTTTTTATACATTAAATGAAAGGCTTGCACAAGAAGCTTGCTGCTCAGGTTATCAAGATGTCTTTGTTTATTTTACTCTGTTTTTTTATTTGATCTATTCTGGTCATGTACCTATTTTACATTTTATTCCACAGCTTTTTTTGACTTTTGGCTACGTTTCCGGTCTTTTCTCTCTGTTACCTGAAGGTATTCAGCCAATCAATGCCCAACACATTTTTTTTTTTAAAGTGTCATTATGAATTGCTGAAGGGTCATCTGGCCATTAGTGGTTGATACACACTGAGTCTTGCTGGAAACAGTTTTGCTAATGTGCAATCACCTTTAGGATGTGTGTCAGTTATATATATATATATAATGCGATACAACATGTGGGCATTATCTTTCAAAATGTCACACATTTTTGTGTTACGTGTGTGCTGTCAGCCAATGTTGGCCATGGTCTTTAAATGTTTACACATCACCTGTACAGTACTACTAGTTTTATTTTTATGTGAGCTTGTTCTTTTTGTGTTACGTGTGTATCTGGTACGTTGAATGTCTTTGGTTCTGTCAGCCAATGTTGCCCATGGTCTTAAACGTTTACACATCACCTGTACAGTACTGCTAGTTTTTCAGTTTATTTTTGTTCAGTTTCATTCTGCCCTGTTTATCTATCTGTGAATAACAACAGCATGGGCTTGTGTTCCAAATGGCACCCTGTTAGTGTACTACTGTTGAGCAGAGCTCTGTGCTATGGCCAGAAGTAGTGCACTATATTGGGTGCAATTTGAGACAGACATGGAGTTGCATTAATGTCTAGTAAAATAAACATATAGTATACTTTCATAGAACATTTCTGCCTAGGTTTACTTCCATGCATCTTCTTCTGTTCATACAAGTCTGTTACCAGTGGCTGTAATGCAAGGTAATAGTGACCTACCTACCTATACCGGTTTGGTTTGAGTTGATGTGTAAAACGATATGTTCTTGTAATTCTGTCAAATATATGCATTGATTTACTACTGGTGCTATGGATTAAAACAATTTGTGTTCATGTGGAAAGTCTGGCTGCAGAACATAAAATGAGGTTGCATACACCGCTGCACTTTTCTTAAACATCCACTAGGTGGCGTCCTTAGTCATTGACTCACACACTCCCCTCAACTAAGTTGTCCCTGATATAGATCAGGGGCCCGCGTGCATGTTTTGGTTTTTGCCCTAGCTCTACACAGCTGATTTTCAAATGACCAGCTCATCAAGCTTTGATTATTTGAATCCGCTGTGTAGTGCTAGGGCATTGACCAAAACGTGCACCCAGGGGGTGCCCCAGGACCGAGTTTGGGAAACCCTGCTATAGATCACTGCATACATATTGAGTGTATTATGTATGCACTTTAAATCTAATAGTTTAACCTACATCTGACTCAGCAGAGGTACAGGCACATTTGGCTACTCTTTACTCTTAAATAGGGCGTTATTGTATAAACATGAATAATGATTTGACCTGCCCAGCTGTTAAAGATGTCAAGTTTCCACATAAAATTGAAGTATTAATGTATAGCAGCTATAGTCTGTACATCTTGTGCTTAAACTAGATAGTCATTTGTAGTATAGGCCTATCCTATTCTTGATTGGGTTATGTTAATATCAGAGAAGCAATAGATATTCCAGGGAACCACATCCCTTTATGTAATTGTCTCATAAAGGTTTATAATGGAAACATTGGATGTGATATTCATATTCCTGATGAATAATTTAATAATTACATTTCTCCGTAGAAGCCCCAACACGTATTTGACTACCGCAGGCGCGCGGTGACATTGATATTGGCGTTTTTGTAATTGTTCATTGTAGACACTGAGCGGTTTGTTTTTAATTCCAACCTGTCTCTTCGATTCAGCGTTAACTCTGCCGAGCTAAGCGGAAACGCAGTAAGATAGCCTTGATGTGCGCTAGGTTCTATCTCTGCGCGCTCTACCTTGCGCCCCTTAGCGTCGCATCTGCTCCCCTTCCAGCGCGCGATCAATTCAGACGCGCCTCTGAGGATATGAAAAGCGACCCACCGGCGTCCCCGCGCGCTCAGAAACCTATTTGTATTAGGAGCTCAACCGGGGGTCCTTCCCGCGCATGTCAACATCGAGGTTCTCTCTTTGTTGTCGGCTTATGTGCAGTGACTCATTCTATTCATCATGCACAATAGAGCCGCTGTGGCGCGTTCTCCCAGTTCCCAGTTTGTATTCGATAAAGTTTTCTGTGTTTGTTTATGCTTGTGAGAGGAGAATACCCTTGTGGAATCAAACTGACTACAGACCCTGGTAGGAAATGGAGGGGGGGGAAACTAACAGAATAGAACCCAAGGCATATATTTAATATTGAATCATGGAGGGTTTGGTATCTGGTAATTATACACACACTAGATTAAAAACCTGTCCCCTCATTTGATTTTCATGATCATTATTATGAATTCAAAGTAGGCTCTTTGTCCAGCATGCAGCATCCATTGGTGCCAGTCAAAAGAAGCCTACCAATTTCCAATCCTGCAATACATGAACTAAATACAGTAATACAAATATTAATACAGTTAACTACATGAATCGTTTATCTAAGCCACAATTCCATGGTAGAGAAAAAGACAGAGAGGAAATGGAGAGAGAGAGAGCAGGGTATTCCCCCCCTCTGCATCCAGGCCCATGCAGCCTCAGGCTGTGGTCCCCCCCAGGGGATGAGACCAAATGCGGGCAGCACAGGGAGGGAGAGGGGCTACTGTCACTGGAAGTGCCTCTCACTACTACTGCTGCTGCCAGGAGAGAGAGAATGGATGTGAGTTCACACAGGGTTCTGGGAGGTGTGTGTGTGTGTGTGTGTGTGTGTGTGGCTTGGGGGGTGGGGGTGTTGTGTGGGAGGAGTCTCAGCTATTATTTGTAGAACCTTTTGATGGATGATTGCTGAGAGAGAGAGAGTCCTTTTTTTCTTTTTTTAGTCGTTCACTGTTCCCTCTTCTACAGGCAGACAGCACGATGAGTCAATGAAAGCTGAGGGGAAGAGGAGTACTGTACAGCAGAGAAGAGAGAGAGAGAGAGAGAGCAGAACCAAGAAGAGGGAGAGAGAAAGAAAGCCTTTTGGACAGAGGACTAAAACCAGATAAGGAAGAGGACGTCTGGTTTTAAAGCCAGGCTGGGATCAAGTATCAGTGACAGTTTATCTGAGGACTGACTGCACTACTACACCTCTCTTTCTACAAGCTGCTTTTCTGATCTTCCCTTTTTATTAGGGACATTTGGACAATTTTCTCCCCTCCACTTGGTTTCTGTGGTCAGAGGATCGTGCTAGCCGCAGTAACCCAGGTCTCTGGAGCCCTGAGTGGGGTTGAGGAAGAGGAAGAGGAGCCTTGTCTCTGGTTGCTGGAGCTTTGGGGCTGGAGGAGAGGATGGACATGCCAAGGAGAACCATGGCTGGAGCTGGGTCAGGGGGCTGTGGAGCTGTGCTAGACCACGTTGGGGTGGCCCGGGCTGGGCTGTGGCTGCTGCTGTGGGGGGCCATGCTGGGGGCTGGCAGGGGTGGAGGCGTGCCCATCACTGTGTACCTGTGTGGGGGCCACGGTGGACTGCCACGGCCTGGGGGTCCGGAACATCCCCAAGAATATCCCCAGGAGCACAGAGAGACTGTGAGTACTGACAGGATGTGTGTGTGTGTTCCTCTGTTCATGAGAGTGCCGTGGTGTGTGTAATGAACTGTCAGCGTGACTTATTGCCTGTGTGCGTGTGTGTGTGTGTGTCTGTGTTCCTGTGTGGGATACCATCTCACCATGGTGTATGCCAGTCTGGTTACCTTCAAAAACACACACACTCAGCCCAGGGTTGTAACAATACCAGTGCCCCTTGTCCCTGATATAGTTTGCATCCTAAATGACACCCTATTCCCTATTTAGTGCACTACTTTTAACCAGGGCCAATAGGGTTCTGATCAGAAATGATGCACTATGATAGGGTT